>CP099840.1:16399717-16989018 GCA_030062745.1 Capitulum mitella
AAATTCCGCTCGTGTGAATTGAGCTTAACAGAACTGCGGACCTATAGTGGAAGCAACGACCTCTAGGAGAAGCGTTTACCTCTAACAATGACCTTATAAAGAATCGGGCGCCGGGGGATGGGGCGACCGCCCACCCCCCTCTGAGGCCTGAGAAGGGCCCCCTGAAACTGTCAGATGGGTCCTTGACGCTGTCCGAGGCGTCCCTGAAACTGCCAAAGGAGCGCCTGAGATGTCCTGAGAGACAAATGAAACTGTAAAAGAAGCCTGAGACCACTACAGGGGCCCCGAAGACACCCCTCTCAGATTCAAAAGGGGCCCGCAGGGATCCTGTATAAGCTTCACGGGGTCTCTCAGGGAGGCCTCTGGGGGGAGGAGTAGATGACCCCTGAGACGCATAGAAGGGCTCATGAAGCTCCCAAAGGGCCCCTGAGACTACAAAAGAGCCCCAACACGGCAGATTGCCCCTGACACCGCCGAAAGGGCTACAGGGCCTCTGAGACGACCAAGATGAGGACTGAGCCCCCAGGACGGTTCAGGGACCCTGGAATGTTATAGGGATCCCGAATGGGTTTCACGGGCCTGTATGAAAAGCTGAAGCTTCCTGATGCAGTCAGAGGGCAACCAGGAGGGTTAATGAGACCCTGAGACGGCAAGATGACCATCAAGATGGACAGAAAGGCCCGTCAAACTCTCCTAGGGTACCTGAGACTGCAAGAGGGATACGAACACGGCAAAGGGTCCATGAGACCGCTTAAAGTGCCGGAGAGGTCCCTGAGACAGCAAGAACTTAAGAGGGCGCCTAGCACGGCATAAGGGCACCTGGCCAGCCAGAGAGGCACTCTGGACAGGGGTTCATCAGTGACCATCTCAACCTTGAGAAGGCTCCAAATGGGCCACACCGGTCTTTTTGAGGACCTGAGGGGTCCTTGTTGCAGTCAAGGGGCCCGGGAAGTCCAAGTGCGCCCTGAGACAGCAAGATGGGCCGTTACACGGCAGATGGTCCCTGAAACCGCCAAAATGGTCGGAGGACCCTTGCGAGGCAAACGATGAGAGGACCTCTGAGACAGTATAGGGGCCATGGACGGCCAGAGGACCCCGAGTGTGTTAGGCGGGCTGCTGACACACAAAACGTCCCCCTGAGACAGCCAGTGAGGCCCCTGAAGCGCAACCAAAAACCTCTGATGCAGCTAGAGGGGCTCTAAGACTGCCAGATACACCGCATGTAACAGAGGCAGACCCCTGATATAGCCATGGAGACTAACGGAGACGTTCAGAGGGCCCATGACACTGCACAGGGGGCCTGAAATCGCCAAAAGGCCTTTTGTAACTGCCAGAGGGCCCCTGGAACGGCAAAAATGTTCCCCAGAGACAAGAGGGGCACCTAGTACAACAGAGGGTGAACTGAGATTGCTAGAGAGGGGCGTTCGAGACTGCTAACTGCCATTCTCTAGCAACAGGGACCTCTGAGACGACAAGAGAAGCCCCCGAAACTACAAAAATTGGGACGTCAAGACAGCTTCTGAAACGGCCAAAGGGTCTGGAGGATTGTCAGAGGTGCCTCTATCACGGCAGAAAGACTTAGACTTTGATTTGATTAGATTTGATTGACTTCTTGCTTTGACTTAGACGGCCCGTCTTGCTGCCTGAGGTTCTCCTTAGACGGCAAAAATTCCCCAGGGATGACAGGAGGGAACCCAAGATGGCTCAAGCGTCCCTGCAACTGCCAGATGGGTCCTTGACACTGTCCGTGGTGTCCCTGAAACTGTCAAAGGAGGGCCTGAGATGTCCTGAGGGACAAATGAAACTGTAAAAGGAGCCTGAGACCATTAGAGGGCCCTGACACGGCGGACGATATGAGATCACCAAAAAGCTAGCAGTCTCCAGAAGCTACGAGGGGCAGAGGGGCTCCTGGACCTGATATGTACACGACATTTCAGATAGAGAAAAGGGACGCGGCCGCCTAAAATCCCGCTGCTGTTGTCATGTTTCGGCCACTTTGTAGGGGAACAAAATACAAAATTTTCTCGAATAAAGCGATAAACTTGAACATTTCCGGTTATTTTGTCTGGTAAAAAACGCAAAATGACATAATGTATTTCAGCCTAGATCCGAGCAGATCAGCGTCTTTTTTCATATTTGAAGAAAAAAACGAGGGAGCGGCCAGGAGGAGGGCCCGCGCTGACTATTCGACCCCCCGGACGAAATCCTGGGTACGCTCTGTGCAGATTGTTAACATGAAGTCAAGTCCCCACCTCTGATAGAGGTGGAAACCTTTCGTGGGCATGCACACCTCTGGTGGAGGTACAGGCCCGTGGTGGAGGTTCAGACCCGTGCAGGGCTGCAGACGTTCGGTACTGAGCTGCAGACCTGAGCGGGAGTCTCTGTTTAGAGTCACTGGTTCGGTCAGTGCCACGCCGCCGGGCCCGGCCGGCGACCGCTGGCCTCCGGCCGCCCGATTTCAGCCAGGACGCACCTGATTTACGACTGGTCTGGCCCGCCAATGGACGTTTCCTAGAGAATGCTCTGCAACGCTCATAAATCAAGCGGCTTGGTAGGCGCGCACGAGCTCGTCCTCCAGTCGCTGGCTGATTCTCTTTCTGAGCCGTGGCACGCCGTCCTCGTCCCCGGTTCGTCCGTCAAACCACGTCCTCTCGAAACCACCGTTTGTTTGTCACTGAAGTAACTGTGCAGAAATATTAGATCGCATTCATATTTTAAGTGTTTCCTGCACTAAACATTCAAAACTGTACTACGTCATTCAACGGATTACCTTTCGATGTATGCTGAATAATGGTCGTGGGTGCCTTGAAACAGGCACGAAGCCAGGATTTTCCTGGGGGCGAAATGTCGAATTTTGTCATATACCACTGGATATGACGAAATTCATAGAAAAACGCAGCAATTTTATGCACCTGACCCCATATTACAGGAATACAAATAATGTTTGTTTTTGCAACATATATATGATTCCTATTCCGTATTCCTGCGAAATCGCTATATATCAAGTGTAGACCGCTTGGCTCGGGGGGAGGGCACAGCCCCATGACCCCCTTTGGCTACGTCCCTGCCTTAAAAGCCTCTGACCTCGCGTAAAAACAAATAGGCTGAATGTAAGAGTTTACAGTGTATGGTATTTGTGCATTTAGTAGGTCTGGCTTCTGAAAACTTGCTGGGTGATGCTGACGTCATTTCCCTCTTCATTAGCTCAAACGGGTTAACGAAATGAAACCGGAGAACAAGAAATTTAGCAAGGAATTGATGTTTGGTGAGGCAGGTCCTATCGCATCTGCACCAGACGAAACAGTCGTCATTGAAACAAAAACAAAAAGCTACTCCAGGTAAAGCCTTACCTGACATCTTGCTTGAGAAGATGGCGAAGTTTATCCCTCGCAGGATAAGAGGATGGTTGCCGCCCCGATGTAATTTTCTTGCAATGGCTAATGAACGGGTCACGTCAACGGTCTGAACTTTGCAGTAGCTGAATTTACATCTGTTCCACAAAATAGTACAAGGTCACCAAGTTATGACGTCATTCTCGAGGACTTCTAAGTTGATTTTCTAGATCTGAACTAAGTTTGGTTTCTTCATTTCAGCATGACGAGATATGGAGTCAGTTTTCGATACAAGACTGTTTGGACATACGCTTGCTAACATGACCTGTTTCGAAAGTTCAATGACCTTCCGAATGTCAGATTATCTCCATTGATTTCATATGACATCAAAATGGCACTGAAGTAGTCATGAGGGAGTTTTTGTCGCTGACAATGATTTCCATCATTCTCAGTGATCAGACCTCTGCCGTATTCAGGCATCAGTTTTAGTATCAGCAGCGTGATGGAAGATAACATTTATATTTTGTTTGCAATTGATATGACCTTGGCCCCGGAAAATAAACACTAAATACAACGACTGGTCGATTGCACAAAGAAGTTTCTACAAAAGTACGGGCTGCAGACCGAAATGCTATAAACAGTCTGTGGTAACCGCTTAAACGACAAACGATGTGATAATCTCTTTTGCAGCGACTCGAGGGATCACCAGGAGCCTCGAAGTGTTCAAACTAGGTACCACTTAAATTATACAAAAACGCACTACACGTTCATTTTTATTTTGTTTGGTGAGCGGCCGTCGGCGTTGGCCGGTGGCCGGCGGAGGGGGGGGGGGGGGCCGGAGGTGTCTCCGTGGACCGGCCGCGACCCCGGCAGTCGGCCACCGTTGGCGGTGCCGAGGTGCCGATTGTTGGCAGGCATGCGTGGCGGCCGGCAGCAGCAGCCCCTCAGATCGTGCCGAACGGCTTATGACGCGACCTCCACCGTTAACTCTGACGGTCCCAGTGGCTCCCAGCGGCCAGCAGGCCCCGGAAATCCCGGCTAACGCCGCTAAACAGTCAGCCGACAGACCCCAGCAGACCCGGCAGACCCTGGTAAATGAACGGCAGATGACGGGAGCCGGCCTGGTACTGCGCGAGGTCGACCGCCCCACCGAACGCCGCCGCTGCCGTAAAACCGTCACCTCCTGTGCCGGCCCCCCCGGATGATTTGCGGGCCAGGACGTGGCGGTCGAGCTCTGTCGCAGCTGCTATCCTCTGAAGAGAGAATACGGACCAATACGGCCACTGGCCAGACAGGGCGATTTCACAGTGCGCTGTGCGGAGATCAGTCTGGTTTACAATGTGGCTCGCATGCCTGAAGCGTGTGCGTCCGATCCCCTCGTGCAGCACGGCGAGGCATCGACGTATGAGGGCGGCCACCTCCGGTCACCAGCCGACCGGCTCAGCTTGTTCCGCTGCAGGGCCGAGCCGAATTACCAGCATCCGATCGGACGCGGGTGACAGAGAGCCTCCTCGGAGCCGGCCGGCCGCTCCTCCAGTGGCCGTGTCATTTACCCATTTCGTTCATTAGGAGAGTTCATTAGAATCACAACAATTGCCGTGGGTGTCGACTCCACCCCGAGTAACGACGCCCAGTCCTGACAGTCATGCAGCGACCAGTAATGGTCTCGGCAGAGGCGGCCGGCCTGCGGCAGACGCCGGACCGGAGAGGCCCCTCCTGAGGCCGGCCAGAGGCGGCCTCTGCGGCCTCTCCTTAGATGGCTGTCTTGCACGGTGTTCCCCGAGACCACCTTGATTCCGAGAGAAGACGTTTGAAAGGGCGAGCTCGGAGACCGAAGAGTGTGGGATGAAAGGATCATCTGCGCCCACCACCTGTTTCACTGGTCAACCAAAGACGAGGTAGCCTCCGAATCCATGCACTGGAGGATCGTCCTCGGCCGACTGACGTCAAGTGCATGCCTTTGGACTGTTGCCTTCGAGGACCTCCCTGAGCTGACGATTTTAGACGTGAATAACCAGCACGCGTCCACGGGAGGGGGCGAGGGATGACCTCCGTAAGTCGTTGTCGGAATAACAAAGCGTGTTTCTGAAAGCATCTTTGGAGGAAATAATGAGTACTCAACACATCACATTATAACAAGCTTGCAGATCATTCAAAATTTTTAACGACATATTGCATCAATTGAGATCAGGCATACCTATCTTCTTTGACACATACATAGCTTGTCCAGTATGCTGATGACTGCCAGTTGCCCTTTACTGGCAACCCAGCTGATATGAACAGCCTAACCGCAAGCACGGAGGAAGAACTCAAGACCCTCAACACATGGTTCAGCTCAAATGGCCTGAAAATGAACGCTGAAAAGACCCAGCTGATCGTCATTGGTGGAAGACATCGTGTACAAGTACCGTCAGCCAGCTTGAATGTCAATGGAAAAGCGATGACCTCCTGAGAACGTTAATAGCCCGGGAGTAATTCTTGACTTCCATCTATCTTCGGCAAAGCATATTGAAAATGTAACAGGAAATTGCAATGGGCTTCTCATAGCACTGGTCTACTATCGCCGTCGTCTGCCCGATGCCGTCACGAGACACGTCGTAGTATCACTAGTATTGCCCGACATTTCTATATGCTGTCATAATTACCACAGCGTTCCACAGCTACAGCTCCTACGACCGCTTTTTGCGGCTCGAGTTATTTTTGGTCTGCGGAGAGACGATCACATTTCAGAAACCAGAACAAAACTGGGTTGGCTAAATATTGAAGAACTAATAAAGTATTATGAAGGTATCGTTATGTATAAGGCTATAGTTCGCAAAACCCCTGAGTCTGAAAAGGATGTTTCTGTCGAAAAGCAGCATGCATGGCCTGAACACAGGACAGAATGACTGGCTACATTTGCCACAAGTACGCACTGAAGTTGGGAAGAAAGCTTTATCATTTAGGGGCGCGAAGAGGTGGAAGACATTTCAAGAGGACGTAATTTGATATTATTATAATATCAGTATAATATAATCGATATGCAATATTTATATATATATATATATATATAAAGTTTAATTAACTATAATGTTAATAAAATGTAAGTATAATATTAATAGCGAAATCTTATTATATAATAATAAGATTTCGTCTGTCCTGCCGGAATTAAAAAACAAAGCGAAAAACATGATTATTGGAAAACGCAACCTTAAAAGATGTGCCCTAGACAGGCAGATAACAATGCATATCAATTCTCACTCTAGCATGATTTCATGTCCAGGCGAGTGTACACTACACATAGCGTGGATATCGTAAATCTGTAACTGATGGCGTAGGTGTACGCCACTGTATAATGAGGTTGTGCGATTGTATATGCTTTTTACTGAGTGTCACGCGACGTACATGTCAGTTACAATTGTATGCGTATGATAGCGTGCAGCGTCTCCAAGTTGTAATACATGCATACGTACATACATACACACATTACCTGGTTGCCCGATGGAGTCCGGGCAAGCCAATATCAATACCAATTATGCTAACCACGAGCACGTTTCCCTGCACAGTCTCCATCGTGCAGCGGTGGCCCACGAACAGACATTTATTAAAAAGCTTTATTCTTTGACAAAGGCGTAGGCCTTTATCAAACATGCCTACGCCATTTTTGGGTGGGGTCAGTCGTCGTTTATTACTACGAGCTTCATTTGCTTATTTCCTTATTTAGTGGAAAATATGAGCGCGAATAATTCATGCCTAGCACTGATGATACTGCTTCATTTTCCGTTGCTTACACTTCTTCAATTGGACCTGTTTGGGAAAATCCAATATCCTGTTTGTTTATAAATTGTCCCATACGCTGTGATTTCTTATTTGTGTCATATAAAGGCTTGCATTGCTGCATTTTTGTATTTAGTTACCGGCTGATCTGCGGCTAGTGGAGGGGCCCGTATGCTGCGAAGCGTCCTGCGCGTTTCGTGGGTTCAAGGCTGCCGACTGATCTCATCTCGGCAGCCCGTTTTCCTCTGGCTGGAGCTTGCCATTTGTCTCGCAGGTCCTTCACAGAGAAGTCGCCACGTGCTCGAGTTCCTCCAGTCTGCTTCGCCAGTCCCCTGCTGATTCCCTCGCCGCTCTAGCGGCTCCTGGTCGGCCACCGCCGCCGCCGCCACGGCCGCCGCCGACGGTGTGGAACACAATCGATGCGTATTGTCACCTCGCACCCTCTGTCGATGTCAATAAATTACGTTTCAATTGGAGCGGCGGCGGTATTGTTTCTACGGGAGCAGGGAGATGACGAGTGGGGTTGCCGCTCAGTGCGACATAGTTCAGACCTGACAAAGGCGGGCAGCGGCGTTAGTCAGGCTGGCAGAGCGCCGCTGCTCGTCGCATTTCGTCGTCGCGCGCCTTGCGCTGCGCGCCGGCACGCCGTATCGTCGCACTGTCAGGTCTGCGGACTGCAGAGGCTTCTGTTTTTGCTGCGACACGTGTTGACATTCTTCCACAGAGGCAGGATGTGGTCAATTGTACTTTGTTGTAATTGGAAATTTAACCACTTTGCACTGTCTGATATTAACAAAAAAAAACGATAATACAAAGGAGCAACGTACGTTTACGTATTTCTCTACAACATTTGCACACAAAAGTAAACCATGGGTCAGAAACTGATGGCACCAATCACGAAACCAACACCCAACTTTCGCAGTCTAAGCGATGGTATCTTCCACACCTGACACGCGCGATTAGCTGTGTGCGTTACGGCCTCCAATTACTGATTCAGACACGCTGTTCTGCAGAGGCATGACGGCCGCGCCTGAGCCGACTGACCTCTGCCCCCTGTGACGGAGCGGGAAGCGGAGCAGTCCGCCAGCCGCGCTCCTATGGACTCGGCATGTACCGCCGGAACGGTATGTCCGCGCGGACGGAGCGGTGGACGCCGTGGGCACGGCTCCAGATACGCTCGGCACAACGTGGTGGTCCTATCGCGACGACCGGTCCGAAATACTGCTCCTGCCGAGCCCGCTGACTACCACTTGCCTGGACGGACGGATCCCAAACAGCGCTCCAGGCGGACCAGCTGACTGCGAGGACTCCTGTATTTCCAAAGGTAAAATGTGCGAAACGGGCATGCCAATCGCAACACCAGCTGATTTTACAAGCGACTGCTCCAAATCTCCTCTTAAAATGAGGTCTGGTTGCTGAAATGGAGTGTTTTCTTCCCCGACATTTTGGACCTGGCTATATGCTTGTGACCGTAAGTGAATGCCCCATTCGTCCCGGCAGATGTTCGAGTTGTCATTTATTAAAGGCACGCAATCTTCGTTAGCTGTCTATTGAATAAACCAATTTTAGTATGAAAAAGGCAGCGCATCGAATAAAACAAATGAGAGAAATTCCCATCAATCTACGATTCGGACATATTTTCTCGGAAGATTGTCGGAACACAATATCTTTTGTAAATGTCAAAAGGTCAGCGGGACTAAGCGACAAGGCCATTTGCGCACGAGACAGCCGGATACAAACGATGGGCCGTCTTTTCCCGGGCCACCGCCATCGTGGGCGCACCTCTCACGCACGTTTCCGGCTACTTTTGACAGCTCCATCAATGGGAACACTGTTGGGACGTGACCCCCGTGCTGTCTTCCCCCAAAGACTGTAAACCCAGAGTCTGATCTCTGTCCGTGGCGTCTCCCTTCAGAATCTGAAGGCGGGCCGCCCCCACAGCCTTTGGTTTGACAGTGTTGAGCTAACAGCCCCGACACGCAAGCATTGTTGGAGCGTTTAGTACTGTGGTCGTCGGGCAGCTCCAGTCGTTCACACAGCTGTCGGTCAGCGTCCAACTCCAGTCCAGTTCACAGAGGAAGCGGCGCACTGTGACACCTCACAAAGCCAGTGGGGCGCCATATGTACCGAACCCGAGAGCTTCTCTCCCGCCAACTGGACTCCCGCCGTCCGGCCGACGGGCGCACCTGGAAAGAAACGACGCACCTGCGTCAGTCTCGGCGCGCCGATACCCCATCTGCCTATAAAAAGGCCAGTGCAATAAAATGTCGTATGCAAACGGGTGAAAGGGTTGGCGAGACGCCGGCAGCGCGGCCGTGAGAGACGCTCTCAAAGGGTGAAGCGGGGTGGCCGCCGCCGGCCCCTGGGGGACCAGGTGTTTCTGCAGCGGCAGCGGCAGCGGCGGCGGCAGCGGCGCGGCGGCCGCCCGACGGCCAACGGCTGCCCCGTCCTCTCCCAGCCTCTGCCGCCGTATTCTCCTGTCCTCTGTCGGCAGCCAGGTGGTCCCAGCCGCGGCACCCGTGAAAGGCGCCGAACGCTCATTGTTTGCACCCGGTCCGGAAATTTATCGCCCGAGTAAATCATACGTAAACGGAAAACGGGCTCCGTGAAATCGGCGAGCACAGTCCGCCGTCCGACCCGACACCAGGAGCGCCCAGTCGGCAGGTCACTGAGGCCGGCGACCGCAGCACGACCGGCTCGTGCTCTTGATCCTGGCCGCCGGGGCCCAGCAGCTCGGTCTGGTCGGACTCCGACCCGGCCAGCACGGTGAACCCACCGACCTTCCCGGTTATGACCTCGTCTGCGTGTCAAATTGCATCATCGAGAGCAGCCTGGTAGTCAAATGAGATAAGTCGCGAGACTCGACAAGTTCTCCCTTCTCATCCCATTCCTCTCTCCTTCTTTCTCTCTTTATCTCTCTCTCTCTCTCTCTCTGTCTCTCCCTCCCCCCTCTCTCTCTCTCTCTCTCTTGTCGTTCTCCTTCCTCGTCTCCACCTCCCTCCCTTGATCTCTCTTTCCCATTTCAGACTTCCGTCGCACGGAACAGCTTATTCTGGCCCGTTTCTCAACTCCCCACTTCAACACATCTGTCTCTCGGCGCCTCATTGCACTGCGGCTTATGAAATCCAAACCATTGCAATTTAGGCTTGCTGAATATGAAAAATTGACAGCTGTAGGGTCGAAGGTGGCGCAGTTCAGGGCGGACAAATCGACCTAGTTGACCGTCGACTATAGCGGGGCGGTGGATTCGTATTTGATAGATGTTTCTCGTCATTGGGTAGCCGGGACTGGAGGTGGCGTTTTCTGGGGAAGGCACTTATGAGAAACAGCGCTCGGCACGAACTCTGATGAAGAGCAATGGCCGTGAAATACATAGCGCATCACGTACGGAAAATGTGGCTCTGGCGAACAGAGGAGGTATATGTTAACTGCGTTGTCAGGAATGTGCAATTCCTATCTGCATCGTCCACCACATGTGAAAAAAATAATGCGGAAATATAATGTTTATAAAATGTGCGTTTTGGGACAACTAACGACATCCTGCCACTCAAAATCGAGTGAAAATAAAAGCGAAAAAATATTTGGATATTTTTCGAAAAGGATGTGCCGCAGCACTCACAAACGCGACCAGACAACGGCATTGCTGCATGGGTTAAAATAAATCGATTTTTCCCTAATGTGCTTAACCCTATTCCCGGCAGGGGGGCTGAATCTGCCCCCTCGGGTTTTTTGCTTGCAGATTCCAGGGTTTGTCGCAGTTTAACGAAACTTGGTGACTTTTCCTAACTATTCTTTCTAGGTACTGTAACAAAATCTCATGATTCTATTCTTCTCAGCGGCGGAGCCAGGCAACGTTTTTGGGAGCCACCTCAGGCTATTTTGGCCATGTTGAGGGTAAAAGGAAACTGGCTGTAAAAATAGCGTTTTTAGGATAGAACTCAAAGCCTTATATGGATGTATAGGCAAATAGTTGGGAAACATACAGATACAATTTTGTTCGTCTGAGGTCAATTCACAAGATCAGGTCAAGGTTAAAAAATCAAAATTTAGTTCTGTAGTAATAATTTCGGCGCTATTTTTAACATGTCAAACCAGGAAAATATGTGGCGTAAAAAGGTGCCCTTTACTTGTGTGCCAACTTTCAGGTTGATATCAGGTCGGGTCACGGAGCTATATCCTAAAATGTTAGTGGGCGTACCCTATATCGCAACAGCCGTCAAATGGAATTTTAGGAACAGAGTAAATTCGAATGATTGAAAACGTTTTCAAATAACATGAAATGCACACAAGATCATTCCAAGTAATTATAAGGTCACTGGAGGTCATTTAAGGTCAAAGGTTGTAAGGTGACCTGAAGAACATGTGACCATGACAGTTCCCCCTTTTTCGGGTCCCTGGCACCGCCTGTGCTAACATTGTACAAACAATGTCATACGATTTGTACTTCTGCAGGATAACATGACTAGCGGCAGCCAAAAAATGCTTTTATCTTTTTTATTTATTCAGTTGTTGAAAAACTAGTCATCCTATTTTTAAAACCCTGTGAACGCCTATGAATGTTCTCAACATTTGAAATATGTGTACCAGTGGTAAAAGTCCCATCCACAATCTCTCGATTTATACCAATTTCATCAAAATTGGTCCGTAAACAACAGAGTTGTAAGAAGTCCAAAAATACCCCCCAATTTCACCTTTTTCCCCCTGGATCCACCCCATTCAGAATTTTGAAAACTTCTTTTTATTACGATGTAGTTAACGTCATGGCAAATCGATTGCCGTTTGTTGCGATAAAATCAGATGAATAGTTCTCGAGATTTCAGAGGGGCCGAGTCCCCCCTCCGTGAACCGGCCATACCATCTAGCTCTCCGGGAATAGGGTTAAGTAAAAGCCTGGAACGCCTGGGATATCGATAGCATAAACATCGCATTTACTCTGAGATTTGGGTTAAATGTTTATCCGGTTGGTGCTGTGACACCGCTGCACATCCGTCGTAATGTTCTGAAAGCGTAGCCTCTACATAAATATGAGCAGGCCGTGACTTCGTCTGAGAGAAGTTCGCGCCACATGGGCCTGGCCGCGGCCAGCATTTGCCGGTGTTAGCACGTGGCAGGTGCAGGCGCTCGAACAATCGCCGTCTGATATCAAAGAGCCGACTCATCTCGGTGCGGTGCATGAGCAGGCTGGTCGTTCCGTGTTGTGCACGGCTCGGCCGGGCCAGCACAATTCCGCTGGGCAGGGGTGGTCCATCAGCGGCGGCCCCGTCTCGGCACGTCCTCAGTGTCGAGCACGGCCACCATCTGCGACGAGCACGGCCACCATCTGCGAACAGCACGGCCACCATCTGCGAACAGCCACATCTGACGAAGCAGGTCGGAGCCGCGGGGTGCCGCCGGGGCAGCGCGGCTTCGAACGCACACCCGCTCCGCCGCCCAGGTGAGAGACCTATGCACGTTAGCCCGGTATCGGGGTCTCGCAAGGTTTAGACCCGATCGATGGGCGCCACTGAAGTCCGTGGTGGTGTGTAGAGCTGTTCCTCCGTCGCAGCCGAGAGTATGACTAGCCTCTACGGCCGTTCTCGGGTGGAGAAACCTGTGCCGTGATTCATGCTTACCGGATTGACGCTTCTGACAAAACACATTTTCGCATTTATCAACATGCCGTGTGAAACAAAGAGACATTTCGAACATTTATTCTGGTGGTGTGAGTTAATCAGTGGACGTAAATGCTTAGCGCTTTAATTCAACTAGCTACACTTTGCTCCCACCACACACCCATAACTCTTTGCTCCTTTGGTAGCACTCATTTACGGCGTCTAATATTTTACAGATTCTACCATCCTCTAGATGCAACACTTTCACCCTCGACTATATCAGCATTTCGAAAACTGACCATTCATATTCCTTTTATTTTTTCCGTAAATCAACCGTTCGAATCTCTTCTCGCCATTCCACAAAGATTCGTGTCCTGAATATCTTCATAAAACCAGTAAATTTTCGGTTTTACAGAAGGGGATCCCACCAATCTACCCAAAACATTGGATTATTATCTTGCAAGGGTTTCAAATGACACGTCTTACAGCGTGTTCTTCAGATGTCTCTTCTGTCTACGTACAGATTTTCACATTGCTTTAGACTATAACGACATATTTCAGTCCGGTGTGGTGTCTTTAATGACCTGTCTTAAGATAAAGTATATTAAGGCTTACATCACAGCACAAAAATTGCAAATATACCATATTTGAGTTTGAGCACTTCAAGACAAAAACTAATTTCGGTTTTGGCAAGCCTGACAACGAATCGAAGTATGAAATCCCGGTCACAGTCGTTTTTCTTGTTTTGACCCACTTCGTCGTTTAAGCTCAAGCACATTTCCTATCGTTGGAAAAGTTAAGGGAAGAACTTGATTCTACTACCAGTAACTAACCAACGTTTCACATACGAAAAGGAAGGTTTCATTTCAAGTCTGCGAACCGTTTGCGGTTTTGAAAGAGGTACGAATTTACAAAGTGATCAACCATCAGCCCCAATTATACGTTGAGACATTTCTCTCCACGTGACGAGTGCCCATTGTCGACATCATTCATGTTCTCCGAGCGCTCTGTTGTTCGGCCAGCCTCAGCAGCGTGTGGTGACCGGCGCTGCAGGGGGCGGGCGGCAGCACCCCGGCCGGTACCGCAGCTGTCCTGCTCTCGGGCGGACCGGGCGGCGTGTGGCGGCGCGTCGGCCGCCGCCCGGCCGACACGAGCCGAGCGGCCTTGGGCGCGGCCCGAGCCAGAGCGGTCGCACCGCCCCCGCTCCAACCTCGCCGGTCCGCGATCCTCCCCCCCCACACACACAATCCCCCCCCCCACACACAGACGACGGTATACTGTCTGGGGCAGTCCGGGGAAGGCAGACTACATGGGACGCAAACTGGAGACGAAAGACTGTCTGGGGCTCAGGCTGGAAACGGAAGAATGCTGGGACGCAGTCTGTGAAAGGAAGACTGGAGACAGTGGACGACCTGGAAATCAGACTGCGGACGGTGGACGTCCTGAAGATCAGACCGGGGACCGTGGACGTCCTGGGAACCACACTGGGGATGGTGGACGTCCTGGGAATCACACTGGACGGCCTGGGAATCGGACTGGGGACGGCGGACGGCCTGGAACGCAGACTGGAGACGCTTAATGTCTGAAATACAGTCTGGGAACGATACACTGCCCGTGACGCAGTCTGGGAACTGGAAACTGGAGACTGCCCGTGACGCAGTCTGGAAACCGGAGACTGCCCGTGACGCAGTTTCGGGACGGTAGACTGGCTCCATGACCCAGGAACTAGTGTTATCCGAACCAGCTGGTCTGAAAGGGGCCTTTCACCGTGGTTCACATATTTCAGGCAGATACTTCCAAGCGCCGGCGGGTGTGTACTGGCTTTGAGCCTAGTTGGACAAAACACCATCGGCGCCAAAAACGCGAGTAAAAAGTTTCCAGTCTTGGCCGTTGGCGAAGAAGGCAGTCGGGAAATCACAGAGACTCGGCAACAACAAATACAATTAGCCGCGCGCCAGACCCCGCCAGCGGTGGTCATCTGCCGGTCGGTATTGGCGCCAAGGGCAGCCGTCCTCGGCGGCTCAGAACGGTCAGCTCCTCGCTGACAAAAACCGCGCAGCGCGCCCTGCGGCGGCACAAAAACGGCGCCGTCCGCGCCGACCCAGCTCGCCAGCCCTCTGGAACACGGGCCGACAGGCGGAAACTGCCGCAAAATAGTATCAGCCACGGCTAAACGGTGCGGCGGAATTTCCCGGGTCTTCAGGCGGTGGGCCGTGTCGCCTGCGGAGCGGACCCACTGATCCGAAACCAGTGTCCGACGCCTGACGCAAGGTAGCACTGGATTCTGGTGGCAAACATCCACAAAACAACGCGCTGGTCTTCAGAAGAAACTTGACATTGCACCTCGCACTTTATCATTATCGCAACTTCTCAGCTTAATCTCAAGCAAGAAGCTGAGGCAGCTGAAAGCTTCTGGTGCCCAAGAGATCAGCTCTAAAACCAAGCCATTAGTTTATTATGAAGTTCCCCTTGCTGTTCTATGAGTGTTGATGCTTCAAACGCAGGAATCGGAGCTTTTTCATAGGCTTTCTGCTCCAAAAACCAGCCGTGTGGGTGCAGTTGGTTCAATTTCTGAAGAGTTCTCGACTGGCTCAATAACGCAACCTTATGACGAGCCATTCATCTGGCGAAAAACCAAAAGCCTCCGCCCAGCTTTGCTGGGTTGACTTGGCGACTGGCGTTGGTTGAGTAACGAAGCCGAGAGGTTCTCACCGCCACTCACGGCCCACTGCGTCACAGGATGTGGTTCAGCAGCGCGGGGTCATAAGCCCTCCACTGTTTCCTCGAATCGCTCTTACCACAGACCACGACTCGGCCCTGCTAATTTCAGTTCTCTTTTACTTCAATGGACTGGTTCTGAGGTGCACGGTCCGTTTCCGGACGCAGCCGCTTGTGCACAATACGTGGAGTTCCTCATCATGCGTCACGATGCGGCTCTGCAGTAACCGTCACTCCCTTCCCCCCCCCTCCCCCTACGGCTCCACGGCATGGAGCGAGTCGCAGTTGCTCTGTGGAACTAGGATCTCTCCAATGCTACGCTAAGATGCTGGCGCCCGGCAGCGCGTTACGGTTCATCCGCGGGATTGAGGACTCCTGTCCATCGGAGCTTTGCATGTGGCCACAGATTCATCAAAGGCGGTACCATCACCAATATGTAATAAGCTTTCTTTGTGTCGTCGTTTTTAGGTGGCGGCTTCTGGTGGCGAATAAAAGCCACATTCATTGGATTACCACGCCGCGAAATGTGTTTTCGTGGTCTAGTTAACGTGGCTGCGAAATCACCTTATGCTTTTAAGACACGCCAGCATAGTCAGGCGCCTAATCCAGTTTGGCCAGTATTTGGTTGTCTTTGGTAAAGCGCACAATGACATTGCGAGATCAGACAGAAGAGCGCGCGTAACTAACCGGAAGGAGGGATAGGGGCGCGTCCGATTATTGGAAACAGGGGAAGGGAGGAGGTGGATTATCAGCCGGTGAGAAACACTACAAGTGGCAGAAAAAATACCGACCGTTCACGCCAGCGGTTACAGGAAAGGGCGACGGTGCCATCTGGCGACTTGACAAGCATCTCCAAAGGGAGGTGCACTGCTGCGCGTCTTCAAAAATGCTCCGAGTCACCATATGGATCGCCCGGCTCTACCGTGCTTCCCGTTAGTACGTTCGGCACTTTCCATTATTGTAAGGTTCCATAGTGATCGGCCGATGAATTCGATACTACTGGACGCAGTGAACAGCTCAACATGGGGTGTCGCTGGGCCAAACCAGCGCGTGTTTAGACACCCTCCTCCATCATATTGGGCCCATTCACGGGCTCCCAGCGATTTGCGCTGATTTCCACCCATTCAGAACTCAAGACGCACACAATAGTCACTTTACTGTGCCAAATCAGAGCTCCATATAAAGTGGGAAGCCACAACCAACGATCATCTCGCGTCGACGTCTTTCTGCTATCGCGCCGAGGCAAAGTCGTTTAAAACGCAATACATGCCAGACACTGTCAACACTCGGAAGAATGAAGGCTGCATGTCCGCATTTTGGACAAGCCTTGGCTGGAATCAGAGGCGGGAATCATCACTACCTGGCTGGAATCACCACCTGAAAGAAGTTTCATGCCGTGTGATCGAGCGCGTTTGCCACCGCCGGGTAATCCACGCATTTTGCGCGCTCCAGACGATTCACTCCGGCACTAGAGACAGTCTGCATCAGGTCCACGCCCCTGACGACTGCTTGCTTAACTCTGGAATCCGACGTGTCCAACGAGGGGGCGGCCGATTATCATCCGTACCGCAATTCCCGGAAAAATTGGCCTGTAAGACCCATTGTCATTATCGGTCGGCATCGGCGACGCGAAGGGAGAAAATGCACGCGCTCCGCCGGAGCCCATCTGACCATCTCCGGAGCCTAGGAGGCGGCGCGAAGAGATGCGCGCCACAGCCCAGAGCGCGGCCCGTGATTTTCATCAGAGCCGCGAGGTGATGATGGGGACTCGCGCCGGCAATGCCGTCAGACGGCAGCCGGAGCAGTCGGAGCGGCGGCCACACCGACAAGGTACTAGGATAAAATGGCGAAATGTGAAAATGGCGAATGCCTTTTTGGCGAATGCTAGACGACGAACGTTAAATGGCGACATGTAAAAATAGCGACATGCTAAAATGACAAACGGCTAAATGGCGCAGAACGCGAAAGCAAACCATTTGGCCAGTCGTCATTTTAGCGCGTCGCCATTTTTACATGTCGCCCTTCAGCATTCGCCATCCGGCATTCGCCAAAAAGGCATTCGCCATTTTTACGTTTCGCCATTTTGTCCGGACACCGACCGGCAAGATCCGTCCGCGCCCCGTCACCTGAACAATGTCGCAGAGCGGGGGATGGCCGGCGGTGGTTGGTTACTTTATGATTGGGAAATGATGCGATGAACTTCTTTTTATGACGGAAATAAAGATCAATTAAAATTGCATTGCATGTGAAACTGTATTATTATTACCATTATTATCACTATTATTATTGTTATTATTATTACTATGACTATCATTAGTACTATTACTACTGCTATATTTACAGTGATCATTATGATTATTCCCGCTCCCAAGGGTACGGGCGCTTGCCACCATCGTCGAGTCGCTGTGTACTTTTGCCACCGCATTGCCGCATACAGCCGGAGGGCCACGTCATCGACAGAACAGAACATTTTATTGTCTGTGCATTCCTTTTGTTTCTCATGAACCAAGGGTCCGATCTAAATGATTTTAACGCCAGTCGATGAGGTATGTCTTTCACATCAAGATGCAAAACATGACTTCTTATGTTAACCCGTGACTTCAAAGGTAAAAAAATGCTAGGATTTATGGTCGAAAATTTGCAGCACTTTTGATAGTCTAGCAGATCTATCAGCCCAGTGACAACTTCGAAGCTGATATCAGACGGGAGGCTACAGTTTGGCGTATCCTGTGTGACGCTATAGGTATAATAAAAGCTATCCTAGGGTCCCGTGGAACAATGTTGCAACTTCCTGTTGTGATCGTTTCGCAAGGTAAATGGAAGTGATGGCCAGACAGCAGCAATGTTGACGTAGTCCTGGCGTCTCTCCCCTTCTCAGATTCGGCCATTTCCCTTTCTCCTTGTGCTGTTTTAGTTTACGGTCACCTGCACATCACGCAACACGATCCTTGCGTTCTGCATTGCTAACAGTTTGGCGAACAGTGGCAGCGCTCGGCCGTCGCCGCCCGCCAGTGTCCGGCGGCAGCCGACCCGGCCGACGACGCCCGTTGGACCGGTTCGTCTAACTGATATCGGCAATTATATAATTATAAGGCAATAATATAGACAATTCAGTTTTCGTCGGATTAGTACAGTTTTGATACATTTTAATGAATAATTGAACAATAACGCTATATGCAGAACGTAGTCATGATACATGGTTCCATTATATCTCAGTTGTCAAAAGTCTTTCAAAATTCGTCACATATTTAGACCGTCCAGTTATTAGCCTCGTACTGATCAATTTTGCAAAAGAAATGACAACGTATTTACATTATTCCATTGCTTGTGAATTCCCCACCAAAAGATATCCGTTCTTTTTTTGAACTAAAGGCATAATTAAATTACCGAACAAAAACTTATCAAGTGCCGGCAAACGCGATACCCAACATCCCCCGCTACTTTCCTTTTAATTTAGGTACAACTGGACGCGCATACCTATTGTCGACGTCACGATGTTTTGAAAGGAATTAAAAGTTTGGAGGTCTCACTGCGTGCGTTTCAGAACCAATCGGCAAAAAAAACAAAGAGGCTTACTTCTAACACCGTCCCCCGCACACACTCACATACAACGCACGCACGCACGCATGCACGCAGGAGCGCACGCACGCATTTACGCAGCGTCGGTCGAAAATGAAATCCAACAAATTTTAGGTCAACGAAATTCAGGATTTTTGCGATTTTGAAAAACTGCAATGTTTAAGCCACTGTATGCCTCATATTTTTTGCAGGTTAAAACTGTAGTCTTTGAAAATTTCTTTGAAAATGGAAGCGAGAAGTAAAATCGTACAAAAAATCATTACGCATGCAGCAAAGAGTACGTGTCCTTCAGTTTCTGCTAAAATCACTGACAGCCCTTTAGTGATAAAATATAGTATAGATTTCAAAACCTATATATATCTATATACATATATATATATACATATATATATATGTACATATATATATATCAAGATAGGGTGTTTTTACACATAAAGTAAAGATGATAATGGAACTAAACTATTTCGAAAACAAAAGCAGTAATCGACGTTTCGGCTTTATTGTTGCCTTCTTCAGAAACGCTGTTTTTTTAAGTTCTTTTTCGATGCAAAAAAAAATTTAATCACTGTACATGAAGAACATGACACCTCAACATGAACATTGCATACGAGTAAGTCTGATATAATACAGTATATGATAGACGCAGATGTGCTCATCCACTCTGCCCCTCTGTTCCCAGTCCCCTACCTAATATCCTAATTTTAGAATTCACTTTTTATTAATTGCGCCACTAACATCGACACCTTGAAGAACCCTAGTGACAAGTTTACGTTATGCTGCGTTGCAATATAGCTCGCTTCTACAGCTCTCCTACTTCTTTTATTCAAGCCACCATGTCAAACGGCTGATGTAGTCCAGTCTGGGGCGTCATCATGTATCATGTAGTGTCCGCATGTATCACGGAAGAATTCGTCGTCCTATGTTATTGCAAATCAGGGTTGTGTTCCTGAATGCGCTCTTTTAACTCCCTACCCGTTTCGCCAAAATAAATCTGATCGCAACTCCCACAGTGAACTTTGTACACCACCCTGGAGTCGTTCTCCCCATTTGTAGGTTTCTTGGTTTTCTGTTTTATCAGTTATCAGTTCTCAGTACGGATGTGGTTGCCACATGGATCCGCGAACCCACAACCTTATTTACTTCGTCAACCAACTGGGACGCAGGGACAGTGAAGAACATCACCTTTCTCTGTCGTGCGCGTGCTGCCCTAAGGTGAAAACGCTCGGCTTTTTGTCTCAGACTAAATAAAAACCCCTAGTGACAAGGATAATGATTAAGAGGAAGCAAAGGATGTTAACATCCGCAGTTTATAGAAAATCTACGAATAGAGATGATATGGTTCATTTTTATTCGGCCCACAGCACGAGAACAAAAACGGGGGTGGTACTGGGCTTTTTTGCATACATATAGGATATGTTCACCACAGTACCTTAAAGAGGAAATTAACGGTATACTTGGAGCTTTTCGGAAGTTCAAATTCCCTTTGAGGGCTTTAATTATTCTGACACAAAAGGTCAAGCGCTTTCACCTAAGGGCAGCACGCGCACGACAAAGACAGTTGATGTTCCTCACTGTCCCTGCATCCCAGTTAGATGAGGAAGTAACTAAGGTTGTGAGCTCGCGGAACCATTTGACAAACACATCCAGCTTGAGAAATGGCAATATGGTAAAACAGATAACCAAGAAACCTGGAAATGCGGAGACCCATGAATGAATAAAAGAAGTATGAGAGCTGTAGGGACGAACGCATATTGAATATTGCATATTTTAATTTATAATACTGCATATTGCATTAATATTGAATATTGCATAATGAATATTGCAACGCAACATAACATAAACTTGTCGCAAGGATGTTTCAACCTGCGGATGTTGTAGTGGCGCAGTTAATAAAAAGCGAACTCTAAAACTAAGATATTAGGTAGGGGACCAGAAAAGAAAGGGCAGAGAGGATGTGCACAGCTGCGTCTGCCACGTACTGTATTATATCAGACTTACTCGTTTGTAATCTTCATCTTGAGTTGTAATGTTCTTCACTTGCTGTGATCACATTTTTGCGCGCCGAAGAAGACAAACTTAAAAAACTGACATTGCTGATGAATGCAATGATCAAGCCGAAACGTCGATTACTGCTTTTGACTTTCGAAATGGTTTAGTACCATTGTCACCTTATATATATATATATATATATATATATATATATATATATATATATATATATATATATACATATACATATAGTGTATATGCATCGCAGAGGAATTAGCCGTACAGCAATGCTTCCGCTAGTTTTTCAAGCAATATGAACGACTTACAACAGAGGTCAAACACGACCAGTGCCTCTGAGACTCTTGATGATAAGTGGATGTTTGCTTTTTTTTTAGTTTCTTTAGTTACCAGTTTTTTTAGTTCCGCTTTTCGTCCAGAGACGAAAATCAAGCCAAAAGCCACAAAGAGTTGGGAGTGTGGGTTCATAAGATGTTCTGAGCCCTTCTCCAAACAGTGGGTGGTACGGCCTATACCGATCAGTTTAGAGGTACATGACCAAGGAGAGAAGATGAGTGACAGTTGATTTGTGCCGAGAAGACGAGAATGGATTTGGGGACGCGGTTCTGGCCTAACCAGGATGAAAGGCGGATCCAAAATGATGAAAATTCGTGATGTCATCGCGTGTAAATTCGAAAGCACAAATGTAAAAACCCCCTCGAAATAATTTCAGGTGGCCACCTGAAAAAGGAGCGGATCCTCATGACCATCTTGCATGGGAACATCAGGGCGGACAGGGACATGTTGGAATGGCTACTACGAGTTTTTGGAATGTGGAAAATACAACAAATTATCCAATGAATAGGAGAAACTAGCAGGGCACATGCTTATCAAATGGATAATGGCCCGTGAGCCCACCCAGGCGTGGATTCAGGACTTTGGAAAAATGGGTATGAACAGACAGAGGGACATAGGGCCTCTCAGACCCAAAATTCTCCGTGAAACTGAATGACCGTTTTGAAACCCATAAAGAATATCGAAAGAGGGGCACGCTAGACAGGTCTTCTAGATCCGCACCTCTAAACCATGTAACTGGTGTGGCGGAAACTACCAAGGGCCGGGACAGCAACAAGCTATGCCTCTGAGCCCAAGATATTAATTACAAGATAACAGTCGGAGCCGCACGTCATGCGAACACCTTCATCAAATATGAAATGGTTCTTAATGGCGCTGTTGTGAATGTCCACGTACGTGCTACTACAACGGAGGCGACAACTCCGGCTAGCTGTCGGTCACGGCGCGAACAAAGCCAGAAGTGGGACAAATTTCCGGCCTCGTCACCGCTATTCTCCACCTTTCCTGGCCCCATTCAGCTGCGAATTTGCAACATAGCTGCGGCGTAATCGAGCGTGTCGAAGACTAATGCGGCGCACCGCTCTGGCTTCACACCCGCGCCGAACAATGGCCGCAGTCGGTGCGACGCCCACGGCGCGGCGGGGTCAGGGACCACCGTGGCCAGCGTGTGGCGAGCGTCGGCCGGCCGGCCGTACCGGTGCCCGTCCCGGCGAGCTACGGCCACGGTCACATGGCTCACTGAGGTCAGGGGCCGGCCCGCCCCGAGCCAGGCGGCCGCAGCGCGCGCGCGCGCCGTCCCGCTCTTTACGAGAGCGGCCGCGCGAGATGACTGTAATTGATACGGAGTAACAAGCTGAACGATGGAAATATGCGTGTTTTATGATAATGGGGCCTAATGGTATCTGCCAGGTCAGTGTAATGGAATCTTCCCGTCCGTGCCATGATCTCTGAGGGTGAATAAGTACGGCAGGAATACCGCTATCCCGGATTTCTCTTGGTTACAGGGACACCTAACAGTGGGGCAACAAGCGAAAACAAATACGATAGTAAAGATGACATCGCGACTGCTGCCGACATATACTCATTTTCAGGTTATTTAACCTTACTCACTCTGCCCTCCCCACCTCCCCCCGAACGAAAAAGAACAGAAAACATCGCGCTGAAAACAAATATGCGAATCTGATCCTTGCCGCGCACTTTTTGTACAAAGACTCGCAGACAATAATTAACATTGTGCCATACAAAAAAAAAATGATGCGGATAACAGCCCCGGGCGATGAAGACGGTGAACAAATGAGTCAAATTTACTCAATGGGACTGTGTAAGAGAAGGTTTAGTATGTTTTCCGAAAACCTTGGGTAAAATGTTTTGGGGACGATAACTGCATACCCAACTAAAAACAGGAGCTCGGCGAAGCACCTAGCCACGCCTGACAAACGTACGAGTACTTCAGACCCCAAAACATTCAGAATATTTCATTCAAAATATGTGCTATCAAGACCTCCAAAGCAGCACCTATAAAATGCGTCAGAACGCTTGCACTCAAGTGCATGCAAAGACGGGCTACCCACTACGTCCTGTTATCCTTTAAGCCAGGTAGGAATAGGGAGAAATGGTTGCCATTCCCGCCATGAGGCTTTTCTTAGCTGAGGTCGCCAATGGTCCGCATCAAGGCCTGAACTTTGCAATAGTTGACGTTATATTCCTTCAGCATCCCCAAAAAGTATCACCAGCTCATGTCAAGTCACAGAGCTATGACGTCATTCTCAAGAGCCTGCAGGCCGTTTTGCAGATCTGAGACGCATATTGGCTTCTTCCTCAGTCTGCAAGATATGCAGCCAGTTTTCGATGTAGGACTGACTGAATATATGTTTGGCAACAAATTGAGGTTTGCAAAGTAAGAGACGTCCCTGAAATCACGCCTGGTAAACGGCGATGTATAACGTTAAAGTTAAAAGCATTAAACTAGCTATAAGGTAATTTTATCGCTGATTCCCCTTCCAACAATGATTTCAACCATTCTAAATGAGTAGAACTCTAGTCTGTGACACTCGAACGTCATCTCTGGAACCAGCAGCATAATACAGATCGATAATTATATACGACCTGACCTTGGCCCGACCTTGACGCCGAGACGAAAGCCACCAGTGACGACGACGATTAACCTGTCATAAAACGGGTTCGCTACAAAAGCATGATTTGCCGGCCGAAATACCATAAAACCACTATGATAACGACGAAAAAAACGATGGTCCTCTGAGAGGCCAGAAGATGAACCGCATTGGTCACATTAGGTCCCGTTTAAATCAGACAGGAACCTTCTACACAGTCGTTTTTGTTCTGCCGTTCTGTCTTGTTCACGAGAGAATGCAACGGAGATGGGGGAGGGGGGCAGCCACCACTGGTTGTTGGCCCGATGACGTAGCGATCACTTGGCCCCGGGCGTGAATGGAAATACGTACGTCCGCCGAGGCGTTCCACGTCATTTTGGTGACTTCTCTCACCCTCCAACACCACCGACTTGGGTGCCGGCTGGTTGGCACCGTGACCGGTTTGTGCCGGCCGGTGGACGTTCTCAGCAGTTCACGCGGCACGCTCGGCCGCGAATGCCCGGCGCTAGCACGCGACAGGGGCTCCTTCGGGGGGGGGGAAGGGCAGGCCAGCGCTGACCGACACCGCACGCCGTCCACCGACGCCGGCGCCGCGCCCACGCAAACTCAATTTGACGTCATCAAAACGGCCGCGATGGGCTCTCAATGGCGCGGAGGGGAGAGACGGGCGTCAAGATGCCCGCCCTTTCGGCTGGTCACGGAGGGTCCAACAGACAGGAGAGCTGATCACAGGGGCTGGGACCGTCTGCTCAGAGGGAGTGGGACCGTCTGATCAGAGGGACTGGAATCGTCTGCTCAGAGGGACTGGGACCGTCTGATCAGAGGGACTGGGACTGTCTGATCTGAGAGACTGGGACCGTCTGATCAGAGGGACTGGGACCGTCTGCTCAGAGGGACTGGGACTGTCTGCTCAGGGAGACTGGGACCGTCTGATCAGAGGGACTGGAATCGTCTGATCAGAGGGACTGTGACCGTCTCCTCAGAGACTGGGACCGTCTGCTCAGAGGGACTGGGATGTATAGGTATGGTCTAGACCAACCATGTTCCTGCATTCCGATTGAATGCAGGTTATCGCTGTTTTGCATTAAACCGTTTACTGGCCTGTGCGTGTCACTCCGTCATCCCGGAAACCGTGGCGCCCCTAAGAAACGAAGCGGTTTCGAAATGACGAAATGCTTACCTCGGTCACCTTCAAACTGAATGCAAAACGGAAACAACTCGCCTCCATTGGGGCCTGGAAAAACATCCGGTAGCCACATGAAGGACTGGTTAAGTCCGGTAACTAGCCATAGAGGGGACTGAGACGGTCTGCTCACAAGAGAAACCCATAGAGAGATACTGATATCATGTAAAGTCGTAAGTCATAGGACGGAATGAGAAACATCATTAAAGAAGAGCGGGGACAAAGCTACCATTTTCTTATATCAGTATGACCGACGAAATAACGCATATTTTGGGTGTTGGCGGGCAAATGTTTTTTCAATCGTATTTATAAAAGATCTTGAACTGGAATGAACTGGAAAGAAAAAGAGCCAGTAAAGAAATCTCAACACCATTCTTTATACAAGATTCTTTTGTTTGTTTCTTCTTTTCTTGGTCCTGTTCTTTGCCATTAGCATTTTCATGCAAAAATTTGGCTCGAACATAATTTGCGTAATGCTTCAGCAGCTTCGGTCATCCATTTCCTAGTCAGCAGCTATCTAGGTGGATTTAGCAGAAGTCTAGAAGTCTTTCAAGTTCGCATACATTACATGTTTCCTTTATTAGTCCGAATGACTAAAAACAATATGGTTTATGTTGCGGACGACCCAGTTTATGTTCAACAGCCTAACTTAACCTCATCACCACCTATTCTGGTCACAGTCAAACCACATATCCTCTGTGGTGTATTTCGCCCTTCTAGTGTCATTCCCCTCGCCATAGTCTCCAAAATGCGCTAATGCGTCCCTGTAGTTAGGGTCCCTGTGCCCGCGCTATGTTGACAGTCCTGGCGACTGTTCTAGCCGCCAGTTCCGCCCTTCAGCTCGTGTCTGCGTGCTCTCCAGTCAACAGCAGCACATCCTGTCGGTGCAACGCTCAGTCAGTCAGTCCTGTCAGTCCCCGCCCGAGAAAAATCCTGACGAAGGCTGCCGACGCCTTTTACATTATTCATACCACGCTCATCTAGTCATTCAATATATTCACTTTCGTTAACTGCCAGCGCGGTCACCAGTTGCTGGCGGCCGTCTGTGATGCTGGCTCAGGTCACTGCGCTGGCATCCTCCAGGGACGCACGGGTCCTCCCTCTGCCGGTCCCAGACCCTGACCTTACCCATCAGCATCTGATCGGCGACTGCACTCGCCAGTCAGCACTAAAAAGTTGCCGACCGAACGGCCCACTGCGACCGGGATTCTAATTACTACAAAACCTAATTTGAATTACAAAATAATGGTAATGAGCGCGTGAGCAAGTTGGCCGGTCCATTCATAAGCGGCGCGGGCGATGAGTGACCGACTGCGTCCGCGGCCTGCGTGCCGTTTGCACGGTGCCGCCGCCCAGTTATTGGTAAGCGGGACGCGTCCGTTAATGAACGAAACCGCCATTCACAGACCTGATGCAAATGCCGTACTCGACTGAAACACGCTCAGAACGGGTTCGACCGAGCGCAGGAGCGCACGTCTCGAGCGCTGGCAGCCCGACGGACCGGCCAGGCGCCGGACGCCGCCCGCCGTGACGCCGAGCTCCGTCACGAGCCGTGACGAACGGCCTGTGTGTGCTGGGCTTGGAGGCGACGGTCGGCCGGCTCCAGACGCGGCCAGGACGACGCACGCCTGGTCTGACCGCACCTCAGGCGAGCGGTGGTCGCCGTCTCGACGCTCTGAAGGACATCCAGAGTGTCGACGGTCAGGGTCGGCCAGGGCTCGGCTGAGGGGCCGTGCGGGTCTGACAGTGGTCCAGACCGCAGATGGGCGGTGTCTGTCTCTGCCAGCCGCCCGACGTCTGAACGGCACCCGAGCAGGGGCAGCCAATGACGTGGTGCGCGGCCGACCCACGCCAGCCCGAGACATCTCGGTCTTTCCGGTGTCACTGCAAGCCACTGCGCCGTTCAACAACACTGGTGTTATCGGCCATGGTGCAGGATGATGTCTGTCTTCATACCGCTGACGCACAATGCAGGGCATCCAAACGAAGATAATGGAGGAGTGTCTGAATGAACAGCGCTAGCGCTCCAGCTGGAGAGGCTGGAGCCACTTCTACCGGAGCTGCCCTGGTCTCGCTGTAAGTCTCTGCAGCACCGTCGCAGCCGCCGGAGTGGCTGAACGCGTCACGTGAACAAACAGGCGGGCCGGGAGCCGGCCGTCCCGCCCGGCCGCTGGTATACATGTCAGCGGCGGCGCGGCCGGCTCAAGAGCGGGCGGCGTCCCCCGCCGGCCTGTTTTCGCCGTCGGCCCCGCTTGCGCACCTCTCGCCGTCCGTAAATCCTTTGTCCGTCGGCGGCGATGACCCTCAGATCCTCTCCGACTGGAAATGCCCGTTGTTTGCCGGCACCGGCGGCAGATAAAGTTCTGAGCGGCCGCCGGCGCTGCAGAGCGGGCTGGCTCGGTCCTCTGCTCGGCGCCGGACTGCCGCCCGCCCACGCACGTCTCGGCCGCTGTCCGGCGCACCAGCGGAGTCCGGCCGTGACATACCAACAGCCCAGCATGGCATCGGAAGGCTGCGTGCGCTTCTATCTCTTTATTATGTTTCTTTTGCTTATATTGCTTCTATGGCGCCAAGTTATATTACATTGCTTACATGTCGCTTACGATGGCATGTGTATGTATGTATGTATATACTGACCGGTTTTCCACTTTCGCAAAACTTCTTGGGTCATGCCTCGTCTGCCCATACCTTCACAGCCACAGATAAACGGACTGACGAGGAGATCCAAGGGCTTCCTATAATTATCACCCATTTAGCGTGAAAATTTTGCGTATGCACGGAAAATGACGTTTTAGGCAGTCTGTGGTCACAGATTTTCTTACAGTTCCTACACCCTTGTTCGCATTCATCTTTGACAGCTCTGCCAAGTCTCCAATGATCGTCGTGGCTATAATGCCTACAATCACTGTTGCAATGGCGTCTCCCCGCTTTCCACGCACAGCCATCACATTTTCCGAGGCATACAAAACTCTGCCCGGTTGGGAGTGACTTTCACGAAACACCAATATCCTCTCCAAAAAGTCGTGAGCTAAAGCCGGCTGTCCCGCGTGCCCTGGCAGCGGCCGGGCTGACCTCGGCCGGACAGCACAGGTCGCCGGTGTTGGGACAGCACAGGTCGCCGGTGTTGAGACAGCACAGGTCGCCGTTGTTGGGACAGTGCAGGTCGCCGGTGTTGGGACAGCACAGGTCGCCGGTGTTCGGACAGCACAGGTCGCCGTTGTTGGGACAGTGCAGGTCGCCGGTGTTGGGACAGCACAGGTCGCCGGTGTTCGGACAGCACAGGTCGCCGTTGTTGGGACAGTGCAGGTCGCCGGTGTTTGGACAGGGCAGGTCGCCGGTGTTTGGACAGGGCAGGTCGCTGGTGTTTGGACAGTGCAAGTCGCCGGTGTTCGGACAGCACAGGTCGCCTGTGTTTGGACAGTGCAGGTTGCCGGTGTTTGGACCGCACAGGTCGCCAGTGTTTGGACAGGGCAGGTCGCTGGTGTTTGGACAGCACAGGTCGCTGGTGTTTGGACAGCACAGGTCGCCGGTGTTTGGACAGCACGGGTCGCCGATGTTTGGACAGGGCCAGTCGCCGGTGTTTGAACAGGACAAGTCGCCGGTGTTCGGCGAACACTCGATCATCACTGGTAACCGCCGGCCATGTCAGCTGGGGCAGCCCGCAACAACGCGAGCCCCAGACCTCTAAACTGAATCAATGGGCGCGTTTTATATTGAAGTGATAGGTTATAAAACGTCTGAAAGGCGCATATCAGGCGCGTCGGGTCGGCGGCGTTGGAACGAAGCTCTCTTCAGGGGAACAGTATAAAGGTCTGCCGCCAGGCCGGTTTAACCTGCTGAACACAGACATTAGCCGACGCATAGAAATCGGCTCCCATGGTGGGCCTTTTCAACCGGCGAAACGCTACAGCGCGGCCGTTACTAACCAAAGGCCTCGCCCGGCGACGTTCACGTCAGGAGGGGAGCAGCAGCGTGCGTCTGAGCACAGTTAGGAGGGGAGCAGCAGCGTGCGTCTGAGCACAGTTAGGAGGGGAGCAGCAGCGTGCGTCTGAGCACAGTTAGGAGGGGAGCAGCAGCGTGCGTCTGAGCACAGTTAGGAGGGGAGCAGCAGCGTGCGTCTGAGCACAGTTAGGAGGGGAGCAGCAGCGTGCGTCTGAGCACAGTTAGGAGGGGAGCAGCAGCGTGCGTCTGAGCACAGTTAGGAGGGGAGCAGCAGCGTGCGTCTGAGCACGGTTAGGAGGGGAGCAGCAGCGTCCGTCTGAGCACAGTTAGGAGGGGAGCAGCAGCGTGCGTCTGAGCACAGTTAGGAGGGGAGCAGCAGCGTCCGTCTGAGCACGGTTAGGAGGGGAACAGCAGCGTGCGTCTGAGCACAGTTAGGAGGGCCGTCGGTGCGGGGCAGCAGCTGGCGCGAAGCAGAGCTCTCCAGCACACCGAAGCCCCTTTATTGTTTGTGGGCGCCCCGCCTCCCCAGCTGCCCTAATGGTCAAGCCAACAACTGCAAGCTCTACTTGACTGTTGACAGGAACGCGAAATTTTGACCTCACGTTAGCAGTTCCTTCACAGATTTGAAAACAGAGGAGCCTCTTGGAATTTAAGGTAATGTGTTCTCCAGGACAGCCATTCAGGCGACTGGTTTTCTTATATCTGGTGGTATGTATATTAAGAAAGGTGGCAGCGATGGAACGAATACATTTTTTTATATATACATTTGAACTGAATAATGGTTTGATTGGGTGATTTCAAGGATCCGAGCCCGTGCTAAGTAGAGCTCCTCTCATAGACTACAACCAATGTATGAGCATAATGCTCTGGCGTGTGGCTCACCCGATCGCGTAATTTTAGGTAACGGCTGATTTTGTGGCGAAATTTCACCGTACCGCAATGGGTGCGACACGACGATGTGGTGGTCAGCTTGACCTTATGTTGGCCAGTTACCAGCTGACCCGCAGGCCAAATATCGAACTCCGGGGCGGCTCGAACCCGTACTGCCAGCACGGGATAACCAGCCCTCGGCCGACTGAGCCACATACCAGAGCTATCACATTCATACACCGGTGAGACTGCATCACACAGCAGAAGCTGAAAAGTGGTAAATGTTGGGCTGGCCCTGAAAAATATCGCGATTACGTTTACACTATTCATTTTTCTGAAAAATGCCCAGCCAGTAACATGAAACAATGCAGTGTTTCTGGAGACGATTATTGGCCTGCACCCGTTCGTGACGTCGCGCAGAACCCTTCAAAATAGGACATGGTTGAATGGAGGACCTGGATATTGGCGGGTTATTGCTACGAAACTCCGCAAACAATGACTAACAGATTGTTTATGTTAGAAACTGGCATTTAAGACAACAAGCTGCAAATTGCCTATGTCAACTCAGACACATGTGTTAAACGTTGCATATTCTGTATAAAGGTGCTGCTAAGGCAACTACGATACAACTTGTGGTGCTTTCTAGGCTTACTTGTGAAAACGTGGTGTAAAGGCCTTGTTGACAACCTGCAGCAGTTTCTGAAAGTCTCCGTCCTGTTCTGAGTTTGCTACAGAGCATGCGATATTGGGGAGAAAGCTCTAAATGGAGTGCTGTTGGTGATTTTCCCGTGTGCCAGCGCTCAGCGTGACGACTGGAGACGCGTCGAGCAGTCGATAATTACATACATTCAACAATTTTGGAACGCTGCGGAATTCGTGTGCGCGCAGAAGGCGGGAGTAAGTCCTGCCTCAGACTCTTCAATAGGCGCTGTTAGCGGAGGGTAGGAAGGGTCAAGAAAACGATGCAGTCCAAGCACCCCATTGTTCCCTTTCCACTTGTGAGGGCGCAGAGGTTCTTTGGAGTGCTGGGCGAGTGGGACAACGGACACTCATGTCTTGCGCCCCTTGACAGAGAAGAAGCCAAAGACGGAAGGTGATGGAACAGCAAAGCAAACTCCCAGGCGCTCGAAATTTATCAAGTTTGTCACTAAAGTACGCCCCATGGTCAGAAAATCGCGAGCCCATAACTGAAATCATCATCAGGCAGATGATCATCAGGCATTGGCAGACGTTTCCTGCCAGCGGGCTGATTTGAGCTGTGATGCTTTTTTCCCTTCCACGGAAATGGTTCTGAAATTGCACCGTCGTGATGGTACAAGTTGCCACTGCCGAGCAATATATCGCTCGATTAACCGTCGTTCACCCGGGGGGAGGGGGTTCTCGAGGACCCCTCAGGTTTTCTAAACAGCGATAAAATAAAGAGCGCCAGAAAGATGAGGTTTTGCGTAGTTGTAAGTACATCATTTTTTTAATCTTGTGACAGAATTTCCAAATCGGGTCTTGTCAGGCCACTGACCTATTTGACCTTTAAGAATGGCATGTCAAAAAAAATTTAAGCGTATGCCAGTGATTGTCAAAAAAGGGTATTGACACACATAAAACGCTATTCTAATTCCGAGCTCGTTCTCTACAAAACATATATTCTCAGGGTTTTTCAAAACTGTTTCACCTGAACTCAGGTCAATCGTCCTGAGATGACGTATTCGGTCCTTCTGCCAGAAACTGTACTGTACAGGAGAGTATTTTGGGCGAAGATATGGGTATAAATTGTATGATATGCCTTTTGAATGATGCGACATACCGTTTGTGAAGTTAGTGACAGTGTGTGGGGTCACTGAAAGGTCAGTCAGAGACCTGAGGTCAGGCCAACTGGTTACATAACCGAATGTACGGCAAAAGGGATATGAAATGTATTCGCCTTTCACTTCTAGTCAGGCATGATACTCGTAGGTGTATATTCCAGCTTATGTTCGTGGAGGCTTTGAAATGACATGACATTATGTGACCTGACAAGACCTGACATCATTTTAAAGGTCACGTGTCACGTGGGCGACGTAGAATTTCACGAAACAGTTCAAGAGAACGTCTAGAGTTGGTTTCACATGTTTACTTTTATTTGTTTCTGAGATGCAAACGATGATTCATTTCACCTTCGATGGTCAAGGTTGACCGAGGCTGACCTAGGTCGAGCAAATCGGGGTCGACAAATATGCGTTCATGCCTTATAAAATTTTACGAGTTCTCGATTCGTACTACACTCCTTTCTGTAACTCTTAGTTCTGAAAATCACTGGGGGGAGTTCTCGAGACCCCCGTATGCGAAAAGCGATTTAGAGACTTGGAAGCGAGGCGCCGGATAAAATAAATCCTGCACATTATACTGTCCCGGCTTACATACGCCGCTCTCATGAAACTTTAAAAGGAACGAAAATGTGAATCGGACATTTTCTTCAAGTAAATATGGCACTTCATAGCAACCACTTAACAAAACTTCACTTTGCTAATAACGCAGGGTTCTCCACCAGACCAATGCATGACATCAGCTGAGCCAATGGTCATGTAATTCTCACACACCAAGCAGGACATCACACAAGTAGAATTCTGAATCACAAGATCCAATGACCTGCGACTACGTGCGTTGACCAGTGCCAGCTGCCGCTGACAGCGCCGTCTCAGGAGGCGGCCGATGACTCAGAGCGCTGGCAGCGTCCGTCAGATGTGTCGGCCGACTTCTCCGGCCGGGCCCGGGCGGCATCGGGCCGTCGGCCAGCGCCGGCCCCGTTCCGTGAGCGGCGGCCGGCCACCGCGGAGGGACCGTGAACGCCGCGTGCTGCCACCCTGCCCGCCCGCCGCCCCTCCAGGATCCGGCCGGCCGGCCGACCGGTTTTTGCTGCTCACTGGTAAAACTACCGCCCAGCGCACGGCACCGATGATGCTCCGATAGAAAAAACATTGAATGGTCACTGAAGCGTTCTTTGAAGCGGTATGTCACGTGACAACGTGCCGCACCGTCGTTGGCACGAGCGATCTGCTAAAACGGAATGCTCGGTCCAGCCCGAGTCACGTCATGCTACCGTGAGCGGGTTTCTGCTCGCCGATGCCTTAAGCAACCAGTCACACTCGCGGAGTCTAGGTGACGATTAGACTTTTCTGGCGCTATGACCGTGTTAGATTAATTGGTATGGCAGACCTTCACTGCAAAAAAGTCTAGCGATAGTGGCACTGCATGTTAGAAGCATACGTAGAAAATGTGCGGGTGAAGCTGCTTTTAACGTTACGCCGAATTAAGAAAATCCTTTTAAGTCGGCACATAATAGTTTTGATAGTGTGAAATGTGTGTAACGTTGGCATTATTACCAGCGATAAGAACTATTACCTCCAACGCTAAGAACATTAATGTCAACATAATGTAAACATGCCAATTAAACTAGGACGCTGATATGTTTCACTCAAATGCGTTTCAGAAGCTTTAATGGCATAAGAGAACTGAACATGAGCAGCTCGAGCAACGGTGAAATGTTTTTGAGTGAAAGCATGTGGTTCCTTGGTTCACGGATTTAAACAGGCATCAGCGTTTTGAAGTACATTTCTTGACGTTTTACATCACTGCGTCTTCAATGTGCACATTAGATCTCATGAATTTGGCAGCTCTGCTAGGCCGCCGCAAAGGCGGAAGCTGTTCGTAATTCCCGCCACTGGAATGCCATGCAAGGGATCCTGAGGCCTGGGTTCAGCGAGAAGATCTTGAGGAAACGGCCCTAATCTAAACATCAGGTAGCACCCACAGCACGCGAGATCTGCTTCAAACCCCGCCGAGGGAAAGGAGGGTACGCCGCCTGCCCCTCAGCAACGCCATGCTGCGCGCGCCGAGTCTACGCCGCACTCGTGTCCTCAGTGAGCACGGCAGCACCGTCGGCGCCACGATCGGCTGCCGCCCAGGCTGCGTCAATTTTGCCGCGTCTCCGCCGAGCCGGATGTTTGAAAATACGCAACAATCGGGAAAACAAACAGCGGCGGCGCGGCACCGGCAGCTGGGCGGGTGCCGAACGGACCGGCCGCGGCGCGCCCGCCGCCCTTTGAATCAGGTGTGAGGTTTCGGCCCGCCCGGGGATCAGCGCCACAAAAGAGGGGCGCCGCGGATAAAGAGGACGCCGTGATGATCGCGCCAGGCGTCCCCAGCGTCGGCGTCCGGGCCACCGAGGCCGACACAATGCGCCCTGTGTCCGCTCCCCGCCGGCGCTGGCCGGGCGCAGAGGTGTGAGCCGGCCTGCCGGCCGCCGCCGCTTTTTACGGGCCATATTGAAGTGCCAGTCGTCCGGACGCGCCTAATCTTTCGCCCCGAGAACAATTATCTCCCTGTCCACACAGATAAACAATTGCAAGCCGACGTTGATGGAGACAAAAACGGAGGTGAGAAGGAGGAAAACAAGCGTCGGTGGGGCGGGGAACGCAGAGTAATGCGGTCCACGGCGGTAACTCGAGAATAATTAGATTCCTGATGGGACGCAGATAGTGTCTGATTGCAGCCGCGCCTCACGCCCATGCCCCGGATGTCGCAGACAGGGCGGTGCGTTTCCGTCACGCGGCATCTCCGGTGACGACTGAACCCGGCCAGTCACGGCTGTCACGCCCGGGTTCATGGCCACAGGCGTCACGCCCAGGTTCGTGACGAATGAACCAGGCCAGTCACGGATGTCACGTGATCGGGTGCATCCCGGGGCGATCCGACGGATCAGATCGGACTCCGTGGTTGAGGCTGGCGAGAATCCTCCACGACTGCGCAATACAGCCAATCCCCGTTTTACGTCCGGTGAGGGTGTAAAGCAGGGGCCGACTGCCGGAACTTCATTGTTCATACCTACTCACTGATGGATCCAGGAGAACACGATTGACTCCAAACTTTTGGTGAGTAAAAAAAGGCGGTCTTTCAATTTATGTCCGCTTAAAAGCAACGGCATGGCATGAAATACTCCTGACATCCTAATGAAATGGAATCCAATGTTGTTGCCATAAAGTGCATGTGAGCTTTCCCCGGTCACTTTTGCTCTTACTAAACTAGCGGGCTGTATGCACCCCTAGCATTGGTCCAGCGGACTGTATCCACCTCTGCCGCTGGTCCAGTGGGTTGTATCCACCCCTGCCACGGTTCCAGCGGACAGCATCCACCCCTAACATTGGTCCAGCGGACTGTATCCACCCCTGCCGCTGGTCCAGTGGGCTGTTTCCACCCCTGCCACTGGTCCAGCGGGCTGTATCCACTCCTGCAACCGGTCCGTCGATGGGGTGGGGATTCCTTGAAAGCACATACAGGCGTCAACCACTTCGGGGCCTGCAGGTCAAGTCTCAAACGCGGAACAGCGAACGGCCTCCGTTGAGCCCCATGAAACGGACAGCGGAACTGCACTATTTCCAGCCCGGTAAGCAGGGCTCGTTACATTCTCTATAAAAAAAAATGTTAAGCGATAATTGTGGCGGTTTGCCGAGCGTCCTCATGCCGTTTCCTGTGCATATGGCATTAGAACTCTCATGAAAAATAAAATCTGTTCAATGCACTATCACGCATACGAACGAGGGGAACAGCCTTGTAGCACGCTTGCACTCCAACCTTTCACGAAAGCGGAAGCTCCTGAGCACGAGTCGCCTGCGGCAAGGCGGAACCAGTATGACGGGGAACCAGACTGACGGAACCAGTCTGACGGAGAAGGACGACGTGGGTTCTGCGCTCCGGCTGGGCCGGCGGGCTCGGATTCACACCGCGCTGTCTCCAAAGCTCGAGCTGCCACTCGGGTGAGCCAGGCCGTCTGGCTGCCAGACACCAGCCACTAGACACCAGCCACCAGACTCCGGCCGCGGAGTGCTGCGGACCGCCGCCCCACCGGTCGGGTTCCGTACCCTGTCAGCTGCCGAACGCTGCACGCTAGTCCAAGTCACAGGATCCACAGAGGCCCGACACCGGGACCAGAGAGGCTCGGTAAACAACAGAACCCGGCCGGCTCAGGGCCCGCCCGGCCGGGGCGAGAATCTCACTGAATCAGCTCATCGTGCCATCAGACTCGATCAAAGTCCACTGGCCACGGCCCAGTTCACCATTGTTAGACTGGATCACAATGAACTCGACCGCAGTCTACCGACCACGGTCCAGAGTACCACTCCTGGACCGGATCACCGTGCCATCGGACTCGACCGCAGTCCACCGACCACGGGCAGGGACTCATCAGACCGGGTCACCCTGCCATCGAACTGGACCGCAGTCGACCATGGCATCAGCTCTGAGAACCCTGGGGCCAATAGTCGCCGACGCCTCTCACCACAGATTAGCCCGACTGGCAGCGTGTCTCGGCGCGGCCGGCGGCGGCCAGACAGAGCGGAGAGAGTAAAGGGAGGTCAGGCCGGCAGCGGAGGCGGCAGACAGAGAGCGCGCGCGCGCCAGCCGGTCGCCATCAGCAATTCAGTCACGTCCTTAGATCCATCAAATTGGCATGCTGCACCGGTCGCCGCGCCGGGCGCCCCGCTAAAAACAGAGAAACCAACCAAAACGAGAAAATCAATAGGGAATTACCAAGTCGGTGCCGACGCGGTGGCACCCGCCTGCCCCGCTTTGCGCGTCCGAGAAAAGTGCTTAGAGACCAAGCCGGCAACGGCCATCAGCCATCAGCGCCAGGGTTCGACAGGTCGACACCTCGCTCCGCAGGGAAATGGCTGACACGCGCCGCCTGACGTCGCTCTGCCGCGGTCTGTCAGACGTCCGCCGTACAGTTCTGCCGTCTGACGCCGCCGCGGCGCGGTCTGTCAGCCGTCCGCCGTACAGTTCTGCCGTCTGACGCCGCTCTGCCGCGGTCTGTCAGCCGTCCGCCGTACAGTTCTGCCGTCTGACGATGCGGCGGACGGCAGAACACAACCAGGACATGCTTCCCGCTCTTACGGGTCTTGTCTGGACATTGTGATGACGAGGACAGCTGTGTTTCGTCGGCGCTGAGTGGCACTGAGCTAGGAGTGCTTGGCTTTCCATCCCTCGTCGTCTCTACACCCAAGGAGGATGATCAAACGGCGGCATATGCAATGCCATCGGCCGCATCAGTGCCTCCACATTGATCGATAGTTTCTGAGAGCCCCGGCAACGTGGAGAGAATGGGCCGGAGAATGGGACAGACGGCAGCACGAAGCAGACCGCTCGTTCAAGCTCCTATGTGTATCCCCCATCGGTGACCGTAGTAACAGACAATGGTTTCACTGTATTTTGTGATCACTTGTTCTGCCGACGTGACATAAATACAGGGATACGGCAAAGGCTAGTATCTTCTAGCAGATGGCTCTCACGAAAAGTCGCATGGTCCTCGCCGTACGGCTTCAGAACTGCTGTCCTTGTCGACGCGTCTCCCATTCTTCGCCACGAGGTGGTACCAGTCCGACGGTGTGGCCGACCTCTGGGCCTGTCTCCCACTCGATCGGACCCAGAACTCTATCGCGGTCATCGGATTTTTTTCTGAGTCCGGGAAAAACTATCTGGTCGCGGGCAGATAAAAACCGGTGCGGCAGCTGTCGATGCGGTCCGAGCGCCGACCGCCGCGCTGTCGGCGGAGCCGCCATAAATTATTTCTGGGCCGATCAGTCAGAGACTCCGCGGCGCGACCGATCTACGGCTGGCGCCCCATCCGATATCGCCCCTGTGCCGGTGCTGTCGGCCCGAACACCGACCTGACGCAATGTTGAGGTCGGTGGTCGGCCTGGCGGCAGGGACGCGGAGAACAGCAGCTGAACACCCCTGCCGGCCGCCTCGGTACATTTCGAAATCGAAGACGTTTAGATGACTTTAAAGCCTGTGTCAAGCAATATCCGTCGGCCCAGCGCGACATTCGGCTGAAACCGGCCGCACCAGCAGGAACTAGCCACACCGACAGCGCACGCCGCCGCCCGCGCCACGCATTAGTTTTCAATTAATGTTGCGTGCCGACGCCGCCACGGCAGCACGCTCAGCGGAGGGGCCGCCTGTAGTTGGTCAGCCGTCGCCGCCTGCGCCACTAACGCCGCCCCGGCCCGAGAGGCAATTAATCGGGTGACGCAAAAAGACGTGAGCGGCGCCGCAGCCGGCCGAGTCTCGTACGTGAAGGATGGTGCACGGAGACGGAGAGCTGCTGCGGCGCCGCCGCCGGCGCTGCTCGCGAGACGCCGCCGCTGCCGCCGCCGCCGCCGACAAAGCGGTCGTTTTGCACAATCTCGGCTGTGCGCCGCCGCGCCGGCCGGCGAGTTATGGCCGTTTGGGTGGGGGCGGCGGCCGGGACGGCTGTGCAGCCCCGCCAGCCGGATCTGCAGCCAGAGCGGAGAGCGTCAGAGTACCGCTGTCGGCGCTAGCGCTCCGCTCAGCCGTTGCTGCTGCCGCCGCGATGGACGGCTTCACGTCGGCTCGGACTTGACCTAACAACCAATCCGACTCGGAGCTCGTCTCAAACGCAGCTGCCTGCCAACGCCTACACCGGCTGTCGCCTGGCAAGATCAACCACGAGGGCCAGCTCACGCCAGATCGTCGGCAGCTCACGCCAGAAAGTCCCCAGCTCACGCCAGAACGTTCGCAGAGAACAAGACTGCGTTCCTCTCAGAGGTGCCGCACTCACACTCCCGAGCCAGCCGCAGCGGTCGATTCCAGCTCTAAACTGTCGGCAGAAGTCGAGGCTGTGTCCACCAGGATCCTGACAGGACGTAACGCCGCCGGCAGGGCGTTACATCCTGTGTTACGGCTCCTCTGGTCTGCGACTGCGCCACGGTCGCGCCCCTTTTTACTGCGCGAGCTTCTTGTGCGTGAACGGCTGCGACGGTCGGCCGGGCGGCGCGGAGTCTTTTTGTCGTCCAGGTCGTCGGACACTCGCCTCCAACTTTTTCCGCTGCATCTCGGTCTTCTTTTAGATTCCATTTAACTGTTTGATTGCAGCGGGTCGGCCGACCGCTCCCCGGTCCCCGCCAGCCAATGCTACACCGCACGCATACCAAGTAGCTGCGCGCGCCACGGGAGAGTGGCTGGCCGTCCGGCCTCCCAACGTAAGCGTGGCAGGAAACAAAATCAATATTTCCCCCATATTAACATTAATTGAATGGCCATCCCGCATATCAAACCTGCGATCGCTGGATTTGCATATGTTTGTTTTAATAATTAATGAAGGTGACGTCACCGTACACGGTTGCATCATAGCATACAGTAACCAAGATGACCTTTCAAATGCCATTCAGTTCGTTATTCGCGCCGCCAGTTGTCTGCGGTTTTAACGCCTTTCAGGCGAATGACGTGGCTCCTTACGGTTTTTGTTTTACTTAATGACGGCACAGTCCGGCCCGAGCCGTGTTTAAGAGGGTCCTGGTATTCGGGTCTTGTGGCGGCCAAAACCAGTTCTCTTCAAGCTGACTGAATGCCGTTGAATTGAACGCCGCTAAAATAAGTCCCGTCCAACGAAAAACGCTAAAATACCCTGACACAAAACATCTTTTGTAGGTAGCGGCGCCGCATTTCGTCGGCCCGTCTGGCCTGCATTCGATCCGCCCCTGGCCTGCCCGCCGAACGGAGGCGGCGCTGCTTCCAGCTGTCGCCAACATAAGGCCACGCCAACACCTTTGTATAACCTGCATCGCTGTTCTCACCTGTGCCCCGGGGCGCCGAAGAAGCCACGTGCAGGCGGCCCTGCGGGCCGGCCGAGATTTGGCGGCCACCCGGCCACGCCGGGAGGCTGCGTGCCGGCTGCAGCGGCCAGCCAGCCAGCGCGCGCGCCTCCATACGTTGCGCCGGCAGCTGGCACGCTCGGCGGCCGCGGCTCCGCCGTCTCCGGCGGCGGCGGCGGCGCGGTGACACAGCACAAGCGGCGCCGCCGGCCGACGCCATCCATCAGGGCCGCACAATTATCGGGTCTTCACGGCGACGCGTGCCGCGCAGTCAAATTAAAATCCGAAAATCACGCCCCGATTGGCCTATTATGACGTCTTGATAAATGACGCGCTGGGCCCGGCTGGGCCGGACGTCTGCGGCAGACGCGCGCCGACCGACCGACGGCGGGCCGCCAGCTCGGCCAGGCCGTGGGAAAAGCCGACAGACGGCATGTCTTCAGCTGCTAAACGCGCCGCCAACAGGTGATGAGCAAAGCCCATGTGAATTATTCCCGCTGCCCTTGACGCCTCAACTTGACCAAAACGCCCTTAATGGCTGGTAATCCCCATATAAGACCCAGAAACGGATAAAAGCTAATTGCGGTTTCGCGTGGCCGGCGCATGGTGCACCTGCTGCTAACTTCATCTAAAAATCCTATAATTATTGGTGGAATAATTCAAATTTGCATAATTATCAACCAAAGCAGGTTGCACGCCGGAGGTGGACGAGATCCTGTCAATGTGCAGCCTATCTGCAGAGCTGCGGCGCCGGTTTCCCATGTGGTGTCCATATGGTTCGGGCCACTCCGAGAGGGCGGGTCGGCCGGGCGCGCGCCGCACCTGGTCACCGGGACGGCCGCCGCAATATCATTACACAGATACCCTTGAGACGAGTCCGGCAGGGGCCGAAAACAACGCCGGCCGCCGGCCACGCCATGACAGTATGAAACAGAGTGCGCGTGTGTGTGCGTGTGTGTTCCGTGTACGCTTGGGTGTGTGTGAGGGGTGGAGAGAGAGAGACGCAGGAGAAAGAGACACAGTGGGACAGAGTGCGGGTGGACAGATCGTTGGTCGTTGTGCCCACCTTGGCCACCTGGTTGGTGAACGGTCGTTTCGGTTCCCGGCGGGTACGCTGGTGCGCCGCGCGCCCGACCGGGGAGCGGCGCCGGGACTGGCCGCGCCAGGGCCGCGCAGCCGGCCGCCGGCCGCCGGACGGCACCCCGCCGAGCCGGAGGCAGCGCGCCGCGGTTCTCAACGCCACCGGCGGCCGCCGTTATCGATTGCCGTGCCAATAATGACGGATGGCAGCGCTGTCGGCAAAGATTTGAGTTACACTGGCGGGCAGCCAGCCTGTGCAGCATTGTTCAAAGGCCGCAGAGCTACGGCACCACGCCGCTGCCGCTGCCTCTGCCGCCCAACGCATTTGCATTTCGTCCACGGGCCCCGAACCAACGGGAAACGCTGCAGGCTGCATACAATTACCTGCGGCTAACAGACCGACGGCGGGTAAATAAAATAATATGTGCATATTCATGGAGGCAACGGTCTTTTAACAAGTACCTGAGCCGCAGCTGGCACCGGCATTGCAACGTCCTCTGCTGGCCAACAGCATGTCGTCTGTGGGGACGTCCTCTGGTGGCCAACGGCAGGTCGTCAGCGGGAACATCCTTTGGTGGTCAACAGGATGTTGCCTTGCTCTGGCTCTTGCCCGCACAGGATGGTCGCTGTTTAGTCAGGTGTATTTAGACGGCCATCAACAGTTTGCTCTACTCACAAACTAACTCATTAATGCAGAACGATAGAACACATTGAGCATTTATAACACGATCATCTTGCGTGATTTCAAAACACAGGCCAATAAAGTTCGCATGAGAATATGTTACGCAGGTTCGTCGTTAGGTTACCGTACGACTGCACGTAGACACCCGGAACTGTTGATGTAATACTGGATATATGATCAGGTATTTCTTCTTTTTCTATCTCCCTTTCTCTCTTTTTTTCCTCCTCCCTCTCTTTCCCCCTTTCTTCTCTCTCTCTCTCTCTCTCTCTCTCTCTCAGCTTGCGGCGGCCGGCTGTCAGGCGGCTGACGTTCCGGTCCCTCGGCCGCCGCCGCCGTGACGTCTGAAGGTCTCTCCGCGCCCGGCCCGGTGCGGCCCGGTCTGGTGGCGTCCATTGTGCGGCCACCGGAGTCCAATGTCCGGCCGCCGCTCGGCCGCCGTCAACGGGCTGCACCACTCGGTCGGCGCGCTCTCAGCATCCTGCTCACCGCCGCTCGCACCCATGCCTTGGTCTCCCACTCGTAAACCCCGCAACCCTATCCCGCATCCCTGCCCCGCTCTCTCGCCCGTAAACTTTGCATCCCTGTCCCTCTCTCGCCCGTAAACCTCGCATCCCCACCCCGCATCCCTGCCTCGCTCTCCCATGCGTAAACCCCGCATCCCTAACCCGCATCTCTGCCCCGCTCTCCCACCCGTAAGCCCCGCATCCCTGCCCTTCTTTCCCATTCGTAAACCCCGCATTCCTGCTCCTCTCTCTCACCCGTAAACCCCGCATCCTTGTCCCTCTCTCCAACCCGTAGAGTCGGCCAAAAGCTGGGCTGTAGTTAACGGAATCCGGCAATATTTCACGCGAGCGAGAGCGACGCCATCGGAGGGGACGCGTGCGGCACCAGATCGTGTTCTTCGACACACGCGCGATTTCTCAGCTTTAATTAATGGCGCACTCGGAATAAAATTGGCAACTTTTAATTCGGCATGTAAGTGGCGGAGGGCGCCGGTTGTGTTCCCCGATCCGCGGCGAACAAAGCGCGGGCGGCGGCGGGTAAATGGATAATGATTTTAATGCGACTGCTGGGCGGCGCGGCACGAAGCCCAGCTGGAGGTCGAGTCTCCCAGATTACGCCGCTACGCTGACGCCAGTGTCACTGGGCCGCCAGGTGGGCAGCGGTCGGCCAGGGCGGCGAGCGAGTCAGCCTGTCGCCCGGCGCATGGCATCGCGCCCCGTCTAACAAGACTCGGCCGTCAGCGGCCGGCAGTTGCGGGGATTCGCTCGCTGGCGCAGCACTGAAGATGGACGAGATCCCGCCACCGGTTGTCCGCAGCGGTCGGCACGTTTGGGGCGAGGTGGCCGGGGGCTCTGTATGGAAGTCCGTTAGTCCGGGAGCCGGCTGCGCGGACGGCCAGGTGACCCGTGACGTCATTCGCCGCATTCCATTGTGGGTCCTTTTGTGATGCTGGACTCTCATGAATGTGAAGGAAATGACGGACGAGTGCTCGGTGGGAGGGAGCTGAGCTGGCAGCCGATTGTCTAGCCTTCGCTCTCGATCGCGCCCGCTTTTTACCGGCTTCAGGTGAGCGTTCGATGAAGCGGCCACCCTCCATCCGGCACGCTCAAATCCATCATTAAAACGGCTCCGAATAGAGCCGAAACTATTTGTTCGTTTGCCGCATTTCACTTGGGTGGGATGCGGAGACCGCGACCGATCCTGTAATTAGCGCGAGTGACACCATTCGGCTCTGTGGCGCCGTAAAAAGCGCCGCGCCACGCTGTCCACAATGGCGCCGGCCGCCGGCGACGGATCGCCGCCCTGGCCCGAAGTCTGTCGACTTTGTCCTCACATCTTCGACAAACGAGGACCGAATGCAACATACCGAATGCCTGCGAAGCAACGCCATCGACAGTTCTCAATTTTACCTTCAAAACAAGGTGAAATCTCGGACGAGGCGGATTACTTCGGAGAGGCACCGAGGTCTCACGGCACGCAGCCGTTCCGAGCCACGGAGGACTGGGCGGTGTCATGCTCTGATCTCCTGTCGTGTGACGTGTATAGAACGCTCTTCATCGCTAGCTGACACCGATGATGTAGCAGTCTCAACGTGATACACAGAGGACACACCAAGAAGTAATTAAATCATGTTCTACATCCACGGACGAAATCATTTCATTCCGGGGTTTCCTCTCGGTCTTACCTTTCCATTCCATCGGTCACATCTGACCATCGGTCCAGGCCACGACGTTAGCAGCTTCGACGTCCCGCCGGAAACAAGTGCCACACATGTCCGCACCAGTCCACGTCCTTATGCAGCTGCAGATGTGCTGCTTCCACTGCCGTTACAGAAAGGCACATGTCCGCACCAGTCCATGTCCTTCTGTCGCTACGGCTTTCCAGTGCTGCCTCCTCTGCAGCGCTAGACCCGCCGGAATGAGGCTGATCCACACCGCTGGGACATGTCCGGCCGGACGCTGTGGCAGCGGCGCGTACCACACCTGCGTCGGCCTGAGCCGGCACCTGCCGCATGGTCGCGCGAGCCGCTCCGAGGCCGCCGCGCCCGCTGCGCGCAAAAACGCGCATTCCACGGGTGAGGTGGGTGCCCGCGGCCGGCCGCCAGCTGTCAAACGTGCCGGAGCTCTTCCGAGGCATCAGCTCAAGGCGGCTCCTCTGGGATAGAGGCTCGCGGTGACTCTTCCAAGAGCTCAGCTCTCGATGGCTGCTTCGAGAGCTGAGCTCTCAGTGGTTGCTGCGAGAGCTCGGCTCGCGGCGGCTGCTCCGCTGAGTCGGCCGGGGCCTCTGAGCGTCTGAGGGTGAGGCGGCGCGGCGGCGCTGGCCGTGTCACCTGGTGCGGACGGGGAGCCGGCAGGTAGGCCGACTTTCGCTTTCTGCCGCGCGCCAGAAGAATGCGGCGGCCGGCCTCAGGCGGGCCCGCGGCCGGCCCGGGCCGCTAAATAAACACACTGCCCACCGGCGGCGCCGCCGGACTGCTCTGTCGGCCGCAGCACGGCAGACGGCGGCAGCGGGCAGAGACCGGACGCTGGGACCGCCAGACCTTCGCTTATTCAATCGTTGGAAACTATTAGCTTCTTTAGCAAGGTGCAAGCAGTTTCTAGAAATGTTTAAACCTTACCAAACCATAAGTATCCAGACAGTGGTCAGGCATGATGGGGAATGAGTCAGTACAGTGTTATATCGTTTCCCCTACCACTTTCTGATATTTGTTTGTCTTTTTGGGGAGTGTAATCCCGTGCGATCTTCTGCACATAACATCCAATTTTAGGATGGGGGATCTAGGCGGCAGGTTTTGGGAAGGGCTTATTTGTTTGGAACTGAAACGATGGGATGGGCATCGTTTTTTTAACCATTTTTGAATAATAGTACGACATACGGAAAATGTAGGAAACAATAACGCAAAATACAGGAAATATAATTCATCATCGTGTGATCAAAGAACGCTTTGAGTTCTACTAAAGAAATTGCAGCTGCAAAAATCTCTATGGCCAAATATCCCGTTCCAAATTTTGCCAGTGAGAACCAGTCGCATAACAAAATCTTGCACTATACAGTGGTCATATATGCAAATCGATCATAATGATTTCACATCTTGTTGGCTCACTGTGCGTGTCTGCGTCAAAGAAATGGCTTAACGTATTTTCATTGGGATGAGGACCGATTCGAACTCTCCCCCAAACCACGCTTTCTGTCTCGCTGAAATTTAATGGCTTTTCTACGTATCTATTTTGCACATTACACAAGAATTTCAATGTGCTTATGAAACAGGAGAGGCTCCAGGAAGCGTTTCTTGGATGCACGTCAGGAATTTTGGGGTCATTTCGGACGAATGCTTGTTCCAGTACTTTTCGGCACTCTAAGCCCATATTTAACGATACTGTTTAATCAATGTTTGTCAGTCATGATAACTGACGCATTTATCATGGCATAATGAACGAGCAAAAATCACCCCGAAATCTGTAGATACGTACCCCAATATGACACACCGAGTCCGCCACTACTCCAAAATTGCCTAATAATATGCCTTAAACGATGTAAAGGCTAATTTGTTCTACCCCAATATAAGAGACAGTGTGTCCGCCACTACTCCAAAGTTGCCTCATGATATGCCTTAAGATATGTAAAGGTTAAACATTCATACTGCAGGCAAATTAAAAACTTGGAGCACATTATGCCCACGACGAAAATCGGCCGTTTAGTTCTTTTGCACTTTTCTGTAGGTGCCGCTGGGGGTTTTTGTACCTTTGCATGTATGAAAAGGTAGCTCAGATCGCAAGCTATTGTTTAAGCCCCGTTTCATGGAAATCAGTCCAATAGATTAGCAGCTCGCCGGGAAAGGGGATAATTGGCCCCCGCATGGCCTTAAAGCAAATCCAGTGCATGAAACAGAGTCAAAATGAAGTGGATTTAGAAATAGTAGGATCCAAAGAATATCCAAAATTTTCAGCGGGAATGGAAACGACGTGATATATTGCTAAATGTCATTCATCTAAATGTATGCAGCGCTTTTTTGTATTCCTCTCGTAATGTACGGTTTGGTATACTTTCATGTTACATCCGTGTTTTCCATCTAAAGAGTTAAGCTAACAGCACCGCCATAACTACCTTAAGCTGTTCATCGCCATAACAGTTCTGCAACCGGTGAGTGACCTTTATAGTAAACAGCCTTGTCTGCGGAAAACCGTTTGAGCGATGTCACACAGCTGGATGGGCCAAGGTGACTTGAATTAATTGAATTAACAGCTATGAATTAAGTTTTTTGGCCATACAGTGTAATGTCACATACAGTGCCTAGCGACCTATCGCCTGCAGAGTTGCATGGGCAAAACCCGTTTCAAATTGTCTGTAGATGTAGATGTCTGTAGATGTCTGTAGATATAGTAGTAGATGGAGTGTAGATATCCGAGAAAAATACGTGGTAGTTGTTTCGTGAAAGAACATTGTTTTGATTTATGAAAAGTTTGGTAAAATGGGGAAGTTTCACTTTTCATGAAGCATTTCGTGCTTGTTTGTCGAAATTTGTGCGTATAGCTGCTTTTATGTATTAAATAATTCTCGGATTAAAATCCGATAACAGCAATCTGTGCATGATATTGTAAGAGTGGCTTTTGAACTGCGCACTCAATAATGATGTCATGTTAATTAGACTGCTGAGGCCACTCTACATATATGTGCTACGGCCATGTGTTCTTTAGATTGAAGTAAGTCCATATTTGGGATATCATTATGCCCATTCCGGCGTCTTTACTTGCCAAATGAGTGGGAAGCGTTACTTAGTTTCATTGTCCTTTTGGGACCCTTGTGGTCAGAGTAATTAACAGAAGCCCTACGTCGTGCTTTTCGCAGGCCCATTGTTTACGTCTGGTGGTCTGGTTCAGGTTAGATTCACTGCAGTGAAACAACACCTGTCCATCATGTCATTGCCTTGATATTCATAAGGGGTCGAAAGAGTTATTTCCCCTGGATCCTCGGAACCAACCATCTGGTTCACACTTTTGAACTGTAAGCTGTGCGTGTACGACTCTGGTGTTGCCAACTAGTGACTTATTCGTCTGGCAAGGTCAGTAGACGTCGCATCTTCTCGTTCAGGCTGTGCCGTTTGTATCAATGAAGTCCGGCTCCAGTTCCAGTCGTCCCGCTGTCTCACCGTGTCCCACCGTGACCCACCGCGACTCACCGTTTCCCGCCGTATGCCACCGTAAATCGCCGTGTCCCACCGTGTCCTACTGTATCCCACCGCCTCCCAAACACCTCCCATATCTCCCACCCGACCAACGTATCCCACCGCTTCCTCTAGTAACTCACCGTGTCCCACTGTGTCCACAGTATCCCACCGTATCCCCCCGTGTCCTGCTGTATCAATCGTATCCCACCTTGTCCCACCGTTTGGGTCCTTGCCGGACCGGGTGGCCAGACCGCACCACCATCCTCGGCCGGCGCACCGCTGCTGACTGACCGTCCCTCTGACCAGGCCACCTTTTCTGGCTGTCCACCTGACCAGCGCACCGCACCTGACCGTCCGCCAGACCAGCGCGCCGCTGCTGACCGTCCACATGACCGCCCAACCACTGCTGACTGACCGTCCACCTGACCAGCTCGGCGCTACTCGGTTCTGCGCCGCAGCATTGTCGGTGCGGCGTTTGTGTGCGAGCGCCGCTGGCGGCCGGCGACCGGTCCCGTGAGCAGCGGTGCGGCCGCCGTCCGCCGCGCCTGCGCCCGCGTCCGCGACCGGCCGCTCTCGACTCGGCAATCGGCCCGTTCTGGTCACTTAGGCCAGCTTTGTGGTGGCCGGTGGGGGGTGGCAGGGCCGGGCGGGCGCCCCTGGCGGTCGTGTTTTCGGCCTGTCACCGGAGCCGGTCAGGTGAGCTGACCCCACACTGGCACCCACTCACCCGGCCGCGCCGCCCGCCAACAAACAACGCCTGACCGGCCACAGGTGACGGCCCCGAATTCCAGAAAACACACAGGCGGCGTACACACAGACAGGCCTACACACGGGCCAGCCAGGGCCCGCCGCAGCAACAGAGAGCGTTCTGCCTGGCAGCGTGCCGGGCACGCAGACATCAAGGGCGGCTGGAGCGCGATAGAAATTCAACAGTCAGTGATAACATTTCAGTTGGCGAATACGGATTAACGTTAATATTTACTGATCCTTTTTGATGCTTGAGACTTCATGACAATGAGGCTAGCCGGTAGCACTTAAAATCTGCATTATCATGTTAAGCTATGATTGTCTATACATTAACTGCATGTTGCATGTTGCGTATTGCATATTGATGCGTCATTAGTAACTTTCTTTTTGGACTAGGATACATCTACGAGCAGAACGTTTAAGTGCTGATTCATGTGTATGTGAAAATTAGGGTAGCAGTATGCTCATAATGTCAACTGGTGCGCTTGTCGCACACGATATTCGGCGTTCGCGACATAGTCTTCAGGATTTTGAGAGTACGAAGACTTAAAAAACGAACACGAATTGGGAAAACCGTCAGTCCTAACAGAACCAAATGGTTCATCCTCGGAAATGAAGAAACTGCCGTTTGTTACGTAGTTAACCAATGCCACAGATACGCTTAAGCCGTATCACGGATACGGTTGCGATACAGACCAGCCAAATAAATATCTATCACATTGGGACCGCAGCCGGCCATACCGAATGTAATTGACCAGGAATCGTGCTGCATGCAGCATTAATATGCAACAAATTCCTAGTCTAGTCTAAAAAAAAGCTAAAAAATCCAAATCTAAATCTTAATCTAAATCTAAATCTAATCTAAAAAAGAGTCTAATCTAAATTCCTAGTCTAAAAACCCTAGTTTAAGATGTTTTCAAAGTAAATGAAACCAATAAGCGACATAATGCGAAAAGCATCCATGAGGCATCTGTTCAGTTAGTTATAGTGTACACAAAACGTGTCAAAGTCCATGGCGATTGGTTGCCTTATTATATGTTTTGTATTGCCTTATATGTCGATGTTGTCCGAAAATAACAGGAAATTTAACGTTATAGTAGCAAAACGAATGCAGGCACGTGTTGCCCGTTAGCGCTCTATATGGGTTACAGTTGTCCCTTGTGCTTAGTGGTTCCAATGCCACTCGCAAAATATTTTGGAGTCTTCAGAAATCTTCAAAAGCATCGTTACCTGGCGCTGCATCATTGCTCTCGTGTGTTCAGTTTGGCAGATTGTTAACCAAGCAAGACACTATCATTTTCTCATATCTAAAGCCCAAGAGATGTAGTTTTGGAATCATTGCCCATTATCGCTCACAAAGCTTTTGCAGGCGACGGCCAGGAATAAAGAAATATGCAGCAACTAATAGCAATTCTGCTACTATTTTAAGTTCATAGCTGTTTAATCATAGGCATGCCGCACTCTCGGCCATCCAATCTTTTAGTTAAGTGCTCTATAAACATACGACCCGCTTGACAAACGTCTGGCGGGCTGGCCCGTCCGGGCCTGAGGATGGCCAGCTCCGCCCGCCGACGCGAGACCAGAACCACAGCGGACAGGAGCAGCTGCTGCGACCAGAACCACGGCGGACAGGGACAACTGCTGAGACTAGAACCACGGCGGACAGGGACAGCTGCTGCGACCAGAACCACAGCGGACAGGAGCAGCTGCTGCGACCAGAACCACAGCGGACAGGAGCAGCTGCTGCGACCAGAACCACGGCGGACAGGAGCAGCTGCTGCGACCAGAACCACGGCGGACAGGGCAGCTGCTGCGACCAGAACCACAGCGGACAGGAGCAGCTGCTGCGACCAGAACCACAGCGGACAGGGACAACTGCTGAGACCAGAACCACAGCGGACAGGAGCAGCTGCTGCGACCAGAACCACAGCGGACAGGGACAGCTGCTGATACTAGAACCACGGCAGACAGAGCGGGCTGCTGACGCCAGAACCACAGCGGACGAAGGCAGCTGCTGAGACCAAAGCCACAACACACAGAGACGGCTGCTAAGATCAGAACCACAGCGGACATGGGCAGCTGCTGAGACCAAGAGCCACAGCACACAGAGACGGCTGCTGAGACCAGAGCCGCAGCGGACAGGGGCAGCTGCTGAGACCAGAGCCGCAGCACACAGACACGGTTGCTAAGACCAGAACCACAGCGGACATGGGCAGCTGCTGAGACCAGAACCACGGCAGACTGAGCCGGCTGCTGAGACCAGAACCACAGCGGACAAGGGCAGCTGCTGAGACCAGAGCCACAGCACACAGACACGGCTGCTGAGACCAGAACCACAGCGGACATGGGCAGCTGCTGAGACCAGAGCCACAGCGGACAGCGACGGCTGCTGAGCGAACAGAGGAGATTGCCGCCCATCTGTTTCGAAGCGTCACATGTGGCACAGAAAACCAAAGAGGTCGACGACCTGCCCTCCGGGAACAGGTTACCAACTCTCCCCTTCCCCTTCCCCTCCGGTCACGAAGGACAGAGACGGCTGCCCACACACCTTGTAATTGTGTCTGCACGCAGAAAACAATTCATTGGACCGGATCAGGGGCGGCGGATTAGGGGGCAGGGGGCAGCTGCCCCCAACCGTCGAAATTTAACATTAACCCTATTGCTTTGCATGGAAAAAAACGAGTTAAAAAATCAGTTTGCCCCCATCTCTGGAGAGGCTCCGCTGCCGCTGGACTGGACATACACAGTTACCACGGAGGCTTCAAAATCCAAAAGTATCGGGTTTCAATGAACGGCCAGATTCACTCCGGACCTAGGAGAGCAACCAAAGCCTTCGTGACCAGACGCAGTAGTGTTCCGTTGCAGGCCATTTTCAGAACGGAAAAGTCCCAGCACACAAACAAAAAGGGTATTCAATAATGGTAACTTTGTTTCTAACATTAGCGAAGAAGGCAAACTGTAATAATCTATAAACACGCATGCTGATCACTATTTAATCGCACAAATGCACTGATTCTGAGCGCCCAGGATCCAAGACGGCGTTGCCCAGCACAAGACAAAGGCTCTTGCTCTGAAGTCTCGATGACCCATCGGAACCTCTGAGGAGGCACCATCAGAGCTGTTCTGATGGCTGCTGGAGCCGTCCGTGGCGATGAGCCGACAGTGCGGCCCAGCGGAACTGGCCGGAGCTGCCGCAGCTCCCCGGGCCGACCCGCAGCCTGCACGGCTCGCCAGCCTGCCATGGGTGCCGCTGATTTATGGTAATAGAAAATCAATGCGTCCGATCCGGAAACGGCTGCTAGCCGGCACGACATTTACATAAGAACAAGAGTCGGTGCTGAACTGGTGCGGGCGGCTGTCAGGTGGCGGCGCCGGCGGCGGCGGCGGCCCAACGGTAACGTCCGCGTTTGCAGCCAGTCGCGCCACCTGACCACAGTGAGGGACATCCTGTACGAGGTCATCCGCCCGACCACCAGAGGAGATACAACAGACCCGGCCGCCGGACCACCAGAGGCGGTGCACCAGACCGGTCGCCGAACCACCAGAGGCGGTACACCAGACCCGGTTGCCCGGCCACCAGAGGCGGTACACCAGACCAGACCGCCAAGACCACCACAGGCGGTTACACCATATTCGGCTGCCGGACCACCAGAGGAGGTACATCAGACCGGCCGCCGGACCACCAGAGGCCGTACACCAGACCAGGCCGCCAGACCACCAGAGGCGGTACACCATATTCGGCCGCCGGACCACCAGAGGAGGTACACCAGTCCCGGCCGGAGCGCGCCACGCCGCCGTTTTTGCCGCACCGCCCTGGGGATCATCGCGCCGTGGGGAAATGGCGCCTTATCTGGGGAGAGGTGCCATAAAACTGGGAGTCACGTGCCCCGTAGAAAATATTTGCCGGAGATTATGGGGCACGATCATTGTATTGTCCCCATGAGGCGAATTTGACGCACTCCCCTCCTGTCATTCCGGGGCTTTCCTGAAATTTTTCAAATATTTCCCAGACATCTGACAGTTCTTTTTTTGCTGGGGACAAGGATGAAATTCGGGGTCGGGCGAAAAGGGCTCATCATTAAACTAATTAATGGGTTCAAGTGGAACAGGTTCGATGGGGTAGACACTGGTATAGAATGACGATAGATCAGTGCAGAAACCTGGTATCTACAGGCTCAGTAAAAGAATGAAGAGTCAACTGGAATTAATGAGGGATCGAATTTTTTCAGCTGGGACAGTATACACTTCTGACTTTTCCTCCCCGTACTCCAGTTGTGAGGACACTGCAACGTGACAGCTAAAGCGCTGTCCTCACAGCCGGAGCAAGAAGAGAAAAATGTCACACGCAACTGGAATTACCGGAAAAAATACAATAAGTCTATAACTGAATTTTGGGGCTGAAAAAACAGGACGTGAAACTATCCGCGAAAATATAGGCACATCAAGACTTGTCGAAACAAACAAGCACCAGACGGACTGTTTTGTGAATGGTTTTCCGACGTTTCAGTGTCACAGGAGGTGGAAATCTGAAGCGGAAACGTGGAGGACGCTAAAAACTGCGCCGGGACAGTTGAAGTCTTTGACATGAAAGACATACTATGAGGTAAATCTACTGTATTCTGAAACTTAATTTCACGCAGTTGACTAGGAGTAAATCAGCAGAACAGAAACATAAAGCGAAAATCATGCAGTGTTAGCAGTTGCGGCGGAGCCACTCCAGAGATGGGGGCAAGCCAGTTTTTAAACTAGTTTCTTCCCATGCAATGCCATAGGGTCTGTGTTAGATTTCGACCGGAGATGGGGGCAGCTTCCCCCGTCCCGCCCCCCCCCAATCCGCCACCCTGGGTGTTAGTCACTATGCGCTGCTTCCAAAACACTGTCAAAATGCGTGGCCATAGTTCGTTGAATACCAAATGGCTTCGTCCCATTCGAATTCTGCGTGATGGCGACCAGTTTCATTGAAGATCATTTCAACCGTTTTTTTTTCATCCGTCCAGTGACGCATTCACCGAGAACATGCATCAACTTGAGGTGTTAATGAATATACGAGATATATAACCACGATCAAAGGGCATTTCAATTCTGACTTTTCTCTTAAACTACGTCTGCTGCATTACCATGTTTCAAACATTCCTGGCTGGAAAATCGCCCAAACCGAGAAACGGACTCGTTTGTTCTTTGCGGACGCAGCGCAGAGAGGAGTCAGCAGCCAACAGCTGACTAGAAATACTGCTGGCTTGCAGTTGCGGGGGGGGGGGCGGGCAACCGGACAGCGATGACCGTGGCCGGGACGGTGAGTTGTTTGAGCTGCGGCGCGGAGCTGGGCGGCGGCGGCCGAAAGTGTGCCGTCACGGTACCGCGTGGCCGCGCCGAGAGAAGCCGCGCCTGTGTACGCAGCGGAGGCCGCCTGTTTGCGTCCGGGCCAGAAGAGCAGAGGCCGCCGGCCGCCCGACAGCGGCCGGCGCCGTCCCCGGACAGCTTCCTGACCGACTCACACCTGAGTCCCACTGCACTCATCGGCTGAAACATTTATCGTGAGTCCTGAATCAAGACATTTTTTTTTGAGGAAAGAGTTCAACGATTTGTCGAATTTCTTACGATGACTTAGTCAAAATGAATCATGACTCTTCTCCGACTTAAAATGCCTGAATGGCATGGTTGACGTAGAGAATAATGGAAAGCAACACAACATTTTTTTTTCCAACAGCACACATACCTCTGCTGGCCACAAGGATGGACTCAGTGAAGCCTGACTATTTTTTGCCTTGTTTGCAACATTGCATTTTGTTCTAAGTGTAAGATATTTCCCCATTGTCATAAACAACATGTATTACAGAAAATGTCACTGCGTCTAGAAAACTTGTTTTGTCAAGTCCTTTTGAACACATGCACCAGTGACACATAATGAATAATCAAAGCCTTCATTGTTCTCTGTTACGAAGTGTTCTCTACGTAAATTTGCCAGCCTCATTTATTTCTATGCAATTTATAGGGGATATGTTGAAAAGAACTTGCATGGCAAAAAACTTGCATGCATATATATTGGCGCACAAGAGGCTGACAACGAACAAAGGCAGTTATCAAGGACATCCTTAACACATTTTAATTCGAGCCTTTAATGATCTTGGTATAGCATTATATAAGTTGGCATAGAATATAAGTCGTTTTTAATGATGAGTCGAATCAGATTCAGCAACCTTTGATTTAAAATGGAATGGAATCAAATGTGGAAAATCCGTTTGTGTCTGAATCGAAACAGAATTGGTTAGTTTTGAACGAGAATAGAGTCGAATCATAAAAACCGGAGTTGCTGGGGCTAAAGCTGGTGAGGCTGAGGCTGTGTGGCTGGCTAAGGCTGTGCACAAGTGTGCTGAGAACTGATATGTGGCTGAATGCTGATGGAATGCAGAATGTTCCTGTTTTCCATTGGACCGTTTGCTGCCCTGGACGTGCCATTGCTCCATCTCAGAAGCCGTCATGTTCCGACAAATACTGCCCAAGTGACGAAATGTTTACCTAGGTCATCTTAAAGTTGGCTGTAGAATGAGGACAATCTAGATTTCATTGGGATCCAGCCACATATGTGGCTGATTGAGAGGCGAGAAAACAGTAGCTGGCGGTATTCTGGACGCATCCCGACGTTTCCATGTCCACGGCAGCCGTCTGTACCGGACGGGCCTGGTCCGTGATAGCTGACAACTTAAACAGCACCTCACGGCCGATAGCCGGCAATCACGGCACGGGTCGGCGCACTCCCGAGCCAGACCATAACTAGACCAGAGCGAAACAGCCAGACCAGAGCTAGACCAAGGCCAGGCCATAACTAGATCAGAGCCGGACTATAACTAGCCCACAGCCAAACTGGAGTCTGGCAGAAGGTAGATCAGAGCCAGACCAGAGCCAGACCAGAGTCAGACCAGGGCCACGCCATAACTAGACAAGAACCAGATCAGAGTCAGACCAGAGCCAGGCCAGAGCCAGACCAGATCCAGATCAGATCTGACCAGTCAGACCAGTCAGGCCTAACGAGTTGATGGTGACTCGGCTGACCGGTGGCGGTTACCCGCTCCCACCGTCGCCAGCCCGGACCCACCGCAACCATCGCAGCACGCTGAGCTAATCAGAGCTAAAATGCGCAACAGCAGGTGAACCGTGCCATAAGCACACGACCGCTCGCAGCAGGCGCAGAGACCCCAAAAATGTCATACGATTCATCTGGAGGACCGGTCGGATGACTGCTCAGCATTTTTTGTTTGCGGTGAATCCCCAGACGGCAGTGATAATTAGCTGTCGTGATGCGGTCAGGCATGTACAGCGATCCTGTCGCAGGCTTACTGCCACCTTTCCCGAATTACTGGGCTGGTAAAACTTTGGCGATTACCAGCGTGTGCTCCCCCACACTATTACCTCGCTAACAGGCCATTTTTGAACGCAAATTCCCTGGAACCAAGTTGCCAAAATTGAATCGCGCGATGGATTGCGGCTATTGACGGCTGGAAACTTGCACCCGAACCCTTTCCAATAAAGCGGCGACGTCCGGAAGGCTACGTGGCGTCGCCGTAGTCGGCCGGCGGCCAGAGCGGCGCAGCTGGCCGCCAAATCGGCCGCCAGCGTCGAGGGGAGGCCCGCCGAAAAGGTGAGCGATCGTGTTTCCCGGGCCACTTTGTTACCATGACGACGGCACACCTGCCATCTCGGGCGCGGCTTGATTTCAACGGCTACGTGCGCAGCCGTGGCGGCAGCCCGGAGCGCGACAAAGACGGTCGGAGCGGGTGCTGCCGGCTCTGGTGCTCCCTCCTATCCAGAGCACCTCCCGCCGGACCGGGAGAGAGAGAGAGGGGGGGGGGACGGGAGTGCGAGCGGAGACCGAAGCGCTCCGCCAGCTGCATCGCGGGGAGGTGAAAAGAGCGGCCGCCCGGCACCCGGCGACGCCCGGCCCTGCCGACTGGGAACTACGCTCTATGTGGGCATTGGTCACACGGCGGAGGTCCGGCTCTCAGACACGACAGTCGCCGGCCGGCAGCCAGAATCACCCCTTCTGCGCCGCATCCGTATCACTTTTGAGTCGTGGCACATAAATTACTCGTCAATTGTTGACCGCACTTTGTTAGCACCCGACACTGTGATAAAAACGCACCGTGCCGGCCGCGGCAGGCACCGGGTGTGTCAGCTTACGACAAAGAGAGACGATAAGAATGAAATAAATGAATGGCGAGGGAAAGAGAAGAATGTGTGAGTCCCGCTCAAGAAAAATGGTCAATCTCCTGACGGGAGAAGCGTGCCGTCTTCCTCACGTTGTTCAAAAGGGCCGCCCACTCTATGCGTCTGTTACTCTCTAAGGACATTCCTCCCTCTCTCTCTTCCTCTCTTTTTCTCTGTTATTCTGTATCACTCTTTCTCTCTTCACTGCCGTCTTTACTGCATGCACCAGTGAGCACATTAGTCCGGAATGTCGCAATATGTCGCCGTCAGGGCGGCCGCTGTGGGCTCGCCCCGGACTAAGATCAGTCTCGCGATACGGCCAGATTGGCAGGGCGAGGCATTTCGGCCGGTGATTCAGCTATATTTTTGCTGCTCGGCAACTCGTCGGCGCCCCTGCCGTCCGTTTTTATACCCACTTGGGTTAACACTTGAACGCCGGAGATAGACGCCGGACCACTTCTACAGAGCTTCCGACAGACTATTTTCTGACTTCCTCTTTGTTCAGCATCGACGACATCAAGCAAAGTTTGGAAATATGGCAAACGGGATTTATTTTACACATTGTCTCGATGCCTGAACACGCGAACAGACATGACATCAACAAGAGCGTAGCTGAAAAGAAACCACACTTCTCAAAGCGTGGCAATACACGTCAACAAAAAAAAACAAATAATTGCAACACTGTAGTCGTTACCGTCAGCGTGGTATATCCATATTAAACATGACTATAGCGACCGATAGTTAATTAAACATTACTGTCACCTAACATTTTGATTGGTTAATGCAAAAGTGCACATTGAAATGTTAGGAAAATTATTTTTACAACGGAATGTATGCGTATGGAAAATATATGCGACCCTTGTACTCTATCAATGTTGAGCATATAAAATGTGAAGCAGACATTTCCGGAAATATTTGTTTTCCAGCCAAGAGACAGAACATTCTATAAATATCAGCCATGGTAAGAACAGTTTTACCATAAAACAATTTGGCACTCAATTCACATTCATTGGACTCTCCCAAGAAGCTGCATAAAAAAAAATTGTCAAAATTATTTATGGAAGTTGGGTTGCATAGCTAAATGAAAAATAACTGATTACTGAAAAAGTGAAAGGGGTCTCTTTTGGAATCAATAATGCCACATGGATAAATTACAGTGAATGAAGCTGATCATTTGTTCCTGGCGATGTGATGAATATCTTATGGTGGAGAAATTAGCTAAGATTTTGATTTTATCCAACGAAAACAGTTTTAAAACCCAACATTTTCCACGCCTAAAATTACGCAGATGACTTTGTAAAATATTTACCTCGCAACAGCCAACGCATGCTTCTTGTGTTTGACGCACAATTTTGCCTTCCAAAACGTATCTGGCTAGACATTTCCTACCAAGCCGCCTATCAGTTGACGTTTAGTCTCTGCGGGATGAACGGACACAGCGGGATGCCAGCCACCCCGGGTTGTAGCCTACGGCGTCTGGTGAAGGGGGCCCCGACAGCTGCACGTCAGGTGTCGCGGGCCCCCTGCCCCCCTGACTTGGCAGCCCACCGAACACCCCGGAACGAACTTTGCTGCATAACGGTCGTAAGTACGTAAACGCAAATATAGAGGTATTCCTTATGAGATTCCCTCGCACTTTTGCCATCTCTATCACAAAGCAGCCGTCTGACTGGGACCGGGCACGCCGCAGTGCGCGCGGCCCGAACGGGGCGGACGCGGGCGGCCGCCGCGCCGCCAAACTAACAACGAATAAGCTCCACAACTCAGGCGGGATGGGGACCCGAACACGAAACATGAGGAGATAAATCTGCTCCGCCTCGGCGGCTGAGGTCAGAGCCTTTTTATGGGGCGTCCTTGAGCGGCCGGCCGGCCGGGGTTCGCGGCCCCGGCCGGCCGGCCGGCCCGGCCGCCACAGGACAGAGAGAGGAGAAATTCCCAGCTACCTGCTTACCGGGCTCCGGCCGCGCCGACGCCGGGTTCACCTGGTTTTGATGCACCGCACTGGAGCACGGCATATCTTCGCGCCGGCGGCGCGCACTCTCGCGGCGGCGGCGGCGGCGGCGGCGGCGGCGACATTCACAAGACTATACAGAGTCTATGTACACGCTGGCCGCGTCTGACTTAGTGTTCGTGTCCGGTGCAGTACAGTCTTTGTATGGCTCTATGATCACTGGGTGGCGGAAGCAGCGTCTCTGTCGCCGGCGCCGGGCCTAGTCAGTGAGCCGCAAGCCCTTGTGAGTGCGGCGGCAGCGCTGACGCCTGCTGCGGCGACATCATCGATGGACTGTGGCTCTGCGCTAGGTGGGCCGGTGGCGAAGCCCTGCATCGAGTCCAACCGTCTCTGATGGTGGAAGTGCGGCTGGCCGAGCGGCGGCGGGCCGTGCTGAGGCGGCGGCGGCGGCGGCGGCGGTGGCGGCGGCTGGCTGCTGCCGTGCTGCGGCTGCTGCGTCTGTTGCGACTGCTGCTGTTGCTGTTGCTGTTGTTGTTGTTGCTGTTGCTGCTGCTGCTGCTGCTGCTGCTGCTGCTGTTGCTGCTGCTGCTGCTGCTGCATGTGCTGCAGCTCGGACTGGGAGACGTAGGATTGGGGCGAACTGGTGTCACCGTTTTCGTAGTTGGCGCCAACTGCGGGTGGCGTCATGCGCTTCTCTTTCTGGCGTCGGTTGCAAAACCACACCCGCACCACTTCCTTTTCCAGCTGCAACGAGTCTGCCAGTCCAGTGATTTCGGGCGCTGCCGGTTTCGGCTGCTTGAGGAAGTGCTGCTCCAGCAGCGTCTTCACCGACACCTCTATGCTGGTGCGCTTTTTCCGCTTGCGACCCTGTGCCGCCAGCTTGTCGATGGACGTGGCTGAGCCTGTGGTAGAGTCGGCTTCTTCCAACCATTTCTGCAGCAGCGGCTTCAGTTTGCACATGTTCTTGAAGCTGAGTTGCAGAGCCTCGAAGCGGCAGATGGTCGTCTGGCTGAATACGTTGCCGTAGAGCGTGCCGAGCGCCAGGCCGACGTCGGCCTGCGTGAAGCCCAGTTTGATGCGCCGTTGTTTGAACTGTTTGGCGAACACCTCCAGGTCGTCGGAGGAGGGCGCCTCCTCCTCGATCTCCTGGCTGTGCTCACCTTGGGCGCTCATCAGCTCGTGCGGATCACGGCCCAGGTGCGGCAGTTGGTGCGGTATCATACCGTTCATGGCGTAGGCCGGGTGCTGCAGGTGCCCTCCGTTGGGGGTGCTGGCGATGTAGGGCGCCGAGACGGGCGGGTGCCAGCCGTGCGGAGCCATGTGCTGCGGCACGCGGCCGTGGTGCAGCATCTCACTCGTCTGCGGCTTGATGTCCTGGTGTAGGCCCACGTGCGGATGCATGGCCGACGTCCAATGGCCCGGGTCACCCTGCGGCGCGAACGCCCACGGGTTGTGAGTCATCGGGCCCTGCTGCGGGTGCGGCATGTACTTCATTTCCGAGCCGTCCCGCATCACGTATCCGGGCGAGTTCAGCATCGTCTCGGCACCACTCACACTGGCGTCCGTGCCGGCCGTACTGACGGCACCGTATGCGGCGGAGGCCATCGCGCCCGTCTGCGCCCGCACGGCGCGCCTCATGCGTTATGCATTACTCCGGCGGCCACGGCGCGCCGGCCTCCGCCGCTCGCTATGGCCGGGAGCCACGCTTCTGATTGGCTCGTTCCGTGACGTCACGCCGTGCCCGGCTCCGATTGGTTAGCCGGCCTTGGCGGTTTTCGATCTCGGGCGGTCACTGTATCGTCGGCGTTGTCGGCCAATTTTTTGACACTTTGCAAGCAGATTGCAGGGGGCCGTCCGAGTGGGAGCTGTATATGACGGGCGGGCGGATCCGGCGGCGGCGGCGGCGCGCCTGCTGGCCGCAGCGGCCGGACGAGGCGGCCCCGATCGGCGACAGGTGCGCGGAGGTTCGGTCCGTCCCGGCCCGGCACCGCCGCCGGCCACCGCCGCCTCTGATGGATCACCGAGTCGCCCACAAAAATCACCCTATTTATTTAGAGTTTACTCCTAAACGGTCTCAGGGGGTGTTTAGCAGGTTTTCACGGATCGTTGGTAGTAAATAGAGACCGCTGTAATTGGTGGGTGCGCATAGCTGACATTCCATATCGCACAACACCTGATCGCACTGGATGCTATGTGCTTGACAAGGAACGTAATCTTGCGCCAGACTGTGGAATATAAGGTCTTCTGATATACAATGTCTTGACTGCGAAGGAAAAGCTGAATTCTCAGGCGCCGCGATCTCTGCTAAGTGTTAAATATGTACAGCCAAGGCACTTCAAACATGCTTACTAAAGGTTTACACGAACTCTGCCCTATGAAAATGTTTTTTGAATCAGTCTGTAATGCATCAGGCAGCTGTAATAATATTGTATTAAAACATATCACTGAATGAGTAATATCGCATTTGGAAGTAGCTACCATATTGTACGTTACGTAAAACATTACGCTTGACGTCAATGACAAAGGAAAAGTTCCTCCGTACAAAATACGCGATGAAATGGAAAATGGAGATTGAAGCCATGAAAATGTTTTGTGTGCCATCATCGGATAGCATTCAGTCCGTAGCCTGGATCACGTCGCAAGGAGCACGGAGTATGGAGCACGTGGGACACGAGCCCTTGCCCCCACAGGAACTTTCTTCCTCTTTGCCTTCTGAGGAACTGTGTGCTTTCAGTAGTGCCAGATAGTATTTACATCTAATATTGAGCTTCGTAAAAAACATCTTTTTCGCCCCATTCATGGGGCTATCATGTGGCCAAACAGCTGCTTAATTATTTGCGTGCATCAGTTATCATACACTGAACGCTGGTCGCTTTTGTGCGTCAAAGCAGGGAAACGTTCCCAGGAATAGCTTAAGCGATCACAAAATGATACATTATTCCGAGAGTGGCGTATTTATTCATCATCGATAAAACACATTGATCGGGTGTTGATGCTTCCGCGTACGTAGGGCTAAGCTTGTCTTACATGGCATACCAGAATAATTTTGAGATAACAAAACTCACCATTAGTAAAGGTTAACGTCAAAAAAAGTACTTAAGCAATTTCGAAGGGAAATTATTGCACTTTGATTGTTTGTTTTCATGGTAATGGTGTGTGTTTGATGGTGTGTGTTCCTTTCGGAATTTTTGCCATCATTGTGGGTCAGATTAGGACAGCAGCAATCTAGCCAGTCATTTCCAGTTAACTAGATGGCAAATATAATGCAACAGGAAAGGAGATCTTTTATTACATTTGTAGTTGGTTAACAAGTTTCTCATACAGCAAGATGCTTACAATGCAAGTAACATAAGCTGTCACCTAAAAGAATGCAAAGCTGTGACTCCAGTCATCAATTTTCCCAAAAGCGCTAAAATGACCATTTCGCTAAGTTTGCGGAAGTGGTCTGCGTCATAGTCCAGCTGCCATGAATGGTCATTGGTCTTTTAAATACATATGTACCGCACACATCCTCTGTTATCTGCGCTGATGGTGTACATCACGCCACAACTGCCCCTTGAATGGCATTTTATACGCCTCCTCGTATTCCTAGTCTCAAAAATCATTTGTCTGCCGTATCTTAGGTGTCTTTGTAATGGTTTATAAAAGTTCCTCTGACTTTATGTAGCGCAGGTCCACGGGGGGGGGAGAGGGGGCAACAAACCACAAAGGAATGGTCCTGTTCTGGCAGTGCGATCGCTCGCCTGCTGGGCGGCCGGTAAAAAACACCAGGCCCTGCCGGGAAGTCACCAATCAACGGAATAACAACCATTTTTCCATGGGGGCTACTTATTTACCTAGTTACGACCTTGGAAGCGGCGCGGCTATTAATCGGTGCGGGTTTTTGGCGCGGTGACAAACCGGCCCGGGCGTCACGTGGCGCACCTTTTTGTGGCGCTGCGCCGCCCGCCGCCGAACCGCCGCGATCGCCGACAGCGCTCGGCCGCCCGGCGAGAGGCAGCCGCCGCTGAGGCGAGTCCGTCCCGCCGCTTATGCAGAGTGCGGCCAACAATGTCCCCTGGGCTCTGCGGGGCCCAGCGGGAGATCGGCGGGCTCCAGCCGGCCTGGACTGGGCGCTGAGCCGCGCCACTTCGCGCTCAGCGCCAGTGTCCCTGAGGTATGAACATCGGCAAACGTTGACATGTACATACGAGAGTGCGCAGATAGATACCTCGAAATATGTTAATCGGTTGTTTCATCAGTTCATCAAACGACGATGAAAAATCGGCCTATCCTAAGCCCCTCTACACCTATCCTTTGGTTATAGGTGTAGGAACGGAAAGGGCCAATGCACCATGCCCCTCCCACTTTTTCAGGGTTTTTATTTCAACTCTGTGAATTTAAATAGACAGTGCTACTCTAAAAACCGCCAGAGATCACTTTATCCGGGGTCTCTACGCCTTTGCCTTTGACTCAGAATTCAGCAAGACCAGTCCTGTATCATGGATTCGCTCAAAACAACATACTGACCTGTAGACAGGCGAAACTTTTATAATCTGCCGCATTGCTTGCCGAAATCGCAGACTTCAGCTGTAAACTGTTTTCACTTATACGGAGAATGTGTTCTACAATTACAGTCCTAGGAGACCGTTTGTGCTGTAACTGGTTTTCGAACATTAAGGTCATAATCTTCCCTTTTGCGTTCACGCAGGCCAACCTGCAAATATGATGTGATGGTTGTTGAATATTAGCTGTAGGCAGAGTTAATCGGTCTGTGCTGTGACCCCGCCCGTCAGTGTGACGCCGACAGACACCCTGCCGCGGCACTCGTCAGTCCGTGTGACGCCGTCCGTCCGTCTAAGGCCGTGAGGGAGATTACGCTGCGACCCCGCTTGTTCATGTGACGTCGGCAGAAGGATCGTGTGCTGTAACCCCGCCCGTATGTGTGATACAGACAGAGAGGCCCTGCCGCGACACTGGTCTGCATGTGTGACGTCGGCAGGCGGGCCCTGCTGCGACGTCGGCAGGCGGGCCCTGTTGTGACGCCGGCAGGCGGGCCCTGCTGTGACGCCGGCAGGCGGGCCCTGCTGTGACATCGGCAAGGACGCCCTGCTGTGACGCCGGCTAGTGCGAGTGGTGCCGACTGGCTGTATCGCGCCAACATCTGACTCACTGTCACAGCGCGGGCCGCTCTCGTTCTTCTGGTCATGGTCGGCGATGGCAGCCGATGCGATTCACCGCGCGCCGACAGCTCGGCTCGTGCCACAAACACGGACTGGCGCGCCTGGTTACCATAATTTCGTCGAGCATTTACCATATTATCGACAAAATCAGGTGTAGATGGTGGAATACATTGGAGGGGAACAGTGGCTACAGAGCCTGGTGTCCGTTGGCCGGCTGGTGCCTTCGCTGCATAAATTTTAATGAGAGTAACCCCAGTCGGGCAACGGGATCGAGGCTGCGCAGCCGCTTCAGAATGCATTAACGTGACAGCGATCTGAACGCCGCAGGCTACTACAGTGGTAGACTGTGCTGCCGGGCACGACTGCCCCGCGGGCAGGCATCAGAGACGTTGCGTGAGACAATGCTTGGGAGCGACTGTCACTGATCCAAGTCTGCTCTGCGCGCGCATCTCCACGGACAGGGTCCAGTCGTGTCGCCAGTGCAGGCGGACGCTAAGAGCGGCTTCCCAGCCTCGCTGGCATCCATCTGGTAAATGCTGTTTTGGCAGTGGCCAGGTCCGGTCGGTCAACTTGGGCATGGCCGGCGGCGGCCTGTGCACGTGCTGGGCCCAGCACGGCCGGCGGCGGCAGCCGATCTGCAAACGGCCGCCGCCCCGTGTAAGCCGACAGCGCTAATTGCCTCAGTCACTTTAACTGATGACGCCCAATTACGGTGCGGTTAGGGCGGCGCTCAGATTTCCAGAGCCGGCGGCGGGCTGGGGTGTCGGCCTCCCCTCCGCCTGTGGGGAGTCATCAGGTCCGCCTCCCCTTCGGCTGTGGGGGGGGGGAGCACGTCCGACTCCCTTCCTGTTGTCGGGAGGTGATCAGGTTCGCCTCTCCACATGCTGTCGGAAGGTTGTCAAGTCCGAATCCCCTGCCGTTGCGGGGAGGTGATCAGGTCCGACCCGTCCTCCTCCTGTTGTCGGGAGGTGATGAGGTCCCGCCTCCCTCTCCTGTTGTCGGGAGGCGATCAAGCCCGACTTCCCTCCCATTGTTAGGAGACAGTCAGGTCCGACTCCCCTCCTGTTGTCGGGAGGCGATCAAGTCCGATTCTTGTTCTGCTATAGGGAGGTTATCAGGTACGCCTCCTTTCCTGTTGTCGGGAGATGATCAGGTCCGACTCCTCTCCTGTTACAGGGAGGTAATCATGATCGCCTCACCTCCTGTTGTCGGAAGGTGACCAGGTCCGCCTGTTCTATGGAGTTGGTCAGGTTCGTCTCCTCTCCTGTTGTCGGGAGGCGACCAGATCCCGCCTTTCTGCGACTGTGGGGAGGTGATCAGGTCCTCCCTGGCAGTATGGGAGGGAGAGGCGACCAAATCCATACTCTGCCTAGAGATGCTGGAAGGCGGGGCACTCGGCCGAACCGCGACAGTCCAGGAATCGTCGCGGCTGTCAGCTGGGTTGTCCGAAGCGGTAATCTCGATTGAATATCCAGTACCAGAGATATCTGGGCTTCTCAGGGCGCGCACGCCGTCGGTGCTTTCGTCCGAAAATGTTGTCCGTATTGATCTTTCTACACCTGGCGTTTAGTGCCAGAATGCCAATAAGCAATGCTAGAAGAGCAGTCCATTTTGTTGGAGGGTTTGTCTCGGGTTCTCAGTAATTATTTCCACTAATTCCTCGACAGCCGAAGGAAGCACACGAGCCAGAACACAGCAATCTGAAATGCATTGCTGGCACTGAAAGACCGAAATCGGAAAATACTCCGCTAGGCACCAGCTACCACTACTGGACTAGGAAAACTCACGAGATAAAACGTTTTTCATGGATTGAGGTGCAAAAAAATGTTAGTTGTGTATGGCATTGTATTGCGACTGTCCGTTCTATACTGTGTATATGAAAAATATCACAGAGTATTGGAAGATAACATGTTATACTCTAAAAATGCGTGCCACCATTTGGTATGGTTTTACGAAAAACAGACGACGGAAACTACAAGTGGTTAACACAGTCTTCATAGTTCCAGTATTTGGTTTATGGTGTGCTAATGAGAAGCAGGATTTCAAAATCTGTAGTAGGTTAACTTGTACCAAACCTTTATTTTTTCAAAATGCTCGTTTCATAAAACACTTCACAAAATACAATCTGTGCCACAATATGTTTGACATGTCTCAAAAATCTTTTGTTTAAACCACGTTGCCTAAAAGTAGCCCTGATTCTGTATTCTCCGATACGTAAGAAACTACAGAAAAACACTTTTTTTCATTCCCCCATGTTTATCTTATATATGCGTGCCCAAGTGTGTTATGAGCGGGAACGAGAACACACGGTCCAATGTCGTTGTTTCCGTTTCAATTTGTCCCAAAACAGTGGTGTTTCATCTTTGTTCATTTCCCCGGGCGCTTCGCATCGATTTTATGCTAATGTGGCAGCCAACTCCATGCGGTCTAAGCCCACAAAACAAAGCCAGGGATGACAGGGCCTGCTGGCGGCGGCATCTGCAGGACCAACGCCAGCTGGTGCGTCCCGAGACGATTCTCCAAGCTTCCATCAGGACATCTCACAAAGTGCGCGGTCTGAATCCCCTACCAATGACCGGTCTGATGGTTTGTCGTGTACAATTTGGATTCCGCAGTGGATTTATTCTCCCGCCAGGTATTATGCAGTGTTGAACAAGAGGTGTGCTGTGCCGGGTCAGCGCCGGGTCTCTCCAAAATAACGAGGAGGTAACTCTTTCTCAACGCGCTGGTATTGTCATTCTGTCCAATGACTTTGTTTAAAGTACTTCAAGATAATTAAACAATTTCGAGACGTCAGTTTCGTGTTCTTAGCTTTTTCCGCTGTTATGGTGCAGCCCACATTTCAGATCGTTTGCCTAGTCCAACCTTAAAATCTACCTTCCTTCCTTTTTCGCAACATTCTGTATTCAGTTCCGTATTAACATCAATGCGATTCCATACCAGGACGCCAAAGTTCAAATAAAAGCAAATCTTGTAGTTCGTAGACACTCGTACATTTGAGATACGAAAATAATAAGGACTATATCGGGCTTGCCCGAAGGCTCTTTGTAATGGGAGAATGGCCGAAAAAATGCCTGCCTGTAATCAAGTGATCGCGTCAAGAAAGCGCTCTTAACGCTTTACCCCCCCCCCCCCTCACACCACCACTGACCCCCACCAATACCACCCAAGCAATTCTGGCCCTCCACGCCCTGACGTTCGAATACATCAACTTCCTGGCCCAGCCCCACCCAAATCCACCACTCCTCCCGACCCAACACCATCCCAACGCACTACTCCCCGACCCATCACCATCCACAGAAATCCACCATTCCCCACGACCCAGCTCGTCCCAAGTGTACTCGAGAGGCGCCCCAGGAATCCGGGGCGCTGGCGTGATTGACACTTTGTGCGTGCCACAACGGTAAAGCCGCTCAAATTGTTGTTTAGTAGTGGCGGAGAGTGAGCGGGCCGTCCGGAACGGACAGCGTGATTGCCGGGCGGACAGCACTGTCGGCCGCCGCCGCCGCCGCCGCCGCCGCCGCACGCCGGCTGTCATCTGGGACGGACCCAGTGGCCCGGGTCTTTCTTGGGTCGGGCGTTTGGATCTCTGTCGGGTCGGGTGTTTGGGTCTCTGTTGGGCCGGGTGTTCGGGTCTCCGTTGGGCCGTGTGTTTGGGTCTCTGTCGGGCCGGGTGTTCGGGTCTCTGTTGGGCCGGGTGTTCGGGTCTCCGTTGGGCCGTGTGTTTGGGTCTCTGTCGGGCCGTGTGTTTGGGTCTCTGTCGGGCCGGGTGTTCGGGTCTCCGTTGGGCCGTGTGTTTGGGTCTCTGTCGGGCCGGGTGTTCGGGTCTCTGTTGGGCTGGATGTTTGGGTCTCTGTTGGGCCGTGTGTTGGGGTTTCTGTTAGGCTGGATGCTTGGGTCTCTGTTGGGCCGTGTGTTTGGGGTCTCTGTTAGGCCGAATGTTTGGGTCTTTGTTGGGCTGGGTGTTTGGATCTCTGTTGGGCCGGGTGTTTGGACCTCTGTTGGGCCGGGTAATTAGGTCTCTAACGAGACGGTTGTTTGGATCTCTGTTGGGTCGAAGGTGCGGATCTCTGTCGGGCCGGGTGGTCAGGTCGTCGGGGTGGTCGGATCTCTGAGCTAAGGGAAACGTTGAAAAAATGCGTTGTAAAAATGGCCCGTCCATCATGTTTTTTTGCACATAAGTTTCGCGGTATTAATACTAGAGCTCCGAAATTTTGGCTGTCTTCACTGAATTCCTAGTGCATTGTTTACCGTTTTAACCCGTCCCAGACTGGGGGGTAGTTGACTGCCCCCCGAGGTTTTTCTGGGATTGCCAGAGAGCGAACAAACACAGAGTCACGAAACTTTGTGTACGTTTTACCTCATCAATTTTACATCTCGTGTCAAAATTTTGACCTCAGGTCAGGTCAGGTGCCTGACCTAGATTAGGTCAAACAGACCTATCTCCAAAAAAGTTTAGTGCCCTGTAACTTTTTCGCAAAACAAGATATCTCAATAATACTTTCAGCGATTAGTGAACGTGATAGATGCAACAAATTTGCCATCTCAGATTTTTCGGAATTTTCCGGGTCATTGACCTAAGGTCAAGCTCATTTTTAAGACATGTCGTCGTTTTTCGGAAATTGACCGAATATTTCATAACATTTTTAGTGTGGAGTGACGCAGACATCTAGTAAATGTCATTGGGCAAAGTATCAATGACTTCCAGCCATTGACCTGAGGTCAGGTCACGAATAATTGCAGTCAGCCAAAATGTACCACCGTCAAAATCGACGATGAATTACTCAGAATGGGTAGAAAATGGCAGAACTAGCTTGCACAGACGTAAGTAATACCAGGAACCTCAAAAAGTATGAAAAAGTAACATATTTTGGAAATAAACAGGCTCTCGCGAATAAAGCTACGCCAATTGTGTAGACTGGTAACTAATAAATTTTTCAAAAATTTAAGCGCGAAAAACCATCACAAGAACCACTAAGATCAATAAAATATACATAGATCGTGTTTTTTCGCGAAAATAAAGGAACGCTAGAATTAGTTCCAGTCACTTTGTTACTGAATACGGCAGCAGCGTACGCCTACAGCTGCCGCGAGAAATGCCGTGTCTTTAACTCAACGTTTCGGCGTATAAATTGAACAAATCTGGGAAATTAGACGTGTATCGGCATCCGCAGACCTTTACTTGTGCGCTGGTGCCTTTACCTATGCGTTTTTAGTCACAGCCCTTGAGATTCAGGCCATTTCTCGGTCTCATGCAGTCGGCTATGAGAAAACATATATAGGGCGTAAATTGCTTACATACTACCTACAACTAAAAATGAGACCAGTTTCGAGCTCTACTCATCACAGGTTTTCCAACGGTGTGCATATTTTTATCGTGCGACCAACCGTTCGTGAGTTAGAGGGGGGCGGCCAACCGCGCCCCCCCCCCCCCAGTCGCCCATGTTCGAAACGGACCGACGGTCGTGCGCGGGTTAAAAGTTTCAAATCTGTCTGTAGCATATTTTATGAGAGGCCGGCGAAGTCGGGAGGCCGGTCACGCGGCCGATCCCTCGTCGGCGGCGGACGGTCACGCGAGTGTCGGGCCGTACACCTGCACTTTCTTGCGCATGGAATAGGTTCTGCCGGACAGCCAGCTACAGAATACTGTGGGGAGTTAGCCTGTGTGATAAATGTACCATCTAAAGGCACAGGTAGCCCGCGGTAGATCAATCGAGTTCAACCAAAACAAAATGATGAACATAAAACATTTTGTCTTTTCCTTTAGATCCTTTCATCCGATCTCAAAGAAGCTTTGTGAAGAGTTAGCGTACTAGATGAATGTACTCACCCTGAATGGGGTCAAACGAGTTCAAGCTTTGAAAATGCATATTTTGTAAAGGCGTATACGGGAATGTTTTGTGGACTTCGACTGCATGATGAAGGCAGACGCCTCATAACGCAAGAAAGCTAGGTCACGTTTTCTGAGGTCATCCAAGCTCAACTAGTGGTGATGCAACATTCTTTCTTCCCTCCAGAGATAGCCAAATGGTCAGAATTAAATTTTGTGAAGAAACATTTTGTGCACCTCGCCTGGCCTCTGATTATCTCAGACGATCTAGGTGCGTCACTTTACTTGTGGATTTATGACGATACCCTGACTGATAGCAACCCACCAGTTGTATTATTGTGTGTTGCGTTTATCACGTGACATTATGTAAGTATCGTATGCACCATCTGATACAAGACAAAACAGCTACCGACAGAGCCAGAGCAGGCCCCTCGCAAACAAAACGCGAACACCTGAGGAGGCGGCGGCACGCTATGTTCGTCCGAATGGTTACGTCTCTTTAAATGTGGATTTCGGGGATACGGTTTTTGGAAGGTGAGAGCGGATGCTCCATCACACAAGTCTCGATCTCGTGATTTCCCCTGACACGATAACTGTCAACCGACTCTTTCGTGGGAGGACTGAAAATGACAACAGGTGAGGCAACGGTTCAGCTATGACGGAGTCAGTTGGAAATGCGGTCGGTTTCCTATGGAAGAGCTCAAACCCTGGGATAAATCGGACCGGGATCTCGGCACTGAGAATCCTTGAAACGAACGGATCGTCTGAAATGCCGTCCCAAACTGTGGTGTATTCACAACCTTTGACCGTGCTGATAAAAACTGGACAGTACGAACTGTATCTCTGCTTAAAAAGTGAACCATCACAAGGTGAATATTTTTTTGTATGCAGTAAGGACATCTCAGTCTTCTGTTTGCGGATCGTAACAAAAAACCCATTCGAATAATGTTATAGCTGGAATGTTTAGCCCTGCATTAGGACCGTCGTTTCATGATACTAAAGTAGAAAAAACTACTACTCTTCACAAAACGTAGTTACGTTTTGAAAACAACAATACCAATTGTGCGTTACATGGTATATTATGCGCCTACACATAACGTTTCTCTGTAACGGTTATTATCGCGAATCAAGCCATTTTACTTGTTTCTGAATATAACTTCGGACATTTTGGGCACACGGTCATTTCAAGCACGTGGATTTGCAGCTACAAATGTTCTTCATATCCGAAACCAAGAAGAAATAGTGTTGGTAGCCCTGACTGTATGTAGATGTCATAAAAGCCGTAGTTAAATAGCCACAATGAATTGCACTGTGAAAAAGGAAATACATCGCTGTACTGGAGCAGAAACTGGAGATAAAAGTAGGGAGAAAGTTGCTAGTAAGCGATGGGAAAACTGCCACCTCCACTTTGTTTCTTTTTGTGATTGGTTATGATCTCTTGACTGCTGGGAAACTTTGCAAAGCACTGTCAGCGTAATTTTGCTTAAGGTGCTTCAACCACGTCATATTCGCATGCCGACTGTTTGAATGACTGCGTAATCCACTATAATTGCGAAAAATTACGGAGCCGTGAGCAGCCAGCAAGTGTTTCTTTTTATAAAGTTGTTCCGACTGTTTTGCTAAAGTGCTTTGGGATCAGAGCCCGTGCTAGGCAGTGCTTGTCTCACCAGTTCTGATCGCTCCGTCCGATCGCGCAATGCCAGGTTAACGGCATAATGTTGAGGCGAAATTTAACGTGACGACATGAACGACACGATCGCGCGGTAGTCAGTGTCTTGCTCTATGGGTGAGTTGCCTGTGGTGAGTCACCTGTGGGAGACGCAACGAGCGCCGAGGCCAATCGAACTCACCGTGCCCGGCTGGGGAGCAGTGCCAGATGCTTTACCAGCTGAGCTGCTGACACGACTGAACTGTCAACAAGAGGTGGAGTTTTGGACGGTGCCAAACGAACTTGCTGCAAGGCTAAGTTCCACGACTGCTGGAAAGCTTTTTTAAGTCTTTGAGCTTCATAGGAGGCAACACTGCCCCACTTGCCAGGGTCGGACGCACTCCAAGGTCATCTCAGAGGGTGTCAGAGACTAAAGATTCGCAAGCTGTGTCCCGCCAGGGTTGTATCCGACATGTGCTGCTTTCTCCCGACCCGAACCACCTCAAAATCTGCAATGTTTTTATGCTAACCTGCATCATCCTGGGAAGGGGAGGCTTTAAATGTCCCGCTTTTTCTGCAGTATAACTTCATTGACAAGCGGAGAAACGTTGTCAAATTCTCAGCACTCCTCGGTACATCAGTTCTCCACATTTTGATAAAAACCGACCAAGGTTATCTGGTGCTGGTGCACGGCGAGTGTAGAATTTGTATTACACCACGAGGCGTGACTGTAGACGACAATGACCTTACATAATGGCCCCTGAGTCGGATTAATGAAACTGCGACTTTTCAAGCACTGAAAGCCAGATAAAAATTGTTTGATGCAAATACGAATATTCAGAGCAATGTTATGGAGTTTTATGAAGTTTATGGAGTTCTAGCCTTAAATTTCGCAAAAACTGGCTTGATCTGCGTCACCAATTTCCTGAAATGAACGCATATTGGTGCTATAGGCATATATTAACACGTGTTTTACTTAGTTGCTTGTAATCTTAATGCTTGTAATCCTTGATTGATACTAAAACACGGCATTCCCAGATCATCCAACAATGGGTTCGCGATCTTCGATATAATCTTGAGATCCTTTCAAATGGTTTTCTCGGAGTTCTGTCATCGAAGACAATCAGTTACTGTGTGAAACAACAAAATAAAGTCCTTGGTTGCAGAGTTGCTGAGTGGGGCATTTGACGCTTACCTCCGCCTCGCAAGTGGAAGGTGGCAACATACCCCAGTCAGTGCTGGGTTAACATCTTCGTGGTTCCATTTGCTTAAAATGAATGATGAAAAACGATTAAACATGTGACTGAAGTTCTACAGATCAGTGCCTAATCTGAAAAGCCATGATTCCTGCTCAGTGTCCGTGACTGGTAAATGCCTAAGATGCATGTGAAACCTTTCATGCCAGGTTTGAATTGTGAAGTTATGGTTTATTAACTATACGTAAGCATGTATATGCACGTTTGCACCGTATGGACGAATGTAACGCATGTAAATCGCTTGTATGCGACAGGACCATCAAAAGACAAGAGCAAAAGGCAACAACACCACCTACAAACTGTTCTACAGAAGCCAAATGAGTCCGGCGTACCGAGCCGACGAAAGTGCGCTAACAGAAGTCATCAAGCGAAAAGCCACGCCTTGTTAAAAGAAAGACAAAATGGAATTTATCATCTGATATAAAGACAGGAAATCAGCCAACCTCATCAGGAAAGAAAATAAAAACCACCCCGAACGGCGACCGATGTAGTGTGCAAATTCCCATGCCCACATGAAGAATGTAAGCTTCAAGGGAATCAAGCACGCTACATCGACATGGAAAATTCCTTACGAGGCAAGCCTTAGTTGACAACGCCGTGATCCTGGCCCACGAGCCGAACAGGAAACGCCTGCAAATGATGGAAGGTTCCTATTTCGCCAGGAACGCCCGGCTCTTAACAAGCAGCAAGACTGCCAATGAATACTTACCCTGTGTGATGCGTTCCCAGGACTGCAATGCTGACCTTTTCTTTTCGTCTTAGTGAGATAGTTTGTAAGGTAAACGTTTCGCTAAGCGTTTAAATAAACACATTTCTCTCGAATATATTGAAGCAGAAAGTAGACGAAACGTCACAAAATGATTATATTTAAACTGCTGTCATTGGTAATTTAATGCGTGCCCTAAATGAACCTACCGAACGAAATATCCAAGGTATCTATCTATCTATCTATCTGTCTGCTTGTCCATCTATCTATCTATCTATTTATATAGATATGCATATGTATATAGATATGCATATGTGACCATGAAGGTGCATCAAGACATGCCTACGTACATATATGCAAACTTGTACACAAGCAATTCAAATACGTTAGATGTTGTAGACGCATAAGATTATAGTTAACAAGTCACAACTTCACAGTTAAAACATGAACATGACTGGCTTCGCCCCATGTCTCGCAGGCAATTACCAATGATGTCAGCTGGTCAAGAAACCTGAAAATTACGCGCCTAAGGCCATATCACCAAGAGAGGGCTTTTCCTGTCCAATTCCTATCATTGCTACGAAATTGTGAGAGGACTTGCTGTGAGAGAAGTTGCTTGCTGGTAATCTGTAACCATGCTTCGTACACATTTCTGAAATTCCGAATATTTGCTGCGATAATGGATTATCTTAGTGCCAGACATTCACCACGCAATCAAAAGAAAGCAGCCTAGGTAATTGTGATGTCTAAAGACCATTTGGTCTGACAGCTGTGAGTGGGCCTGCCAGTATTTGTAAGGGTAATGGTGCCAATTAGTTATCTTTTAAAAAGTAAGCATATGCGAATTCAGGCGTGCCCAAACACATTACCACTGTATGGGCTATACACCTGCAATGATGCACTTCTACGTTGATTCATAACGGATTCTGCAGGGCAGGAAGTAATATCTTGTTTTATAAGAGAGGAATAACATAACGCGGCCATCCCCATCACGCAGGTAATCTTGAAAAAAACAAAGATGTCTGAATGTATAGGTTTCTGAATTCCATCGAGTACAGACGGTTTAAAGCTACTTTTCCCACAGAGGTCCCGAGAGGGCATTCTGCAGGTTGGCGGACACCGTTCCCAGGCTGTGGTCGGTCTACCGGCGCCAGGCGGACTGCGAGAGGTACTGTTCCCAGTGGAGTGGGGTGACGCCATGGGAACTGACCACGATAATTTCCCACACACCCAGCGTGAAGCCGCCCACGCAGTTCTGGGCTGAGTACGACGGCTGTGTAACTACCGATTATTTTTAGCTACCGCCAATTACCACTGGCACCTTCTGCTTTGCCAGTTTGTTTTCTGTGCAGCGTTGAGGTCTGCAGGTTCTGGTAGCTGCAGGTAGATGGCAGCAGTAGACGGAAGCCCGGACCCGGCGGCAGCCCAGGGCCGCGCTCGACTCCGGTGTGCGCCACTGTCGGCCGCAGTGCAGCCGTGCAGCTGTGGCTCTCCGGTCTGAGCGGCCAGTTAACTGGACTAGTTTCCCGATACGGTGGGCGAACTAGTCGGCAGGACATGTTGGACTGCGCGGCCGACTGGCAAATCGTACAGAAAAAACGCTGATCCTGACGACTCGACAGTGTGAAATGTTTTGAGGCCGTTCGACGTAAATTTTCCAACCACGAGTGCCTTTTCAGAGGAGAAAGGAAAGGCCAGCTTTTCGCTGTTTGTCCGTAATTTTTTTAACGTCGTGATGTAGCATGGAAAAAGATTAATGAAAGTAATAAAATCACCTACTTTCGCCAATTTGCCTCCATTTTTCCTAAAAAATTTGTAACCATGCTAGGCCTCCTTTAGCCGCTCAATGATGTTCCTGCCACCCAACCTTTGCTAGTTGCCATTATTTCGCTAAAAGATAACATAGCGAGTGAATTCTACCACTTCTGTCAACCCTTCCCCCATTTCCGATTATACTAGATATTAGCTATGATTGAGATGTGATGTCGAACCGTTACGGCTGGCGGGCCGTGGATTAAACAATTCCGGCCCAAATGAAGAAAGTGGGGAAGTTTTTGTTGCGGATTAAAAACTCAACGAGGGATTGAAAACACAGCGGACGCTTCATTTGACGAAGGGGAGGAAGAACAATGGGGTAAATGAGATGAATAATACAAGGGGTTGGAAGGAAAATGGAAAGCACAGCCATTAGTGGGCAAGGCAAAGGAATAACTGTAGTGTGCCGAGGTACGTATGCCCGACTAAGAGGGTTTTCTTTACTTCTGTACACGGCCACACGTTCTGTGAGCCAACGTCACCTTGGTTTGATAGTGTGTCTGATTTCCACTTAAAACTGGTTGGCAAGCACATACACGAAGTATCCACACCACAACCATTCTTCATGCGCTGCATATCTTGCATAATAGAAGGCTGAAAGCTGCAGCTAAAGAGCAGTGACATACAGCGAATACATCTGTCGTACAGCGGCATTGCCTGAATACCGGGATCACGTGGAGTGCAAAAGCAAAAGATGAACTAAAATATGACCTGATGTCCATGAAGTAACATCAGTTTATGACTGGAGACATCATTGCCAGGCAAAGGCCAAACTTCAAAAAAAGGAAAGACCAGCCAGCAAGTGACCTTGAGGTCCTTCGCAAAACGTCATTCACCATAGCCCGTTAAAAAAGGTTACGAAATACCCAACGTATGCACATTCAAAGCAGCAGACAGTCAGTAACTGCCGCGCCGATATGGTCACAATTCCCTCCTATGCGTGCGAGCACAGAAGAAGCTTGTGCCAAATACCTGAAGATGATAAAAAGAAACGGGAAGCACGAAACCTCGATTTCCAGAACGCCGACCGACGCTCTCACTCGGTGGATTATTGGACTTGCCGATCAGGAGTGTACCACATGGCGAATGAAAACTTAAATAGTGTCTAACGACCTCCCCCTTTTTGTGTCTAACGACGTCCCCCTTCACACCCGACAAATGCTTGCAGGACAGCAGTATTCCTTCGTTGGTTCCATTGCAAGGGGGGAGGCCTCAGGAGTGCACTGCCTGTCCAAGATTAGCTGGAATGTCGCCGCCTCTGAGTGAGATAAGAGGGCGACGACGTTATCTTGAAATACATGACCGCAGCACTGCGAAGCTTTCCAAATGATCAGAAATCATTCTTCTTCTTCGTGGTCTTCTTTTTCTTCGGGGTCTTTGTGGGAGTGCAGCATACTATGAATCTCTGTTAGTGTTCATCTTCAGCTGCTTATAGATTCTTCTAACCAGCAGAGAATGTGCAAGACTGAAAATCTGCACATTATTTCAATAGAAATTCGGCCGTTCCTTTCATTTCGATATATATTTTACCCATTCGTTTAATTCATTTTGCTGTATAGACCTAACTGCTTCTTCCAAGTTCTGGGGTTCCACATCTTGAAATTATGTAAAATGAGTTTCAAGTCTGGTCCCGCATTTGCATTTTGATGATCATGCCACATGACTTCGTTAATAAATGGAGTCGATTGATCGCCGGTAGCAATGGTTTTCGGCAATAGTTGGACCACCTGGTTATCAGATGATTTACTCGAAGAATTCCTGAAGTAGACAAACTTAAGTCTGGACGTCTAGGCTGGATTTTCCAAAATAAGAAAAATCAGAGGGAGCTGTAACACTCCCAAGGAATATGTGAAACCGATAAAGGCTTTCGAACGTGACACCTTTTGCCTACCGTCTTGCGCACACTGATAGCGAAAGACGCAAAGACGCAGATTCGTAGCCGCAGATGTCATAAGGGCACCGACACAAAGTGACTCATGATTGTAGACAAAGACAAAAGGGCTAAAAATGGTTGTACTTTTTTGATGCGTTACACCTCTTTTAAGCACTGCCTCTGGTATTTAGTCCTGACCGACTTTACTTTTTTCACGGTATATCAAATGTCGAGTTCATGAATGCGATAATGTTCCTGTAAGCAGTCGACGACGGGCGCTCTTGACAAGTGTCGGAATTCATTGCAATTTTGGCAGAACAAACAATACGCAACCAAACCAGACAGCCGTTGTCGCCTTCCCCCCGACGTATCCTATCAAAACTATGATCCTTGTCCAACAAACGTTGTTAGCGAAACCGCAGCTAAGGTTGCCAGAACACAAAATGCAGAAGTGGCCTATGTACCCTCGGCGGCCGGTACCGGACTGGACAGCCGCCGACCGGCAGCATGACTTCAGGACTCGTGAGGTGACCGTGGACTCACGGGGCTGACTGTGGTAGATGAGCAACGCCTTTCTACCGACATTCCTGCAACAGAGGACCAGCACCTCTCTACAGACACTCCTGCGGCAGAGGACCAGCACTTCTCTGAGACAGTCCTGCGGCAGAGGACCAGTACCTCTCTGAGACAGTCCTGCGGAAGAGGACCAGTACCTCTCTGAGACACTCCTGCGGCAGAGGACCAGCACCACTCTGAGACACTCCTGCGGCAGAGGACCAGCACCACTCTGAGACAGTCCTGCGGCAGAGGACCAGCACCTCTCTACAGACACTCCTGCGGCAGAGGACCAGCACTTCTCTGAGACACTCCTGCGGCAGAGGACCAGCACCACTCTGAGACAGTCCTGCGGCAGAGGACCAGCACCACTCTGAGACACTCCTGCGGCAGAGGACCAGCACTTCTCTGAGACACTCCTGCGGCAGAGGACCAGCACCACTCTGAGACAGTCCTGCGGCAGAGGACCAGCACCACTCTGAGACAGTCCTGCGGCAGAGGACCAGTACCTCTCTACAGACATTCCTGCGGCAGAGGACCAGCACCACTCTGAGACACTCCTGCGGCAGAGGACCAGCACTTCTCTGAGACACTCCTGCGGCAGAGGACCAGCACCACTCTGAGACACTCCTGCGGCAGAGGACCAGCACCACTCTGAGACACTCCTGCGGCAGAGGACCAGCACTTCTCTGAGACACTCCTGCGGCAGAGGACCAGCACCACTCTGAGACAGTCCTGCGGCAGAGGACCAGCACCTCTCTACAGACACTCCTGCGGCAGAGGACCAGCACTTCTCTGAGACAGTCCTGCGGCAGAGGACCAGTACCTCTCTGAGACAGTCCTGCGGCAGAGGACCAGTACCTCTCTGAGACACTCCTGCGGCAGAGGACCAGCACCACTCTGAGACAGTCCTGCGGCAGAGGACCAGCACCTCTCTACAGACACTCCTGCGGCAGAGGACCAGCACTTCTCTGAGACACTCCTGCGGCAGAGGACCAGCACCTCTCTACAGACACTCCTGCGGCAGAGGACCAGCACTTCTCTGAGACACTCCTGCGGCAGAGGACCAGCACCACTCTGAGACAGTCCTGCGGCAGAGGACCAGCACCACTCTGAGACAGTCCTGCGGCAGAGGACCAGCACCTCTCCACAGACACTCCTGCGGCGGAGGACCAGTACCTCTTCACAGACAGTCTTGCGGCAGGGGACCAGCACCACTCTGAGACACTCCTGCGGCAAAGGACCAGTACCGCTCTGAGACACTCCTGCGGCAGAGGGCCAGTACCTCTCTGAGACAGTCCTGCGGCAGAGAACCAGCAGAGGAGCAGCACCTCACTGTCAACGTGGCGCGACAGCCACTACGATTATGGAAATTCATTTGCTTCTGCCAGCGTGGCATAACGTATTAGGACTGATTAATTGGCATCGTTGCCACACTGGTGAACTCGGCACTCGTCCGGCGCTATCTATCACGGCTCATCGACACTGTATTATTCCAGATCCACTCACAGCTGCCAGACCCAGGCGCTTCCAATCGCTGAGAAGTGGCGCGGGAGCAGTCCGGTGGCCGTCCGGCCGACGCCAGCCCGGGAAGGACCGCACTTTATCAAACCACTGTCCCGGCCAGCAGCCTCAGCCGCATGCATATTCAGGGCTTCCATTTCCGGGCTCTCGTCATCGGTCACACGGGCGCTGATCTCCGGATCCTCGCATTTCAGCCTGCTCTGCTCGGCTCGCCTCCCCCTCCCCCACTGGTGGCCCGGACGTCCCCTCGGCCTGCGCGACGGCTCAGCTCGCCCCTCCCCCTCCCTCAGTGGCGGCCCGGACGTCGTTTCGTCCTGCGCGGCGGGTTGGCTCGGCTCGGACCGATCCAGGCGTGCGCAGCGCCGGGCCGATCCACCTCTGGGAATCTGCAGCCCTGCTCCCGGAGTCGCTCCTGTTCACCAGGAAGTGGGACGCCGAGCCCGTAAACAGGCCAGCGCCGTTGCATCTGCAAACGGTGGCGCTCAGCGCGGCCGCCGGCCCACAATGGCTCGTATTATTTCGCACGGGCGGCCAATGTATCCTCCGGCTGATCCCATTCAGCGGCGATATGGTGTTACTTTTGTGCGATTTAACCCTTTGACGACGGGAGCGGACGGCGCAACAGCTTTTGTGCTGCCCCCCGCCGCCGCTGCTGGCGTATTTTAGACGCGCGGAAAAACAAACAGAGCTAGCGACGGCGCGCGCGCGCGGCCCGCCGTCGGCTATTTTCGCTACGTTTCGTCACCATTCAAGGCCGGTATCTGTAACGATCGGTCGGCACTGTCGGACCGCGTGTCACCTGCGTGTCGCCAGCGTCGGTGGCCCGGTCGGCCGGCGACCATTGTGTCCGACTCAGCCGGAAAATCCTGCCGTTTTGGGGCGACAGTTCGGTGGTACCAATCTGGACACCGATGGCGGTGGTGTTAGAGCGGAGATGTATTAGTGGTGGTGCTTGGGTTGAGGTCCGTTGATGGTGGAATTCATCAACGTAACTGAGACATCAGAGCATATGCAAATTGAAAAGATAAAGGCAAACATAGAAAACTCAAATCAAGCTCTTGTGGTAACTGAACTATCTGCGAATAATACCGTCTCAGAGGGCATATGCGAAAATATATAATTATCCATATTTTTGATTATACGGGACATATTTAAATTATATTGCAATAAATTCATTGCAATGCAATAAATGCGTTGGACATAAAAGTATGGCTGTAGACATACAGACAAAGGTATACACGCCTATATACATATATTCACATGTATAATGTATTGAAGCTGCGCTTCTTGGGTCGAAGGAGACGTTACTCTCTCTTTCTTTATTATATTCTGGACACTGGTCCGGAATAGAATCCGACGAGAAACACGCAAAGCACCCATAGTGTGTTGCTTATCCAGCTGGCACGTTATGATTTGCATACGAGATGTGTGTAATAAAGCAGTGGTGGAGGCTGGCGTGCGGCCGGCTGCAGTTGGGCGGCGGCGCGCTCTCGGCTCCGTCTGGCCCGTGTTGCAGGCCGGGTCACGCGAGACAGCGCTGCCGCCTCAGCTGGCCAGCTGAGGCCCGGCCTGGCCACCTCCAGCTCGCCGCTCAGCTCAGCGTCCACCACGGCTGGCAAAAGCCGCCCTGCGTGCGTTTCCGACGACAGCCAGCGCGGCAAACAGCGGCCGGCTCTTCAGCGTGCGCGCGCCGCGGCTGGCGCCAGTGTTCTGGGAACTGGTGGCCAGTTTGCGCTGAGAAGGGCGCGGACGGTGAGTATCCAATTGTTTTCTTTTGCATGAAAAGCTTTACATGTAGAAAACAGCTTTGCATCAGGAAACTAGATTTAAAAGTTACTTTTGAAGTGTACCCTACGCATGCATTAAGTAGCTCTTATACTTCGTAATGTGGGGAATGCCATCCTAATAATTACGGAGTGCCTCATTAAATCTGAAATAGTAGAAACCGCAAGGATACCATCAACTCACTTTCCTTTTCTTTAAATCGCCAATGGTCGTGAATCGAGTAAAATGATACATGCGTAAAATGATATCTAAAATAATTCATAACCACCCTTGAGACCCAGGCCGTTTCTCGTGTTCATATAATCTGCTAGGATAAGCAATGTGTACTGCATAGATGGCTAAGACACGAACCAAAAGAAGAAATGACTAAATTTTCCAGATCTGCTCATCACGGGCATTCCAACGGCATGTTTGTGTTTATCTTACGACCAACCGGTCGTGAGTTAGAGGGGGTTATCAGCCCCTTCCTCAGCTCCAGCCGGGTGCGCATGTCGCCGACTGCCAGTCGCCCGCGGACTAATTAGAGAATTCTGTCCTTTTCGCATACCCTTTTTCAGATTTCATCAGATCTAAACGAAACTTTGAAGAAGTTAATCTACAAGAAAAATTTACGGACGTCGAGGCACAAATGCCCAAAAAGGCAGGCCAGTCGAGGTCTGCGGAAGTCAGCTAATGAAAATGCAACATTTCGTTATGGGGCCATATGGGAATCTGTTGGGAACTAATTGCATGATGCGTGCAGGTTCCTGAAAGCAAAGGAAAGCCAGGTCAGGTCTTTTCAGGGCATCCAAGGCCGATTGAAGAAGACGTCACATTCTGATTTTTTGTACGGATTTCGCCACATGATCTCGATAAAATTTTGTTAGGGTGCATTTTGTTGACTCCGTTTTACCTCAGATGGCCCCGGATGACCTTATAACGTCGCTTAAAGTACGGATATATAGGCATCTTGCCTATTAACAACTTATCATATTGCGTTGTCCTTCATTTCATGAAATACAACACATTCGGATATTATCAAGGGTTGACTTCGACTGAATTGGTCAATATCGACCTCACTTTACGTGATACAGTTTCATCATACCCGCCAATGGAACGTTTGACCTGGTTTGACTTGGTTAAACTTCATCTACGTCCATCATTTCTGACTGCTGTAAGAACACTATGCAGAATTCCTGTCCAAAGAAAAATCCATTAGAATCAGTCAGATAAGCTAAAAGAGAAAGAGCAGAAAATATACTCCCAAACAGTGTGTATAATTCATACAGGGCCACCAGTGCGCATGTTAAACTGCGCCATCTGGATCGTACAGACCAGAACGGTCCTGCCCAAATGAAAAATCCCGATATAAACTGCCCTGGCTTAGCTTGAATCTGTGATTTGCATTTTGTAAGTTTGTATTTTGATCTTAACCCGCGCTCGACCGTGGGTCGGCGACAATCACGTCCGACTTGGGGGGCGGTTGACCCCCCAACTCACGAACGGTTGGTCGCACGATAAAAATAAGCACACCGTTGGAAAGCTTGTGACCAGTAGAGCTCGAAACTGGTCTCAGTTTTAATTTCAGATAATATGTAAGCAATTAACGTCTTATATATGTTTTTTTTCATAGCCGACTGCATGAGACCGAGAAACGGCGTGAATCTCAAGGGCTGTGACTAATAACGCATAGGTAAAGGCACCAACGCACAAGTAAAGATCCGCAGATGTCGATACATGTCTAATTTCTCAGATTTGTTTTTCAGAAACAAATTTGAGAAATATATTCAATATATACGTCGAAACGATGAGTTAAAGACACGGCAATTTTCACGCCGGTTGTCGGTGGGCGCCGCAGCCGTGCGCAGTAAGAAGTTAACGAGAACTAATTTTAGCGTTCCTTTATTCTCGCGACATAAGCCTATCCATGTAAATTTTATTGATCTTATTGGGTCTTATGATGGTTTCTGATGCTTAAATTTTGGAACAATTCATTAGTTACCAATATACACAATTGGCGGAGCTTTATTCGCGAGAACCTGTTTTTTCCAAAACATGCGATTTTTCAAAACTTTTTGAGGTTTTTGGTATTACTTACGTCTGTGCAAGTCAGTTCTGCCATTTTCTACCCATTGTGAGTAATTCATCGCTGATTTTGACGGTGGTACATTTTGGCTCACAACAGTTATTCGTGACCTGGCCTCAGGTCAGTGGCTGGAAGTCATTGATATTTTGCCCATTGACATTAACTAGATGTCTGCTTTACTGCACACTAAAAATGTTATGAAAAAATCCTCCAATTTCCGAAGAAAACAACATGTCCTAAAAATGGGGTTGACCTTAGGTCAATGACGCAAAAAATTCCGAAAAATCTGACATAGCAGATCTGTTGCGTCTATCAAGATCTCTAATCCCTGAAAGTATCATTGTGATATCTTGTTTTCCGAAAAAGTTACCAGGGCGCTAAACTTTTTTGGACATAGGTCCGTTTGACCCGACCTAGGTCAAACACCTGATTTGACCTGAGCCCAAAACCTTGACACGTGCAAAAATGATCAAGCCAAAAGGGACACAAAGTTTTGTGGCACTGCGTTTGTTTGTTCTCTCGCAATCCTAGAAAAACCTCAGGTGGGCGGTCAACCATCCCCCAGTCGAAGGCGGGTTAATGTTATGCAGCTTGTATCTGATGCCGGAACAGTTTGTCCGCCATCCATTACACATTCCCTTCCATCCCTTTCTTTGCATCTATACCCCGTCTCAAGAAGAAGAACTAGCAGCCTCTAAGCAACCACCCATCCCTTATTCGAGCAACATTAATTCGACACAGGAGGACACACTGCTTAAGCCACTGACAGGACTCCGATTTTGCCCTCCTGATGGGATGTCATTTTCCGCACAGGGCAATAAGTCAGAAAAGGAGTATTCTACCATGTTTGGCTCGAAATGTAATGGACGATGTTGTTTCACGAGCAACATTTCAGGTTCCTACCGATATTAAACGGTACCCAAATGGTGTATTTACCCATAGATCGCACACAAGAAAACTTCCTCCTCAGTGCATTGCATCTGGCGGCTTTAAAACACGAAAACGCTCACTCACCACGTGCAACGCATTGATCCAATTCGGGCATCCCGAAAACTGACGGTAGTGGGGTGGATGAAAAGCTGACACATCATCCGGCAGGCATCATCACTAGATATCAAGACACAGAGGTTTTCTGTTTGATTTCATATCCCCATTATGTCCCGCGTTTCCCCATTCCAGTCAATACCGCATGGTCCATGCAAAATGCATGTAATATTCCTCATCCACTCTTTGCGGTCCAATTGCAATGTACACCATGAAGGGAACAACCAATAATTTGGCATGACAACTCGGAGTAAATCTGCAGAAATTTCACAGGAGCTTTCAGTTTTTCAGACGGAGGAAGCGAGCGAACGCAGTTACGCAATAAAAACGTGAGTATGAAAGTTTACTAGACATAGCTTTTGAACTACGCCTCCTTGATAAGCAATTCTGGCACGTAGGGGAACATCTCAAACCTACTTGGTACTTGGCTATGTTTGCACCCGTAATATTATTCGCAAAGATATGAAAATACACTTAATTGTGGATTTCAGTCGTTTCGAAAGATCTTAATGGTCCTGAAAGATTTTAATTTCAAATCGAGTTAGAGAAATCCTGGGTAAAACCCCAAAGATTAAAGTGGAAGCTGTACATATTTTGGGTTAAATCACTGCGTCGTGCTGCGGGCTTAATGCAGCCTCTGATTTCATCTAAGGAGCTCATGATGCAGCAGCCAGCCGATGTTGTGTGGCGGTCTTCTTCCAGGCGGCTTGCTGGTAAAAACTCAGGAACAATAGATAAAATAAATTTTTGGTGAAAGTTAGGGATTCAGTATTTTAAAACATGCATCAATTTCGGGAAATTCGCTGATTCCAGGTGGGTGACCAGCAATACATCATGGGCCCACCGAAAAATTGCTCACCAATAGCCACCTACTTCATACCGTGCATTCCCCAACTAGTGTTCATGATAAACATTCAAATCTGTGTTTTGAAAATGCATAGCCATCCCTAAAACACCGCAGTAATTGTTTCATCATACTTTTACAAACCAGGGCACAAGCCGAATTACTAGCCTGGTACAGCATCCATCGGGAAGCCTTTTGCCTTCTTTTTGGTGAAAATCCATCCATTAAAAATAGGCTTCGCGATAGTCTCGAGACTACAGAGAAAAAGAAAAAAAAATATTACCACAAGGCTCACGATTCAAATATTTAATAAACCAAAAAATGCGCAAAATATAGTTTATAATATGGCCGCGAAAATATAGTTTTTGCGGCCATCGAAAACAAACCTGGTTTCTCACGTCCAAGAACATGAATCTACCTACGATATATTCGTGTTCTGAGAGCCTTATAACTAGTTACTTACTTGAGGTACGCATGACATCAAGCAGATGTCGTGGGCGAATTATTGCTGGTCCCGTGATGTGTGGCAGATCAATGAACTCAAATCAGTGAATTTCCCATTTCTGATGTATATTTCAGAATGTAGAATGCTTCGCTTTTATCACGAATTTATTTCATCTATTCTTCGTGCATTTTTTATATCAAGGTTTCCTGTAATACGAGAGACAATGACTGGCCAGGCCAGCTGCAGGAGCATGGCATCACCACAACAAAATCAAATCTAAGCAAGAAACACATCGCTGAACTGAATTAACTGAATGTAGATTGTTTGGCAGTGAGGAGTTAAATGACATCCAAGCAACAAATCGACCAAGTGAGTTACGTTTCAGTCAATTCACCGCTGGCATAACCACGGAAAACTACTCAGACGTGCGCCAACGCGAAGACTGCTGCGTTTTCCCCGGCGTGCACGTCTGCCGCATCTTCCCGCCTGTTTGGTTTCATGTTTGAGTTTAATTTGAAATGGTGCTTCCATGACACGGCCTTAGTTTACGTACGCCAAAGCACACTGCTGACGGACGGCAGTTTTCTGGCGTCAGCTATGTTTAGTGGCTTGGTTTTTCGAACTCTGCACGAACGTAACCTAGCACCAAGTCTTTGTGCGCGGATACTTTTAGTTCTTCTAGAAAATTGTTGGCTAGCTTCGTGGGTACTCGAAATTCGTCGTACAAAAATGGTAGGCTGGGCACTTAACAACATCCGTGCTATTTATAGTACACATTGTTAACCAGAAATGTTTATGATGCATAGGTTAAACGCAGTAGTGTTTAGAGACAGCATCTTTCTGGGCGACATGCAGTCTCCTTTAGCAGTCAGTAAACTCACTAGTTCTCTGATTGTGACTCTGAAGATGCTGGATGACTTCCACCAGCAGCTTCTAGTACTGCGGGGTGCTGATTATTTTTACAGTGCACGTGGTGCGCCACGCGGTCTACTACTAGAACACATATAGCCAGAATAAATGTTGTTATTTTTGGCTTGGAGCCAGACGCCGTCGCTCAAAAAAAACGTCGAAATCCTTGGTGGTTACTTGAAAGTATAGTGTTTTGGTATTACCCAAGCGTAAAGCTAAACAAATGCGTCGATTTTTCATTCAGGATGACAAGCTTTTTTGTCATGTGCAAGCATAGTAGTGTATCTTAAGGCCTCATGGGTATACACGTTCAGAACAACGTATTCTTGACCAGTACTTTACCCTGTACCACTGGGCTTTGGACTGAGCTGAAGCAGCTGAGCTCATGCGGAACTTCTGAGCAGTGTCTAACAGCAATGCCCCGCATTGGTGGCTGGGTAATGCCACCATGCCAAGTGAATTATCGATAGGTGACGACAGGTCGTGGTATCTTAGTTACGTAATCTATCCACATTCAGCTTAGAAAAAAACGGAAACATGCATACATTATTTTTTTTATTTTTTCGTATGTCCTGAATAACCAAAAGCTTTGTATACAATCACATTCAAGCGTTCTCGTAAACCTTTTTCCCTAAACGTGCCGGTTACCCATCCGAGTACAGGCAGCATATACCCAACAGGCCAAACCGGCAGCTGCCACAGGCGTAACGGAGGGTGCCACATATCGCTCCCCTGCCCGGGCCGGAAGCGACCTGCCGTTACGGGTGTCCGGGCTAACGTGACGGCAGCGGGAGCGGCCACAGGCAGGGCGCAGCAGGAACACACACCTGCGGCCAGCCGACCGTACCAGGACCCCTGTTCAGAGCGCGACCCTCCGCCTATTCTCCGCGGGTCCCGACTGGTCCCATCTGGTTCCCAGGCAGACAGCGCGGACGGACCAGACCGGATGACGGCCGCGCGCAGGCGCCGGCATTCCATTAGGCGCGGCAGGAAGTGGGCGGGGCGAGCTCATTGATTTAAAACTAATGTATCCAATCAGACTATATCACTCTTGCGTCTGTCACGTGGCTGATCACGAATTCAGGGCGGTAGTCTCTGATTGGTCGAGCGCGGCCGACCAGGCGCCCGTAACTCTCCTGGACCGCGGCCTGCTTGAAAACAAATAGCGGCGGAAAAACATGATCCATATGTATGAGGGCGGCGCATCGCGTGGCCCTCATGGCTGGAACTCCTGCCGGCCAGTTCCGATCCCGGCTCCACGTTCCCGGCCAGCTTCAGTCACAGCCGGACCATTCCCCCACTCGTCCCACTCGGCCAGATCATTAGCCTCAAAACGCCCAACACAGCTTCTGATTATCCTTAAGTTTTGTGTACGTTTACAACGTCAGTGCAGCAAATTTAACGATGAAGTTTTTGGTAGATGTCCAGGCATGGAGTTCATCAATTTTTTTCAGGTTAGCAAGGAGTTTTTGCACAAACGCCCTGATGAAATGCAGTTGTTGAAAGATGTGATGTCCTTGGTAGTAGTGCTGTCCTTTTTGGGTACATTGCCGCGCTGGGCTAGAAAAGGTGTTCCCCTTCTCCCGCATACTTGCCCGACCTTTATCCAGTCCGCCTGCGTCCGTCCGGCCGACAGCTGCTTGAGCCCTGAATGTGCGAATCGCCAGACCAGGCGTCGCGAGTCGGGACTGACGAACAGGTCCCGTTTTTGTTTGAGTGCCGAAGGGAACGTTTTTGTTTGAATGTTCCAGCACTGCTTCCGCTTTCCTAAGGCTTAAACACGCTTGGAGCCCCATTAGATGACTATGAAGGACACCGCCATTACTTTAGCTCTGACGACACAGAGGCAGGTCACTGTGATAAACCTCAATCAGTCGGCGACAAGAGGTAACACGTACTCTCTGCAGGACGATCCTTTTGAATGGAGATGAAGATTTCAAGACATCTCAGTACAAATATGCAAATCAATCGGAGTGGCCGCATGGCATTGGCGTCTTACTTTGGCCAGATCCCTCTCGTTGGGTGTAACAAGAGATGAGTTTCCTGTAGATAGGGACGCGTAAGTGACGCTGCGAAATAAGTGTAAATCAAATGGTTGCATTGCCGCGTCACGTAAAAAAATCCGCAAATGTGTAGATTTTACCGATCGGTTGATATGTCGCTTCAGTGAAAATGCTCATGTGGCACGTATAACGGTTCGAATTCGGTTGCAATGCTGTACAGGTGCGGTGCGGATGATTCGGTCTGCAGACATCTGATGACGAATGATGGCGACTGTGTGCCGTTATTGCGCTTATGATATTGTAAGTAGGTTGTGTGGTGAATAGATGACAAGGCGATTCGTATTCCCGTAACGATGCAATGGAAACCCTTGACAGACATTGATCGTGGCAAGCAAAGGACACCAAAAGAAACATACGGCACTGGCATCCGAACGGTCTGCACACCACCTGCCTTTAGGACGTTTTAGGACAAATCGACCAGGGCAAAACACTCCACAGTTTCAGACTGAAATGGATTTTTCCCGGGGGTAATATGTGGCGCAGATTTAACATTTTGAATTTTCAAAATATTAAAAACTCCACTGGATGAGTAAGTTAGGACGTACAGCGGAGCAATTTTCGAGGATCATCGCGATTTTGGAAAAATGTTCTAACAGATAGCTCAGCATAAAAAAATCAACTAATTCAAACAAAAGTATATGGTTGCGATCAGCATTGATAACTGCAGCTTTGCACTTTTCGTCCTTTTTTGTTTTTAATGTGTTTTACGTACATAATCTTTTGGCTTTGTTTTAGATCATTTTTTATGTGCACACCGATTCAGGTCATAAGTGAAAAATTGCTAAAATGATGCCTACGGTGTACTGCTGTGCTCTTTCCTGTAGATTTGCCTCAAGTTTGGTACGGCTATAATCGTCAGGTTTTAAGCTCTACGAAAGGCATCACTTTCTAGGGATGGCACCAGGTCCTTCAAAATGGGTAAGCCAGTAAAAAAATCTACCGAGGTTCCCCAACCCTTCAAATGATGTCTTATTCTGCTGCCTTATTCTTTCAATACTCTTCGTGAAGCTGTTCTATCGGTAGTACTTGAGCTGTTTCATTTGTGGCATTGTTCATAACACTTCACAGTTCCTGTCAACTTAATGGCTTGATCTTGACAAATTGTCGTGTACTCAACTTATCACAACTCACCAAGCGTAACCTATTTGACACAAAACCAAGCGCACCGAATATGATAATGACACTTGCCAGTTTACATGCACCATGCTTCCGCGAAAGGGAGAGTTTTCTATATCTCGTAGAATTTGGTTAAACCGCGTGACTGGATTACCCGTTCGAGGACTTTCTTGCCTCCTTTTAGTCCTTTGCACTGTGAGTCAGTAGCAAAGAACCAGTGCGATCCATTAATATGTTAAAACAAAATCAACAAGGCTTTCAGCAGCAGAAGTTTGTTTATGTGCGTCATCTTTTTCAGGGTTTGCCGTTTTGCCTCATTTACATTAGCCTGTTCCAGCGATGTGTATTTGCTTGATTTTAACATCAGGTGCATAAGCTGAATACTAGGCGCGAATGCATTAATCATTTTCAGTGGGAATATTTCATAACTTAAACCAACGATGCTATACATGGGTTTTCGTTCCATACTGAATCATCTATTCATAGCTAGTTATAATAGTTGAGTGACGAAAATAATATAAAACTTTAGCATGCACCTTGTTACAAATTAAACACCATTCGGCATGGGGAGGACTTGCAACCTAGTTGCTTCTCTACTCGCCGAGGTACACAAGGTGCAACAACGCTTTTCTCTCAACATATCGTGCCCCACCGCACCAAATCTCTCATCATACTGATCACACCGACAAGTTCGTGCATAAGAAGCAACTTCAAAAACTTTGCTTGAAGATTCCGCATTATTGTGCTTTCTAACATCGTCCTTATGGTGGAAAAACTGGACAAAGTCCATAATTTTTCAATGGGTAAGTACTGTTTACATTGTTTGCCCTGACAAGCCGCTACTGGCAAATTTCGTTTCCTTCCCAGCGATCATTTTTATGTAGTAGTTAATGCACCAACTTAACCCGCTGCCTGTAACAAGCTATATCAGATATGGAGTAATATGACAAAAGTGATGTTGTGTAACATTGCGCTTCCTACCAGAAGACAGAAAACATTTCCCCAAAAAGAAATGACCGTTATCGATGCTTTAATGATCAAGCATCATTTGGTTATGAGGTCATTAAGTTATCTTTACTAACTTTTCAAACAAGTGAGATATTGAGCGTTCCCGAAACCTTGCATCAGATAACCCCGGTATCCCCAATTCGGGATCATTGACAACAACGCAAAGTGTTGAAAACACCTGTGCAGCAAAACAACATCGAACACAACGGGGTTACCTCCTTTCATTTTAATTAGCTTTTTCATTGAATATTATAGAAAATTAACTAGATGTCAAAAAAAGTTTTCGAAATTCTCCGACCACACTGGTACGTGCGGCCAGTTCACATCTGGGGTAACCGATAAAATGCCTCAGAGTAACATCTAGAGAAGAGCGAGACAGCGAAAAGGAACCAATCAGAAGCAAGCTTACAAAAATCTGCCATGCCCACTGGCTGGATATTACAGCACCTTTGGCCCGCTGTAACTTGTCAATGGCAAGTGGCGTCTGCTGTTTGAGTTAACTTAGTGACGTGCGTAACAGAAGCATGATTTAACACAAGTTTGGGTGGGAGTCAGTTAGCCCCCCCCCACGAGTTTTTTTCCAAAATAGTACGGTGCGGCGCATTCGCAACAAACCTGGCACACTTATACAAAACTAAATAGCACATATTTTGGTGGCTACAAAAATATCAAGGTTGTTCAAGATCACCGAGTTAAAGTGTAATAAAACCAGATCATAGCTTTCCGAAACAGCCATTTTTAAGGAAAACTTCAAACTGCTGGCGCAAATACAATTTAAAGAAACACTCATGTTTTGTGTGTAGCCCAGGAAATTAACTCGACAAAAAATACGAAAGTAGTTAAGTTGATCTGGAATCAGGCTGCAGTCAAAAGTCAGAAATCATTTCCAGAAAAGTACTTTCGTTCTAATTATTTTAGTCAAAAGACGGAGCATATCTAAAGACCACCTCGTCGTCTACCGACCGGTGTACCAACTTTTAGGTCGATATTTCAGGTCAGGTCATGGAGAAATGACCAAAGATGTGTTCATACGTGCCCCTTTTCTGTACAGGCGAAACAGTGAAACGCCAGCAGTTTCTTGTTCATTGCTTAATTCCGGGCTAAAATAGTATATGACAATGTCAGGGAGATGACCGAATGCACTCTCCTATGGTTTAGATCTTTTCTAGGAATTTTATTGACTTGGGTACGCCTTGCTCTGCAAAATGTGCTTTCTAGGATGTATTTTTTGTCGCCGATTTGTTCCGCACCCAGAATTACCTACAAGTTTCCGCACGTTTGAGTAAACAGGTGTTAAGGAAGAAATGGATCAGAAGGGTTTTGTCTTTGATCTAGCATCCTGTGCCATGCCCGTTTACTATTCTGAAGAAGCGAAGGAACGCAATGAAATTTGTACTCGCCGGTATTAAATACTTGCGCGCGACGGTATTTGGCTCCGTGGAGCACATTTTCGCAATTTGCATTTTTCGGGGTGTAATACAGAGCGGAGTGCATGTTTTGATAATAAAAAATTCCTTCAGCCTGGCTATTGATTTATGCAAGCATGAACTTTTATCTCAAATAGTTTCGGAATTATTCGGCTTCAAAATGTGGGGCACTTTTTCCTTCCACCCGTTATTTGGCAATTTACAAAGAATACGGGGTGGAGTGGTATATGAAAAGTTGGCGTTCTCTCTGCGGAAAGTTCCGGTGGTTGTTCTGGACGCAAATAAAGTATGTCAATGATTGTCTGGTTCTATTTTCTGGCATTTCACAAAATCGGTTGCAAAAAAATAACTTGTAAAAACGGGCAAGGAAATGTGTGTGTGCGCATGTCTACTACTTGAGGGTTCTAACTTTCCAGCAAGGCTGTTAGAAGTTCCAAGCTAAACTTTTTTTGACACAAGATATGGTGTGTTTGAATTTGCTATTCGTCATACGGGGGGGTGGCAGTGGTTTAAACTATATTTAATTGAATGATGTTTGATGGCGCAAAAAAACAAGACTGAAATCCGTCCGAAGTGTGTGCTGCTTTCGTGTGGGTGATTCCCTCTTGTTTTTTTGGACGCCTGGAAAGTTATACAGAATGTTAATGTGACGCAGCTATTACTGCATCAGCTGCCTACCTATAGCTAACATGCCGGTTTGTTCATTGCCAGATAGCGACTTACCTAAATCCCAGTCTGCAAACGTTGACGCAGGAATGACAGACATCGTGGGAGGCAGCCAAATCAGAATCCGTTCTCAAGACTTGAGCAACGTTAGCCCCAACTGTGGAAGGACCAATTCTGGAAGACTGGCAGCCCCAGGACCCTTACTTTCACACAACTTTCCATAAGATAGTGGAATCTGCTTTGAAGTTTCTAGAGCCGCCCTAAAATATGCAAAACCTACCCAAATTCCAGATGCTGCCGCTCCATTCTTGCTGTCAGCTCAGCAAGACATAATGAAACGTGCCATGGTTTCAAGAATGGCCTACACTATGTGTTTGCCTATTCCCGGTGGGTTCTGTGCTTGGCTTGCTAGTGATATGATGCACTACTTGGTTGCCTGGACGTACAACATTGTCTATGTAGTGTACATCATAAAATGTGTCTGAAATCCATCTCAGTCACTATATAAAGTAAACATTGTTTCGCGGACTTTGTTAAAAGTTTTGTCAATGTGGCAACTGGCGTTTTTTCCGGGTGATGCTATTTTTTTAGCTGGTGCTCGAGCACAACCTAGGAGAGAGAATACTCCGTATGTGGGTTAAATGATGATTGATCATGTAAAATCATTTTAAACGTCATGTGACATTGACATGAACATAAAAACAACATATTTCAGATTAACACTAGCTCTCCAACTTATTTAGGCTCAGTTCCAAAATGCTTTACTGTGAGCCGCCACCGCAGCGCCGCGCCGCGCCGCGCCGCGCCGCGCGCGCAGGGGGTCATGCTAATCTCTGTATCGTCCCAGTTTTAGTGTATGTACTGTCATAGCAAGCACCAACGCCGCGCCACGTTGCCTCGGCGCTGCCGTAGGGGCGATTTTTAGCCAACGACCAGCGGGCCGGCCGCGCCTATTGACGCCGCCGAGTAGGCACGTGCCGCGCACCGCTGAACTCGGCAAATTATTCGGCCAGGTGCGGATGTTTATTCTAAGATAGACATAAGGTTTATTTGAGAAAGTTGCTCAGAATTATTTGCAGTGTGCGTTGCTAACTTTGTTGATAAATCCCCCTTAGCTTTAACGACATTTCTAAATACCTTTTTCCTAAACAGCTGTAATGACTAAATTATCGTTCCAGTTATTCCCACAGCATCGGCTCTAGGAAAGTACGGCTTTCTACAAACGTTGATTCCTTCCTCAAGTAGTCCATTTCTCACCGCCCCTACGGCCTTGAACATAATAATTTTCCAGTGTAGGTTACATGGGTCCAGTCATCGGCCCGTGCTCCCTGTAGTTGTGTCGATGACCTCCTGTCACCTCAAGATCACCCTCTAGACCATCAGTCCCGGTCTACTGACGTGGGCCGCCCGTGTCGCTTCCGCCAGTTCTTTCCACAGAATCCACTGGCATCAAAATCCAGGCAGGATATATCGACTCCAGACTGGACGTCTCGCGCCAGAAAATACCGGAACGCCGGGATGTCCTGCATGCCCTCTAGAGTCATGTGATCAAATCGTTCAGCGCTATGTGATGTCCTAGCTGTGTGACGTCGCTCCGCACTGTGCGACGCTCTGGCTCCTTACGATCTGCTCCCAGTTACCAGTGGCCGGCCGGTTTTCGTCCGCACCATATGACTGCCATGTAGAGCCGTTCCAGCTTTCTGGCACTTTGGAATTCCCCCTAATACTGCAGTACCCTGCCGACATTCCAGCAGGGCCAGTTCCGACTGGGACCATCCAGTGTGGCCGTGGCGGCGAGGCCGGTCAGATCGGGCCTGGGGACGGCCGGCTGACCCCCGAACAGGCCGGCTGCCATTGTGGCCGGGCCAGATACGATCGGCGCCGGTGGCCTCGCTAGCGGCGACAGCACGGCGCCGGCGCACGAAGCCGCTCACTGTCGAGCCACGCCCGGACAATAGCCGGTCAACACGGAAAACACGGCGCCCCGCTCCGTCCGTCCGGCCAGCCGGCTTGGCTCCGCACCGGAGACGGAGACCCAGACGGGAGACGGAGACCCACACTGGAGACGGACACCCGGACCGCAGATGGAGGCCCAGACCGGAGACGGAGACCCAGACTGGAGACGGAGACCCGCACGGGAGACTGGAGACAGAGACCAGAACTGGTTGACTGGAGACTTGATACGGAAACAAAGGAGGCGAGGGCCAGGATTGGAAGATAGAAACTCCAGGTAGGATACGGGGATATGGAGGGAAACAAGGACAAGATCCAAAATGGGAAAAGACGTCTGGCCCAGAGACGAAGGTAGACTGAGAAATGAGGAGGCACCACCTACCAAGCTGGGAGACGAAGGAATGTACTCGGCTGCTATATCTATGTCTTCTCGATGAGTTCTTCGGTCCGGCCTATAAATCTAATGAGTTGGGTGCAATTGTTTTCTTGCTTTCCGCAATTAAATGCTAGGTGCAGTTGCTGGAGGCATCAAAAGTGCGCAATGACTGTTTTATTCCCAGGATGGTGGAGCAGATTTTATTGCTTGGCGTGATATCTGACGTCACTATTGACAACCTCGTTTGCGCCAGTGTTTCTCTTCTTCAGTGCTTTTCTTTTCGCAAGTTCGCCTTGCCACTGAGTTCTTCATTCATTCGTCAGACACACAGATCTTCCACTTTCACCCCTTATATTCTGACACCGAACAATGACCACTCACTACGACACGAGCGTCACGAGGTCCACCACATGTTGAGCCGATAGGTTACATAGATACTGAGCAAAAACCGACCCTGTTTATATACCACCTACGAACGGAAATGATGAACGGGGATAGTGCAATTATGATATCACATACAGCCAATCAGGAGGCGTTTTGGAATCCGAATATTCTGGAAAGACTAGACTTTGGCCAATGAACGGGCGTGAGAACGCACGGGATTCAGAAAAGTGGCTGATGTAAGGTGGATGAAAGAACTCAGAAATTTCCGCGGGTGTAGAATGTTTTAAGGTTAGGGAAAGAAAGTATCGTTAAGCATTACGGGTATGACTCACCTAGCGACACTGCGGCAAGATTGATGCACTAGGCGTTAATGAGCTCTCAGATGTTTTTGTCTGAATCCCTTCGGTGCCGACTCCTGGGAACTAGAACTGAGGACACCTGTTAGCCTTAGTCTTCATAAACCAAATATTTTCGGAGGGAAATCTCTAAGATTCAGAGAAATCTAGAAAACAATGAAATCTGAAGGCTTTCGGATACGGGAACTCTAAAAGCATGACGTGAACTTTGTTACGCATGGTAATGGTCAAGACGTCATGCACAGTTCAGCTCTTGACGTTTTGATCAGTCCAGCTTTAAAGATCAGCTTTTAAGAATACGATCAACTAGAGACGTTTCGCATTTCGCTGAGAAAATGGCTCTTAACTTTAGAGTGTGGTTCACGCAAAGACCCGCCACGATGAGCCGGTGTTCGACGCAGCGAAGGAGGTGCAGGACCCAAAAGCCTTCCGTCGTATCCAGTCCCTGAAATAACAAAGGAAATTAAACAAGATGACTATACCATCATTCTCAAACCGCGAGTGCATGTTTCGATCATACATTTTTGGATGAGGTTGTCAGAACTCAATACAAAGTCCATATACTCAATGGAGATAAACATTTCGTCCATCTCATCTGAAAGAAGAGGAATCTGCTTGGCATTCGGTTTGCTAGTCGCATACGATGTAAATACTAGCCTGTTTGGATCAATGAATATTTACTTCCGACCTAGTACACTTCGTCAGCCTTTTTCATAAGGTAACCCTGAATGTTCAGCTGAATTCCACAAACTGCATGATACAGTCACTAACAGTTATGAGTTTCCATTTTTGTCAATCTTGCTACCTTTCATGCAATTAGATGATGCTAGCAATCCCCGCGGGCGAATTCCTGTAATGTTACTACGTGCATCCCGTATGAAACGCCACCATTACCGGGATGTTAGTGTTTCGTGACAAATCGTGAGTCACAAGCAGTAAGGTGTTACGCAACCGTGGGCTCTCACTGGGCCGCTAAAAGAAACAATGAGCGGTTTGGGTAATGTTGGTTTCCGCATCCCTCATCCTCTCCGTGCAAGGGGCAAACAGAGGGTAGTGGGTAGAAATATCACGTTATGCCTTGTCAGCAGGCAACTACTGTACTCGGGTATCGCGTAATGAGCATAGAATACACCACTGTGACGTCCAGTGGACAAAAATCAAACAAGAGAATGACGAATCATGAATGAAAATGAATCAGACTGCTGCGCCGTCATATGAAATCCACTTGAATGAGCTGTGAATAATGAGTCTGTAATAACCACGGACACAAGCTCGTCTCTCTGGCCCTCGCATTGCTGGTCTGGCGGCGCGTGCAGACCACTGGGGCCGGTCTGGAGGCACGTGCAGACCAGTGGAGCCGGTCTGGCGGCACGTGCAGACCAGTGGAGCCGGTCTGGAGGCACGTGCAGACCAGTGGAGCCGGTCTGGCGGCACGTGCAGACCAGTGGAGCCGGTCTGGTGGCACGTGCAGACCAGTGGAGCCGGTGTGGCGGCGCGTGCAGACCAGTGGAGCCGGTGTGGCGGCGCGTGCAGACCAGTGGAGCCGGTCTGGTGGCACGTGCAGACCAGTGGAGCCGGTGTGGCGGCGCGTGCAGACCAGTGGAGCCTGTCTGGAGGCACGTGCAGGCCAGTGGAGCCGGTTTGGCGGCGCGTGCAGACCAGTGGAGCCGGTCTGGCGGCACGTGCAGACCAGTGGAGCCGGTCTGGAGGCACGTGCAGACCAGTGGAGCCGGTCTGGCGGCACGTGCAGACCAGTGGAGCCGGTCTGGAGGCACGTGCAGACCAGTGGAGCCGGTCTGGCGGCGCGTGCAGACCAGTGGCGCCGGTCGGGCCAGCTGGGCCGCGGGCCGGCTATCAGCGACGGTTCGGAGCCGGGCGGCCGGCCGACGCTGATTTATGGCCGTTATCGGCCAGCATTTGGTGGCCGTTTCACGCCTATTAAGGCGGTTGATTAAGACGGCGGACGATGGCCAGGCAACGCCAGGACGACCAGCACGCCCCGCTAGCTGACGCGCCATCTGCAGCGATGAGGACCGAATCGGAGAGGACCGAGTGAAAAACTGGCGCTGAAAATAAGACTTAACTTCCACTAAATTGACGGCTGCCTATGGAGGGCGCGACATTTTGTGATATCATCTTCTAATGCTTAAATAAACAAAAAGTGAACAATTTCAGGCTGACTGTGACAGGGGGTAATGCTATCCGAGTACACAGTGGAGATTAACAGAGGTGATAATTAAGGGGTCGAATTCGCATCATTGATTATTGGTTATCGCCGAAAGTTGTTCGAACCATCGATAAAAGGAAACGTCGAAGCTAAAAAAGCATAAGTAAAATAAGTCGAAAATAAGTCAATAAAACGTTCATCGGCTAAACGAGCACCTGTCAGTGAACAGGTTTTCCCGCCATGATGTTTGTTCTTGATCCCTCCGTTTGGGTATGATGGCCTGTCGCAGCTAGCCGGCGGGCAGACGCATTAAAAAACGCGCAGACTCGTTCCTGACCGCTCCGGCTGGCCGCCCTCATTAATGAAGCTCCACTCCCCCGATAATCACTGCATTCCCGGCTAAAACAAACAAGTCATCGCGCGCCGCGAGGCGGTGGCGGCCCCTCGTCCCAACCACGACCAGGAATGTGCGTACCTGCCGAGCCACCACCGTCTCCGTAGTGACCCCAGGTCAGGCCGGCGGAAGCATCCCCTCGCCCCAGCTAAGGACCAGGAATGCAGGTGTTGGGCCGCCAGATCTTCTGTGGTGGCCTCAGGTCAGGCCGGCGGTCGTTCAGAGCCCAGGTGCGGCGGCCGGCGGCAGTGGCGGCAACACGGCCTCGCCCGCGGAATGATAATCGATCGGCGGACAATCGTAAAGGAAGATTAATAACAGATTCGCGATTAGCATGAGAGGGCAGGAACAGCTAAAAGCCTTTAAAGTGTCATAAATCACGGCGATGTTTCAAACTCTAGGCTTTCCCCCGCCCGCAGGAATGGGGCAAGGTGTGCCAAGTGATGGCGTAAAGGCACAAAAGCTAGCGTCTAAACTCTCTAGGGCTTCTCTTGCACGCTTAAGCACATTTTGTGAGGACGGCGTACTAACGATTAGACCTGAGACTTTCAAAAATGCCCCTATGTGGGGACAGGAAATGAACTGGGGTGAACCTGACAGCGGCTCGTTGACGTTCAGATTTTCTGACCCCGTTTTCCCAGTCTCCATTTGTTTTCTGCGTTTGTATGCCAATTTGATTAACTTACTTCTTTAAAGCTACCAAAGTCTCTGTCAAGACCCCGGACGAGTCTGGCTACAGTCTCAGTCACCTCTTTGACATACCGAACGGAGGCATACGTTCTTGCTTCAGACGATTCCGCCAGCCTCGTGATATCCGGATGACACCGTACTTTCCGTTTGCGGGATCGGCTGATCAAGCCCAAGGATCTTATGCCTCGACAAGAGGCAACGGGCGCCAAGGCAGGTTTCCTTTTTTTGTCAGTACGGTGGCAGCTACGTTCATGAGACTGGTCGGCTTCTCAACGTCGGCCTCAAAGAATATGATGCAATACGCACCTGACAGACCTGAAACTCGGACCACCAACTTAGCCCGGCCAGTCACTTCGTCCAGAGCTGAAAACAGATTAGTCCTCATGAGGCCACGATTCCAGCCGTCGTACCGCGGTTGCGAAGATGGGTCACCCGAGAGGCAATAGAAATGAAGGAGACGGCTGACATCAATCAAGGATACAGGAAGACAGACTTCCATCACCCCCATAATGGAGATTGCTTTAAAATTCGAGTCTCCATGCCATGTACTCTCTCTTTTGCTGTTTGGCCGTCTCTCCGATTTTTAATGTTCTTGTTCGCTGCATTCTCCTGTGTATGTGGTTTCCTTTTTTCACATAGACAGAGTGAGCCAGCGAAGCGAGTAAGGCCGACTTCTAAGTGCTTGCTTAAAGATAATTCACAGATAACTCTTGATTTACCCTCCTTGGCCAACAGTCCTGGTAACCATTGCGCGTATTTTCGTTGTCTTATGTTTTATTCAGACGGAGTGAGCAAGCGAATGCAGTGATACAGTTGATGAGAACCGCAACTCTGAATGCCTGTTCGCTTGAAGGTAATTAATAGATAATCTTGCTTCCTTGGTCAACATTCCTGGTACTCAGTGGAATGCCTCAAAACCACCCAGTGCCTAAGCCAGGTTTAGATGCCTAACAGTTCTTAAAAATTAGTAAAAACGCACTTAAGTGGGAAATCTGATCGTCTCGAACGCCTTACCATAGACCATGTGACAAAGTTCCGGGCGCAACTCCTTTACGGGCCACCGGAATCCATGGATGTTTTAATAACTAAATTGCTCTGAGGGCCTATATCTCTGCTAGCTTCCTGTTATGAACAGATGCTTTAACAGTATGCCATTTTTGTGCAGCAGCCTCTCATAAGACAGTTTGGCTGGCAGAGACCCACTGACCTTACATGAAAATGTAGGGGAAGGGATGAAGTAAGGTATTTTGAATTTTCGAACAAACACCAGTTATTACATGTTCACTGATTCGAGTTGACTGACAAGTCGTCCATCATGGCTTCATCAAAACCTTGCTCACGACGTCTTCTTTATGGCATGCCCCTCGTCGTATTTATCTGATCTGATGTTTTTGAAGTGCTTTTCTCATCAGAAGACTGCTATGTTAAGACGCGTGCACCATTAATCACGCGCCTATTTTCATGGAAGACTTCTGGCGTAAATTGGGCCAAGACCGTTTTAAAAATGTTGATTAAAGATTAAAGGATGTTTTCCTGGTTCCAAAAATACTAATCATTTTCGTACCCGATGACATTTTCTGTGTTCTGTGTCATCGTCAGATTTATACTTGGGAAAACACCACCCGAGGGCAAGTTAAAAAGTGGCGTCACATGCAGGTTGAGATGTTGAAGAAGGCCAAACAACAAAACACTGCAGCTATGCTCCTAAGCATGAATGACTTGGGTACAAACTTGGGTGCAAAGATCGATTTGAGCTGCAATAATGACAAAGTCATGGGAGACCAATAAAATCCTGTAACTAGTGCTATTTTGAACATCCTCTGACTATATTTGACGTCAAAATCCGTGAAACCACTAGTATGTATGTCAATGTGTTATCCACATCGATGTATTGGAGACCAGTTTCAAGCAACCAAACTTGAATGAAAACACCAATAATGACACATTTCGAATCAATGTCCCAAAAACTTCCAGTATGGTTATTTTCAGACGAATCTAAATTTCACGTCAGAAGTCCATTGGTACCTTTTATGCTTACTGAAATGCTTAAAATATGTAACATCGCTATGTGGGAAGCACCGCCACACCCTCTAGCAAGAGTGCTGTAAGTCACCCATAATCAGAAAAGGGCTTTTCGCTTCTGTTATGAAGTCATTCATTTGTAATAAAACAATATTTCCGGAAAGGTTTTAGCAAAGTGAAGGTTTAGTTTATTCCACCATAGAGCGGAATTCGCATGGTATTGAAGGCAATATATTTATGACATTATGTACAATAATTTGGCAGGAGCTCATCGTCTTTAATTGGCCGGTTTTGAACTCAACGCAGATATGTATAGTGCGATGTGGTATCGGGCAGCACCGCCCGTCTCCGACAGTCTTGCCCTCGCCTTTTGTTAACATATCGAAAAATGCATGTGTTTCTTCAATCGGCTGTTGTGCCTTATGACGGATAACTAACAGCACATTTCTGGCTGCAGCTCATAGAAAATTTATCGTAACATGATGATCAAAATATTATGATGCTAGAAGCATCAAAGTATCGTCTTGTTCTGCTGTGTGATGACAACACCTTACGGTGGCGGCGTAAAAAAACGCTCACCATGCCGGGGACGAAGGCAGGTGAACTATCCCCGAAATACGTGTTTATGGCCTGAAATGGGCCTTTTACTCGCGTATCATCCAAAAACAGCGTAATCACTAAACATCTAAGTAAATTGATATTGCGGAAAAACGGCTTGAATCCGGGGCAACGAAACAAGTAACAACCAGAAATATACGTCGTTTTTCTTATAATAATAACACTCATCCACACAAAATGGATTTAAAACACTCAAGTTAACATACAATCTATAAATGTTTAATGTGACTCACACCAAAGTCCCTATCGGAAATGAACTTTCCTTTCCTTTGCTTTGCTTTTGTCGCCTTTTCTGCGGGAAGGAGAGGGCGGTCGTCATTAAATTCCAGATGAAACGCTCATGGCCCAGATATATTTTTATGTTTCATAAGCTGCAATGTTACCGGTTATTGACGCATGTTCTATTTTGATGGTGGGCTCAGCTTAACATAATTCCGAATCGACCTCCGAAATCCTTCTGCGTAGCAATGCCTGACATCGCGCAATTTCAGCGTGTTCATTTCAACCAAACGAAATCAAAACCCACCTCCTAAACGAAATTTCAACCTGCCTACCAAGTCTGTTCGAGAATGTGACTGCATTCGGGTCCTTGACAAGGTGGAGAATAGAAGAAGCCTATGCTTTCCGCCATGAATAACCAGGAATCAGAATGCTGCTTGTTCGTCCCACAAATTACATCTTGTCAGGTAAACGAAATAAAACATGACATGACGAATGCCAATACCATTTGACGAGGTGTCGCCAAATGTGCCATTTATTGAACTCAATGACATAGCCAAGGATCAAAAAATTCTCAGAAGCAATGTTTCATTATTAGCATGTGTTTCAAGATGAATCAATCAAGCTTCTGCCTGTGGTCTTTATCGCCAATTTTCAGTAGGTATCATATCTCAATAACGCGTCAAGGCCCGGAACGTTCATTTGCGGTTTGAAAGGCATTGCGCCAAAACGATTTTGGTTTGGGATGAGATGAAAGTAGTTGCAGGATTAGAGTAAAAAGGATGGTACTAGATGATACGTGTTCTGAAAGATCGAGCAAAAACAAAATGGTGAAATGATAGATTTAACTCTTTCAAAATCCCATGCACGAGTTCTTTTCCGCGATAAAGCCGCATTAGGACATGCAAAACTTAACCAAATGATCTATTACAGGCAAACTACAATAAAATACTATGATTTGTTGGGTTGATGTGGAGCACAAAAGCACGGGCTACACGCTGACGTGGTTTTCATTACAAAAATCAAAAGCCTCTGTTCCGTATTGAAGTGGGATCGATAAGGAGCTTCGAGAATGGCTGTATCGCCTGCTCGCAGGCAACATGGCGCCCGAACTGCGGGCCAAACCCTTTGGGCCTAATTTGCGAACGAAAGACGGAACACGGAGTTACACCGTGATGCTTTTCCCAAGTCGCTGCGATCTCTGGATCGCCAGTACTGCACCCAATCCTGAAAAACACCCAGAAACGGCATTTTCACATTACCGTCGCTTGTGCGTGGCACGCGCCGCGCGCATTGAAATGTGCTGTGTGACACGCGTTTGCCTGTTCAGCTGCCATTCTAAGTTGACGCGTTTCGATCCGATACGACCCGCGGTTGCAGTAAAAACTCGTGGGAACCGAAACGATGTCTGGCGCCGTTTACGTTTCCCATTTTACGTGTTATTCCTTTGGGCGAAAAATAATCTTTGAAGAGCGTGGCACGCGCCAAAGACGCGTCGCAGCCCGACGAAAATGAGCGGATTTTCTGCTGGCGCGCGAGAGTTTTGGAACGGTGCTCGGCACGTGCCGATCAGACAATCCGTTTGGGCCCTGGATCGGAGCAAAGATTTGTCGACAGACACATTTCTCAGATAGTATGTAGACGTCATATTACCCCTTTAGTTTAACTTATTTCTAGCACTTTTGGGAAAAATTCCTTTTTACAAGAAAAGTTCTAGTTTTAGCACATTGGGCCTAAACCTCGCCTAAACCTAAATCTTTTGCGTTACTGAAATTCCCGAGCGCAAAATTTGTCCACTGGTTGTCAGTGGAAATGATACAGGCGCAACAAAGAACTACGGATTTGATGGCGGCATCACATGTCATTAGTTGCTGAGAAAGCATTACATGGTCTGATCGCCGGTTTTCAGAGAAGCCATGCCTATAAATCTGCCGATGTGCCTGAATAGTATGTCAGTCTCATTCCATGAACAGGTGTAGATCTGAATCACGTGAATGACGGGCTTGTCAGAGTAGCCGATTAGTTCATCTCACAAATCTAATACACCTTCAAGGAAAACGTTAAGCTAATGAGATGGTAATTGGGTTAATTGGTCATCCGGCAGTGCCAAAAGGATGGCATCCATGTCTGGTGACGTGTATAGTTAGAACGAATCCGTGTAACATGCAACAGTAGCGATGCAGTTGAACAGATTTTGCGTTTGATTCGGAAGCCATTGACAACTGTTTTTCTGCAAAAGCTCCAAAACGTGCGATGTTAGTCGCGGAGCTCGCGTCGTCCAGTTGTCGTTTTGGAAACAGCGTCTTGTCCGACCGCTAGAACGATCTAAGCGAAACGAACATAGAGGCGGTCGTGATCAAAAGTTCGGTTGGTAGAGCGTCGTTCCCAGCGTCCTGACAAGACGGTTACCAGTCGTCCAGGCGCTCACTGTTTGGCCCGCGGGTCTGCTGGCAACTGGCCAATATATGTTCCATGCTAGCTACCACATGCTCATGTTGCACCCTTGGCAGCACGTTAAGCTGTCGCTGCAAAATCGGCCGTTACCTGGAATTGCGCGATCGGGCGCAGGGGTCTGAGTCTATGCAACAAGCTCTGCTTATCACGGGCTCCCATCCTTTACAGACTACCCCAGCAACTGTTCTGGATCAAATCGATGAAAACAAGATTTCTGCCGAGCAGTGCTCATCAGATTTCTTTGAACTCGCGAGTCGTCCTGACTCCATCGCGTGAGCTTCGACCGGGAGGCGCGTCTCATGCCGACAGTCGTTTTTACAGTGCCTCTCACTCCAGCCAAAGTGTCAGTGAACGGAAAAAGTGACATGCTTAAGGCACCGGCAGCGGCTCCGGCTCCGGTGATGCGTTATTTTCCGTCTTTGTGACGTCGCAATGGCGTCACTCGTAAACGTGTTTTCCAGCCGACCCCTTGACGGTGACGTACTGTTCGATTATTAAATTATGACATGTTTATAGACTGATAGTCAAAACAAGCGGCGCCTGGCAGCGGCTGAGCCTCCATTTTATGGTTTTTCTGTCAGCATTGTTTACAACGACCAGCGATGCACAAGGATATGCCATCGCCTTCCTCTTCGGGCCGGAGCCGGTTAAGATTAGACGACGGACGCTGCAACTGCCTTTACTTCGGCGGCATTAGGTAAATCTGTAGCCTTCTGCAGTGGATGTTCTGGGCACGAAGAGCTTGAATCAAGATTTGCGGCGATGGCCTTACCTCACAACAAACACGCGTTTAATATAAGCGCGAGCATAATAGGAGCTACGGTAAGGTACATGGTATTTCCGTTCTGGTTCTGTGCGGAAGGAACGGCTTTTGTGCGTAACCGTAAACCATGGTTTCGGTTTGCAACTGGCAATTCAGCATTTCAAATGGACGGCTTTGGGGTAGAAAATCCCCGGAAATAGATCTTGTTGTGCAAACTGTGATCAAACCGGCCAAGTCGACCCAACTGGCCTTTTCCTGAGCTCACAGACTGACGTTACGTTGGTGAGCCATTATGGCCACATCGACACAGCCACGCCGTGTCTAGAGCACCCTTTTTCTTTCGAATAAAATAATTCTGGGGCTGTGGCTGGTACTCCACATCGGTGGCTGACAAGAACCGATTGTGAGCCGAGCGTGGCACCACAGGGACGCAGAGACGACTCTGAACATGTCTATTTCGTCTGTTCCTGTCATACCTGATCAGAACTGAATGAGACTTACATATCCTGGCTCGCACAGTACAGAAGTACAAAACACCGCAAACAACATCCAGATCCCGACAAGCCCGACAAACCCGCAAGAATGATCACAACATCTTCCGCCCGGCGAGCCTGAAAACCCACGGTTTGGTGACCCGTCTCTCATCTCACTGTCTCCGACACCCGGATCTGCGACTTCGACATACCCGGATCAGTGAGCCCGACACCCTGATCCATTGACACCCACGCCCCGTTCAGCGTCCCGTGCCGTGGCCGCCTGCTCCCCTGTCACCCGGCCGCCCGCCGTTTCCGGGCCGGCCGGACGCCGCACATGGCGCCGGCCCGTCACAGCGCGTTGGGCCCGCGCTCGGCGCTAATCGGCGTGGTCCCTTCCGCCGTTTGTGCGCGTCGGGGCCGGTCAGGCAGGAGGCGGGCGCGGCGCGGCGCGGCGCGTGGTAATGGGGCGGCGCGTCCGGCTGCAGCTGCCGGGCCGCCAGCCAACTCGTCAGTCGCGCCGCCGGCACCGATTCACGCCGCCTGCTGTCGCCTGTGATGAGCGCCGTCGGCCAGCGCCGTCTGGCTGCCAGTGTGATGTGGCAGCGCGCAGTTGAGCTAAAAAAGCACAGCTACGCAGCACAGCCAAGGCTCCGCCCGTTTAAAGTGGAACATTGTGGGGCAAATAAATGGCTCCGTTTGTTTCATGTTAATGGCGGACCTGATGCGTAGCTATTGGCACCGGTAGGCCACAAATGCTATGATTATTAACGGGTCTGCGACGCCACTGGCAACTAAGTGTCTGGCTTGAATGCTGCGAATTCCGACAGCCGATGCACATTTTTCATAGGGCATTAACTGAGGGGAAATGAACAATTTTCACCTAAGCAGAGTGTCATTTAGCCATATCCCAGTTGTTTTAACATGATTATTTCGTCTTCAGTGAAACTTGTGTATAAGACCCAAAGCACGAGTACATTCGTATGCTAAAACCAACGCACGAAAAGTCCGTTATACACCAACGTCCAAGTAATACTGTACTTTGTGCTCGTTCCCACTACTGAAACAGCGGCCGGGGAAGGCGTTTCTGGGATGCATGTTACGCCAGCTTGTGATCGCTTCAGACGTGAGCTTGCTCATGTGCATATGGTTGGTGTGAACCAACATTTAGCAATGGCATGATTTCACTGAGTTACATTTCCTTAACCATTCACGTTAGCAATTGTTTGGAGGCCTCCAAGAGAAGATGCAGGAACATTATAGAGTGTTATGCAGCATTATGCGTAAATGGGTTCAACGCATTGAAAACAAGGTATGGCTCGATGAGTAAACGTTTTTAACCTAACGTAGTGATAAAACGGATGTAGGCTGTAACATAAGGATCAGGGGCGGAGCCAAGAACGGAAATCTGGGGCTCAGACTTCGATCCGTTGTGACCAATGATTTACATCGCTGATTTCATCCTTACTAGTGACCTTTGTGGAAAATGCATAAACAGCATATACTTTTGCATACATTGGCAGGAGAACATTCCGAAAAACGGAGCAGAAACAAGGAAATAAGAACTTAAGCTTAGTTTTACCAGTACGTCATTCTCGCTTTCAAAAGGCTTCAATTATCCCTTGTTTTGGCTTCTCGGACCTGCCATTGATATTCCTAATAAATTACAACCATCGCCGCGCGGAAAGGCCTTTAGGTAATCAGGTAATAGCTAAGTGGAAAGTAACCCAAAGTTGTAGCTAGCTGCCGCCCTATGTTTCGGGCCCTGACTCTGCCACTGCTCCAAAATCGCTGTCAAATATGTATGAGAGTAACTAAGGACCAAAAACTTCACATCAGTGTCAAAGAAAGTACTTGTAGCATCATATGCCATAGGATGGAAATCGGTCGTTTGCCTTTTTCGCTCTCCTGAGGCGCCTTTGGTACTTTTGGTACTTGGTGGCACTTTGTTGCTTATGCATACATGAGTAATTAGTCCAGATCAGGCACTTTCGCTTAAGCTCCGTTTCGTCGATATCGGTCCAACAGAACGGCAGGTCTCAGGGGTACGGGTAATCGGCCCCTCCCCTGATGAATTCCAAACGAAATCCACCGCGTGAAAATAGGGTAAGTAGCGTAATCCTTCACTTCGTTTATACAAAACATTTTGTTATTTACTGCAGCAGTTGCTGGAGATGTCTCGCGTCCTGGTACTTGCTGCCCGCTTGCTACTCATCATCGATAACATCCATCTCACGTTCAGGACGCTAAACGATTGTAGCGTTGGATTCCATGCGCCTGGGCGCGCGTGGCCTCTCCGTTGTCCATGGCGCTTACCTCAGTCACTGCGCACACCAGTGGTAGGAAACATTTGAAAAAAAAAACACCAGAGTGATAACTCCAGGTTCTGCTGTGCTGTTTTTGCGACTTTCATCACGTCGAGTCGTAACATTTCGAATGAATGATCTCCCATCCACGTGTCTGATCCTCGGGTCCTGAATCTGTTTACATATAAAGGCCGGTCCTGGCTGAATCTGCATCACTGGAAACGACCCTGAACTTGCTCGCTGGTTAGTCAGCTGACACCCGACCGATCGCGGGCTCGTCTGACCCGTCTGACCCGGCAGTCAGGGCAACCGGCCTGACCGCTAACTCCATCTACAAACGACATCGCCTACTGCAGCAGCGAAGACTGGGAACGAGTACCAACGTATGAACAGTCAGGACGACCCAACAGTACCCAGGGAGGCGCGCGGCGACGTGGCGCCAGGACGGGTCGCAAATCACATCGTTCATTACGCGTTCGTATCTCCGCGTGCAGAAAGTTCAGTCATACAAAGGCAACTTACTGCGAATTTTCATCGCTGGCTCTCACACCCCTCAAGCCTCGCGCTCCATCAGACCCTACAGGTCTGTATAGTCGGACACTCTTATGCTGCCAGCCACCCCAAAATTCGCCACCTAAACGCCCGATCCCTTCCTGGAGATCTTGACGACGTCAACGCCTTACTGCTGTCCGAATGGTTGGACATCCTAAATGCCTTTGCCTTTGCTTCATGCGTTTGCGAAATGTGGCTAAGTGGAGGAAAGGACTCCGGCTCCAGCACTGGCATTTCCTGGATACGCCACTGCGCCGAGAGGCAGAATCGGGCGCAGAAGCGGTGGAGTAGCCATTGTACACCGCAGCTCACTGACTGCAGAGACGATCTTTGTCCCCAGCGCTGGCCCGTCGTTGGAAATGCTGTGGATGCTGCTGTCAAGCCGTCGAGCGATAATCCGCGTGTATCGCACTCCCGGAAACTCTGCAGCGCAGACCACTGCCGACCTCCACTCCACTGCCGACCAGCTCTTGCACGTCCTGGAGAGATGCGAGCCTTGCTAAGACCACCCGAGGCCGGCGCTGCTGCTTACACACAACTGCCCGGCGACCTCTCGCTCAGCCCGCTGATAACATCTGTCACGCGTCCCGGTCCTGACCCCCGTCTGGTCCTAACCCCCCACTCTGATCGATATCACCTGGTTGCCAGCAGACCAGATCTCACCTGATTACCGACAGACCAGATCTCACCTTCAAATGCACAGGAGGTCAACTGGAGTATCAGCGACCATGACATCATCACCGCATCAGCCTCTGGTATCAAGGGCTGACATCATCCGAAGAGAATCTCGGGTTCTCTCCATGCGACACCTGAACCAAGACGCGCTGTGTCTAGATCTCCCGCTGGTTGGCTTGGCTCCTGTATATCAGGGAACCACCATCGCCTACAAGATAGAGGCATGGTCGACCAGGTGCATAATCAGCGATCGTCGCATACCTCTCCGCCAGGTAAAGCTGCGGTACCCATCGAAGCCGCGGCTGCAAGAAGAACATGTGCGAACTGCACATAGAAGAATGAAACGGATCTCGAGCCTTCGTCTCAGAAGCGGTCTCAGTCAGACGTCTCGTCATCGCTGGAGCCGTCTGTCCGTAGCCAGGACTGAGACTGGACTGACGTTAGCTGTCCGTGATCAAGACTGGGGTTGGTCGTGGCAGTCCATGATCGCAGCTGGGCTGACCTGGGGTCGGAGCCGAATTCGGACCGGACTGGGCCGGGGCCACGTCTGACCGGGCTTACGACTGACGCTGCTCGGTGGAGATACGTATTCAGTCTCCCTGTTCTTCGTCTGATGCCGCGGAGATACTGGTCCCGTCCTCCTGGCCCGGTCCTCTGGCGGGCTCCGGAGACACGGATGCCAACCAGGTGCGCTGTCTATGCCTCGCGTCACCGGCAAATGTGTTCGCAGCCACATATCCCACAACTCAGAGGCCAGAGCGCTCATTTGCTGCGCAGAAGGCATAACAGCCGTAAAGATTTTGGCCTAGAATTGAACAAAAGTTGATGCTGCTACTAAACCAGGGTAAATATAAAAATTTGTCAAATGGTGCGTAATAGATTACATATCCCTTAAAGTTAGAGAACAAAGACAAAAAAAATGTAATGATAAATGTGGCAGTCAAAATCCCACGCAAGAGAAAGATTTAGGACTATTTTACATCTGACTTCTGCGAAAAACACATGCAATTTTGTAATCCATTAAATGTTTGAACAAGGTGTTTCTGTTTATCTTTCTGCCTGTCCAAAATTTTGTCTCCGGTCCAGAGCTCCAACGGGCTGACGGATCGGCACGTGCCGCGCACCGTTCGAAAGGTCTCGCGATCTACCAGTGAACCGGCCAACTTTCGTCGCGCTGCGACCCGTTGTTGATGCGTGTCGCGCGCTTCAAGAGAATTTTTGGCCCATGGGGAGAACACATTAAACGAAAATCACCAACAGCGTCAAACATCACCTCGGTTCCGGCGAATTTTCTCGGCAGTTACCGGTCGGATTAGCTCGAAACGCATCAACTTGGAAAGATTTAAAACATTAAACGGACAACCGCATGACGCACAGTACGTTTCAATGCGCGCGGCACGTGCCGAGTGCAACCAGTGGAAATGTAAAAAAGCCGTTTCTGAACTTTTTCAAGATTGTGATGCTGTCGACAAAAAGCACCGCGGCGAAGCTCCGCGTACCGTCTTTAGTTTGTACCGACGGTTAACCGCCTCCTCTTGCACCACGCTGCCTGGAAGGGGGCCATGCACTCATTTTCGGGACTCTTATCGACTCCACCCAATATCGTATAGGGGCCTTTGACCTTTTACATTGAGAACTGCACCGACGCGTAACCCGTTCTTCTGTACCCCAAATCCACCCAAAACATGGTCGTATTTTACTGCGGTTTGGTTACAATCCGTCTTTCCGTAACGTCTTTCGCAAACAAAAATATCTTACTGGCCGCAGTACCTGGCTGCATCTACAACTGAATAAGCTTAATAGCGCATGCACGGCCCAATACATGGGATCCCTTAAAAAATGGCCGCTCTTTGTCTTTAAAGCGGTCTTGGTTTCAGCAAGTTGTATCGGCAACCCAAGATCATAGCGATTCACAATGAGTATCGCCTCGAAAGGAGGAAACTGAGCTACCAGTCGTAAGGTATCTTAAAACACCAAGCCATGGTCGGTTAATTTGATTTATCCTCCCTAAAATTTCAAAAGCTTTTGATTGGAGTAACTCCAGTTCCCACAGCCCACTTGGTTCCCAAAATCATGGGGGTTCTCGAGGACCCCCTCCCCCCGTAAGCTAAGGGCGATTCGGATATGGGGTGTGCTCGGGTCAACATAATAGCGGTGACAAGAACGCACCACGACTGAAGATGAAAACGGTGCCCATCTAAGGATGAAGAAAGCTTGAACGATTCATGAGACGAAGAGGTTGCCAAATTTCTTATTTTTTTCCACTCATGATCACTCCAAAGTCAAGGTGAATTTGCAGCTTCTGAATGATTTCTGAGTGAAGTACATCTGAATGAAAAGGACATTACTGGAAAGCCGACAAATTATCTTTTGTGTATAATGTTTTTCAACATCTGCAGATGGTAATCTTTTCGATAATTGAGCACTACTACATGGTGTTGAGGTATTTTGTCGGTCCCTAACAAACTGTTTCATGCTAAGGATGATAATAAGATGTTTTAGAGAGGATTTTCGTCAGTAAAGCATCGATGTCTGGAAAACATGGAGATTTTTGCTGTTGTCTTGGTTATCAAGTCTTGGCATCTGCGTTCCGTTTGCTTGCTTTCAAAAACGCATTCGCATTTTGCACACCCCACTGATAGCACGAATCGCACGTAAAGAAGTCGATGAAACGCACTGGTACTTCAGTAGCAAGATATCACGAAGTGAACTCATGAAAGGAGTGATCTTGGCAAGGTCAGCCTAACGGGATGCACATACTGATCGAGTTCCGTATGCGCATAATCTGCTTACAAATGCCACGCTCGTCGCGACTGATGCGGCGCGAAACCGGCACCGTGCTCCAGGGCCGCTCGTCCGTGTCTGGGTCCGGCCGGAGCCGCCGCTGCCTGCCGTGCCGGCCGATGGACATGGCCGCGGCCAGCTCCGTGTCGCCACTATCGGCAGCAATCAGCACACATCCGCGCCAGATGCAAATGTGCGGCCGCCAGTGGCCGCGGCCGGCGCCCTCTGCGCCGATGCCGAGTGACGGCCAGCGGCCGGCGAGCGTGCGCGGCGCCGCCCGTGGCCGTGCCCGGGACCGGGGTCGCTGCTGCGGCCGACGCTCGGCCTCCTGCCATCAATCTGGGTCCGCACCATGTCCGAGAGCGACGGCGCCCATTGTTTCCTCCGGACTATCTGGCCATCTGCGCTGCCTCCGCGGCTATAAAAATTCGTCACCGTGACAGTCTATAGAAGGCTACTGATGGATAAAAGGGTTTGACGCATCTGCAACGGAATAACAATGAGACATCCGGTGGCTGGCCAGTCCTGTGTTGATTTGTGGCCAGTCAGAATCTGGCAAAATCTAAAAAGCCAAACCGATCTGCGCCCTTATCTGTCAGCACGGTGGCAGGTAAGTATTATGGCAGACATTGCCCTCGCGATGCAGGCACAGTCATTTGCATAGCGCATCTGTCCGCAGCCATTCCAGTGCCAGCTGGACAGAACAACAATGACCTTGAACGGATCACTGGGTCATGAATACAGTGAACGGTAAACGTGTCAATAGGCACTTGTCCAATGAGGGGTTCAAAGTCTGCCACGAGTTGTTGACATATGTATTCCCGCATAATTCCCGCATATGGACTTTCATCGCAAACCAGATTGCAGTGTTAGACAATGTTTTATACCTTCGCATTACGTGTACAAAAAGTTCAGATTGTTGTAACTGTGCAGAAGTCTTCTTGAGAGTAACGTTTGAACACTGTACTTTTCACTATCAACATCGGTAATGAAATTTCACTGTAGAGGCATTGTAAGATAATGAAAATGCTTAAGCCGTCATCCTCCCGAGAAAGGGGAATAGCTTTCCACGTTCCTGTGTCAGGGGACTCGCACACAAATGCCTTTTCACCCAGATTGGTTAAGGGAGCACCGATTGTGGAACAGGTGTTCTTGATGCAAAACAAGGGCAACGAGCTTAGGCGTGAATCCCCGTGTTTCGTCGTTCGTTCAAGCGAATTCGGCGATACGTTTTGCAGTGTTACGTTTTGGGCTTCAGTGCATCCAATGTCGGCGCCTGGCGCACGAATTTAGAAATAAGGACCGTTATGTGGGTGTTCTAAAAAACGACTCCAACAATGTTTAACCAATGGATGTTGAAGCAAAAGTCCAGTCACAAGACGGCTCTGCGTGCCAAAGCCTCAGAATACCATGGATGTAGAAGAAGACATCTTCTACGTGGGTAATGTGAATGTTGCAAAAACTATTTACGGCCGTTTTCCAGCAGTTTTGGTATGTAAATGGTGTGTTTCCCATTTGACGTTATACACGTATGATGATGCGTGGAGGGGATAATTTTAGTAGGTGATTCACGCATGCCCTGCCGAGTTGCTAACACATACATTTCACAGGAATGTGCACCATCTTAACGGATTTCACAGGAATGTTCACGGTCTTAACGGACAACATTTGTTCTCCATGTCTACCTTAGTCGCAAACCTCCATAAGTATCGGAAAATTTTATAACCATCAGGCATCATGATGGTTTGAAACCAAAAATATAACACTGAAATCGCGCGCTGGCGTGAGAAGATAAAGCTACGTAGCTGGCACTGGGCATCAAAACGTCAAGCTTCTATTGCGCAGAAGTTTCGAATGAGGCGCACTAACCACACATATTGGCAAACATACGCATACCATAGATTAAGGATACATTTATGACTATCATACGACTGGTATGCGATGGAAACATCCAATTTTTATTTACTTTAAAACCAGTTTATAAAATGCGCAATATGGGATTTCCATAGTCGATGCACCTTCCTGGCATCTGAACACTACAAACTCGGCAAAATCTAAGTCCAGAAATGCATTAGGACGGACATCATTAGGAAAACTGAAACATATCTATTGTTGCTTGTCTGCTTAAAATAACTGTTGTTGATAATCTTCTTCGTTTTTTCGTGATATTTGTTATACCTTATACATATATAACGAAGTACGGGCTTCACCTTCTAAGTCTGCGCGCCAAGTACCGAAATTAGATCCATTTTACTTAAAACATAGCAGTTTTGCACTATCGCCGAATCTGCTTAAACAAACGCCAAAACGAGCGGATTGGTACCTATACTGACTGCTCCAGTTTTGCATCGTGTTTTACAGTAGTTGCTCACATGCCGACTTTGGATGGAAAGGTATGTAGCCACCCAAGGTATTTATTTAGCCTTGTCCGTGGCTACTATCTTGAAATAAATTCACTACGATCAGTAAGCGTAAGCGCTGCTTACTGACAACAAACCTGGCAAAACAGTCAGTGCATTGGACTCGAAAATAACATAAAATTAGGCAATTTCTTCCGATTACCACGGTTCGCCACAGCTGTTGGCATTTGTTGGCAACAGCCCACACCTCCGAAAATGGTATCTGCAGGCGACAAATGCGAAAGCTGCAATCGCCTTTTTTTCTGATTACCTACTCCTCACAATTATGTGGCATGCGGACGTCCACATAATCAGATTTTTTAGGCATACCTGAACTGGGGCTTGTCCACTGCAGCGCGAAAAACTACATGTCCGAGAGACGGCGGGGGCGTGAGAATACAAGAAACTGTGCCTCCGCCGAGTTACATATTCATGACCATCCCTCGGGACCAGTAATATATGCTATGATGATTGGTCCCAATCGTCAGATCCGCTGAGCAACGCTATTTATGTTGAAGTGCGATCTTGTTTATGTGCCGGGTAATTGGAATTAGAGTCGATCGCAGGGCGTCATTATGCAGATATGCGCCGAAAGCGCCGCGTCCCCACGGCCCGCTAACTGGCTCGGGTCTGGCGGCGAGCCAGGAGCGCCGCTGAAGCCCAGCTCGGTCTCCCTCTGCGTTCGTAACGAACGAAAATCGCCCGGCCTCCACGTGAACTGCCGAGGATGGATCAGTCGATTAGGCGAAGAGTTCAGAGGAGGGACCAGACCAGAGAACCGATCTGCAGGGACAGCTCAGAGTGGGGGCCAGATCTGAGCACCGGTCCGCGAAGAGAGCTCAGGGACGGACCGGACCCGGGCGCCAGTCCGTGAAGAGAGCTCAGAGACGGACCGGATCAGAGCGCCGTCCGTGAAGAGAGCTCAGGGACGGACCGGAACCGGGTGCCGGTCCGTGAAGAGAGCTCAGGGACGGGCCGGATTAGAGCGCCAGTCTGCGAGCGAACTGAAAACGCATCGTTCATCAAGACGACATCAGAGGGGATGAATTACATCTTTCTTTTTGCCGACATTACTCAATGTGGCGGGCCGACGCGACCACAAAGGCTTTTGCGGCACGACTGACATACAAAAATACGGTCTCGGCTCCACGCTGTAATTTCTGTGCCTATCTACCCGGCATCTGTGTTTTCGGGTATCTTGGCATTCATCGGGGCGCCCCGTCGCTTTACGCAAACCAAGACCGCCAGAAACAGGCGTTTGTGGCAGTCTCCTAATTCGTGGTGACTATTGGCCACCTGGTACCTGTGTCATTCCAGGTCGACAAGCGACTGCTGATCATTTATTATAGCCACTTCGCCATCACCCGCGGAAACTTGCGTAAACCACGGTGTAAGACGGAAAAGTAGGTTCCTACCAGCGAACCTCCGTTGCTCACATTTTGCTATGTTTGTGGCTCCATATCAAAACATGAAGAACAGTTCTTGTTTACGCGTCTTAAAAACAAACAAAGCTCCTCGTGCACTGGTGCTGACCAAATCGAACCCACCATTTTTATCGCACCGATAGTTATCAAGAAGGCATTGGAAACCAAACCAATTTTAGGAACTTTTACCCCCTCTTCTTTTCCATCGGCTGGCTCCATCCCGGTTGAATCTTTTTCCTCGCTGCCTGCACACCAACACCGTTCCTCTGATCACACCGTTCCTCCACCGTTCCTTTGATCGCACCGTTCCTCTGATCATTTCTCTCAGTTTGAGCGTCGTTCCTTCCTGCCTGAGAGCCGTTCCTCTCCGTTCGAAGAACGTTACTTTTTACGAACGCTGTTCTTCCGCTCCTAGGCGTCGTCCTTCGCCGCCGGAACACCGTACCTAGCCGATGAAATGCCATTCCTCGCCGCTGAAGCACCTTTTCCTCACCGCTGGAGCGACATTCCTCACCGCTCGAGCACCGTTCCTCACCGCTGGAGTGCAATTCCTCGCCACTGAGGCACCGTTCCTCACCGCTGGAGCGACATTCTTCACCACTGCAGCACCGTTTTTCACCGCTGGAGCGCCATTCCTCACCGCTGGAGCGCTATTTCCAACCGCTGGAGCGCTATTTCCCACCGCTGGAGCGCTATTTCCCATCGCTGGAGCACCATTCCTCACCGCTGGAGCACGCTTCCTCGCCGCTGGAGCACGGTTCCTCACCGCTGGAGCGCCATTCCTCGCCGCTGGAGCGCTATTCCCCACCGCTGGAGCGCCATTCCTCACCACTGGAGCGCTATTCCTCACCGCTGGAGCACGGTTCCTCACCGCTGGGGCACGGTTCCTCGCCGCTGGAGCACGGTTCCTCACCGCTGGAGCGCCATTCCTCACCGCTGGAGCACGGTTCCTCACCGCTGGAGCACGGTTCCTCGCCGCTGGAGCGCCATTCCTCACCGCTGGAGCACGGTTCCTCGCCGCTGGAGCACGGTTCCTCGCCGCTGGAGCACGGTTCCTCGCCGCAGGAGCGACATTCCTCGACGTTGGAGCACCTTTCCTCGCCACTGGAAGACCGCTCCTCACTGCTGGGGCATCGTTCCTCGCCGCTGGAGCGCCCTTGCAGCTCGGCTGTCGCCGAGATGGCGGCGCACAAGCGGCACTATCATTAGAGATGCGGGCGCGCGCGAGGCACCCCGCCGCGCCGCATAGAGCACCTGTCGGCCAGGCCCGCCTGTAGATATCTCAATGATGGATGGTCGCCCGCTCATAAACAGTGCGCGCCGGCCGGATTCCTCGGTTGACGGTAAAAATGAGCGCGTCGTTAGCGGCGGAACGTGCGGCAGACCGCCGCCACCCCGGGCCGCTCGGTCTGGGGTAATTATACTGACCGATCACCGCGACAGTCGTCAGTAAACAAAACACCTGCGCGACGGTGGCCGACGACGTCGGCATCTGCCGCTGCGGCCTCGGCGGCGGCCAACCAACGCCGGTACCCTGGCCAGCTGAGGTGGGCGGGTGTGGACCGCTGCCGGCGCCCCGGCCAGAACAGGTGGAACGGTGTGAGGGCTGCCGACGACAGACGGAGCCGGAGACCTGCAGGCGCAGCGTTCACACCAACAACCCGGTACCGCTCCAATCCTTAAAACTTGCGTTTTTGCATCTGCGAGAAAGGCAGGTTTTGTATTGGCCCGTGCACTGGTTCACAATGCAATGCGTTTGGCGGATATAAGAAGTTATTCAACATGCCAGAATATCCAACATTCTTGAAATGGTATCCACCTATCATGCCCAGTGTTCCTGAACTTCTTTTTTTATTTTTGGAACGTTTCCTCTGGTCCAGGTAGGTGTTGTCGTAGGTCTCCGGCCACAGTATTACGAACAGCGTTGTTAAGATATTGCCAGCACTGGCTGCACGTTTGCCAGTTCGACTCATGAAGCAAGACTTGCAAAAGCCTTGGCATGATGTCAAACGTGCAGAATCATTTCGCACCGTTTTAGATAACGTATTGGTTTTTGCTAGTCATTAGTTCGCCTAGTTTTTTTTTGCTGCCCCAGACTTGCTTATTACGTTATTTTCTTTTGATTTTGGCTCTAACGTAAAGTTCTGTGGGCCGCGGCAGATCAGAGAGGGACTACTCCTAGGCCCAGTTTCATAAAGCAAACCCAGAAACCTAAGAACTTAGGAAAACACGCCATGCAAAAATATAGCCTAGATCCCAGATCAGCCAGTCTCATAATGAAGTGCTTGGTTCCTAGATCATGCTCCTGGATTATGATATGACTGTGTACTAGAATGTGCAGCTGTAGTTTTATTTTTGTAGAAGCACTGTTTCCAACTCTTGGCAGTTGTTGAAAACGATGCTTTCTCGTTTTCAATCTGATATGATTGAACACATGAATATGGCACCAAGCAATCGGTTTGAGGAAAATGCGGTGAACCATCGCGGGATTCGAACCACTCGCCTGCGCAATTCCAACTTCCTCTCCATCCGATTAAACAAAAGACTACGGCGGCACTGCGCTCTCTCTGTGTTAACAACTTATTGTAAGTCTGCAATGAGGTCATGCTTATTTCAGAAATGCCTTTCGCAGTATCCGGCTCAAAATTTCGTTGAATCGACTGCAGGGTTTAACGAACTTTACCACGCCGTCCCTGCGTTTATGCTGCAATTTTAATGCCAGCAGATGGCCGCAGGAGACCACGATGTGATACAAGCAAGAATCTAGGAAAACACATCGGGTAAAAGTAAGAAAATTTAGAGACGTTCACGGGGTTTGAAAAATGGGAGGAATCTTTTTTAACCCTTTTCCCGTACTCATAACGCTAGGGAGCATTCCCACATGGGGGGTTTATTCCCCACCTCCTGGGATCTCGAGCACCAGTCCACTGTCATCGCAAAAACGGCAATCGGCTTGCCATGATGTAAGCTACATTTCTGCAGAAAGAAGTTTTGAAAATTGTTGAGAAGGGTGGTTACGGGGGGTGGGGGCGAACCAGTCAAAAGGGGGTATTTCTTGCTGTTATAACTTCAATGTTTATGGAGTGGTTTTGATGCAACTGGCATAAATCGAGCGCAAATCAATGAGACTTTTCTCAGTGGGCTATAAGTTAAAAATCAAAGAAAATTCATATGTGTTCACTGATATTGGACAATGGGAGAAATATCTGGTTTTCAAAACCGAATAAAAATAGGTGTTAAAACTATTTGTTAGCTTTTAGTAGTCATGCTACACTACAGACGGACTAATCATCTTGCATAATGTTGGGATAGGCGGTGCCAGGGGCATGGAAAGGAGTCAAGGTCATATGTTCATCAGATCAACGTACGACCTTTAACCTTGAATGACCTCAAATGGCCTCAGAATCACATGGTCTCGAGGTAGCAGCTTTAAGCTCATTTTATAGTATTTGGAAACGTTTCCAGTCATTTGGATCCACTATATTTCTGAAAGTTCCGTTTATGACCGTCGTAATATAGGGTACGCGCGCGGATATTTTAGGTCATAACTCCTGACTCTACCTGATGTCAATCTGAAGTTTCAAACGCAAGTAGAAGTCACTGTTGATGAGTCGTACAAAATTTGTATTTTTCATTTTGGGAATAGAAGTCACAAAAAACGTGTAAAGGCTTGTCGTATTCCTGAAGGCATACTTCTGTAAGCTCTGACCTTGATAAAACTGCAGGGTTTCGTTAAAGGAATTTTGACTCGGGGCCAGTTCTACTACGGTGGTGTAAAAATGAGATCACGAAGAATCGTAATATATCTCAACCCTCGCCGGGCCGTCTTTAGGATCCAACTATGCTGGTCCGGGGGGGGTATGAGAACCCCCAAGATCCCAGGAACCATACGTTTCACACAAAAAGTAAAAACACCGTTGGAAAGCCCTGATCAAAACTAGAAGAAAGCATCCAGATTTAGTCCAGTCAGACCAATACTGAGGTCACCAGGGGACATCTTGGTCAAATCATCTCTTTAAATTTCTAGGCGGAAAACTGTGATAATCGGGTCGTTGAAGTGTCTTTAAAGAGGTTAGGCGTAAGAAGAAGGTCCGATTCATTTAATTGGTGCATTAAAAGAGTACTTGATGTCAAATGTGGCCATTTCACACGAGAACGAAAACTGCGGAAAAATATCGTCGTTTTGTAAGGGCAGCAGTTGCGTTTCTTCTCATTGCACAATACTGTGCTTTGACTAGATCATGCCGAAAATGTGTTCACAATAATTACCAAGTCTGCAATCATCAGTCAGACTAGGTAACCTAGGCCAAACTTTTGACGTATATAAGTCGGGAGTTCTGGTATCTGTCGTGTTATTTGCCACATTTCTACGGATCAGACACGACACAGCATAAAGTCCTACACCGATTCATGCAATACCAGTTCTACATCACAAAAACCATGGTTGGTTGGGCGGTTGGTTATTGGGGCTTACGGGCGCACCGACTGCAGGGTCATTCAGCGCCCACACAAAAACCATGCCCCAAAGCACTGCGGCAATAAAGAGGAAGCTGTTCTAGATGTCGCTGCATGCCAGAGTCCAACACCTAAAACTACGCAAAAGTCGAGGGAGGGATGTTATCATTTTATCGGCCGTGTGAGGTGAATGCCACTGACGTCACATTTCCAGACAGTTCTGGCGCAGTGCTTGGCGTAGCGCTCAAACTAGACTTTGCCGTATTTGGTGTGCTGTTTCGTGGCTACTGCATGCAACGTTCTTTATGTCATTCTGAAGCCTGTTGCTTCACATGTATTCTTCGATTTATCTAGTTTGCGCGTACTCCGATGCATTCGTGCGGGACAACCACAACAGACGACAGTACGGTCCAAGGCCGCAACTAACAAGTGCCACAAAAACACTGTAACATAGAACGAGTGCCACAAAACACTGCAACAGATATATCAGCTCGTGGTCGAAGCAGATCCTACCACATAAGGAAGCAAGAACGGGATTTCGCTCCATGGCTGTCTGGACAGCAAGCAGTTGGAAGACTCCTGGTTTATCGTTTTTCAGCTATACGTCAAAGGGTCTGGGAACTGTCGGGTTAGCTCAGGTCTTGTGGACTTTTCCCAAAAGATATGCTTAGTAGGGGTACCTTGCAAAATACGGAATAAGGTTCTTAAATCGCCTGTGGAATTTGAGAAAATGACGTCAGTGAAGGGGCTAATCGACACGGATCTGCATGGCGCCATTTGACACACTCTATGGGGTAAGCGGTAAAAGTTAAGCAAAAATGGTTTTTGGCCTTTTTCTAAATGAAGGTCATTGTCATGCTATGGTCATAGTCATTGGTCATTGTTAAACTGCACCATTTTTCCTTGTCCAAAAAGTACGACGACATTTCAATTGCAGTTTATCACGAAGTGCGATGGCGGTTTGGGTCTGCACTATAAACTCATTTCGACAAGCACTTGTAAGACTTACGACCATACGAAGTTACCGCAAAACTGCATACCCTTTGCCTCGTTCGGACACAACCTTTTGGGTCGTTGTATTACGAGTGTTTTGCATTTCGACCACCGAAGCCCTCGTCGTTTCTCGAGTGATCTATGAAGGACTGCTTTGCCATCGTAATATCTACGACAGTTTACCATGTGGTAGTAATGTCATTATCAGTGACATCCATGTATCTGGATAGTCCTTACAACGTGATTCTTTGCGTTCGTTTCTGAAAAGCAGGGAACACTCATGTGACGGTAAGGCCGCTTGCGCGGTACATCCCGTACATGTAAATGGTTACAAGGCACAACATCGATTTTTTTATTGACGGGGGTCTCCTTTGTATCGCACCTTTTTACAGCTGTAGTGATTTTCGGTAGTCTGCTGCTTCATGCGTTCAAAAACACGACAAAAACGGCCAAAAGTACATCTCCAAAAGCGACATGGCATCGGACATCAACACTCCGTGAACGACTTTTTATTAATTAACTGTGTCCTTATAACACAGTTCACAGTTCCCTTTATATCTGGCTGCTGAACGAACGAACACTAGTGGAACGCCTCATGTCCAGCACCATGATCGTTTTTTTTTAGAAATTAGGCGTGTAACATAGCTCACGGTCCATCATGTTTCGTTCGGCTGCAACAAGGTCGCCAGTGGTCAGTGATAGCTCTGCTTCAGCCAGGACCTTGTCGTCACCGACAAAATACCTTTGATCTAGGGCGCATCCCAGTTGTTTCGTACTATTTGCGCCGAACTTATCAATAGGGTTAAACTGCTGCCGTACAAGCTGCCTGGTGTTCGCCAATACTTCGCCAAATACTCAATCGGTGGGAGACCACTGAACTGTGGGAGCCTGCCACAGAAGTCTCAGCCTGAGGGAATTTCCGGGACCGGTGCGGACCGGGGACCAACCATCCCACGGCAAGTTCCGGTCCCGCCCCAGCTTTTTGAAGGGCGCCAGTGGAAAAATGAAGCGCTATGGGCAAATTTCCCGCAAGCTGTCCGGTTTCGGGCTGGTCGGGTCCATACCGGCTTTTTGGTTGGGCCTGCCGGGCCCTTGCTTTGACACCACTGCCTCCCAACCATACATAGAATTAGGATAGGTACGTAGTCACTCCCCTGAGTCAAGTGGCCTACAGTCTACCATAGAGGTGCCAAAACCAGGGCCGGGCATGACTAGCCATAAGTCCGGTTTGAGCCTGTCCGGGTCCAAACCAGGCGCTTGTAGGAAATTCGCTCATATTCCTTCAATTTTCCATTGACAGCCCTTCAAAAAATTGAGCCTAGACAGGGCCTCGTCGTGGTATGGTTGGTTCCCGGCCGTGGACATCCTCCAAGACTGAAACATATATTTTTAATATACATACCCATATATTTGGCGATTTTCGAAAAAAAAGCACGGAGTGGGATAGCTTATGGGAAAATTGGCCTCACCCGTGGAAAATCTGGCGGCTATTTTGTACGTAAATGAAGCACTGAAGTGTGAATAACTGTATAATTCTGCCTTCCAGTACTTCTCAAAATTGGTTGCAATACAGGATGTCGATCTGTTTTCCTTTGAGGGGGTCCTGGCCCACCCACTGTTGATTTGGACCCACCCAATGCTGGTTTGGCCCCGCCATATTTTCTACCGATTTTAAAGGGGAATGAGTAATAATAACGAAAAGAACGGCCCCAATATAGACATAGACAAATAGACAAGAGGTAGTCAGAAAATATAGAACAAAGTCTTAAACGATATATCTTTCTTTCTGTCCTATATATGTATATATTTATATACATCGCAATATTTATTGTGATTTTTAGCATTTTCTATTTGATAGTGCCATTTCTGTTTGATAAATAGCAACAAGCAAAGCTTATAAATTTCCGTTGGTCAAAACAAAGTGGGCTAAATCTGTTGAGAAGCCCCCGTTTGGGGAAGGTTAGGTTGTCGGGCCCTAGGCTCGCCCTCCCCCCAATCATTTACGGAAATCTGACACCTCTGTTGCAATATATATGTATATATATATATATATATATATATATATATATATATACACCAGAGTGGCACTCATTCGGCCGTAAATTTTTCATTGGAGAATTCCTACCGGGACGGGCAGCCAAACTGTTCTATCCCCGACAAAAACAAGGTGTGTATTTTTGGGGGCCAAAATTTTTATATTTAGAGGTCGCTCAACGAGGTCAAAATTTCTATTTTTGGGGGAAAAACGATTTTTTTCAGTATTTTGTTTTTAATGTTTCTCATTCTAAATCCGTCATTTATAGTAATGAACAGCATCACACTTGAGGTAAATAACATATATTCAACACTTTTGGTTCCAGGTAGACCCCCTCTTCTCGAGTATTAGCACCTCAAAGGGGGTGGGGGGTCTCATGTGTGCCCAGCTCATGCCAGTTACCACTCATTTTCGCCTAGTTTGCAGTCACAGTGGACTTGCGGGCGTTCGGAAATCTGCGCCGGTGCTCCTCGATGACCTATAGCAGGAACTGCTTCTGGCCCTCGTCCTTGGTGAGGGCCAAGTTGAACTCCTGCATCAGCGCGACGCCCCGCTCCGCGAAGTCGATGACGACGCGGAGTGAGTTGACGCGGCGAAAGGCGACGTTGTAGGAGGGTTCCTCCTCCCAGTAGGCCGGATCCTTGTCGAGGAAGTCCGTCTCCAGGCCGAGAAGGGTGAAGAAGCTGGCGGAGCCAGTCGTGACGAAGTTTGCCACCGTCTTGTTGGAGACCGACGCCGCGGTGAGCTCGACTTGGGCTCGGCGAGGGGGATCCTCGAATCCCTCCTCCTCGCGCTGATTCGAGCCACAAGAATGCAATCAAAACTGACTCGAAATCACTTCAAAAGCTAGGGATTCGAAGCAAGCTTGATCTGCGGAAAATTCGGGCCATTCTTGATTCGATTCTAAACCTGAATCTAACCCGGCGCAACGACCAGACTGGTACCGTGCCTACGCTGGTGCTCCGCCAGCCCGTCACCAGGGAAGCACCAGCAGCCGTCCTTGCCACAAAAGCCCATCACCAGAAGAGCACCAGCAGCCGCCTGGGCCACACCAGTCTGTCGTCCCGGGAAGACAGCAGCCGTCCGTACTTCGCTGGCCCAGCTCTTGGGGGAGAAAAAACAGGTCGGTTAAGTTCCTGTTGTTCCTGTTGTTTCAGTTCCAGTAGTTCAGTTCCTCGGTTCCTCCGCGGCCATATGCCTAAGGACGCGGCTGCAACGTTTGCTAAGTTTTAACTAGCGTGACGTCAGGGGTGCTATCTACTGTCTACTTCTTCTACTTCGACTTCTACTGTCTACTACTGTCTACTTCGACCAGTCGGCCACTTAAGAAAAGATCATCAGTCTCAACCAGTCGGCCGTTGCGGGGGGAGGGGGCGGGCGAGGGGGGGTGAAAAGCCGTCTGGCTCCAGCCAGCTCACCGCCAGGGGCAGGAGAGCAATCGTTTGGGCTTCGATTATCCTGCCGTCACGCTGGCGAGGAACTGCAAAAACTGTTGCCAGAACCTGCGTTGTAATTCTATCCAGGGTCTTGTCAACATTTCTCATGTTACTACACAACTAACTTTGGTGGGCATCCGCGTTGGCTTCACTCCGTTCTGTAGCGTCGGTGTGGAATTCGTCACTGAACTTTGTTCACACCGGGGCCAGACTCTGTCCTCAACCGCCCTCAACCGGGCTCTGTGCTTTTCCCGCTCTAGTAGTCGCTACAAAAAAACACACATCAAGCCCCACCCGTGGCCCTAAGCAGGCGGAGGTATAGAGAAAGGAGAGTGTGGTGACAAAAAGGCGATCGCATAGCCCCACGACGAATAAATCAGCAATGCTACTTAACACGTTAATGCCACACCATCGCTGGAGTCATGACAAGGTCTTATTCCCCAGTGTTCATGCATCGTGGCATTAGGCCTGCGCCAGTGAGAACATAATTGAAATCCCTCTAATCATATTCTCTCATAGAATCCTGGGACGGTTTTCGGGCAGATGTTCGTCAGACTCAAGTTCGTCGGGCAATAGTTCGTAAGGACAAAAGTTCGCCGGACAAAAGTCCGCCTCGCAAAAGTTCGTATGGGCAAAGTTCGTGTATAGGACAAAAGTTCGTTTAGGACAAAAGTTCGTCCGACAAAAGTTGGCCTAGGACAGGAATTCGTCCAGGACAAAGGCAAAAATTCGCTGAGGACAAAAGTTCGTCTGGGCCAGAAGTTCGTCTAGGGCAAAAGTTCGTCCAGGAAAAAACACTGTCCGTGGTTCTCGCACGAAAGTCCTTCAGGGCCATATATGTCTAGTCAAGAAAAATGCATGGGTTAAAAAAGGCAGATTCTTAGGAAGCGTATCACAGAGAAATAGGGCAGGCCTGGTGTCCGGGGTATGGCTGCATGAGGCATAACCGTTTTTTTTCTAGATTCCGTTTTTTTTTGCCTTTAACCTGCCATCTGTCCCGCCCTTTTCCCTCATATTTTAACCGCATTCTTTTGGGCCTTTTCCCATTCGGTATTATCACAAATAACAAAATGTTATCTTCATATGTCGTTTCCGCACATTACCAATGGTGATTCAAGCGTATGAAAAACTGGTAGACGAAGCATTTTTGCAGCGAATTCGGCTTTGGAAAAATACTGTCTCCACAGGAGGCCCTATTTTTATTGTATTACCCTAGATATTCATTTTTGATATGTATTTCATCTGCATACATAACCCTGTGTTCGAAAAAGTATGTACTGTCGCATATACTACTACTAGTATATACCACTCGTATACTACTACCGTTGGTGATACAAGCGTCGCCGAAAAATGAATGGACGGTGCATTTTTGCAGTAACTTCGCATGTGAAAAAATGATACGTCTCCACAGAAAGCCCTGTATTAAATTTACAATTTCGGACATTTCAACTGCCTCTCCCCCATTTACCCAGTTTTGCTGGGCCCCCCAGTTGAAATCTTATAGACGAGACCCTACCTAAGATCTCTCAAAACGGAACACTTCTCTCATTCCGTCCACTTTATTTTGCGAGTTTTAGTGCGTAAATAAACCTTAAATTTCCTGTCCCAAGGGGGACGTGGCCTCTTGCTTCCCCTAGGCAATGCCCCTGCGCCAAGTGAATAGAACTGAGGTGTAGTGGAAATGACGTGGTCGAAACGGGCGTTTTCCACCAATTTCTGATAACTTGCCTGAGGCGTTGAACCGATTTATTTAATCTGAAAAGGCTGGTATAAGCAAATGCCAGAGAACATGGATGCATGTGAATGCGAAAGCGGAGCTCACCAGAACAAGAAAGAATAGCATCAGTGACTGTAGAAAACGGTAGAAAGGTCGAAATCCGCGCGGAGAGCAGTTTCATTCATGTGAAAACAAACGTTGGTCGGCGTCGCTGGGCTTGGCAAGCAGCTGCCCTCCGAGTGCCCTAACGTAACAGATCCACCCTCCTCCGCGTGGCGCCCAACTTCCTGAACAGCGCGCGCCTCAAACGCCGCCACCGTCCGTAAAAAGCCAGCTTAATGATGCCGCCGGATGGCAGCCGTGACATCACGCGCCATTTAACATCTAATGACGTCATCGAGCACGTGCCGCGCCAATAGAGCAGTGGCGGCGGCGGCGGCGACGGCTGACGGCGGATCGCGGCCCACCCTCGCGCCGAGCCGATGAAGGGGCGGGGAGGGCGGGGAGGGAGAGTGCGAACGACCGCCGCCGGCGGTCCTGCTAGGAGAGGGGGCGCCATAAGTCGGCACGGACTTATTGCGAGGAGGGGAGGTGCAGGGATGGAAGCCCAGTAAACAGTGGAGACCGCCAACAACAGGACGATTGGGGGCTTGTCATGAGTTAAGAATCGCAGCGTCATCCGGAGCACTGACCTGGATGTAGCTGAAGCAGAGTTGTTTGGGTGTTGTTTGGTCGAGGTATGGTATTTGTTGACAATTCACATCCAAATGGTACATTTTAAATGCATTCACACTGTGACTTTTTCTGGATATAACACCATTTGAACGGGGTGTTCATGAAATCGCAATCAGGCTAAACGATTAGCAGTAAATACATTCCTCGTAAAACGCGTAACAAAATCCTTGAGACGCGTCCCTAGCGCACAACTGTCAGAAATGGAAATGGCGACATTGGCAAATACGTCTAAGTGATGCAAGAATAAATCACCAATAAAATAATGAAGTACATGAATATGTGGTGCTAGCCGGAATTTCTGGTTTTTAGTCCACTTCTTGTAGCCATGCAGGCGCCATGCCGAACTGACAGGTCTGCAAGTGGCCGCTCTGCCCCGCTTTGCTGGGCTCATATTGGATGTGATGCAGTTTAAAAGCAGGAACCACTTTTTCGTTTTTTTTAATGCACAAAAAATGCAATCCTGGGTGGTTTGTGGTCCCTACAATGGCCAAGGCAAGCAAGCAAGCTACTGCTGTTTGGTCCGTATCGTAATGGCGCAAGAACTTTACGTCATCTTAATGTCTGATTGGCGATGCTACTGGCCAAATGGTTTGGCCAACACACATGATTCTGAGGGCACATTGGGTGTTGATCTGTGATTTTGGAAAAGCATGGCAGAAAGGCCCACATTCCCTCTGGGTACTCATGAAGGTGAAACATGCAGTAATATACGGGAAAAATCACTGCACTTAAGCATTAACGCCATTTCTGTGATCTTGGTACTGTCGCTGCAAAACACGGCACTAAAACATAACGTTATAGCAACATGTTGACCACGCAACTGGGTCCGTCGAAATAGACAAGAAATGCCCGAAGCTGATGAGACCAGCGCTTAGGCGTAATTAAGGAGGCTCCTGGGAGCTCTCCACTTTCCATCTTTCCGTCCACGGTCGTAGTGAAAATCGCAAGACCAGTTAGGCTTTCGACGTGAGGTCGCACATAGCTTCAGATGCTTCACTTTAGCCAAAGGTATGCTCTCCATTTCGAGCTGATGCGTCACTGAGTAGAATTGCCCCGTACAATCATATGTAGTCAGGTGTCAGTACTTGATAGTTAAGCCCATTTTCATGCGGGGGGGGGGCGGGTGACTCGCCTCCCCTCCCCCACAATGTTGTCCGGTTCCAAAGAGCACACCGTTCGCGCTATAATGCTGAAATTTAATGATTTTTTTCTCATCTGCCCTTCTACCCCTTACACCAAAATTCACACCTCCTACCTGGAAGAGGAACGGCTCCAGAAAACGTTTCTGGGATTCAGAGGCATGCTTCCCTTCCCCACAGGGGCGCGGGAACTCCTCCACAGTTGGAGGGGTATTGGTGGAAGGGGTGAGGGGGCAAAGAAGCATTTTGGGTCAATTCTTTCCAGTCAACGCCACTAGGGTCAATGTTACATTTAGAAAAATCGGGGCAGCTGCCTCCCTTCCTCTCCCCCTCCCCCTCTCCCCATCTCCTGCGTCCCTGCTTGCCTGTTTAGATATCGATGCTATAAGCTACTATTTATCTATGATTTCGGTTCAGCTACTATTCTTTACTATACTGTGGTTTAGAATAGTGCACTACATGCTCTCTCTCTCTCTCTCTCTCTCTCTCTCTCTCTCTCTCTCTCTCTCTCTCTCTATATATATATATATATATATATATATATATATCACATTATAATACGTTAAATATACTATGTACCTATGATGATATGATCTGCCTACTATTACTATGATTTTAATGAGAGCTATTTATGACAATCTCATACACGTAGACTAAAAACTGTTTCAAGACTGCCAAGGGCGGATGCAGAGGGCATCATACGAGGTAACGCAACGTCATGTGCAAGTGGGTTCTTCGTACTGAAAACAAAGTATAGCTCGATACATTAACGCCTTTAGATGCCAAAGCATTCCTACAAAGGACACAGGTTGCGGCAGAAACCTAAATCATAATCAAGGGCAGACAGGTGCGGACATTTGGGCATCAGGCTTCAGGCCGAACTTAGCAATTTTTCCGTCACTAATTTCAATGCAATGGCGATGTTTATGGAAAATGCATATAAAACATACACTTTCACCTGCATTGGCGTGGGAACCAGGAAAAACTAAACGAGAGATAAAAATATGAACTTAAGTTTGGTACCATGAATACACCACGGACGCTTTCAGTAAGTTACAATTACCGCCTATTTTAGTTTTCTGGACCCATCATTGACGTTTCTTATAGACTGCAACCATCGTTTTACGTAAATGTATTGACATTAGCCTAGTCAATCCGGCAAAACTGAGTCCAAAAGAACCTTTAAGTTTGTGGATAACGGTCCCATGTATCAGAGCCCGACCTGAATCCGCCATTCCTTCCAAAAACTGCCTCCAGAGATGTTTTGCGACTAAACAAAGGCTAAAAAGGTTTATATCAGAGTCAGAGTCAGTGACTGCAGCATCTCTAGCAGCCAGTGGACGAAAATCGGCTGTTTGCCTTTTTTGTTCTCCTGGAGGCATCACTGACGACTTTCGCTACTTAAGAATATTTGAAAAGTTACTTCAGATCACAAGCTTCGGTTTGAGCCCTGTTTCGTTGACATCGGTCACGTAGATCGGCAATTAATCAGCAAATCTCAGGGGAAGGGGACCGAATCGCTCCTCCCCGCATGGATTTTAAGCGAAAATCACCGCATGAAAATAGGGTTGAGCGGTTCGGTTCGGGCGGTTGATAAAATCCCGGCAATGCCTGTGAACCAACGGACTTTGCTGCATTAGTATTACTTTACCCTCAAAGGCTTCTCGAACGTACATGTTTTGTGTATTTTCAGACTCCGCCTGTGTAAGTATGATAAGCTTATAAGTATGTTATAATACAGGCATACGTGTAGTATAAGTATGACATACGTATATAAACGAATTATATCGCACATACATACAATATAAGGGTATCATGTAAGTATAGTTAAGCGCCACAGCGTAACAGCACATGCTCTGACTCAGTTTCCAGGAAAAAGACACGAATGCAAGCAAGCATTCAGAACTCTGGTCTTCCTTAAATGGACGCTTTGCTCGCTTTCTTCTCCTGAATTAATTTGCTCAAAGGCGAAAAGCTGACAATCGCCGATCAGCATGGAAAAAATCGTGACATGTATGCGCTTGGAAGCTGGCATGGGCAGGCCCGCGTTGCATCATGTCGACAGGTGACTACAGAAAACGGTTTATAACTAGTTAGAGCATGAATGGCATGAAGTAGACGTCGTGGGCATGTTATCGAGAATCCCATGATGTATGGCTGGTCAATCACCTCGAATCTGGAAACTCGTAAGTAAAAACTGATGCATGTTTTAAAGTACAAATTACTTTACTTTCCGGAAAAAATCACTTTCATCAGCAGCAAATGGATCTATGCCAGGCAGGCTGCCTGATGAGAGACCGTCGCACAAAATCCGCCGGCTTTTCACCTTGGCTCATCCGGGTGGGAGGGAATTCTAAAGGAACCCCGCCCAAGTTTTCTGAACAAAGCATAAAAACAAAGAGGGCTAGAAGCGTGAAAATTTTGCCAACTCTTAGTACATAATTGCTCCACCTTATGACAGAATTTCAAAGTCGATTCGTATCAGGTCACTAATCTTTTCGACTTTTAAGCAAGGCATGTCAAAAGTCGTTTAAGTGTATACCAGTGATTGCAAAAAAGCGATACTGACAAAAGAAAAACATTGAAATTCCCAGCTCAGTCTCTACAAAATCTGCATTCCTAATTTTTCGGAGAACTGTTTGACCTGGCCTCCGGTTAACTGAACTGAGGTGCTGTCTTTGGGCTTTCTGCCAGAAACTGTCCTATACATCAGTCTTTTTCGATGAGAAAAGGGATACAAATCGTCACAAACGCTCTCTGAATGATTCAACGTGCCGTTTTTGAGGGGCCGTTGACCTGAGGCCGGGTCAACTGGATACAAAATAGAAAAACAAAATATACGACATAATGGGTATGAAATGCATTTGCAATTCATTTCCCGCGATGCACGATAGATGTTTATCTCAGTTTGTGCTGATGAAGGTTTTGGACTTACATGATGTCATGTGGCCTGACATGACCTGATATTATTTCAAAGATCAGCTGTTACTTGCGAGGCCGCAGAATTTCCTGAAATGTTTCAAGACAACGTATAGAGCTGGTTCACATGCTTGTAGTGAGTTACTTCTAAGAAACAAACCACAATTCATTCAACCTATGCTGACTTTGCACGACTATACTGACGGTAAAAACTATTAGTATAGTGACATGAAGCGGTTTTTACAACCTTAGCCGTGTTTCAGCACCTCGTTTTGGTACGTTGCACTGTTATTTTTTCGAACGAAACCGAAACTTTGTGCCTGCTGTCTTTTTGGACTTCGAAGATGACTTGACTTACATGTAATTCAAGAACATATTATCCTGATTACAGCGCTCAAATGGCGTTTGTTTGGCATTGCATCTTACCCCAATCATGAGATGCAAATGTTGTAAGGTCTGACCTTAGTTGACCTGATAGGGCCTTAAATGACATGTAGTAATCTTTTTCAAATAATACTTAACATAGCTGACAAGAGATTCGCAATGGTGATCCCAAAACGTATGCGTGAAGTAAGTTCACTCGCCTATCAGTTTCGACAGAAGCCATTGTTGTATTCCAATGGCTGCTGACTTGATTTGGCATGTCCTGAGGCGACGAAAATTATTTTTTGGCGATGTAAGGACGTCTCTGATCCTTTCTGGAATGTTCAGTAACCAAGGTCAGTTTACACGACCTTGATTTGATTTTTGCCTACATATTGTACAAGTCAAGATGTGACTTTATTTGACCTTTTACACTACAGTACGATGTCAGGGATCAGTAAAATGTGTTCAGTCTGCATACAGTTTTATGAGCTTTCGATTAGTGTCACTTCCAGCTCTGCAGCTCTCTTAGCTCTAAAGATCACGGGGAGGGGAGCTCGCCCCCCCCCCCCCCAGATAAGCGAAGGGCGATTCGGACACTTGGAAGTGCGCGGACAAAAACGTTAGCCCATACCACGAAGGAGAAAAGTTACGTTAGGCATATGGAGCAATGAAGTTATCAAAATAAGCAAAATTTCCAGCTTCTTTTAAGGGAGTTGTTTCAGGAATTTTCCTACGTGATTGGCGAAAAGGTCTTTCGAGACGACCAAAATTACCACATAAAAGCATTTAGCTGATTTTAAAATGATTTTAGTTGTTTCAGTCAACCCAAAACACTGAATAGTTTTTAGACCTTTTCCTGGGTACCAAGATTATTAATTAAGGGCACTTAAATGAATAGAAATCTGCGAATTACATGTAAGCAAGCAAGCAAGCATTCAGAATTTTGCTTTTCGTCGATTGCGCGTTTCGCTCACACGTTTCTCCTGAATCAGCCACATTTTCTGGAGCATTTAAATATATGTATTTCTTTGTTTTAGAAAACTGAGATTTTTATACTAGTCAAGTTTACGACATACCGACCAAGGCGGTATTCCTTTTAACGTGGACAGCGTTACAGCTGTGTAAAATGGCAAAGCGCATGAAGCCATTATAATACATATTACTAGCAATACGTATTCCTACGTATTGCTAACAAATGGAGACTGAATCGTTGTCATTACACTCTATAGACTCATATCAATTCCGGCCGCCACAGAGCCTTGTCCTCGCCGCGCCGTGGAACTTGGCGAAACCTGCGAAACCAGCGAAATCTGAAACCTGGAAAAATAGTCAACCAACCATATGACTCCGATCATCGAAGCTGTTGACGTTTTCTTAGTACGATGGTCATTAGAAGGTGTGACCACAAGCGGGAGCAGGCCAGTGCGGCCGGAGCAGGGCTGGTGACGGCCGCTGACCGGGAGCTCTGTACAGGACGTGTCGCCGTGTACAGGACGTGTCGCCGTGGAAGTCTGCCGGCTGCGCTTGCAGGCGGCTTCAGGAGCGGAATACTCGCGCTGTTATCGGACGGAGCCGCTGACGGGACACGGCCGGACTCGGCTCGGCACTTACGCAACAGGCGTGCCGGCGCGGGCGGGCCGGCGCGCGCCAGCATCGCCCCACCGCGGCAGACGCAGCCGGCGTGCAGATCGGCTACTTGGCCAGCATAGTGAGGCGCCGAGTATCGGCGGCCACCATCTCGGCGTGCCGGCCGACAGCCGCGCCATCACAACCGCGCCATCAATCAGTGCCGGCCGGCGACCGCAGAGCGGTCTCATTGGACGTTTATTGATTGATTTGCATGTCATTGTGATGCGGCCTAGCAGGGCATTGCGGTACCCGGCCGACCCCTGCGCCTGAGGGCTCTCTCGGCCCGCGGGCGGTATGGCCGCCCCTTAGTGAGCGGCGTTAGTGAGATCGGTGGCTGGCAACCGCCGATCTGACGTCACCCTCAGTGGCCGGGTCAGACGGTCCCCCGCTAGCGGGGAACGTGGCTGTCCCAGGCGAGGGTGCAAGGGGCGATCGCTTCTCCCCAGGCCTGAGGGGGTCCTGAAGGGGTCCCGTATGAGCTTCACGGGGTCTTTGTGAAAACCGACGGGTTCCTGATGCAGTCAGGGGCCTCTGAGAGTGTCAGATGACCCCTGACACGGATAGAACGTCCCCTAAAGCTCCCACAGGGCCCCTTGAGACCACAACAGGGTCCCAAGACGGCAGAGTTCCCCTAAAACTGCCAGAAGGGCCGTGGGACCCTTGAGACGACCAAGATGAGGTCTGAGTCCCTGAGATGGCACTGGGGCCCCTGCAATGTCATCGCGGAACCGAATGTATTTCAAGGGCCTTTGTGAAAAGCTGGAGGTTCCTGATGCAGTCAGAGAGCTTCCGGGAGAGTTCATGACACCCTGAGACGGCAAGATTGTCCCTAAGATAAATAAGAGAGCCCCTGGAACTCTCCAAGCTCCCTGTGACCGCAAGAGAGGCCCCAACATGGCACCAGGCTAGGTGAGAACGCCCAAAGCGCCAGAGAGGCTCCTGAGGGGGCAAGAACTTAAGAGGGGCCTAGCGTGGCGTAAGGAACCCCAGGCCAGCCTCCTGAACGGGGATTCATGGGTGACCTCAACCTCGAGAGGGGCCCCAAGTGGGCTACACTGGTCTTTTTGAAAACCTGAGGGGTTCTTGATGCGGTCAGGGGGCCCCGGGAAGGTCAGCTGGGTCCTGGGACGGCAAGATGGGCCCCTTCACCTGGTAGATGTTCATCTTCACCCCACACAAGGTAGATGACCCCTAAGACCTACAAAAACGTCGGGAAAACTCCTGCGAAATAAAGGCGATAAGAGGACCTCAAGGACAGTATGAGGCGCTGGACGGCCAGAGGGCTTAAGCGTGTTAAGCGGGCTCCTACCACGGAAACGGTCCCATGACACTGCTAGTACAGAGGCCCCTAATACGGCTAGAGGGGCCCTAAGACTGCTAGATATATCCCATGTAACAGAGGAAAATCCATGAATCAGCCAATGATACCATCGCAACGTTCAGAGGCCCCATGACACTGCACAAGGGCCCTGAAATCGCTAAAAGGTTTTCTTTGCAATAGCCAGAGGGCCCTTGAAACGGTAAAAGGTGTTCCCCAGAGACGGCAAGCGGGGCATTTAGGGCAACAGGGGTCCACTGAGACTGTTAGAGAGGGGCCTTTGAGACTGCTAGCCACCAGTCTGTAGTAATAGGGGCCCTTGAGACGACCAGAGTTGTCCCTGAACCTACAAAACTTGAGACTTCAAAACAACTCCTGAAACGGCGAAAGGACCTAGAGGATTACTAGAGGCGCCTCTGTCACGGCAGAGCGAAACCTGCAGAGGGCCCTTTTTACTGCCTGAGAGCCTCCCTTGACGGCAAAAATGTCCCAGCGGTGGCAGGAGGGAACCCGAGATGACTTAAGCGTCCCTGAAACTTCCAGATGGTCCCCCGGAACTGTATGAAGTGCCCTGAAACTGCCAACATTGATACCCATATGTATATACATATATACATATACATACATGCACAAATGTAAACGCTGGAAGCGTACCGATGTTGGCTACCTTCAATGAAAATACGCCAAAAGACGTTTGTAGTGCCCTCATTTGCACTCAAGCCATCCCGTATTGCCCGAAATCTGATCTGCAAAAGATGAAAAATTGACACCATAGGTCAATGACCTGACACGACCTCGACCCGAAATCTTCATTCAAGACGTCAGATGAATGGAAGTTGTCGTATTCCAGGTTTCAACGCTCAAACAAATGCCATTTTCCCGTTCCGTGCGAAAAGTTGTAAGGAATAGTCTGTACGGGCAGAGAAAGATTTCAAAGTTGATCTTTTCGCCCCCATTTGACCTTGAAGATATTGACCTAGGATCATGGAAAACTGCACACAAAGTAAATCGTTATGACCCTACTCTGTCCATAAAATTTTGTGTCTCCAGCTCTTTCCATTTCTGAGATCGGAGGAAGGTGGCCCTTTTGGGTCTCGCTTTCCAGTGCGCGTTAGCGCAAAACCCCTTTCCACTGCGCGAATTGAGGGACTGTCTGGAATGGGATCACTCAAGTAAACTGTACTGCTCGCGTTGGCCCATTCATAACAGTCGCAAGCGCTGCACGTGGCCCGTTCCACCCTGCCCATCATATGGAGACTGTTTGGATAGCCCTAGTGCTGGCCTATCGACCAATCAAATTTCAGCTGCCTATGTCACTGCTTTTGGCACTGCAAGATCTCCATGTCCAAATTTGAATACGTGCCTGTGGAACGCCAAGTCGATCGCACGTGGGTGCCGACCACAAAAGCGCGCACCCGAAAGTGGGGACCATTTTGTCACCATGTCTTGAGTCAACAACATCCGCCGTTTGACCTGTACCCGTGATTAGTTGAAATCAGCAGAGGTCCGGCTCGCGCCACGTGGCACGTGCCTTATGCCACAAATCGCTTCGGAACTTACACCACAATTTGCCCGCCGAGATGGTGGACAGGATATATATATATATATATATATATATATATATATATATCTTGGAAAGATGGTAAAAAAGAGGGGAAGAACAAGAACTAGTTCTAAAGTCCACCCCCTACGGGAATAGGGTTAGTTGCGCACACGTAGCATCAAGCATAACGAATTTCGAATTTCGGATACGCATCATCAAATGACCGATGTTTTTCGCGTTTTTTACGACTAACAGTTGAAAACTAAGGGAATATGCAGGAAAAGTCTGAAACACATTTTGTACGGTGGTGTTATGGGTTTGAGAATGCAGCTGATGTCGTGTCAGGAACGCATTCGGAAATACTCTCAGAAGGACATGGCGATTTTAGAATCCAATGTGTTCCCCGTTTTTTCGGTCTCTTCCGGTTTCGGTCTCGCGATGGTCTCTTACACTCTAGCTGATCTCCTGTGTGTGTGCCACTGTTTGTTCATGCCGTATTTAATCGTTATTCCATCGGAATGAACGGCACTCAGAAAACAAAATCCAGAATGCACAGAATAGTGACAGAGTAAACCTGGCGCCGAAGCTTTCCACGTCCACATGGAGGGGGAGCGTCGAGCGTATGCAGATAGGGTAACCGAGGTTCAGAGGTCTCCGGCAACTGACGAGCAGCTGTCGGTCGACTGGCCGGCTCGTAGATGGATTCGGAACGCTGCCGACCCGCCAGCAGCCACTGCCTGTCCCTCACCGACGCCCCGCCTCGGCTCGACCCGCCCGCTCACCCGCACGGCACCACAAAATCGGCATGTGTTTTCGTTCCTGGGTGCCGTTTCTGCCGCAGCTCTCACTCCGGTGCACACGGCCGCGTCACCCCTTCACACGTCCTCGTTAGAAGCATCACGCAATTATGGAAAGCGCTCGGGGGTCGCCCAATCTGTCACGACGGCGGCGCCCTCATTGGTTCCAGCCGTGCAAATATTAGCGCGGGAGGGGAGAGCGCGCCGGTTGTGGCGCGCCGCGCCGTAAATCTGGCGCAGACGAGCCGTGCCCAGCCGAACACCTTCCAACAGGCACCCCGCCGCGCGCTGAGATATTGGCGTTGGCGCCTGTCGAAGCGGGGAATTCGATTGGCCTGCCGACTAAGACAATAGCGGTTGTGGCCCCCCGCCGGGCGGGCCGCGGCGCGGACCGCACAAAAAAAGGCGCCGGGCGAGCCGAGCGGGCAGCGCGCCGAGCCGTCGCTGACTGGGCCCGCTGCTTCCACCGCTGAGCCGTCGCCGACTGGGCCCGCTGCTTCCACCGCTGAGCCGTCGCCGACTGGGCCCGCTACTTCCACCGCTGAGCAGTCGCTGACTGGGCCCGCTGCTTCTACCGCTGAGCCGCCGCTGACTGGGCATGAAGCAGGCGATACCGGAGGCCACGCCGGACCGTACGCAACCTATGACGACTCGTGACGACCCGTGACGACACGGATGTTGGCGGAGGGAGCAGAGCAGTAACACCGAGGAGGCGGAGCGGAGCACAGAGATAAACAGCCAGAGAGAGGAGACGGGAAAGAGAACAGAGGTGAGAGGGAGCGAGGGAGAGAGTCGGTGAGGCAGGCGTGGAAGTGGGCGGCAGGGACAACATGGGCCCCCAGGACGCACGGTATGCGCTGCGCCACGCCAATCGGCGATGATGAATGGGGCATTCTGCGGAGCGGCCGGCCTCCGTGAGGGCAGCACACCCGTGGAAGACAGAACGTCAGTAAAATATTTATCTTCCAAGTAAACATGCGTCTGCTGTCGTGTTGGACCTCGATCAAAACACCGATGACCATCTCTCCGCACAGCACCCAAATGGTGCATCAGATGAGGTTATGACAGGGAGCAGAAGGATGACTACGTGCTCAGTCGTGAATTGAAACGTTCAACGACGCCTGTGCCACTTACTTTCTGTAGCACGTGCGAAGCAGGGGCTGAGTCTGCGAGGGCAGCCCAGTGAGAAGGAATTGGCGGGCTGACCACCCTCCATTTGGCCCGAGCCGGGTGCCCAGGACGCCCTAACTCAGTGTTCCGGCGCACTCCTGTTCAGTGTTCAGTCTTGTTTGTAAACAATGCATATTCAGTTCTCGGCTTTAGATCTTTGGCTTTGCCTTGTTTTTTTTCTACAATTTCAGCCTATCAGTAAAATAATTCGCCAACACTGAACAGAAAGCGTGCATACCATTTTTGGTTGCGGACACGCAATGTTAGAACATTGCAGAGATGTTGTGGGGACTTAGTTGAATTGCTCATGGCATGTGCACGAACTCTTGGCACTGAGTAACAGTATGTATGCATACGAGCTCTTAAGGAATTCAGCAAACTGCCTGGCACCAGAATCCCACAACCGATGTTGGTGGACCGCCCCACGATTGGTTGGTTGGCTGCTCCTAAAGATATCAAGGTTGCTTTCACAGTTGTTTTTGGCGATTTTTTGATCCTATCTTGATTGATGCTTTCATGACTTGGTATTAACAGTTTGCTGAAATTAGTCCTTCTCATGATGCACATACTGAGCTGTCGGAGACAACATCAGAGAAGGTCACAGTGCTTTCTGGCAGTGTCAAAAATCATGAAAAGTGTAAGTACATTTATCTCTTTAGATAAAATAAAAAACGATTCAGAGCTGATTTGTTGATGAATTCTCAGTTAATAAACACGTTAAGAGGCTCACTGCCTAATTTCGCGAAATATATTTGATGCAAAAAGTGTGAATGCAGACCATGGTTTCGATTTATTGTATTTACGCGTAAAATCCCAATTTTTGGGGTTAGTCTGCAAATAGTCTGTCAACATTCAACGGTCGATTCGAAGCCTTATCCAAGATGCTCTCTGGCCTGATCTAGGGTAATCATAAGCTTCGAAATAAGTGTTGATATGCTAGAAGCACGATGAGATAATATCCACACATCAATGTAATCAAATATAGCCTATTCACTCCAGTTGCGAAAGAAGGCCAATTCTTGTCGACTGCCCCAGTTTGACCCAAGACAGATGGCCAACAGTAGCAGGTCAATGAAATACTGTTATCGCCATTGTACACGAAAAACAAGCATCATATGGCGTTTCTCTAACACACTAACTCTCAGTTTTTCAACGACTGGGCATGGGCTAAAGGTGACACTGTTCAATCAAAAACAAGTTACCAAGGGTTTAATTATGTTTTTAGTTACCAAAGTTAAAAAAGTGCTCATATTTTCTAGTTTATGGATAAACATTCAGACTTTTGCCAAGAATGTATGTCCCATAACAAAAGAAACACCACAGTCCCTGAATCGGTTTGATCTATCCATAAAACTTGGCTTAACCCACGCCAGGTAAAGCGGGTATGAACCTCCCTATGTTAGGTGCACTCAAACCTTATTGGCTGAAAACGCCAAGAGGGCAGTGGCAGTACCACGCATTCAGAACGGCGGGGGCAAACGACTTTTCGAGTCGTTTTTGTCATTCATCGTCATTGAGATAATCATAAATTTTCCTGAGCTAGGGGGAGATCCCCCGCTGCCTCCCTCGCCAAAAATGGCGCTTCCACTGCATAGAGTTCAGTTTTGCCACAGTTACATTACCTCGACATTCAAGGCATTTCATCGTGAAAACATTGCACAGTGGTTATGATGTTTTTGGTATCAGCATCACGACGGCTTTCCTGGCAAAAGACCAGAAATCACAGATCTTCCAATGCATACATATCGCCATTATAGGGTCGCTGTCGGATACGGTATAGTTTCGGAATTACGACGTATCCGATCTCTCAGCTGGTCCTCTATGATAAGTTCATTGTGTGGGTGACACTGAGGCGGACATTTTGTAGTCAATGCGCGTAGTAACAATACTACGAAAGTTCGAGGAAGGCATATCTTTGCTGACCCCCTCCCCCCTGCAGGCACATACAACTCCCCTGAAGAACATGATTTTCCTCCGCCCCATTAATGAATTCTGCAAAGGCCCGTTAGACGGTAAAATAAACTCGCTTGATGTCTAAATATTCGCCTCCTTACGTAGATGAGGTTCTGCAGTGACGGACGTGCTTGAACACCGGGCACGCACCAATGTACCCATTACCATTGCTTAGGTTCACGGTTGCAAGAAAGCATCTTGAATGTCTAAAATTACAGCATCATTCTCGGATGCTGTTGGTCTCATTTTCCGAACGGTTGATTTATTGTAACAGGCTCTCCTGCGATGCTGGCTGCTACCGTGTGACGCTAATTCATTCAGCAGATCTGCGTTCATAACGAAATTATACACCACTGATCCAGCTAGCAGCCATATCGCGTCTGTGCGGCACGCTGGCCAATGGAGGACGTTCGACGGTGGCTGCTCCTCGGTACAGTGGATCGAGGCGAATAACCCGACAGACAGCAGTCGCAGCCAGAACATGCTAGCAGCGAAGACTGCGTCGCTGGCGAAAAAAATATCACATGCGCCGGAAGCAGTTCTGATGACCCGTGATCGTTCACACCCGTCTACATCGTGTGCTGTCACCTAGGTCGTCTGCCCTCGCTTTGTATATTTTAATTGAATTAGGGGTTAATTAGTTACGCCCAATTACTCTTACATCCCTAAACAACACATGATCGCCTCTCATAGTTCCTAGTGAATTGATCACTGGTTAAATGCTTTGTCAATAATATTTAACCGAGGCCGAAACCAATATCGGTAATTCGTCTCGCCCGATGGTGAGTTGTAACAATTACGCGGGCTAATTAAAAATTCCGCCGCGCAGTACGCAGGTTCGGACGGCCCACTCCGGCGCCGTCCGTTCGGCCTGTGATGAATGGCATTGTTTGTCGCGTATTTCCTCGTGCGCCGCGCACGCGAGGTGATAGAAGGCAAAATCGACGCACTCAGGTAATCAAAGATGGTGCGATACTGTCGGCGCGTGCCAGGACCCCTGCTGGCCGACGATAGGCCTACCCAGGCCCGGCAACCACCAGCCGCTGCTGGAGGCCTGTACGTCCCGGTGTCGGTGCCGACATGTACAGATATATGTCAACGGTCAACAGCCGACCGACAGAAGTCCAAGAATACCGGACTGTCGGAAATGTCATGATCTTTTTATGTTTGATTTGCGACAAATGGCATGTGGCTCTTAACCCTCTTTAACACTGGTTCCTTTTTCAGTCTAGTGGGGAAATTATGTTGTTGGAATGAAAGCAATTCCCACTCAGAAATTGCAGCCACATAATAAATCATTTTCATAGTTATGGTTCAATGATTGATTTAAATGAATTCCATCCACTTGCAAAATATTTTCGTACTTTTTGACCCTAAGTGATAGGCTTTAAGACAAATGTTTTTTTCTACAAAAAAAAAAACGGCATCGCAAGTCCGTCACAGCCATCCTTTCCATTATCCGCAGAGTTTAACCGCCATGAAACCTGATGTCAAGACCTCTGGGCACAAATGAAGGCCGGTAGGATCAGGACGTTGAATATTATGACGCTGAAAGATAACGTATTATGTTGAATATTATGACGCTGAAAGATAACAACTAAAAAAGCAGTTATAAAAATTTAGCTTTTTCACGATCATTTTCACGCGGAAACGTTTCATTCTGCACGAAAAAACCCTTAAGTTATATACACATATATATATACATACATACATATATATATATATATATATATATATATATATATATATATAAATGGTGGCAGCGCCATCATCTCAGGCGTTCTGCTCTTGCCCGCCAGCAAGCCGACATCACTGGCGTCTACATGACGTATCTACATGGCTTCTACATGCGTCGCAACATCATGACGTCACCACAAACGGCAACCGAATGCAGTCATTGGCATGCAGCAACGTGGCGATCGATAACCGCTGACGGCGCGCGCTCAAAGGCAGTGGCCGCTGACGCCGGCACGTGCGTCGCGACCGGCCGGCTAATGAAGAGCTGGCTTCAATAGCGTGCGGCGGCCGGCCGCCGTCGTGAGTCGTCATTTCTGCAGCGGCCATGCTGCATGATGGATCCGGCCGGCAGACGGCAGTCATGGCGCAGTTACCGGTCCGGCGCGGCCGGTATTGCACGCTGCGCTGACGAACGTGTCGCGCAGCCGGGGAGCGGCCGACTCTTCAAACACGGCGTCTGCAAAGCAAGAGAAGATAGAGGAGAGAAGGAGGGGGAAGGAGAGAAGGGGAGGGAGAGAGCGAAGAAAAGGGAGAGGAAGGCATGGGGAAAGGACGAGAGAGTGAGAGAAGAGAGGAAGAGAGCAAGAAGGAAAAGGAGAGCAAGGGAGGGGAGAGAAAGAAAGACAGAGAGAGAGAGAGAGGGAGGATAGTGTATCAAAGGCAGTTGCACTTACTTTACATCTCCACTGGAATGCAGCTCTATCAGCAACATCTTAATTAATTTTATTGGAAGGCGAAGCACGGCCTGCGGGTTACCCTATCCTACGGAGGCTGCGGTAGCAGCAAATACATCATATTGTTTGGAGCGTCCAGTCGGAACATGCAGAATTTACGGTCAGTCATAAATAATTCTCCTCATGCCGTTCCTGACGAGGGGAACCGTGCAGGGCATAAATGAACCTGGCACACTGGCCTGATTGCAGGTCCCAGTCAAGATCTCCGTTCCGGTCTTTGACACTCGTGTCAATGGTAAATCCAAAGATCACTAATTAGTTTGTAGAAACTAAGCAGTCTGCTGGAAGTTGGGTCGGTTTATCTGTTGAAAGAGCATTTTTTCCTGGCTAAAAACGTTTTATGAGGTCGTCCTAACGTCCTAGTGATGTGAGAGAATACGGGAAAATGCTTTAGCAGCATGGAAATGCAAATGTAATCGAAAAATAATGAAGTATGTGAAAAACGGAAAAATCTTGGAAGTCACGCGTCTATCAATTAAAATGTCCTCGGTGTCGAATAATCTATATTATTCTCGCTAGTATCAATTTAAAGAGCATCATTTATTACGTTTCGAAAATGGGACGAAAATTACAGGTTTACGGAAAGGCGGGGCGGGCTGAGGAGGGCACTATTGGACATGATTACCGATAAAAAATGGTGGAACGCCTCAAGCAGCGTCGTCTTGACGGTGATATGTTAATGATCGCACAGCGTACTGTCGGTCTATCTAAAAACAGAGCAAATAAGAACAATCAGCGAACCATTAAAAGGTTCATTGTTGCGAAGCCAGTTGTCTGAAGTAAAAAAACAAACTTCGTATGACACAGTGTTATAAAACGCGTGGCAACCAAAAAGTGGTACGGGAAATGAAACTATCAACTCGCGTATCCTTAAACGCACATCTTAGGTTGAAGTCCGTCTGGCATGGCTCTTTGTAAGTGCAACAAGTGTTATTTGGGGGATTGAAAAGAATCGTTTCTCAGCGGCGCGTAGCCTATTATCATTGTTCTCTAATGATGATAAAAAATGTAATGTGTCCCAGGCCCAGTCTGCGCTGGCCTCACCCAACCGACCATTACTCGGTACAAATCGGCGGTTTGAACCGCTTTTATGGAAGGGATTCTTGAAAAATGGTGGCTAAGTCGAGAGGACGGTGACCTTTTAGGAGGGAAGGTTGGCGTGGGTCGCGCCCCGTTCTGCCTCCATCTGTACGTGCCCAGTGATTTATCGCACCGAGAATATCTCGTGTCAAAAGATAAAACCACTGGTCGCCTTTAATTATACCGCTTAGGCAGCATCATAAAGGCTGAAGTAATAGATGAAAGGAATGTGGGCTGGGGCTAGCCGGCTAATGAATATCGTGTGTGCTCTCAGAACTCAGTTGTCACCCAGCAGGCCTCGGCGTCTGCATAGGTTGGATAGTATCAGGGTTAGATTATTTGAATAAAACATGTAATTTTGACGCGATCTGGTGCATTTTGCAGCTGCATTTCCAGCGTCTTCTAAATAGCGTGTTAAGCCGCTTAACCATGATAAAAAACAGGCCGCAGAATCATCGTCTTAACCATCTTCTGAGGCAGGCAACCCACGTCATGACGGCCGAGTGGGGCCATTCGTCGAGCGTCCAGCACAAGTACTCGAGCTTGCTGCAATCGGCTCCGGACTTGCTCCTTCGTGGTATACGGGCTCGGCTAGCCAGTGGGCTGGAATGCGGATTTACGGGCGCGGCCGGCCGGGTCACTCCGGTACTGTTATTTGCTCCGTTTCGCCGGCCGTTTTCAATAATGAGCGGGCAGTTAGAGTCTGCGGGCGTCACCCAGATGGATCGAGCGCCGCCGGCGTCGGCCAGCCCGTGCCCGGTCCGGCCGCAAATGACATGTGGTCGCCGCCAAATCGCTCTGCGGTACCGGCCGGCTCATCGGCGCCGCCCGGCACCAACAAACAATACGGCGGCGGCGGCACGCCGACACGCGCGCTGCCATTCACCGGCCAGCCGGATTGCCTGACGCCCGCTGGCGGATCTCAGCCGCTGCAGCGTGTCCACTGGCACTGGTCTGGTTTGTGGTGACATCCTCTCTGCGCTTCGTCCCCAACTTGAAGTGGATCAGTGCGAAAGCTTTGCGGACAATGGATATCAGGACAATTCAAGAAAAAACTTTCCTCTCATCGATCATCCATAGAGAAACGAAAACCCTGAATATAAAATCTTGCCATGCGGAACCAAATACAGCCAGATTTAAATCAATAAAAACAAATTCAGAAGAAAACTCGCGAAACACGTAATCAGAGAACCAGGAAATGGTCATAGCAGCCGCAGACTATTCTCGTATATACATGCGGGTTTTGCGATTAATGAGGAACTTGAGGACAGCCATAAAGGACTCGTATCACGTCTACAATGTGACGTCATTTGATGCTCTGTGGCACGTGGTCACTCTTTTCTAAAACCATCCACACTGCCTGTGATATCCACGCGATATCTGAAACGATGCAGCATGTGACATTGTCTCACGTGCGTCCAAATAGCGTCGTTCTGGTGTCACCACACATGCTGTTGTCAACAGGTTCGCTGTGGTGGTGAAACGTCACTGTTTTACACATCTACGACGTCGGAAAACGTAATCTGCTAAACCTGTTCAAATCAAAAGTAGTAAGTCAGGATAATATCACGTGAATAACTTAAACATTCCTGCCAGAAGCACGAGTTTCTCATTGAATCAAGAAACAATCCAGCCATGTCAAAAACGTGGGCTTTCCACCTCGATTGTGGCCAAAAAGTCTGAAGAGAAGATCAGATGTTTTGCAACATGATTGTGACACGGCACGATAGCCGACGCCATCTAAAAAAGTAACGTACCAAAAAAGCCAATCGCACAAACCCGGTGTCGTATTCGTATGCGTTTCATAAAAACGCGGCCCTGCGCACACCGTGTGCGTCGCTCAAAAGCCCAACTTTTAGCGACGTCCCGACGGGTGTGGGGAATTCTTCTGTAGCACAGAAGAGACGATTTGTGATAATTCGCTTTCCGGAAAACACCTGACTGACGCCTGAGTGGACCAGACTTGAGGCTCGATGACACTATGTAGATGCACCAGCATGCAACTTTGCAGAATGAATTTCTTTACGGAATCTGCTGGTATTTCGGCGTCCTCTCACTTGCAATGCCTCAGTCTAAATATGGCGCATCTCCGACAAATAAGGAATTAACAGTTAATATTGAGTGCGTCAGTGCATGAAATTCACAATAACTAACCGTCTAATCGTCCCCATAATGTTTGTCCGGACACTGCTAAGGGCAGATGCAAGCGACATCGTAGGGGAGTATGCGGCGCCATGTGTAGGTGAGTTATGAGTACCAAAAACGAGGCATAGCTCCATAACTAAACATTTTTACATGTCAACATTGATGCAAAGAACACGTTTTGTAGAGACCTTATAAACAAGTTTAAGGGTGGAGCCAAGTACAGAAATTTGGGGGTTTGGCCTCTGATCCGTATGAAACAATAATTTACGTCATGAATTTTAACCTAGTAATGACATTTATATAAAATGTATCTGCGAAATATACTGTATAGTATATGCGTATTTGCAATGAAGGGCCCAGGGAAAATGAAGAAAAAGAAACAGGAAAATATGACCCATAGTCTGATGTCATCAGTGCACTATCGAAACATTTCATGGTGGTCGTGACGAGGTGGCTATGTTAAAACTGGAAGGGTGGGGAGGGACAAAACAACAGAATCAAAGTACGATATTGACACGTATCTCAGCAAAGATTTGAGACATCAGAAAGATTAGCTTGCTGAAACTGCATGGAGTTCTTAACACCCTTTTTCCAAAGCATTCCATTTTCATACATTTTCCAAGCTGCTGCGGGTATTGGCAGAGCGCCAGGCCCCCCCCCCCAAAAAAAAAGGATTTGCGCCAGTCCAAATCAATGATTGCAAGGATCAAGCAAAATGGCATTTAAAGAAGGGATTCCACGACATTATGGGTTAGGATTCAAGATGTTGCCGTTGTGAGGCAATATCTTTGTAACATTATATATTATTCATTTGTTTTCAGAACTCTCATGAGGACTGTAAAACACAAAGACATCGTACGGAATAAACGTGTGAAAATTTAAGAATGTGTTTTTTCGCTACAGGAAGCCGTCATAGGCAAGCAGCCGCCCTGTACATATTGCTACACAGCGGGGACTGAACGCGCCCAACAACCGGCAGCTCGCACTTCCTCTAAAGAAGCTCCGAGCGTGAATATATTAATAGCTAAGCATGAGTATTGCCGCCATTATCATAGATTAGCGTCGAGTACTGAGGTCTGGCGTGGAGGCAGCACTCTGTGCCGTCTGGCTGCTGACGCCCTGCAGCCGGCCGCATTCCGAGCGGGCGCGCGGCGCACCCCCGCGTGCGCCGTGTTTGTGTCGGCACCCCGTGTGACCGCCGACGGTGCCGCTCTGCCGCCGACCTGGGGTCACCTGGTCAGCTGACGGGTATTTATGACGCATGGCGTCGATTCATCAGCAGCCCGCCGCCCGGCCGGCGTGAGAGAGCCGGCCGGCCTCCTGTGCGCCGCTCAGCCATGCTAATGAAAAACGGCAACTAGCATTCATGAGGTGGCAGAACAAATTCCCGGAGACGCGTCGGCGGCGGCGGGCACCTGTCAGTCCGCCAGTCTGCGGCACCTGTCAGTCCGCCAGTCTGCGGCACCTGTCGGTCCGTCAGTCTGCAGCGGACACCTGTCGGTCCGCCAGTCTGCGGCACCTGTCGGTCCGTCAGTCTGCAGCGGACACCTGTCAGTCCGCCAGTCTGCGGCACCTGTCGGTCCGTCAGTCTGCAGCGGACACCTGTCAGTCCGCCAGTCTGCGGCACCTGTCGGTCCGTCAGTCTGCAGCGGACACCTGTCGGTCCGCCAGTCTGCGGCACCTGTCGGTCCGTCAGTCTGCAGCAGACACCTGTCGGTCCGCCAGTCTGCGGCACCTGTCGGTTCGTCAGTCTGCTGCAACGGACACCTGTCGGTCGGCCAGTCTGCAACCCTGTCGTGGCACCAGCCTTTGTCTTCTACGCAGAACTCGCCTTGTCGCCGACCATTGCCGGTGGACCCGGCACAGGGCAGGCGGATAGGGGCGTGACAAGAGAGGGCTGGAGGTGTCACAGGGGAGAGGGCTGAGGAGAGAAGGCTGGGGCGTCACAGCAGAGAGGGCTGGGGGCGTCATGGGAGAGGGGGCTGGGGGCGTCATGGGAGAGAGGGCTGGGGGCATCACAAGAGAGAGGGCTGGGGCATCATAGGAGAGAGGGCTGGGGCATCATAGGGGAGAGGGCTGGGGACATCATAGGAGAGAGGGCTGAGGCGTCATAGGGGAGAGGGCTGAGGCGTCATAGGGGAGAGGGCTGGGGACGCCACAAGAGAGAGGGCTGGGGACATCATAGGAGAGAGGGCTGGGGCATCATAGGAGAGAGGGCTGGGGGCGTCACAAGGGAGAGGGCTGGGGACATCATAGGAGAGAGGGCTGAGGCGTCATAGGAGAGAGGGCTGGGGGCGTCATAGGAGAGAGGGCTGGGGGCACCACAAGAGAGAGGGCTGGGGGCGTCACAAGGGAGAGGGCTGGGGACATCATAGGGGACAGGGCTGGGCGTCATAGGAGAGAGGGCTGTGACATCACATGAACTGGGGTTGAGGACGTCATGGGGGAAATCCTGGGGGGCTGTCACAGGACAGGTGACTGGGTACGCCACAGAAAGAGCTGCTATCACAGGGACGTCACAAGGGAACGGCTGGGAACGCCAGAAGGGAGGCAAACTGGGGACATCAGAGGGAGGAAGCTGGGCACGTCAGAGGGAGGCAGTTGGTGAAATCAGAGGGAGGCAGAGAAAGTTGGGGTCAAAGAAAATCAGACTTTACGGCAGGGGAAGTTGGGGGAACGAGTGAATGTTGACGGAACATGCCGCCTGTTTTACGGGAATTATTGGGAGTGGAAACGAAAATAAGAGTCCACTCTCCATCGGCTTTTGTTTCCGAAGACAGAGTGGGAAAGTGGAAATCGGGATAATTTAGCCAGTCACTTACAGAAGACAATCCTACGTTGAATGATATATATATATATATATATATATATATATGGCCATGCGTAAGTGTCAGTTTCTAGTGAACTCCAGTGTTCTCCGTCCCCTATTTTGATTCCGCGTATCATGTCAGTTCAACTCCTAGATGAAGCAAACCTGGGAAAGTGGAAACCCAAAAACAGCCGCAATGAATACGTGAACAACTACTTATGCTTCCCATTCATAACTTTCTCTCACCAGCGTTTACACTTTCTATTCCTGCCAAAAGCATGTACTTTCATTCAGTGACTGTTCGTCCGGCCTCAGCTCCAGGCAGAATACTTTTGTGTTACTCTTATCGTGGACTTTTCTATGGCCAAATTTCCCCGGGCCTTATTCAGCTCCTCCTGATATCTCAAGAACAGGTCTTCCGATTTCGCTGGCTCAAACGGACCTTCTTCGAGTCTAATAATACTAATGTTTCAAAATAAAAATGTGTTAATGGCGATTTCCGGGGCATAAAAACGTGGCTTTCTAGCATATTTTTGCTAGCCATAACATTGGATATTTTCGGTGGAGGGCCCCTCAAAAGAAAATCAAAATGGAACCTGAAGCCCTATGTGTACTGACCTATAAAACGTCCAAAAGACCATAAACGCTCATATATATATATATATATATATATACGTATTTTTATGTTTACAAATGTATGTACTGACATCAGCGACCGACCGCAGCATTACCTTTTACTAGCTTTCTTGTCTTTTTTTGATGGAGAGAATTGTCGTATTTAGATCGTTTGTTAATCGTGAAATCAAGATCACAAAGACACTCATTTATAGAAGCGTTTCGAAGAATTCTTTTCCACCTTCAGAATGCAGACGCTACAATGTTATCGCGACGCTACAATGTGGGTTTGAGCAATTGCATACAAGGCCAAGCGTACTAAATATAAAAGCACTTTCATATTTGGCATTTCCTAACAGTGAAAAATCAGAGCAGTTATTTCGCCGTTAGGACATGTCAAGAATGAAACCACTTTTGTATTTAACTCGCGCACGACCGTCGGCCAGTTTCGATCATGCGCGACTGGCGGGGCAGTTGACTGCCCCCCCCCTCTAACTCACGAACGGTTGGTCGCACGATAAAAATAAACACGCCGTTGAAAAACTTGTGACGAATAGAGCCCGAAACTGGCCTCATTTTTAGTTTCAGACAATATGTAAGCAATTTACGTCCTATATTTGTTTTCTCATAGCCGACTGCATGAGACTGAGAAACGGCCTGAATCTCAAGGACTGTGACTAATGACGCATAGTTAAAGGCACCAGGGCACAAGTAAAGGTCCGCAAATGCCGATACACATCTAATTCCTCGGATTTGTTCAATATGTACGCCCAAACGTTGAGTTAAAAATACACCAATTTTCGCGTCGGCTGTCGGCGTGCGGCGCAGCCGTATGCAGTAGGAAATTGACGGGAACTAATTTTAGCGTTCCCCTGTTTTTGCGAGAAAAGCCTATCCATGTAAATTTCATGTTTTTTTTTGTTTTGCGAAAAAGTTACAGAGCGCTAAACTTTTTGGAGACAGGCCTGTTTGACCTGACGTAGGTCAAGTACCTGACCTGACCTGAGCTCAAAACTTTGACACAAGGTGTAAAAATGATGAAGCAAAAGGTACACAAAGTTTCGTGACTCTGTGTTTGTTGGTTCTCTCGCAGTTCCCGAAAAACTTCGGGGGGGGGCAGTCAACAGCCCCCCACAGTCGGGGACGGGTTAATACGCATGGTCTTGTATGTAATTGCTTAATCGCAAAGCGTAACGCTGCGATAACTGTCAGCATTCTGAAGGTGAAAAACGAATTTTTCAAAACGTTAATAAATGAGTGTCTTTGTGACCTTGATTACACGGTAAATGAACGATCCTGAGACGACAGCTCGCTCCATCAAAAAAAAAAAAAAAAAAAAACGATAAGAAACGCGCCAAAAGCAAATGCTGCAGTCGTTTTTAACAATATAGGTTCAGAAGAAAATGTCCTACTGCGATGCACGAACGTATATACACACACACACACGCACGCACATATATATATGCGTGTATATATATATATATATACATATATATATATATATATATATATATATATATATATATATATATATAAGTACTAATTACGTTTTTAAACGTTTTCACAATGGATCTTGGTAGTACTGTGGCTTCGTAATCGTGTTCGTTAAAAATCGCACCAATGCTCAATACAGACAACAGGCAAACAAAGTGGCACTTCATGGCTTTATTACCTGTATTTAAGCAGAGACCGCCTGGGGGCGTCAGATAGGGCACCCCTTCAGTTTTTTTCTTGAATAGCTTCTAACCCGTTAGTGCCAGCGCAACCAAAATTTCAGCACATGCTCATCATTAATTTTACATATTTTGACATCAAAATTGTTTGTTTCCATGCTAGGTCAGACCATGGAACTATGGCGTCATAAGTCCACCCTTGCATGAATGTTTTCGCCTCTTCGAGTAACGACGCGATCATGCTTCGTTTTTTTACGCAATATTCGCGAACAGAATGCATAAATTATTTGGATTTACGTAGGACACGGTCCCCAAAAGGATATACAAACGTGACATGTCAACATTGGAGGCACATGCATGATGCCAATTGGACTGATTTGCATTATAGGTGATAGAAGTAGATGACGCTGACATTCCCTATCGTGCAAGCCGGACAAGCAAATCTATATGCGCCTCTTGGCAAGGTTCGAGAATGCAACGTAAGGTCATGTAAGGTTACGTCACTGGTAGATGTCAAAACGAAATGAAATACATTGCCTGTGGACAATGGTTCAGTAGCAGCAAAAATAAATTACTGTTCCTCGTCAGAAAAAAGAAAATGATAGTCTGTCCTGATCTAGTTTGACCTTGACCGGATTAAGAGCAGACTGCACAAATCCAATCACGACGAGATGCCATTTCATTTCTGGGGCCTGTTGCACTAAAATCTATCTCGACTTGTCGGGAAAAAATTATTCCGACGCTATGAAGTATCAGTACCCCAATTCCTGCTTCACCAACGGTCGAAATGTTTGTCCGAATTTTTATCCGAAATCGGAAAAAATCGGTGAGTATGACATCGGTAACATCGGTGAGTATGATGTCATGAAATAGAGCACCGTTAGCACCGTTAGTACCGGTAGACACTGAATTACTGGAGCCCTAAATGGTATTGTTTTATGCTTTTCGGGCAGAAATATCTCTTTCCATCATATTTGCATGTAACTATCCATATTAGGAGTGAAATAATTCGGAAGTGAATATCCAGTTTACAGTTCGCCACTTTCGGATCGGGGTATCCGTAGCTAAATTGTAGAGCGCCGCCTTATAATGAAAGTGGAACTTTTCCCAGCGATATGATCTAAGTGTGTTAGCATTAGTTCAGTATTTGTAAAGAGTAACCTAATGATGAACGCACCACATACCAGAGTAAGACCACAAGTACGGGATGATCTCCAGTGTCATGCAGATCACACCAGCCGAAGTTACGACAGTACTGCCTCTTTGGCACCAATATGCTCCATCATTTTTGGTCAGAAAGTGATGGAATTTCATAGGGAAAACTTAATTATCCGTGCTTAGAAAAAAGAAATCCGACGTACTGTGGCCAAGGTTCATCCACTTACGATGACAGGCACGTAACCAGGATTTTCCGAGGGGGGCCAAATGCCAAATCTGTCATGTGCCGCTGGTATATGATGAGATTTATGGAAAAAGCAGCAATTTTATGTAATTCACCTGATATTTAACACACAGGAAAGCAGATAAAGTTTGCTTTTGTAACATACAGATGATCGCAATTCCGTATTCCTGCAAAACCGATATATATCTAGCGCAGACTGCTTGGCTCGGGGGCCATGGCCCCCATGGCCACCCTCGTCCTCTTGACTACGTCCCTGTGCGGAGGTACCCTTACTAAAAACACTAAACACGCTACCTGCTGATTGGGTAACTCAGTTTTTTTACATTGGGAGTTACTACACAAAATAATGCTCTGCATGCGGAATCGCGCTAGCATTTAATAAAGTGAGTTGATGCAAGTTGGCACTGTCGGTGCCATGGTAGCACGGCAACCAGCATCCACAAGAAACTTCTCCCAGCGGGTGACCTCTTAATACCTCTGATCTTGATTCAGAACACAGAGAAAGCGTCCGTTTTTTTTTAGTGAAACATAAGTTTTCATCACCAGCCTTTCTTCTTGAGCAGGCATGGTTTCAGAGTTGTCTTTTTCAGATCAGCAGCATTGGTCCCTGCACGTCGCCTTGGTTTTGGCACTCCCTAACCAGTGCAGAAACATACCAATTGGCAGTCAGATTTGCCAGGTATATCCAAACAGGCAGTTCCATTAAACCTTCTGTTTGAATGGATACCAGCACATTTATTTGCATCATGCATGAGCTATGGTCTTCACACATGCATTTTGCAGTCATTTACCTTGGAGTGCAGAGAGTAAAATAGAGTTTGCAACATACACAAGTGGCACCAGATACAAAAATTGCAGGCAAATGCCACATCGATCTTGAAATGTTACATCTTGAGTGTTTGGCACCATCTCAATCTGCTGACTGCCACCAACAGCTCAACTCCGCACACACGCCAGCCCAATCGTCATCGAAATCAGGTCAGAGTGACGAAGCAGGACAACACGAGAGTCTGCTGACTGTAAGGTGATGCACTGGCGTCGATGAAGCTGTTCCTCCACAGTAAAATGAGGAAATGTTAATTTCTACACGTATTTTTCATTAGCTTTACAGTTATTACCATGTTCCCTATGACATATGGGTTAATGACAACCACAACAGGACAACACTGAGAAAGAACAGCAGTGCCCACATGTGGTTGCAACCAGCATGCAACAATTGCTAATGGAACAACAAAGTGTCAGCCTTTGAGTCCTGGCCTTCTCAGCCCAAGCGATAAACCTGATCTTCAGCAAAAATATTAGAAGATATCTTATAGCTATTGAGTATCAATGTGCGTGATAATCAATCACTCTAATGACCAAAACATGCAGTATGTCATGCATACTGTATAAGAGAGTTTGGTGGTAAGTTGCTAAAAAGTAAGGAAAAACAGCAGGAAGTATGGCACAAAATTGTTCGAAAAATAATACGGGAATGGGTAGTTATTTCAGTGCATTATTTCTTGCGTGGAGATTGACAGAGCATATGCCAATACAGCTACTACAGGCCCAATCCACATGACAAGATAGATTTTGATAAAATGTCATTGATGCAGAGTTGTGGCATTGAAGTCCGTCATTTGGTTCATGGATAAGTGTTTCCGCTGGCTTACTGCAATAACTATTTAGTTTTTGCAAGATGTTTACATACCATGGGACTGCTCCGACACCCATCATCACTAATGAAAAGCACTACTCTTTATACAATAAATAGTGGAAGATTGTTCAGCACGATTGTCAGTAATGAGATTCCCCCATCGATTTTCTTGCTATTTAGTTTTCTTGCTGCTACAAGTTACAGTCAAAAAAGAATCATGTTAATACAATCATTGCCAGTACATGACAGTATAAGTCTAAAATCACAATAGCAGGAGAATAGCACATTATAATATGAATAGCACATTATAATGTGAATATATAACATTAGCTGATCAACCCACGCAAACATACCTAAATTTGCAGGGTCATTATCTACTCCATGTTAATTTAGTCCGTACACTTCATTCCTGTCAGTGGTAGGGCCAACGCGAATTTCTCTTCTGCCGCATAGAGTTCACACAAAACCTAAAAAAAAAACAGTCTGTCCACCTCTTTCATAAGACAACTGCACGGGACAATTTGGATTCCCACCACTGAGCCTCCAAACGAACAAAATTCAGACGGTCTATGCTATTTGAATTTCTTGTCCGAAAAATTCAGACTCTCGACCATTGTGAAGCTTGCGGCATATAAGTTTCTCGTCGGCGCTGAGGTTGGTGAAACAGAGTTCGTTCCGACTGTCGGAAAATCGTGTCCGAATCCCTGAGGCGGGATAATTTTTTTAGATGTTAGTGCAACAGAAGTGCCGGAAAACCAGTGTCCGAAAACTGGGATCTGGAAGCTTAGTTTTGGTGAAAGAGGCCTTTTTACTTGGCGCAGTTAAGAATTCCAGCGAGAAATTATTGCTCTTTGTCAGAAAGAGCAATGAAACCTTATCTGGCCTGACCTAAACTGATTCTGACTGGATGGAAAGCAGACAATGCAAAATTGACCATCAGAAGGTTTCGCTTCCTTCCTTTTTGCCACGTGGATCAAAACGGCTGCGAGTAATTGCCGGTCTTTGCCATGTAAAGAAAGATCAATATTTCAACTAACCAAAGCTGACCTTGGCCCGACACTTCTTAACATTTTGACATGCTTCTGATGCAAAAGGTCGTGACCTTTGGTTTGATACCCATTTGAGGGTTCTAAGACTAGCACTGCCGATGACATGATGTACAAACCGATGTCAGTCTTTCCGACGTCGTGGTATGGGTTTTACATGACCTGTGACGTCTTCGGTCACGTGACCAGAACAACATAGCATTTTCCAAATTGCAAGACTCAGGACAATCGATTGGTGATAGACCGGTTCAGTTCCGACGGTTAGATCCTGAGATAAAGGGAGGTGACCCTTTTAACACCCTTAGGCGGTCGCGGATACAAAGACGCGACAGGCGGTACCGGGTTAATCGACGTTCCGTCCTCCTTAGTGCATTATCAAAATTACCACAGATGAATAAAATAGCACACTGGCAAATTAAAAAAAGAAACAGAAAAACTCGGACCAAAAAGACACAAATCAAAAAAAAGCTGACAGCAAAAACAGGTCCCTGGGAAGCTTTGCATAGTCACACTTAACAACGGCTCTAAAACCAAGGTCCAGTATTCAACACAAACCATACACTACGCTTGGATACAACGGACGGTGAATTAACACGCGTGCTGGAAGGGAGGTCTTTCTGTGCCCCCCCCACCTGTTTTTCTTGAATACCTCGAGAACAAATCGGAGCTGGTTGCTGCTACTTTGTGACATTTATGGCAACTGAATAGCTCGTCGAATGACGCAGAAAAATCGGAAATCGGCCAGAAATTTTTCAAGTTTTAAGCATTTGAAATCAGGCGAACATAACGAAAACGACGGTTGTCGCTGACAGATGGGGACTTTATGAAAGAACCAGCGTTCTACCTAAGATTACCGTTTGAACACAATCACGCGACGTCATTTGGATACAAGTGATGGATGTACCAAGACCAAAGCCAGGGGCAATAAGGGTCAAGGTCATCAAAGGTCAAGGTAAACCAGCTTGTGACCTTATCCAGATTTGCTATGCAGCATGTCGGTTTGTATGAAATATGCATTCAAAGACCCTAATAAAAACACGTCTGCGCACACCGACACACATATACCAGGGTCAGTCAAAAATAAGTTCATTAAAGGTGAAGATCAAATATCTTGTGGCCTGGCCCAGACTTGTTTTGCGACATGTCGATTTGTATGGAATATGCATTCAAAGACCCTAATAAAAACATGTGTGCGCATATGGATACGCTTACATATATACCAGGGTCATTTCAGGTCCAGGTCATCAAAGATTGAAATATGCATTCAAAGACCCTACTAAAAACACGTTTGGCACATTGATACTTACATGTATATACATATATACATACACATACATACATAAATATAAACGCTGGAAGTGACCAAATGTACCGATGTTAGCTAAATTCACTGAAAATACGCCAAAAGATACGTGTTGCGCCCTTATTTACATTCAAGCTATTCCGTGCATCTCGAAATCTGATCTGCAAAAGATGAAAAAATGACGCCATAGGTCAACGGCCTGACATGACCTCGAATCCACAGAAGGAATCCACAGCCAAGACGCCCAATGAACAGAAATTGCTGTATTCCATGTTTTAACGGCAAACAAACGCTTTTCCCTTTTTGTTCGAAAAGTTGTACGGAATGGCCTGCACGGGCCGAAAAAGTGTCCAAAGTTGACGTTTTCTACCCCATTTCACTTTGAAAATATTGACCTAGAGTCATGAAAATTTCACACAGTGTAAATAGTTATAGTCTCACCCTGTCAATAAAATTCCATGTCTCTAGCTTTTTCCGTTGCCGAGATCAGAGGGGTCACCTTTGGACCCCCTTCCAGTGCGCGTTAGCATGAAACCCCTTTCCACTGCGCGGGTTAAAGCGCACAGCCCCGGCGCCCTCAAACACTGCTCTTCTTGGTACATCGTACATCAGGAGCTTCAAAGGGTCAAGCAAATACGTGCAACCAGTACCAAGTTTCCACCACCGACGCTGACATCAACAAAGAACCAGAAGCCACAAAAAAAAAACAGATAAAAAACCGAAAACATTTACAAAGTCTTTTGCAAAAAAAAAACACGATGTGACACGGTTACAAGGGAGTTTACCATCGAACAGACGTAGAAAACATGATCAGCAATTTTGACGTACCCTTGAATGACAGTTGCGGATCATTTGTTACCACGGTCTGTCGCAAACCAACTGACACAGGTAGTTGCTAGATGTTAGAGATGCTAGATGCTAGCTAGTAGACGTCTCAGACCACTGTCCTGACTGGTATAAAGAAAGCGTCATAAAAGCAATTGTGAACATGGCGCTGACGCATGGCTCATCATGGAAACTTGCTCACGTAGAGTTGTAGAGAGTGAAATAAAAGTTGGCCAACGACAAGTGCCCCGTTCAGCTCTTCGACAAACACATACCTGGCGCAATGACCAAACATGCTCAGACCCACATTGCCACACCACAAGACGGTGCAATACACCAACTCTGCTATAAAAACGTCATGTCGCCGGCCTATGAGGCCAATGGTAATCATTAGGTTACCACTGGCTGACGATTACCATTGTCAGCCATGGTATGGTTGACAATGGTACTGTCATCCACAGTAACCACACAGTAATACACAACTACACATGCCTGCCCGGAGACTGTGAGCTCATCCCAAACGGCAATTGCATTGGAATGGCGGCCACCTAACCCAGTAGACGAATTTCAATGCACATCCAAAGCGATGGCCCAAAAACAAACACTGAATCCACCACGGCCGGCGACTCACCAGACAACAAATGATACAAAACACCACGATCATAGACAGATGCCACAACGTAAGACGACTGTATGTCTTCGAGGCCGTCTATATACAAAACATAGACCTATACAGTAACAAACAGGTTAATGCGCGGAGAAGCCCTAGCCCTCTACGAGACCCTACGGACCTATACGGACCCTAGCCATCTAAGTTGGGCCCACGTATAATACAGAAACCCTGGTAGAAGCGTTGGCGAAAGGCAATGTCTCGTCTGCAATAAGTCTTCCAGGTTTCTGTTTTAAAGTCTCCTTTAGACACTAAGCATGCATCGTATTTCGTGAAAAATGAAATGAAGCGCTCTGGTCCCCCTGGTGTTCTAATCTTTCCTCAAGAACTATGGTGTGTACGTCATAGAATTTTGTAACTCATTTTGGCAATTCCATCACAAGCAATGCTCGGTGTTGCCTGATGTTGTCCTGTGTGAAACCAAATGTTATTCAGGCCATTTTAAGTCTTGATAATATCAAATGTCTGACGAAACACTGACAGAAATACAAGATACATGATATGAAATGCGTTGTTCACTATATGGACTCTTATTGTCGTAATGTGTTTTACATCAGTCCTAAGTAAGCACAACCCAGAAAACATGTGCTTAATCCGCAAGACTGAAAATGTCTCTAAGATTATTAACAACGAAGCTTCTCTTATATTAAACGATCAGTGTTTATATATATATATATATATATATATATATATAGTATATATATATATATATATATATGTAAATGTATATAAATATTAGAGTGATCCCAAATACTATGTACGAATTACGATGAGGACTGCTCCGGGATGCTTTCTCATTAAGTGATGAGTCGTTCGGAGCAAATCATGCGTGCAAAATATGGCATTCATTCAACAGTTTTAACCACTGTCACATGAGGGCTGAATGTCACTAGCTCATATAGTGTGGGGCATCAAACCATTTGCTACATTTTACTTTTAATTTGATAACATTTTCACAGGATTTGCTGCATCCCAAGCCCATTAAAGTCAAAGAAGGATATGCTATCCATCTCCAGCAGGAACTCCGTTCTCCATGAATTTGCGATCCCGAGAGATTCGGTCATGGTGTGGTCAAAGCCTGAAATGGTTCCAAGCTTATATTTCGTGCTCCATTTTTTTTTATCCATGAGCATGATATGCATAAAATACACATCATTGTACTCCTACTGACACAGTTAATTGAAAGACGCCTCATATGGCTCGTCCCCGTGGGCGCCAAATAATCTAGTGATTGGAGCGCCCTAAAGCCTCATCACACACGTCTGGCCCGTTCCAGGTCACACGTAATTGATTCTTCGGCAGCTGCATGGCTTCGGTGGGAATGACACTGCAGCCTCCCTCCCCCCCCCCTCATGGCCTTGGGATACTGGCGACGGTGTCACTCAACGATTTACAACAGACACTGCTTTTGCCTTTATCATTCGTCAGTGCTTCGCTGTACGCTAGGATGAGCCACATCTCGCTGGGCGAAGTCATTCACCGCCCGAATCCCGCTCAGGACTTTCTCGGCGTACTTGGAACCAGGTGCTGCCTCCGAATCAGCGGGGTCGGCGGCAAGGCAGTTCCGTGTTGATGCCATAGGCCTTCAGGATTCCCACCGACTTTGCCGTGATTAGGTCCGCGATGGTCTGCCAGGCGAGAGCCTCCTTTGCCGCGAGATCCATGTGCGCTCGCCTGGGCGGACTCTCCGATCCCTGTTCCTGGAGTAGGACGCGACCACCCTCTTCACCTCACGGCACGTTCTCGTCGAAGAACGACAAACCATCCAGTTCTTCGCTGAAGCACTAGAGGTGACTAGCGAACTTCTTGGAGGTTACCCTCGAGATTTTAGCATCCAAATAGCTGACATAATTGCCGGAAGACCAGATCGTGCACGAGAGCTTTGACGGTCGATGGAATGCAGAACCAATGCTCTGAAGTACAGAACAGCGATGAAATAGACGAAACGCTTGAGTTCTCCCATTTCGCTAAGAGTCATGGAGAACATGGAGATCGCGAAGCAAGAAAATCTTGACCTTTTAGATCATGCGTCCCATCCACCTGCCACGGTGGAGAGCACCTGCTTGGAGAAACCTGACTTCCCGTGGAGACTCTTCGCCAAAGAGGATGATTGTGAGCTCCAAGAACTCAAGATAATCATTACGTAGCTGGATTTCGGTCAGTTTCTCATGGCAGAAGGTGACGACACGGTCTTTGGAGACGAGAAACGCCTCGGCCACTGCTGGCTCCAGGTCTTCACGCATCATGGCTTCAAACGTGTACCGATGAATGTGCTTCCATTTTCTCTTGAAATGCTTGAACAATGAGACCTCCGGTCCCGGAGACGGACCGAAGCACGTGGAGAAAGCCGTCTCCGCCACCAGCTCGAAGATAGGATGACGGCAGGCGAAGTGAAGGAGCTGTCGCCTAAGCTTCTGCTGAAGAACGTGCAAGCTTCCAGCGTTTGTCCAGTATTACTGGAGGCGGTTTCGAAGCTCATTGCCGACGACGTTGTCGGAAAACTCCCGTTTTGTAGGATAATGCACGACAGCGTCGGCTGTCGCTGCGCCAGTTCCGCTAGCGAACTTCGAAACACGGAGGAACTTGACAGCACTTCCAGGCCGCTTACAATAACAGGATATCGATCCACGTTCTCTTCCCATCGTCGGGTGACAGTTTGCTGGGGACGCCAGGTTGGATGGCGCGGAGAAAGACTGCCCGATTTACTCGGCAATGGCTCTCCTCTGCGATCTGCATGGCCGCCTGATCGAGTAGCCGTTGATCAGAGGAGCCATGGCCGAGGGCCGAGGCCGTCGCCGACAGGAGGCGTACCGCGCAGCGACCACTGAACTTGGTCCGATCGAGGGCTGCTGCCAGACCAGGAGTGGCAATGTTCTTAGCTCTCCTGCAGGGCCGCTTCGAAGGAATAGGCATGGTGAAAGGCTGTGGGCCATCCTCATCCTTCAACAGTTTGCTGTCGCAAGACGAAGGTTCCGATTGGGCAGCAGCCTCCTGCTCGGCTTGTTTTTCAGTCTGACGTCGGGCCCTTTCTGCGGCCTGTTGTTGTCGCTGAAGAGCTCGCTCCTCCTTTCCAGAAAGAAACTTATTAACCCGCGCCCGACTATGGGTCGGAGCCATGCACGGCGTCTGGGGGGGGGGGGTTGACCGCCGCCCTCTAACTCCCGAATGGTTGGTCGTACGATAAAAATAAGCACACCATTGGAGCATGGTGTACACCAAACACACCGTTGTTTCTTGATCCTAACGGTTCTTACAATGGTTTTTCGTGCTTGAATCATTAAAAGATTCAGTAGTTACCAATTTACACGATTAAAGTTAAAGACACGGCGATCTCCGCAACGCTGCACGGCGGGCGTCGCAGACGAACGCGGATGAAATTAACAGGAATTAATTTAAGGGTTCTTTTACTTTCGTGAAGTATGTCTTTCTAAGTGTTGTTTGTTGATCCTAGTGGTTCTTGCAATGGTTTCTCGTGCTTAAATGTTGAAAAAAATTCGATAGTTACCAACCTACACAACTGGTGGAGCTTTATTCGCCAAAGCCTGCTTATTTCCAGCATTTGCGATTTTTGAAACTTTTTGAGCTTGTTGGTATTATTCGCAGCTGTGCGAGCCAGTTCTGACCATTTTCCACCCGATCTGAGTCATCGCCGATTTTGATGGTAGTGCGTTTTGACTCATAATAGTTATTCGTGACCTGACCTCGGACCAGTGATCGGAGGTCATTGAAACTTCGCCCACTGACGGCGAATGGGTGCCTGGATCTCCCGACATTCAAATTGTTAAAAAAATCCCGTAAGTTTTCCGAAAAACGACGACAAGTGTTGGAAACAGGCTTCACCTTAGGTCAATGACCCGGGCATTTCCGAAAAATTCGACATAGCAATTTGTTGCATTCATCAAAATCTCTAACCTTTGAAAGTTTTATTGTGATGTCATGTTTCGCGAAAAAGTCACAGGGCGTTTAACTTTTTTGGCACATAGGTCCACTTGACCTGACATTTGTTAGACACCTTACTTGACCTGAGGTCAAAAATTTGTTACAAGGTGTAAAAATGATCAAACAAAAGGCACACAAAGCTCTGTGGCGCTGTATTTATTTGTTCCCTCGCAGTCTCGGGAAAACCTCAAGGGGGGGCAGTCAATCGCCCACCCCAGTCGGGACGGATTCACTCCCAGCATGAAGCCTCGGTGGCCTGGTTCTCACTTGGCCTGAAGGAACCCTTTGTCCTCCTCGATTTTGAAGATCATCATGGCGCCGATATGGGCAAAGTCAAAGAGGTCTTTGAGGCTACTCCTAATTTACTTCTCTTTCTCCACTTGCTGGTGGACCTCCTGCATTTGCCTTTGAGGATAGCTCTGGTACTGGTCAAGCTTCCTGTCGAGCTTCGTTGTAACGTTCCGCTACGGTGCGGTGGGAACGTGGAATATGTTCCACATTCTCATCACTTCGCGGACAGTAAATGTTTCGGCTTCTCTCCGAGTAAGCTTATCTGCACGGTGAAGCTGAAAATATCGCCCCAGCACTTCTCAAATAGGCAGCTTGTTTCCTGTAACTAAGTCGACCGGTGCACCAATCAACCAAATCTCGGCTTTTCCGTGGTACACGCCGTAGTGCCACATGCTTCCGCTATCACAGGCACTTTCTGCATTGACGTAGGTAGCCGCGGGCAGTCCTTAAATATCCCGCCGTCAAAAAACTCCTGGGAAATTACCAGGCCGACCTTCAAGCGCGAGCGCCGCTCGCAGCGGCCAGCCCATAAGCGCACACTGGCGACGTCCCCCCGCCCCCACAACCTTCGTTCGTCTTCTGGAAAGCCGCATGGGAGCCGACAGCTCTCACGAGCTGCCGGAGGCGGCGACTGACGAGACGTGTTTAGAATTAGCCTGAAGCGCGTGGGGATGGGGGAGGGAAATGAGCCCGGACACCGAGTGCTCTTCTTAACAACAATTCACATCGGTGCTGTGAAAAGGCAGGCCTAATTTGGTGTAATATTCCTTCTCCAAGCAAACAGAACATTGGCGCGTTACAGATGCAGGCACAGATGTAAGCCAGTCACTCAGGGACCATGTGACAATGGTAAACACAGATCAAAATAAATGAAATTTTGGACGCGTCATTTTTTAATGCGTCTAACATACAGAAGACGCACTTTAGAAAAGCCCACAAAGTCATTTGAGCACCATCTAAATACATATATAAATATATATATATATATATATATATATGCACTGAGATCCAGATGTGTATTCGCCGTTGGTCCACCACGATGGTGGTTTTTTGCCTGGCACGTCATGCTGAAGACAAAACGACGGGATGAAGGTAAAGATTTGGGTATCGCTCCAGCCAGGTACGGGGCACACATGACAAATACACATGGGTGAGACACTTCAGTGAAGCCTAGGCAGTGTTGCACATTTCAAATTGACTCTGAACGATGAAGCATGCGGGCCCATCTTGAGACGGTTTAACATCCCGACCCCCTGCAGCAAAGCCTGCGCCTCCGGCTTCGGTTCCGATCAGAGGCTGTGTAATGTTGTCAGCGTCTCGTGTGCCATGGTCGTACAGCTCGCGGGCGCAGTGTTGGATGGTGTCACTGACGTACTCGGGATTAACCCGCCCCAGACTGGGGGGAAGTTGACTGCCCCGTCTTGAGGTTTTTCTAGGATTGCGAGGGAACGAACAAACACAGAGTCACGAAACTTTGTGTACCTTTTGCCTGATAATTTTACACCTTGTGTCAAAGTTTTGAGCTCAGGTAAGGTCAGATGTCTGACCTAGGACAGGTCAAACAGACCTATGTCCAAAAAAGTTTAGCGCTCTGTAACTTTTCCGAAAAACAAGATATGACAATAATACTTTCAAGGTTTAGTGATCGTGATAGATGCAACAAATCTGCTATCTCAGATTTTTCGGGGTTTTCCTGGTCATTGACCTGAGGTCAAGCCCACTTTTAAGACATGTCGTCGTTTTTTCATAACATTTTTAGTGTGGAGTGAAGCAGACATCTAGTTACCGTCACGGGGCAAAGTACCAATGACTTCCAGCTTTTGACCTGAGTTCAGGTCACGAATCACTGTTGTGAGCCAAAATGTACCGCCGTCAAAATCAGCGATGAATTACTCAGAATGGGTAGAAAATGGCACAACTGGCTTGCACAGACGTAACTAATACCAAGAATCGTCAAAAAGTTTGAAAAAATTGCATATTTTGGAAATAAACAGGCTCTCGCGAATGAACTCCGCCAATTGTGTAGTTTGGTAACTAATGAATTTTTCCAAAATTTAAACATGAGAAACCGTCACAGGAACCACTAAGATCAATAAAATTTACATGGATAGGCTTCTGTCGCAAAAATGAAGGAACGCTAAAATTAATTCCTGTCAATTTCTTACTGTGTACGGCTGCAGCGCCCGACGACAGCCGGACGCGAAAAATTGCCGTGTCTTTAACTCAACGTTTCGGCGTATATATTGAACAAATCTGGGAAATTAGACGTGTATCGGCATCTGCGGACCTTTACTTGTGCGTTGGTGCCTTTACCTATGCGTTATTAGTTACAGCCCTTGAGATTAAGGCCGTTTCTCGGTCTCATGCAGTCGGCTATCATAAAACATATATAGGACGTAAATTGCTTACATATTACCTAAAACTAAAAATGAGACCAGTTTCGAGCTCTACTCGTCACAAGCTTTCCAACGATATGTTTATTTTTATCGTGCGACCAACCGTTCGTGAGTTAGAGGGGGCGGTGAAACATCCCCCCAGTCGGGCGTGATCGTCGCCGACTGACGGTCGTGCGCGGGTTAAATGTCGTGATAGGATTTTGGACGGCGCACATGGTGTGCTATTCGACTACTTCGGTCGCTCGCATCCAGCCGAGCTGCTTAATGACGTCTGAGATGTGGTCGTAACGTCTCCGAACGCTGACAACTTGTGCACGAAAATTTATGATTTTCTGCACACAATGCACTTAGGTGCACGACCCGCACACGCTCGCATGGCAGTGAACGATATATACACACACACACGTATATATATATATATATATATGTATGTATACGTAAGAATGTATATATGTATACATATATATGTGTATATTGTCAACTGCCATATAAGCGTGGACGGTTCGTGTGGCGTGACTCAAATCCATCCTGGGCAGAATATCATGAATTTTTGCGAACGAGTTGTCAGTGGTTGTCGGTGGTGATAATCATAATATAAATGGTCACGATATTATGTCATAATATCTACATCACGGCAATCGTTTTAAGTCGCATGAGCTCATCTGACCTGAACGATACTGATAAAAAACCTTAAATTTGTGTATAAAGCATTTCTAGTTTCTAGCTACCATGCATACTTTTATATCTACTTGTTACGGTTCTCTGTGCTATAAAGATATTGGTTTCGCACCCTTTCACTATACGTAATTGTCAGACTGGCTATGTGAAGCAACTACTCGGAATAGGTTGCATTATACATGAGTGGCCTGATGACAAAAAGTGATGCGCCCTGGCTCGATTCCTAAAAGTGGTTTAGTCAGATACATTAAAGACGCATGCTTATATTCCAGTTTCCATCGCATGAAGAGATTTTCAAAAATTCGGTTAGGCTAACAATTCTAGACAAGAAATTTTCTATTTTAGCATATCTTACCTTATTTGGCCCAAAGATATTACTATATGGCAATTATATTTGGAAGAACCAATATTCTTAATGGCCTCTGTACAATGAAGTATGATGCTCTGATGACACTAGAATGGTTATTGAATCTACACTGCGCTGAATTTTCAGAGACTCTTCATGACGCGCATTAAGCCTTACCTTCTATTTAATTATTTATTCGTTTACGTCATGGGATCATCCTCCAAAACATGACCAAGGCCGCAGGGATTATTCTCGATCCCGAATCATCACACGTGAAGGGTACTAGAAGTACAACACACGTACACACAGTACACACAGTACACACAGCTTAGGACCAAATATAGTAGTACGTTCAGTAAGGGTTAACGGTCACCGGTGACCGGACGTGACAGAAACTTAAACGCAATGCGATGCCAGATTTAAGCCTTATGGCGTAATGCGAGGGAGCCATGCAGGGTTTTCATTTTCTCTGAACAATCATTTGTTAAAAAGTACACCACCGGTCTGCGTTTTCATTGCACAATCATGACAAGCAGCATGCAACTAGCCTGCGTTTTCAGTTCATGATCACCTGTTGACCGTATGTCACAGATCTGCATTTATACTGCACAATCATCTGACGAGCTGTACATCGCAGGTCTGTTCTCCGTGGCACAGTCATCCGATGAACAGCACATCACGGGTCTGCGTTGTCACTGTGCAGTCGTCAGCCCAACAGCGCGTCACTGGCTCCTGATTTCATTACAAAATCTTTGACAAATGGCACATTAGCATGTCACAGGTGGGTATTTTCTTCGTTTAATCTTTGAAGACTGGCACGTTACAGGCCTGCATTTTCGATGAAAGATCATCGGAGCAGTCGTACATCGCAGGTGCCCGTTTCCACTATATTGTAACCTGAGGAGCGACAGGGCACAGACAGGGCCCCGCACGGTCCCCCAGCTGGTTAGACCCGTCAAGGAAGGCCCACGTTCCCTTTCCGTGACACCTAACTCACACATGACTCTGTTTTATGGCCGGACTTTTCTCCTACAAAATTGATCCGAATGGTCAATGAGATAATGTCAGGTGCCTTGTGGTTTTCTTATCCTACAAATCTGACGAACGGGAAATGAAAGACGAAAACGCAAGCGAGACCGCAGCATGACCGGCAGCAGCTTCGCTTTCCCTCCTGCAGGTAAGGTATGCGCTGGTCGTTTCAATCCAGCAGAGGTGCCGTTAGCAGGCCTGTCCCTCTCTGAGCAGCACCAGTCGAAACAATGGTACGCTGTGGCCCTGTTCGCCGCGCTTCCGGCGTCCTGTGAATATTCCACGCGGCGCGCCGCTCCTCCGGCGGCGCCCAGCTGTCCATCTCGCCGAATAAAACACGCCACCGCTCTCGAAAAACTGGGCGCGCACCGGTGTACCGGTCCCTGCACGTGCCACGCGCCCGGGAGCCGGAAGCCCGATCTGCCGGCGCCTCGATAGCGGCCATTTTCCAAGGGGCGAGTAAACAGGTGCGGCAGGGGTCAGACGGCCGATAGATCAAAGCTGTCCCACGGCGCCAGCAGCAATCACCGCGTCAGCACTTGCAGGGTACGGCTCGGCCGTGGTCAAAAACTGCAGGGTACGGTTTGGCCGTGGTCAGAAGCTGTAGGGTACGGCTCGGTCGTGGTTAAAAGCTGCAGGGTACGGCTCGGTCGTGGTCAGAAACTGCAGGGTATGGCTTGGTCGTGGGCAGCTACTGAGAAATGAGATAACCCGGTTGCGGCCCGTAGTGCTAAAAATCAATCTGTTACATACATGTATTATAAAACTCTGTATTTACGGAGTTCCAAAGGGATTTCTTTCCACTTGCATATTCCTCGACACTCTACAGCCCATTGTTGCGTGATGTCTCGGCTGTACACAAGTCAGCGAATATTGGCGGAATGTCCGTATTGCGTTATTGATCAGTGTAGCAGAGTTTTCTGCTTGGCGTGATAGCTTTACTAGTGGCGACCACGTTGGTGCCAGTCTTTTCTACCGACTCAGTTCCTGCTGCCTTCTCCGTCAGTTAGTCACTCGGCACCGGACTAGAGACGAATGGAAGCACCTCACTAACACTATATTCTATTCTTACACACACTGACACTAGATGCACGGTCACTTCTCGCACTAACACTATAGGCACCTCACTCTTCACACTAACACCACAAACACCACCACAGTTTTCCACGCAGAATATCACTGAGCCTGCGCTTGAGCCTTACCATACTGAGCAAAAGCCGGCTGTGCTTATATACTACCTACAAACGGAAATGTTTGCAGGATATCATGCAATTATGGTATCATAATGATATCATATCTAACCAATTAGAACGCGAAGTTTAATCAGAATATTCTAAAAGGACAAGCTTTAGCAAATGACAGAGTGTTGGAACGCCTTGTAGTTTCAAAAGATGGCATATGAAATGGTTCTGAGATTCTATGCTATGAGAGCGCTTTTCGGTTCAGGAGAAAGGAAGTATCGTTTTGCACTACGGATATGAATCACTTAGAGGCATTGTGGCACGATTGATCTACTTAAGTTAAATGGGCTGTCAGACGTCTTTGTCTGACTCCCTTCGATGACGACTCTGAGAGCTAGAGCTGAAGACGTTTGGTAGCTGTAGAAAGTCTTCATAAACAAAGGATTTTTAGATAACTCTGTAAATCTTGAAAAATTTAAAAAGCACTGAAATTTGAAGGCTGTCAAATAAGTAAACTCCAAAGCTATAATGTAAACTTTGTTACAATGAGTGATGTCAGAGTGTACTTTGATGTTTAAGTCACGGGGATTTTCAGTTTTGGTTGAATGCTTGCGATACTTGTATTGCTAGATGTTGGGGCGATTCTGGTTATTTGTGTAAACTTTAGTCGCGTTTTTATGCCCTTTTTGCAAGCATTAAAAACATCTATTTTTAGGGCCTTACACAAGGCGTTTTACCCCAGATTTAGCCTTGCCAGTATTCGCTACTGCCACATTCGACAGTATTTGCTACTGCCACATTCGACAGTGCAGGGTTGTTGGCAAGACCCCACCTCAAACCATTTTTGAACATGATAACATGATAGCACAATGGAACGAAAACGAACGTGCAGCTTGTTCTTTTTTGTCTACAGAACGTTACACGGTTTGACTCTTTCAGGTCACTCAGTAATATTACAGACAACCTCAAAGGAAACCATTAAATGGATTCTGCTCGTCATTGGATCGTATGGAATGCAGCAGACAGGGCGCTTCCAAGGCACCCAGAGCGACTTCTGACAATGTATAAGGACTCATGCTACTGTTTTTTATGCACATGACCGTTTCAGATTGTGCATCGTTAGCTCTGAAAGATCGACAAAAGATAAAAAATGTCGGTGACCTTAATCCTTGAATATGGTCCAATATGACCTTGGACCAAGTACGGACTACATTGTGGAGATCACTGTCACAATGGGTGCCACCCATGGACAGGATTTAATAAGACGGAATGCCGTAAATATTTCAGCGTTTTTCATCCCCTGAGGGCCTCGCCGTAGCGCGACTTCTTCATGATATGCCCCAAGAAATAGGTCATAGGTCATAGACTTATAAAGCTGTTAACCTGAAATTTTCCGAGAATGTGTAAAAAGTTCACATGCTGTCTACACAAAATTTCAGAGTGATTGAAATCGTCGTTTCTGGGAAACTTGCGATAAACCTCATGGGTTATGCCAACCCAACTTTGCAGCTGTATTGTGCTGGCGAGGTTTATAATATACAATGTTGGACGTTTTACCCACTTTATCCCCGGCAATCGTTTTAACCAGTGGTGACCACGGTTCCGCTTATCCACTAACCGATCAAGAAAAACTTGCATTAACGGGAAGCTAATTTCATGTGCTTTCCAGATATGGCACTTCTAGGTTCCAGAAAATTCTAGTTTTTTTTAGCAAAAGAACGTTATGCAAAGCTTTGCGTCCGACAGCGCTAAGCGGCTCACCGATAGAACCAAACTGTAGCTAATTTCATATAACAAGCGGTTAGCGGTTATCGTTAGCTCCCGCTAAACTTCTAGCGGTTAAGCGGTTTAGCGTTAGCGAAATTAACTTTCGGGGTAGCGGATTGGCCGATATCGGACAACGTTTCGGTTAGCTGTGGCCATCACTGATTTTAACCCCTAGTTCAAAGTACGAGTTGCACCGTACCTTTCATTCCTCATCCACATTTCGGTTCCCATCCGTTTCTCTCGACAGATATCACAACCTTTCACATTTCATCTCTTCTCACCACCTCACTGGCTTGTGTGGTAACTATAACTGCCAATTACGCTTGGTGTGAGTTACAACAGTTTACATGTTGTTATTTTTCCGCAGTCTTACCCATACGCCCACGCGCCTGGGTACCCCAAGGTTCCTTCACAATTTTTGGAAGTGCCTTTGTATTTTTGTTTGCATGCTCGTGACTAATAAAAAGCTATCTGTTTCGCAAAATAAAGCCAAATTTATGTTTAGTGAAACAATTCATCGCAACTGAAACGCAAAATTAGGAATTTCATAAACCATTTACCAAATGCTGGGATATCCCTTTTGCATACGCAGGTGTGTGTGATATAACATTTCGCCTCAATGCCTTTTGGTCTGGGAATGTACAATATCACACGGGGCCTGTGAAATAATTTACCAAATGCTGGAATATCCCTTTTCATTGGCTCGTGCGTATGGTACAACATTTCCCCTCAATGCTTTTTGATCTGGGAAAACATTTTTGACCACGGGCCGAAACAATCAACCAACTCAAGCTCAAACAGTTATTCGGACAAAAATATCACTGGAATTTGTAAAAATTGTTTCAGACTGCAGCTGCCGTTGTGTGAGCCTTGCTACCACTGAGCGTGGCGTTTGGTGATAAATGACATTGGGGGCAGAGGGTGCCTTTCCGAAAAGATTTGATGTTGGTGGCGACGATGGTCAAAGATGGCGCCTGCCCGTGGACCGAAATGTTTTACAACACGTGAGGTTTTTTGAACTGTTTCGGGTCACCAACTCTAAACCCCATGAACTGTTTCCTCATGGTCGTTTTCCCCCACGTCATAATCCAAGTAAGGTGGAAAGAACAGTTTTAATTTTCTCTCCATGTCTTGGCCGACAGCAACATTTGGTAAAAAAAACATACCGCACTTGGGCCGGAACAATTTTCCAGGACCTTGGTCGCTGCTGCATTTCTGCCCTCGGCCTTCGGTTTTGGGCAGAAATTGTAACAGCGACCTTGATCCTGGAAAATTATTTTACCAGCCCCATGTGGTATTGTATATTACCATTCCAACCTCAGAATGACGACAGAATGGCGCACAGCTGTTGGCACAGCAGATGTCACGTTGCGTTCCTTCCCAGCGCAAGGTCACTCGCACTCATTTCATGGCTGGGAAAGCACCCGTTAAGGTGCAGCAGTTTTTGAAAAAAAGCTTGCGGACACAGCGCTGCGTCTCTGCACACCATATGCCACTAGATAAGCTGGTTCCGGAGGAACGCACCAGCACCTCGGATGAACCTCAAAAAAGGGGCGCCAAGGCGCGCGCGCACGGCTGACGTCGAGCGCCGAATAGAGGAGATGGACTCGGCGGATCGGCGGTGTAGCCTTCAAGACATCAGCAATCGCGTCAGCGCCAGTAAGGCCTCAGTAAGATGGGTGGTGAAACGACTTGCAAAGGTGTGGTACCGATGGGTGCCGCATTCTTCCAAACGAGAGCAGAGGAATACACGAGAGGAGGCTGCGCAGGTGCGCGATCAGTAAGAGTCTGGCTGCCAACAGTTCCTGGACACAATGGTCACTGTTGATAAGACTTGCGCCATTTTTTACGCACCGCTGACCAAAAGCGAGAGCGAGGAGTGGAAGACAGCGGGCGAGAGGACGCAGGTCAGTGAAAACTCGGGCGCAAGGGTGGAAAGGTCATGTGTACGGCTTTCCTCGGCGCAGACAGCATCGTCAGCATCGACTCCTTCCCAGGAGTGAGACGATCAGCTCCGCAAAGTACGTGTGATGACTGAAGAAGATGATGACGACCGTAGCCAAGGAACGACCGTCCAAGCGAGGCCACCAGTTCAAGCTTCACGGCAGTAACGCCCGACCTCACACGTGACACGAGATGGCGACGTTTTTGAGATATGGAACCTATACGATCAAACACCCACTCAATTCTCTTGGTCTGGCCCCTGCCGACCATTGCCTCTTCCCGGATCTCACGAAAGCCCTGCGTGGAAAGCAGTCCTTCAGAACCTAGGAGATGGGACGGGTCGTGCGCCACGTGCTCGGAGATACCAGTGAAGAGGAGCTCGGTGCTGCGTTCACGAGATGGATAGAAGAGGTTCATATGTGTGTACGGTTTGGTGGTGAATACGTTGAGGATTAAACTTTGTTTTCCTGTTTCATGCTTGCCTGAGGTGTTCAAAATAAATGTACTTCCAAAAATTATCAAGCGCCCTTAATAGCTGAGTGGCAGGATGCTGGCGAGACGTGCTAGGGAACCGGATGAGATTCTAGGCCGCTGCCTTCAGAGGTGTTATCTCAGTGCGTTTTTTCTACGCTCGCCCTTTTGCCTACCTTGCACTGGCCGGCTGACTTTTCGCCACAGGCCCCAACTGACATTGGTAATGGATCGGCAAGTGAATGGCAGTTGGCCTCTCGATTCGCTCCCGTGGGCGTTCGCTTAGAGGTCTATGAAGCGCGCGTCTTTCCCTTATCTGTCGTTTTCGTACGCATTCACTCATGGCTACTCTTTGAGGCGCACCTTTTCCTTCCCGCCTTGCCCTTGCACTGTTCAGATGTACTCTCTAATGCGCACCTTTGTCGTTTCCCGGCGTATTTGTCTTGCGGCAATGTGGAAGCCGCCGTTATGCATGTGGTTGGATTATTACTGAGTTGTGCATCGTCGTTTACGTGTTAGTCATGCTTCTGTTCGCTACCGGGTTAAACGGAGGACTGGTGACAACAGTTTCGCTTTCGAATCCAGGTGTTATTTCAATCTAATGTGGTTTGAAGCAGAATGCAATAGAGAACCGTTACAAATCTTCGCACGTCATCATACTAAAACCAGTACAACACGCTGTGGGGCGTATAACGAACTTTTCCCCTTTAGTCCTCGGTGTGGTTTGCATATTTCAAGATTGTCCACCATACAACAGTAAACTGGACAAATGTTCAGAGCCCCATGAGTAGTGCATTCAATCTATCCACCTTACGACCATACTTAAATTACACTGCATTACTGTCTCAGAGCTCATGGTCCTGACCATCCCAGAGCCCCTGACTACCAGGGCTCTTGTCCGTCCCACGGCGGCAGGACCCTGACTGCCTCAGTGATCATACTGTTTCAGCGTCCATGACCGTGTGAAAATCCTTGCAAATTCCCAGGTCTTCGATCAACCCAGGGCCCCAGGCCATCTCAAGGGGCCTGACTGTTTCGGGACCTCTGAACATCTCCGGGCCTGGCCGTCTCGGAGCCGCTGGCAGCCCCAGGGCCCTTGATCGACCTCCTGCAGGGAGTCCCGTCGCCCTCCCCTTGGCTACTCCACTGTAGGCTCACCTTTTCCAGGTCCAGTTCGTTCGCCAGATTGGGTTCATTCTGCTCATTCCCTTACTGAAACTGACCCTTCAACCACCAGAATTACCTGTTGCTTACTCTTTTAGTGCGATCGCATCATCGCAAACAACGGTTACTGATGCATTGTATCAAATTTCGCATGACAGGACGGTACAGTGATCACATAACGGTTTTTCTCAGTATGTGTGTTCAATTATTTTGTCATGTGTGAGGCACATAGTGGGCCTTGCAGCCAGTGGCTACCCCATCGGAGACGGGAAGGGGACGCAGGAAAAACTGCCTCTAGCTTGGGAAAATGCAGCATTACCCTAATGCACGTGCCAATTCATACCATGTGCTGGGGGGGGGGGGGCACGTCTCCATCCATGTACCCTAACTTAATCCCAGATATTGGTTTCTCCTTGGGTTTTAGCCATTTTAGTAGACCGTTTCCAAGAATTAACATACAGGTGTAAGCGCAAATTTTCGTTTCGAAAACGAAATAAACGAGGTGTGTCTCATAAGTCACGAGAAATTCCGAGAAAGCACTTTCTTGAAGAAGTAAACACAGAATCGTTTAACATCCTTCCAAGTCCTCCCCAGAACACCAGCCCATGCGCTTCTTCCACTGATGGAAGCAGTGGTGTTGGTCGTTTTCCGAGAGGCGGTTCAGGACCTCCCGCGATACCTCTTTCATCTCGTCCACGCCGCTGAATTCCCGACCCTTGAGTTCTAATTTCAACTCAGAGAACAACCAGAAATCACTTGCAGCATGACAAGGTTAATACGGCCGGGGGGGAGGGAGGTCTTCATCGCGACATCAGTCAGCCTGATGGCCACAAGCAGGACCGAACTATGACCTCCATCTGGTGGTGAGAAACTTTTGACCAAACTTCGCAGTAATCTTTGAGGTGTCCAGTTTCTTTATGGAAAATATCAGAAACTAACCAGAAAACACTAAGACACCTATAGGTCGTATTTCTTCAAAAGGTCATTTCCTATAGGCGGCCAAATTGCGATCTCTCGTGCGAACTCGTAGAAAAGAATTTTCTGATCAACTTGCAGGTCGGTTATCACCGACTGTCCTGTTCTATCGAAGGATGAATTTATATATGCTATGTTCTAATTATGATATGCATATTTCAGTTCCATTGAAAGGCATTGCCGACACTGCCTGGTTATTACGAATGATGGTTTAGCATCAGCATCCAACTGGGCAATTGGAAATGCATAACACCTTTACCTGTGTGGGGGTGTAGGTTTAAGTATACCGCACATTGAAGAAAGTGTCGTCATGGGCAACCACTGTATGTATTCCAATGCCCCTGCTCGGCATGTTTGTTTTATGATATATTTATATATCGTCTGGCAACACGGGCTATACTTCAAAATAACGTTAAATATTCCAACATGCCGGATAAATGTTTCACCGTTCTGGTTTATATTGCATTGGTACACAATCACGAATAGGTACGTTCTTTCTAGCGCATACAAAACGGCGTACAATTGCAAAATGCTACACACTACTTCTGGCTCTGCTGGTGCAACTTTTCTGTTCCCTACACCCAAAGGAATATTTGGCCTCGAAATGCCAGAAAAGAGCCGTGCAGCACTAAACATTCCGGAAACTTTACCACCATGTATACAATGGTAGCAGAGGGTCCTACAGCTCCTCATCTTCCTCATCCTCTCCGTTATCTTTATCGCTGTTATATCTTATATCTTAATATATCTTATAATATGTCTTAATATAATAACATATCTTACCTCATCTTACCTAAATAATATATATATATATATATATATATATATATATATATATAATCAATATATCTTATAACGAACTGCTCGGCTTCGTCTACTTCTTGTTCCCGTTTCCAGGTATTTGCTTCCGCCTGTACAACGTGTTCACAGCAGTTTGCCCAATCAGTGCTGTAAGCAGCTACTTCAGTCATGGTCGTGACGGCTTCCAGCCGCCCGTTGACATGCATTTTTCCTCATTTATTCTTTCACCTGTGCCCATATAAGTTTCATGGGACTCAAATCGCAGCCATATGGTGACAGTGTTATCACTTCATGTCCGTGCTCTTTCGCAAGCTGATCGACAAAAAAAAACTTTGATGAGGGCAGCTCCTGACAATGTGAAGAAGTTCTTCTTTCAACATGTCCTCAAAGCCGATCTGGTTTGCTAACCAAGTCCTTAATTCTTCTTTTGACTAGATGTAGTTGGTGCCCTGTTCACCTGACGGTTATAATGGCTAGCATTGTCCATGACTGTCACGCTGTACACAGGAATATTCTTCGGCAAATCAGAGGATTGTTTGTTTGTGACTTAGGACACACAGCCTCTTGGGCTTAGGTGTCCATAGTTTTGGGTCAAGTCTTGTGTCTCGTCGGCCGTCAGTCAGTCGTGTGACAAAACCATGAAGCAATCTTCAAATAGCGTGGCATTCATAGAGTTGAGGAGTCTCCACTTTTGCCTTCCGTCCATATGGTCAGTAAAGTAAAGTAAAGTGAAGCAATATGATAAATATAAATACAGAACAAAATATGACGTAAATATAAACAAAAACATATCATAATATATAAATATAACTATAAACATATAATTATATACAAATATAAGTATAAATGTAAAAATATAGATAAAAAACAAAAATAAAAATCAATAAAGTAAAGCGCCGGAGATAAACCCATCTTTGCAGCCAGCATGCACGATGACCAAGTCTTTTCCTTTCCCGATTACATTTTTCTTTCCGTGCATTTCCATGTCATCCAGGCAAGCTACCTTGAGCTGTATCATACGGGTGGTGCCACGTCTCATCAAGATACAATACTTGGCGATGGTGCTCTTGAGCTTTAACCTTCAGCATTGCTCTCTCGTTATAACGAACTCAACGTTACAAGTTAACCACTCGCATACGTATTATGTACTGTGCGTCTGATTATGCACACATCGAAGTCATCCAAATCATCAAGAACGCTAGTCCATCTGATACGTTCAATAGCTTTGGTGATGCTATTAATTACACTCGCGAGTAATGCGATTCGAAGTCCGCTGGAATACGCCAGTCATCCGGGAAATGCACTTGAAATTGGGACGGTGGAACTAAATGACTGTCCTTGTCGGCCAACTTCTGAATGTCTCTTTCCTCATTACAGAAGCTGAGCACGTTACAGTAATTTTTCTACTCTACTTAACAATAGGTACATTGTTCTCTGTTTTGGATAGAGCCATGTCAAATTAGTTGGAGCAATTATTACGCCTTAGTAGTCGTCTAGCGTTTCAAAACCTCACCTCCTTTTCTTCCACCGGTTTCCAGTTTCTTCCTTTCCTGTCTGGAAAAAATCTGATTTTTACCAATGCCGTTTTTTGATATGTGACGCTACAATTTCTGCGCTTAACCCTATTGCCGGCAGGGGGGCTGAATCCGCCCCCTCGGGTTTTTTACTTGCCAATTCCAGACTTTTTGACGCAGCTTCCCGAAACTTGGGGGCTTTTCCCAGCTATTCTTTCTACGTACTGTGACAAAATAATTTCGAAATTCCATTTTGCTCACGGGCGGAGCTAGGCAACGGTTTTGGGAGGCACCTCAGGCTATTTTTGGCCCTGTTTAGGGTAAAAGGAAAATGACTGTTAAAAAAGGGTTTTCAAGGTAGAACCTATAACTTTACGCAGATGCATAGCTAAATAACTGGGCAACGTACAAATACAATTTAGTTCATCTGAGGTAACTTTACAAGGTGAGGTCAAGGCCAAAAGTCAAAATTTCATTTTATAGTAATAATTTCGGCACTATTTTTGGAATGCCAAACCCGGAATATACATGACGTGGAATGGTGCCCTCTACTTGTGTATAAAGTTTGAACTTGATATCAGGTCGGGTCATGGAGCTATGACCTGAAATGTCAGAGAGCGTATCCTATATCACAATAGCCGTAAAATGGAACTTTTGAAATCGAGTGAATTTAAATGACTGGAAACGTTTACAGATAACATTACATGCACACGAGATCATTCCAAGTGACTCCAAGGTTACTGGAGGCCATTTAAGGTCAAATGTCATAAGTTGACCTGAAGAACATGTGACCATGACAGTTCCCCCTTTTTCATGTCCCTGGCACCGTCTGTGCTATTATTATACATACACTGTAATACCATTTCTGCTTCTTTGGCATAACATGACTAGCAGATGCCAAAAAATTGCTTTCATCTTTTCTGTCCACTGAGTTGTTGAAAAGCCAATCCTCCTATTTTTGAAACCCTGCGAACGTCAATGAATTTTCTCGAAATTTCGAATGTGTCTGACAGTGGTAAAAGTTCCATCCATAATCTCTCGATTCATGCCAATTTAATCGAAATCGTTCCATAAACAACGGAATTATAAGAACTCCACAAATACCCCCATTTTGAAATTTTTGCCCCCTCGTATTCACCCCTTTCAAAATTTTTAAAACATCTTTTTTAAAATGCAGTTTGCGTCATGGCAAATCGATTGCCGTTTGTTGCGATGAAATCGGGTGTGCAGTTCTCGAGATCTCAGGGGGGCCGAATCCGCCTCCCCCCTGCCGGGAATCGGCCATACCGTCTAGCCCTCCGGGAATGAGGTTTAAAGGAAGGGTCTCTTGAAAAAACGAACTACTGAAGGAACGTTGGAGAAAGTAATAAATGCCAACCCCGTAGCCCAGGGGAAAGGTCGCGGACTTAGGTCCGCTGGCACCGGGCTCGAATTCCGGAAAAGGCGATTTGCCTGACCCGGCTATTACCTGGCGGTAATCTGGCAAGTGACCAGAGGGTCAACTTGGCACGGGGCGGCCGTGTCGTGGCAGTGTAGGGCGTCAAAAAGATCCCTCCGAGGATCTGTCTGGCGAAAAGCCCGAAGGCAAAGTCATTCACCCAACTGGACCTGCGTTACTGGGTGACAGGTTCACGGAACAAGCAAAAAGCTCTGCTTGTCGGGTACTGTGAGCCAAAAGGCACGAATGCGAACCATTCGAGCAACATCATTTTTTAAAAATGCTGAAAATGTTGCGATTTTTGTGGTGTTCTGAGTCGGTGGAGTTGAAAATATAATAAGCGTTCTCGCACGTAACCATTCATCCGCAAATGAAAACTGCATAACGCGGCAGACTGAATATAGACTTTATCTCAACTTCTATGAATTCTTGTTATGTAGTGACAGCAACCAGGGTAAAGTAATTATGTTGATTTAAGCCTGCTTCTTTGTTAATCTGCTGGCAACAAGGCTCACGACCGTATTGAGGTTTTCTCGCCAGGAGAAAAAAGCTTGACCGATTACCGAGAGCAGTTCCAATTTTACTGTGTCGCAAACAATGTGCAAGCAGGGGACCGTAAGAAGACCCTATTTCTAACCGTTCTGGGCACTACTGTGTATCAGGGGGATGTCATCCCTATTAAATCAACGTGTCCACTTTTTGAGAAATTGGTCCAGCGCCTGCAAAGGTGACGCCAGGCTTTCAGGGGCGTGTGCAGGTTTTATAAAAGAAACGTTCCTCATTTCTGAAGAATAGGAAGGTATTCGGCGAAGGTAAACTTTCAGTGCATTTAACAAATATGGAACACCTAACTTCACTAAGTTTCGACAGATTTATATAAGTGGGATGTGTCTCTATACCTTATCCTGCGCACGTCACTGCTAACGCTACTGCACTGGCAGCAGCGTCGGCCATGCTGTTTATTCTTCTCGTCTTTCCTTCGGCCGGACGGAGATAGTTTTTGATCATTTGTCATTGCCACAGATGAGGCATATTGTTGTGAGTGATTTGCTATGGATGATATTTGAGGGTAGAGATGTTTCTTTCACAAAATTGCAGTCATGCCCATTTGTGCTGTAGCTCCGTGTCAATCTGTAACTCGTAAAGGTGCGTCTGTGCCGGCTAGGGCTTAGTGAAGGAATAACATCAGTTTGCATGTTATTTCATCGTAACATGTAAACACTTATGTAATCTAGTCATAAAAAAAAATCCTCGAAAATCGCCAGACATCCGGTCGGATACTGTATCCCCATACCAGTCCGTGCCATCTTACATAAAGATGACGTCATGGCTCGTTGGCTTGAACACGATCGTTGGGCTGGATGTATACCATGAATACCAAGGCCCTAAATGTCATGCCTGTATTTAGGGCCTTGACTTGACTAAGGCTTATCGACTCAAGGACCTGATAAGCCCACTCTGCGTAAAACTGCACGCTGGAAGCGCTATACATTGCCATAGATGCACAGTACCGCCTGGCGACTATAGAGATAGCGGAACGGTACAAGTTTTTGTACAGACAGCAGACTGAATGTCAGTCCGTGCCTGAATACGTCGTAGAGCTCAAAAGGATCGTCAAAACGTGTCACTGCGCTCAGTATTTGGAAGCCACGCTGCGCGACCAGTTTGTGTTCGGAAGGATCTCCTATGTGTCGACGACCTGGACTGGCTAACGTGATGAAAGTGGCAATTTCATCAGAAGCAGTGGCCAGGGAATCTCGGCTGCAGGCAGATGCAGCCGGGTTCCGAGCAGGCTCGGATACGGTATCGAAAAGTATCGGATAATAAACCGGCCGGCCGGCGGTGTTACAGGTGTGGTGACCCGATCCGTCTGGCGCGGGAGTGCGGGCACAGATTAGAGATGTGGACGCTGTGTTCGTGTGGGTCAATTCACCAAGGTTTGTCAACAGCGTGAGGACAATTACAGCCCTCGAAAAGCCCGTTGCGGTGGACTTACTCCGCGCAGACGTCCAAACTCCGGCAACAGACGCAGACAGACGCGCGCCGTGGCAGACGATTCCGGCGTTTCGGAAACAGAAGGTGAGATACGAGTCCAAGCAAATGATGCAAAATCTTGCAAAAAAGAAAAAAGCAAGCTGTTTCTAATACTGAAACGAAATGGCAAACCAGTGCAAATGGAGCTGACAAAGGAACCGATGTGTCCACAGTGTTGGGCCGGGATTCACGAGACTACTTGGTGACAGTTTCCTCCACACTGAAAACAAATTCACCGCCAGGTAGAGAGTTTAAGGTCAAACAACCCTTAAAAAGGTATATTTGTGCAGGTGTTACTTCCCAAGCAGGAATTTTGCCCCAGAGCAACGTATTTTACTTCCTGTCTGAAACTCTTCATACATACACTGAAAACATTTTCAGTTACGTAGGACGAGTTAATCCTGTGTATAAAGGTTATGTATCAATTTTACGAAGCAGCCAAACGCAACTGCAGATGGTTTCCAATTAACATCTGGATTTACTCGACAGCAATAAGAAAAATACCGGCCTCGAGTGTTGTTGTCCCTACCGCGCCGAGTTCGAACCCCACGCGTTACGAGTGACGCGTTTGGCTCGTAGAATGGGAGTAGGTTACCCGCCGGCATGTCCGCTTATCATTTGGTAGCGGGTGAATGACCTGATGTATTCGGGCGGATTTTGGCGCGCACAATGCTGCAAGGGCGCCATGTTTTTGAGTGATGAAACGTGAGTAAGTTCTGATGTGCTCCGATTGATTCGCGTATAGATCGTCCGGTAACCTGTGTAGGTAGAACAGCCTGCTGAGTTGATAAATCATAAACTGACACCAAAACTATTGTTGCGAAAGTGTTGACGCTGTGCTTGGCGTAGGCGCTTGCTGAAGTGTGCAAAGCGGTGCTTTCATTGTGTCCATTTTGGGCTCGTCACAAATGCCGCATATTTTTCGACGTGGCTATCTTATGCTCTTCATATGAAGTTAACTGTGGCCAGGATTCTGCCATTTTGTGAAGCACACCATGTTTATTTAGATGTGCATTCATATTGTACTCATTCTGTTGCAGTAATGCATTGAAATAGCAATGTATTGCTTGTTCAGGGTAGTTAACCTACGCTGAAAGTATTTTTACCTGATGACAACGAGTAAACCCAAGATTTGCGGGTTGGCCAACACGCAGACGTTTTTGACACTCAGAGCAGTTGTAAATATACCCATCGCATAAGGGTTTTTCACCTGTCATTGGCGGATTCACGCCCCGCTGTGGGCGTGTTGACCCGCTGCGTTCACGACAGAACCTCGTGTTAATCGTTTCGCTTACTCCACATTTCCGTGTTACTCGTTGTCGTCACACGCTACAGCACAGTCAATGCTGGACGTATATCCAGTGGTATCGAGTAAACCAAAAGCCTTTACCCGTGTTTTGGGGATCACTTTAAAGCCATCTGACACGTCGTGGACGGGTAACGTGCTCGTTTCTAACATGTAAATGGAGCAGGTCCGCCAGCTTGCGTTATTATCACCCAACGTCAACATCATAGACACAAATACATGCATTCAAGATTCGTCCTCGTTGCCAAAACTACTCCCGCCCCGTTTTGTTATTTTATTTTTCATCACTTTGGCTAATGTGTGAACATCACGCCACAACCAATACCTTACTATTTCAATGCAATTCTGGAACAGAGTGAGTACAAAGTGAACGCACATCCAAATAAACATGGGATGCTTTATGAAATGCCACAATCCAGGCCACAATTCAACTTCATATGAAGAACACTAGCCATGCCGAAAAATGCGCGGCCTTTGTAAAGAGGCCAAAATGGGCACAATGAAAGCACCGCTTCGCGCATCTGGGCAAGCGCCAAACACAACGTCAACACTTTCGCAACAACAGTTTTGGTGATAGCTTATGCTCTGTCAACTCAACAGGCTTACACACAGGCTACTTACACAGGTTACCGCACGATCTATACACGAATCAATCGGAAACACCTCAGAACTTACTCACGTTTCAAGACTCAAAAACATGGCGTCCTTGTAGCATTATGCGCGCCAAAATCCGCCCGAATACATCAGGTCATTCACCCGCTGATAAATGGCAAGCGGACATGCCGGCGTGTAATCTACACTCATTCTACGAGCCAAACGCGTCACTCGTAACGCGTGGGGTTCGAACTCGGCGCGGAAGGGACAACAAAAATCGAGGCCGGTGTTTTCCTAACCGCTGTCGAGTAGATTCAGGTGTTAATTGGAAACACTCTGCAACTACCTTCAGCTGCTACGTAAAATTTATGCAAAACCTTTGTACTCAGGATTAACTCGTCCTACGTGCAGGTGAAAATGTTTCCAGTATACTCCTTCCCTTCCTATCTACTCTTGATTCGATGATAAACAACGCCTGCCTCCGGTTCTGTTATCCGCAGCACATGGGTAAGTGATATTTGACACCGTATCGTGGATAAGCGCAAGAGTAAACGATACTCTGACGCTGACAGACCTTTTTTACCTTATTCATAATCTCGAGAGTAACTTACCCATGCTGACGGAGTTTTTTCCCATGCGACACTTCCGAGGGACGCCATTTTTTCCATCGCTGAGTGAAATGGGGAGGAAGACACTCATAAGATACTTCAATTTTCATAGGTATTTTGGCCCCAAAAGCATGAAGCGAATGACAATCTTCAAGCAATAACCAGGGATTACATATTGCATGCCACTTGACCCATGCCAATGACCGCATCATTATCAGTGCCAAAGTTTGGGTTTGAGCGCGATCCCAACTCCAACTTTTTGTCATCAAACAGTAGATTGCATTGCTATCTGGAAGCGGATATCACACATTTATGCGACAAAGCCTGCAGGATTCAATGTTTTGGTAATCCATCATGTTATTGTTGATATTTCATGGTAAATCCGAACATATGGAAATGATGGACAGTTAGTATGACTGGTGGCTGTTGCTGTAAATTGTTCTGCAGGTTGTAAAAAATTTAAAATAGCCCATCTTTGCACTATTTTTTTACTATTTATTACTTCATTTATATATATATATATATGTTATCTTCATACCTATTGGATTATTGCACTGTGTACATTGCAATATTGTCATATATGCAATAAGTCTATTTTATTATTTATTACGATTGCTGCCGGGGCTTTGAACGGTAAACGTGGAACTAAAACCAAGATACAAACTATCAACGGCCATTTTTTTGCAGTATGCCATGACCTAAGATTTCATAATGTAAATATTTGAAGCACAAGCTCGTAAAACTAGAGGAGTCTTGTAAAATTGGAGGAGTACCTATTTCTTGATTTCCCCCCAATACTGTTTGTAATTGTTTTCTGATATTTTTAAAGGAAGCTTTACATAATATGGGTCGCACATTGAGGGTGAAGGCAAACATTGGGGGCACGGGGCGAAGCAGTCCCAAGAGATACGGAATCTTCCTTTATGATCTTGGGCATTAAAACTGTCCAACTTATAATGCAGTTTTGTGGCAGAAAATGTTAATAGCTCCAGTAACAAATCTCATGTCTAATTTTCCCTAAATGTTCATTTTGCAGTTATGCGTATGGTAATACCCACAGCCAGTCTTATGATAAAAATTACAATATTGCTGTTTTCAGGCAGTTCGATGCAATATATTAGAAGTTATCCTGAAGGATTACATGGTGGCATACATCATCGGAATACTTCCCTGTCATACATTTCCTTTGCACGAGCACAATAAAATGATGTGCTCTTTAATTTGCAAGATCCAGTTCATTCAAATCTGCTGTAACTGAAAACTCTGTTGGACATCTGACATGTCTATTTACAATTCTTAATCAAGTGAAAGTACATCCAACAATGCAAAAATATTATCAACAGGAGAAATGTAAATACTGCCGGGGTAGTTCTAATCGGTTCATTAAAAAGGTGTGATAACAATTTGAATTTGAATTTGAAGATAATTTGAATTTGAATGCATGCTGGTCAGGTGGAAAATCTCCCTACAATTATAATTCATGTTTTGTTGCGGTCTAGATTATACAGGTTTGCAGAGGCAGTCACCCAACGTGTTGCGGAATTATTACCATCAACCGTGAATCGCTGAAAAGGCTGAGCCGCTAAACCAAATGGATCCGGAAGGTACATTGCCACTTTCTACGTCTTTACATCATCAGTTTTTCTACGAGACCAATCACGTCATGCAGGAAAATACGAGCAAAAATTTCAAAAAAGCACAAGCAATATTTAACAGCAAAAATAGAAGCAAAACATATTTAACCACATGCAGAGCTTTATATCTCTCAGATGGTGCTTAAGCCCACCTGGGGACAAACCTAGCAAAAAGTAGCATCACTTGGGAAAACACACTAAGTGTGATGTAGACCCAGAAAGATCTGTGACCTAGATCATACCACTTTTTAATACGGTCTACAAACACTGTTTTCTTTTCAGCGGTTAAGACCCATTTCACAAAAATATCTTAGGATGTACACTACATAGGCAATAATGTAGATCCAGGCAACCAAATGCGCGCATCACGTCACCAGACAGAGTGTACGTGACCTACTGGAATGGGTGTACAAATGATATAAACCGTTCTGGAAACCATAGCATGTGCATTAAATCTTCTTGAGCTGACAGCATGAATGGAGTTCGAGAACCAGCATATGAAATTTGGGTTCGTTTTGTATGTTTTAGGGTGAAACTTTCTCTAGAAAAACTCTAAGAAAACTTTAGAAACTTTCGGGGCAGATTCTCGAATCTTGGTAGAGCTGTATGAAAGTAAGGACTCCGGGACCGCAAACTTGCCGATGCCCCACCATTGGACCTCACATTGCTCAAGTTTCGATAACAGATTCTGATTTGGTTGCCCCCTCCCCCCCGGGATTTCTGTCATACCTGCACCGTTGTTTGCAAACTGGGATTTGGGTGAGTTGCATGGCAGTGTACATATTGGCTATCGCTAGGGGGCTAATGCAGTAGGAGCCGCGTCACATAAACCTTCTTTACAACTTTCCACGTATTCAAAGAAGGAAACAGGAGAATATCAGCGACGAAAACAAAACAACACTGTTGGTTTGTGGGTTAGGGCACACAGCCTCTTGAGCTGAGGTGTCCAAAGTCTTGTGTCCAAGGGCGCGACGCGGGAGGGGGGAGGGCAGGCGGGGCCGCGTCTCCCCCACTTTTCTGGAATTTGACATTGACGCTGTGGGCGTTGACTGGAAAGAATTGACCGAAAACGTTTTTCCCCCTCCCCACAACTGTGGAGGAATTTCCGCGTCCCTGCTTGTGTCAATTTTGTCTTCTGCGCCACTATCAAGCGCCATTCAATTTCTTAACCACTGTGACTGCCAAGTTATGACTGCTAAATTCAGATGCACCATATATCATTTCAAAGGATGTTTGATTACAAAACTTTAAAAGTCTTGCTGGAAATTCAGAAGCTGCAAAGATTAGACACACGCAAACAAACCATTTTTTCCCTGTCCGTGTATCTATTCTTATTTTTTGTAGCCGATTACGTGAAGGACCACATGCAGAACCAGACAGTTATGGGCACATTAATACTTTATTTTTGTATCAAAAACCGCCTGGAACGTACATATTGGCTATTGCTAGGCAGCTAATGCGGTATTAGCCGCGTCACATCAACTCTCTGTGCAACTTTCCCTGTATTCAAAGGAAAAGGCAGAAGGAAATGCGATCCTGTCACAAAAATTTCGGGAGTGCACCCGCTTGACCTAAGGTCATTAGCCTTAAATTGCTTGCTTCTAAAACTAGGCATATAACATTGCAGATCATATGACATGCTTTCCTAATGCAAGTCCAGCGAAACCAGTGCGCCCGTTAAAGTTACAAGGGATACATTTTTTGATGTTGGCCTCTGGCCTGACCTAGGTAAGTACCCCTGCATCACCTTACAGCACAAAGTTGACGGAAGGTGCCAAGAGATTTAGGAATAGGTACACGAAATTCCTGTGGGCTCCGCTTTTTGTTTTTTGTTGTGTTTTAGCTATCGCCGAAAAACCAAATGGGACACTCAACTTTTCTCGGCTCGGCACTGGTTAATGATTATCTGATACGCATACTTGGTACGCCAGGGAGTCAAAGGCAATTTCCTGCAGTCATGGCTAACGCACAACCATGGAACTAGACAGGAACCAACATTTCCATGTTCTGCTGCGGGTTCGGATTGTTTTCATCGTGCAGATATCTGTTTATAAAGCCTTCTAATATTTCATACACTTACTTTATATTTGTCATTTTCATGCTCTACCGCGGATTCAGATTGTTTTCATCGTGAAGATATCTGTTTATGAAGCCTCCTAATATTTCACAGACTTGCATATATTTGTTCTTGAATTCACCTGTTTTTCAGAGGAAGCAGAGGAGCACCTGCTGTATCTGCTGCAGGAGTACGGCGTCGTGTTTGGACCTCCTGCGCCCCAAGGACCTCCTTGCGTGTACGGCAACGTACTGTCTTTGGAGGGGAAACAGGTGTGCCAGTTCGGCCCCGCAGCTGATGACGTCACAAAACTGCTCACTTGGGGAACCCTCTTTTCAGTGTTCGCACATAAAATTAGTTATTTGAAGCGCAGGAACACCACGGTTCTGATGACCAGCATGATCTTGAAAACAGGCAGTGGCTTAAAGTGCCGCACGAAGTCGCCGGTGATGGGCAAGCGAGGGGTCCTACACCACTGTTGTTTTTCCGGAAAAATTCGCACCAATTTCCGACCACGTTCCGTGGAAGAAACCATACGAGGGTCTGAGACTGTCCAAGATCCAATTCTGTCCAAGAAAATCACGACGTTTTTTTTTTAAGTTAACGCCTGCTTGCGGCATGCAAACAGCAAAGACTATACGTATTATTCGTTTTTTTTATAAACTTACAATCATGGTTGAAAGAAACAGGTGGGATGAAACGAGCATGCCTTCCGATTATTTAGGCCTATAGCGCTGGTCATAAGGCGGAATGCATGGTACTTTCATGACATCCCATAAACAAATGCCCCCTCCCTCCTCTCCCCCACTCTCTGCACTTTTTCGCCTCGCTCCTATGCTTTTGCTTACAGGTAAAGTAGCTTACAATTAGACGGTTAGGTGCGGTCGCTTCTTAAACCAACATGGATAAATTTTACATGTGTGGTGCATCCTGCGTGGTCTTCCCAATATTACATTTGCGTGGTGTACAATTCTTTAAAAAATGGTCACTGATAGCAATTTTTTGCAATCTGGCAGCTCTTTAAGTTACCGGGCAGCCATATGACAACAAATGTGGCGCATCTTCCTGGGCCATGAAGCAAAATATGCTGGGACTGCGGAACCAGAAATCACAACGTTCAATTATGGCGCATTACGGGCGGAAAATAGTGTATCTTTGCGTGCAAGGGTTCCGTGTAATCGTTGTGGTCTGACCCGAGCAATACAAGGTCTTAGATGCTTTCATTTAAAGACACCGACTTACACATTTGCTTATATTTCTTTGACTTTAGGGTCACCGGTCCATTTCGCACCGGCTGCGTGAAGATTACGATATTGAGGAAAAACTATACTTACAACGCAGAATATGTTGTCTTGTTACGTGAAAAAGTCATTCCCGACATGTAAAGATTGTAATTTCCATGGAAACAGCATTTCAATAATGCACCGCTCACTCCTTCCTGCCGTCTGAGACGCCATTTATGTTGTTGTCCCATCAAAAGTAGAGATGGGTTGTAATGCTCAGTCCTGTTCACTGGGTGGTATCGATATATAAGACCATTAACTTACATGTTTCCTAATGAAACGGAATAGATAATTAACAAGATAGGGGAACAGAATGCAATAGATACATTATGTTAGTGGGAATTTAATAAAGGAAAAGGCTGAAATGGCAATCCAATGTAGCAGTGAAATGATCCAAAAGTATTGATATAGAATGAACCGGAAATATAAGTAAAATATTAAGACATGCAATTTTATTAAAAAATGATATGGAAAAGTGAAAAGATGTTTAATTAATAAAAATGAAAAATAAAAACATGCTTAATTACTAAACAGAAAAGGAAATAAAAAACATCTCAAAGATATCAAATACAGGAAGCTATATTTTCCCGCGCTCTACCCCAACCTAACCTCACTTAACCTAACCTAACCTTACAGACCTAACCTAACTTAACTTAACCTAACCTAACCTAACCTAACCCACCCTAACCTAACCTAACCTAACCTAACCTAACCTAACCTAACCTAACCTAACCTAACCTAACCTAACCTAACCTTACCAAACTAACCTAACAAAACCCAACCTAACCTAACCTAACCTAACCTTACCAACCTAAACTAACCTAACCTAACCTAACCTAACCTAACCTAACCTTACCAACCTAATCATACCAACCTAACTTAACAAAACCTAGCCTAACCTAACCTAACCTAACCTAACCTTACCAACCTAACCTAACAAAACCTAACCTAACCTAATCTAATCTTACCAACCTAACCTAACCTGGCCTAACCTAGCCTAACCTAACCCAACCTAACCTAACCTAACCTAACCTAACCTAACCTAACCTCACCTAACCTAACCTAACCTAACCTAACCTAACCTAACCTTACCAACCTAACCTAATCTACCTTAAGTGTTGGAAAGAGCCAAGACCAATCGCACCCTTCATCGGCCTGTGGCCTCTAGTATCTTATACCGCGCTTCGGCCGCGGTATAAGATAGCCTTACGCCCCATAAACAGTGTTAACCCCAGTTAATGGAAGGTGGCGGAATATCCTAGTTCACCCATCCCGCTGGTTTAATGTGGAAAACCAGTCTACAATTCCTATAGTTTTACGGCCACCGCCAGGCCACCGATAGCACCGGTAGCAATTACCGGCCCGGTATAGAAAAGCCCCCTGAAGCTTCCTGTTCCGATGTAGAAAATAAGCCCCACCCAAACCCCCCTGTTCCCAGAGTTTATCTCCTGTTGTGCATACCATTATCGCAGAATACTGCATTCACATATAGCATGGCCGCCGCCCGGCCACCGATAACATCGGTAGTAATCACCGGTCCGGAAAAGCTCCTGTTCCGATATAGAAAATTAACCCCACCCAAATCCCCTGTTCCCAGCGTTTATCCCGTATTGGACATACCAATATCGCCGACCACAGCATTCACATATTGCACGGCCACCGCCCGGCTACTGATAACACCGGTACCAATCGCCGGTCCGGAAAAGCCCCTGTCCCAATATACAAAATTAACCCCACCCAAACCCCCCGTTCCCAGCGTCTATCCCGTATTGGACATACCAATATCGTCGAACACAACATTCACACATAGCACGGCCACCGCCTAGCCACCGATAACACCGTTAGCAGTCACTGGTCGGGTACGAAAAAACTCCCTAAAGCCCCCTGATGCGATATAGAAAATTAACCCCACCCAAAACCCCCTGTTCCCAACGTTTGTCCCGTATTGGACATACCATTATCGCGGAAAACTATTTTCATAACAAACAACATTCACTTTCCATCTGTAATACACCACCTCTATATCTAGTTACCGACAATGACACAACAGATCAGCTGATGAATGCCTGCTGACGTCACAGTCAATCGTCCAATAACAACCGGCGGTACGCGGAGTCTTCGTCTTATATGAGCAACATTTGTCGCGAAAGCGGTGCTGATATGTAATATAACCGACTTTAGGCATTATCATATTGGTCAACAGTAAGATTTTGACCGAGCGCTTACTTCGAGGGAAAATATCGTAGTAGTGGTTGCATGGCGTTTCAAATGCAATACTGATAAGTATGACTTACGATTTCAGCCGGAAAAACCTAAAACACACACTATTTCCCCCGAAACAGATTGCGTCGTCACTGGTATGCTAACCGCCCGACCCTCGCGTAGGGATTTTTGACGTTTCTGCGTTAAATAGTTTGTTTACGCGAGATCTCGACGCTGATTGGTCGTCGGTCGGACTCAAGGTCCAATTGAGAGTAATACAAAAGTTTGGGGAAATAGCTAATGCGATATAAGTTATCTTGAAAATAAAAAGTTAACCGTTATGAAAGTGATAATGATAATAATAATAATAATAATAATAATAATAATAATAAACAATAATAATAAAAAGTCCAAATATTTCAAAGATGGCAAAATGTAGTTGCAATTTGAGAAATACAAAAAAATAAAAAGCAGTGAAATAAAGTATCTCAAAAAGAAATCACGGAACAAAATTGGAAAATATTAGGAAGTGAAATAAAACAATAAATAAACATTTACCCTAGCCTAATATAGTAACCAAACCTAACCCAACCTAACCTAACCTAACCTAAGGTAACCTAACCTAGCCTGGCCTAACCTAACCTAACCTAACCTAACCTAACCTGACCTAACCCAACCTAACCTAACCTAAACTAACCTTATCTAACCTAGCCCAGCACAAAAAATCACGGAACAAAACTGGAAAATATTAGGAAGTGAAATAAAACAATAAATAAAAATTTACCCTAGCCTAACATAGTAACCTAACCTAACCTAACCTAACCTAGCCCAGCACAACCCAACCTAGCAACTTAATGTAACGAGTATTAAATGCCATAATGTAATAATACTGATATCAGATATCCCAACAATTATCTAATACAATAATATAACGGCCTAATAATTCAGCCGTTCCTCCAAGTTCAGTTTGTGGCAACAGAATAGAATTTTCATATATATGACGTCATTAATCGCTTGAAGATGCATGCAGGGTCTACACATCTTTGATGTCAATAACCTTAACCTTGGCGGCACTACATTTTCCGCCGCGGAATAATGTTGTTCTTCGCCAGTCGACTGCAGCACGGTATTACTGTGTGGTACGTTATCGTTACGATTTTGTTGCTATTTTTTAGAAAATCAAGTAGTGGAAAGTACGATTAGAAACAGGATGATACATTCTTTACATTGGTGGCAATTATACAAAGGATTGTTTGCGATTTCGTCGGGCAGCAACTTACCTTTAGCCCTCATATTTTTATGAAGGCGAAATTAGGTAAATATTTTAGGCTTAACTGCAATTATTGAAAGAATGCTTGCCTGAGATGCTGCATCTCCGTTATGGGGAAGGCGTTGTCGTGAATTTGTGTTTTAAATTTTTGATATCTTGTTTTGCGAAAAAGTCAGGGGGCGCTAAACTCTTTTGGAGATAGGTCTGTTTGACCTGACTTAGGTCAGACACCTGACGTGACCTGAGGCCAAAATTTTGACACGAGATGTAAAATTAATGGAGCAAAAGGCACACAAAGTTTCGTGACTCTGTGTTTGTTGGTTCTCTCGCAATCCCAGAAAAACGCCAGGGGGGCAGTCAACTGCCCCCCCCCCCCCAGTCGGGGACGGGTTAATGTGAGGAACTGAATTGGGTATGCAAGGTGCAGAAGCCTAGTTACCAAGGTGCTGAGTAACCAATCCAGGGACGGCAGTTTGGATTTTCGGCTGTGGGGCAAGCTCTATCGGATCAACGGCTGACCTCATTTGAATTACTTTTTCCCCTCTCCAAAAGATAATTGAATTTCATTCTTGACCAAGCAAACACATTTTTCCTCAAATTTTGGTGCTGGTGTACATTTGTGTTTTCTAAAATGCATGGATTTTTTTTATTCGGGTCTGTACCCATTGACATTTTTCAGGTCTTTGCCCTTGGGCATTCGTCTACATAATGGCGAATGATGCAAGCTTCCGTCTCTTATTTTGTTTGCGTCTACAACACAAAGTCAGCATTATTTGAACTTTTATTTGTAAACAGGTGAAAGTCAGTTTCCTGGCACAACATCAAATTATAATTCGAAGCTCAGTAACAACGCTGTTACGGACTATGACACGGGAACGCAATCATTATCTCAAGCACTTGCCAAAGCAGCTTTGTCCAGGGCCTCGTCATACGTGTTAACTGGGGACTCAGCCCCCGCAATGGAGTCGCCAGCCCCGTCAAGGCAAAACCAGGTAACTGGGGGGGGGAGCAATTGGAATGTTCAAGATCATGAAGTCTAAAACAGGTTTTCTGCGGAGACGTAGCTTTGTTAAACGCGAAGTCATTGCAGAAATGTACAATAAATGCGGGGTTTTCTGTGGTCGCATAAGATTTTTCCAAATGCAGAGTCGCCGTAACATGCCTTCACCATCAGTTTTTCGTGCGATTAAATCACAGGTGGCAGTGTATCATATGTTAATACCATTGTTATGCTTCAATGACGCCGAAAGGGAAAAACCGAAAACAATGCAGTCGAACTCTGAGGGGTAAAGGGCGGGGTAGATAGTAGGCTAGAGGCAAAAAACAAGGCCCAAAAAAAAACATAACTGTCTTGCACGCAGCCATATCCCGAAAACCAACACTGCTATAGTTCTAAGTGGTCTTCTTCTGAAGAGTTAAGTTTTTTTAATCTTGCGTTTTGCCTTGAATATGACCGCTTTTGGCAGCTAACTGCCTTTTTATGAAGCATAACCTCGTTTTAGCCATACAATCAAATGAGCTTAGAGCTCACTGAAATGAAAAATGACCTGATATTTCATCCCACATGGCCTATAGCACCTCTTGGTGCGATTTTGAAGTCATAGTGCCCTAAAATCAGCTACTTTCTTAGAAGCGGAATCAGATACGTTGGGATGACTTGTTCGATTGCAGTCAACCAGCCCAAACATCGAATAAAAGTATAGCACGAATAACGGCGGGCGGAAATTTCGAACGGGGAAATACGAAATGCCGGATATCAATGTAGGGATTGAGGTGAGAAAGCAATTATTTCGTCGAACAAAGCATGGAATGAGAAAACATCAAATGCAGAATGTTCAACATAAATATCAAAGCAGTATAAACACCAACCTGCCATGTAGCAAATGATTGATGACTGAATGACAAAAGATCGGGATGGGGATCAGTAATGCATCGGATAAATATTTAAGTGAATGGTATCGCAATACGGACACCTAGTATCGCACGGGCACTGATTTTTCCCAAAAACTGTACGGGGATATCTCAGTAGCACTGTCGTCAAATGCTTCCATGGTTGACAAACAACCTTCCAGGTGTCTTCGCTGTTTAGCTAACATGGAAATGAATGTTCAGGTCGTCTCAGGGGGTCACTGAACTCAATCGACTAGACAGATACCCTGGTTGCACCACTGGACCTGATGGTGTGGATGCAAAAATCCTGGCTTTGTACGTGATACAGGCATAGGTGGGCACTGGTCCGTTACTCCGTTACTTCGTTAGTAACGAAGTTACTTTTTTCAGTAACGGAGTAACGGGCCCGTTACTTTTATTTTACTGTAACGGACTGAGTAACGGAAGTTACTTTTGTGGTCCGTTACTCCGTTACTTTTTGGTCCGTTACTCCGTTACTCCGTTACTCCGTTACTTTTTAAACTCCTTACAGACACCGCCCGGCTTTATTTGCATCGGCACACGCCATTGGCTACTTGAATAGCCAACACCCAATAGCGTGCGGCGATACAAGCGCGGCTGGGCGCGCACTCAGCTCACAATCGCGGCGTAGACTTGTTGACAATATTCGTCAGCTGATAAACGTTGACGGCAAGCTGACGGCAATGGTTCGGTATAAAGGCTGACTTTGGTCTCTTTGGGACAAAAGTATTGAATTATGCGTAAGTTTGATATGACTTAAAATGATAAATTAACCAGTCGTCAATTTTCAGGCTGAAAGATATCAAAGTTATTGTCATTTATACTGCAACAGCCAGCTGACAGCAGTTTTCAATGTTGTCTCAAGTTGGTCACGGATCGCTTACCACCGCCACACGGTTCCCCGCCAAGATCACTCAAGGCTGTTGAGCACATGATTACTGTCGCCATGGCCTTGGATCTGCGATGTCCATGGGGCGATGGAGTGGTGATTGATTCTTCCGACGGTGCCTCAGCTTCGGAGACAGGACGAGCCCGGTCTGGGTCACCAATGGCCACGTCTAGAAACGTACTTTGAGTTTAAGGAGGAGAAGAAAAACGCCATTTTTACGTATGTCCTGTGCCGACCGAAAGAGGTTATAATTAAGGGTCACAAGAGTAGCCTTTCAAGGCTAAAGGCACATATCAAGAGGAAGCATTATTTACGGTATTTCCAGGTGAGAACAGAATGTGCACAATAAGTTGTCAGTAGTGAAGCATAATTATGAAGCTTGTCGACTATTGCTTGGACTATTTGCCTTAACCATATTCTCTGCAGGCAGTGAGATTCACATTACCCTGGGGGGGGGGGGCAGATCTGAGGTAATCTACCTTTCCGCCGACGCTTACGCGTAATTTTTGGAGACGCGGAAGTGGCAACACAAGTTGTGTGAACAATTTAGCCCATTCAGGTATTTTTCTAAGCACTGGCCCCTACTGGATATGTAAACTGACTTGGTTAGGTAACTCTTGAATTTTGATTCAGTTGACACATGTTTGCCTTCAGCCGATACGAGCTAACCAAACCAAAAAAACAGGCAAATTGAACCTAACAAAAAATTAGTTTTACATGCCCATCTAGGGCAATCCTGCAACCATACAGTAGGTTTTAGGTTAGGTTAGGTTAAATCATGTTTAACTTGGAGAACAGGCTACATTGTCCATGCGATTCGAGTTACCACTCCTGCGTTCCCGAAAAAATATCAACTGGCCGAAACACCTTTCGGCTGACACATTATTTTTTGTAGACGCAGAAGTGAGGACCCAAACTCAAACATGATATGAGCCGTTGCCACTTTTGCACCTTCGAAAAATATGCATTGGCCGAAAGGTGAAGATTACCAATTCTGCCCCCTCCCCTCCCCGCCCTTCCAGAGATCTCGAGATGCATTCGTCCAATGTTGATGGGATGAATGCCATTTAATATGTTTCAACGAGATCTCCAATTCCAGACCCCAAAAATCCAAAAATTGCGAAAATAGGGCGTGGGGGCAAACAAACTCCAAAATTTGGGGATTTTTGAAAGGTCACTGCGGCCGTGTTTACCAACCAATTTTCATGGGAATAACACGGTTCAACATAGAATGTCCAAGTCTTTTATATACCGAAAGCTGAAATTTAAAATAGAAAACCATAGGCAGTTCCAGGGAGGGCAAGAAGGGTGATTTTTGAAATAAGAAATTTCCTTTGTTTTTGTTTGTTTTGGGTGATATAAACATCAGATGTACAACTAGCAAGCCAGTTTAAGTTTATATGTAGCGCAGAGGTGGATCCAGGTAAACAAAATTGGGAGGGCACCATAAGCACAATAGTGTGCTCCCCCATTTTTTCAGTACCTGGGTGTGCGTTCGCCTGAAAATGTGTGTGCATACGCATTGTTTAGGATGTGTATGACTATATAAATGAGTTAGTGATCTTTATTTCTACTCAGAATATCACGATAGTGAACCGCACAACTTTGCAGCTTCACGCACAGCACATTACCGCCGAAAACGGGGGCTTGGAACCGCCTCTGCGGGACCGACTTTTTTTTAAATGTTGACAAAACACATGTGTATCAATTCCATGAAATGCCAGAAAATCTTGTGGCGCTGCGGCAAACAGTGTGGGGGCGGCAAGCAAAAAGACACGGGTAGCACAATCTTCCCCCCCCCCCCACAGGGAATAGGGTTAAATGAAGTGTTTTTAACCCGTCTCCGGCCGGGCTCAGAATGCCTTTTGCCCGGCCGGAGGGGAGCGCGGATTTCGGCACCTCCCAGGATCTCGGCTCCCATATATCGCACGGAAAAAAGGAAAACACCGGCAGAAAGGTTGTCAAACCGAGACGAAAACATTCAAGGGTTTTGACCTCAGGTCAATTTTGAGGCCACCAGACGCCATGAAAGGTCAAAACACGTCCTTGGAATTAGGTAAATAGACACAATACCTTGTCCCTGAAAAGCTGAACTTAAGCGACATATACTGAACCGTAAGACAATAGCGAGTTCATTGATATAAATTTTGGCCTTTCACAGGGGTCAGGTCAGGTAACGTCATCGTTCCAAAATGTTCCACTTGTGAACGGCTAACATCCTCCGTTGCATCTTACTTATGACCATGTTTTTATAGCTAATTTGTCTTTTCAAGGGTGCTGAAGAGGTACTAAAGCACCTTTTTTTAGTCTTTTATTTCACAATAATAAAATCCATATCAGTCATGTTTTTTTGAGTCCTTTGTCGTTTGGTATTAAAAAACCGTCAGGGGTATCAGGAATCTTACCTCCACGCACGCGCTCGTACACAAACTAACACACACACATAATTTCAAAACAAAACAAGAAGTTCGCGAGACCGAAACGAGCTCTGAACAGAGACCACTATGTTCAGGGCGGATACTTCGAGAGGCATTGTTGATCAAACCCAGTCGATAGATGTCCGCTGTTTGTCGCATTTTGCATGCGTCCGCTCCAGCGCCGGTTGTTCCCGCTCCGTCGGCGCCGCGGGCAATGAACAGGAATTCATTAGTTTGAACATTGTGGCTAACACAGTGGTAGAATACCCGCCGCGGCTGTTGTTCCGGCGCCGCCGACTCTACAACGGCTGGTGAGGGCAGTGGGCAGCTAGCGGAGTGTTTTGGGTAAGCGCTTTTTGTTTCTTCCCTTTGTATATGGAATGGGTTTTACAACCACATAGCAGCATAAAAGACTTAAAACCCGCGTTCGCTTGGTTTTCACTGCATTTAAAAAAGAAACGGAATAACGGAGTAACGGTAACTTCCGTTACTTTTTAAGGCAGAGTAACGGAGTAACGAGTAACGGACTGGCTTTTTTGAGTAACGGAGTAACGAGTAACGAAGTTACATTTTTTAGTAACGATGCCCACCTATGGATACAGGGTAGAGGGTTCGGGTGCCCATCCTCTTTTCCCAGTAGTCTTCTGAAGACAGACTGTGACTCTTGTTGTCAAGGATGTTTCACCTTATAATGACGCATGACAGTGGACTAGAAAACGTTTTTCCAACGTCTCGGATAGAATAATCGTTGAACATACCGCCGATCTCTGGCGACGGCCCGCGCTGATTACCGTGTCTGCCAATGACAGTCAGCTTGGGAAAAGCTTGAATTCCGTCCGTGATTTTAACAGACAGAAATCCTGACCACCTCGTCATCAGGTTCATGTCTTGGTAGTCTTCATCCTTTGAGATATCAAGCTGTTATATACTGCCCCACTCCATGGTTTGTAATGCAAAAGTTGGCCATTCTGTGCCAGCCCATGTGCGATGCCCTTCCCCGATACGATGATATATAAAGTATAACCTCGCGATTATTCGTTCGTCCAATATTTCGTCCCGCAATATTTTTCCGTTTCGATAAATATCGCTGTTAGATATTTATCCATTTTAGACATCTTGCCGTTCCAAGTTTTCCCTTTTGATATTCATGTCTGTCGACAGTTACCCTGTTTAATGCTTTGCTTCTGACGTTTTGTTTTCAATATTTGTGCGCTCGATAATCCACCATACGGCATTTTGTGGGATAACTGTGTCATCTCTGGTTCCGAAGATAAACGCGGGCTAGAAACCAATGATGTGTGGTAAAAGGCATATGTAAATGACATGGGACATGAAAGGAATGTGATCAGTTTGGACAGTTTCTTGTCCTAATCATTGCTGATTTTTCCTGCAAATGTTCTAATGCTGTATAGCTTAGTTGGTCATGGCGCGGAGTCATGTCTACAGCCTTTTCTACATGTCTACAGCATTTTCCGTGCAATTACCGTGCATTCGTTCGTTGGCTTGTTTTGCAGTGTATCCTGTGCGCTCATTCACTTTGATGTCTGCGTGTCTCGGTGTCCAAAGGAATGAAATATTGTTTACGTTAGGGAACATGTGCTATTGTGTGCAGTCTGTGATGCACTATGATGGGTCGGCCCCGTTGCTGATGGCTTGAAACAGCGATTTCTAGTCGGATCAGACAACTATGTTAACCATGTCGTGCCTGACTGCCCTGCGAATGGCTGTCAGGATGGCTATGGCTTCTGTTGTGAAGATGGATATTCGGCCTGGGACCAGGTTGCCGAGGTGGAAGCTGGCTGATGTGAGTCCAAATCCGATTTTGTCGTCGATATTGGACCCGGCCGTATATATGAACGAATTGTGGCTGTTGACTGTGGTGTTGAACCTGGCTTGAATTTCTGGCTGTTTTATGTCTGCTTGGTGTTCTGTGAGTAGGCATTCAACGGTGGGTGGTGCATGGACCCAGAATGGCTTAAGGGGCGTGGGTGCAGTTGGTGGTACAACAAACTGACGGCCGCTAGAACTGTGCTCATCTGAACGTGAAATGACGAGCGTTGCGTTCCGCACGGCTCTTGTCTAGTTTGTCATGTGTAAATCAGAGCTGTGCCGGATGGTGTTCTGTGGTGTGGACTGTCATGTAGTACCGGCACAGCTGTTGAGTTCTTCTAGTCTGTAGTTGTGGGATGTTTGTGTCAGCCAGGAGACCGTCTCGGGCCCCCGTGGCTGTTCTGATGCTGTGGTTCTGTATAATTTCTACTTTTCGTGCCAGGGATGATGAGATATTGTTGACTATGATGCTGTTGTGCTTGAGAATGGACCTCATGATGATTTTTTTTAAACCTGAGCAGTGTGTGTGTCTGTCTTCGCCCCAGTCTGCTCCAGACAGCGAGAGGATCACCGGCGCAGCCAGAGGGGGGCCGGCCTCGTCCTTTGGTCCGCATTTTTCTTGTTAAATAGCACGGACGCAGCGAGTGAGGTGTCTTGCCATACTCCATTTACGGGAATGCGTACAGGTGATGAATAGCAGTCTTCTAAGTGAAACTCAATGCACGTCATCTTACCAGCACGCGGTTTTCTCTCCCTTAATAAAATCCTGGCTGCGCCCCTGGAAAGGATAACGTTCATGCGCCTTGCACATCGTTCGGTGATGTACTTGATATGTGGTTTAAATGTGAGTTTCTCATCCAGATGGAGGCCAGGAAATTTTAAGCTTTTGGTCTGTTCGGTAGATTTGCCATTGACGCGCAGTTTGAGCCTGGTTACCGCTCGAGCGAGGTTGTATGCGACTGTTGCGGGCTCTCCGGCGGAGAAGCAGAAGCCCCAGGTTTTGCACCACCTTGCATTGTGGTCCGGTCCTCACTGTACGATGTTTTCGGCCGTTACGAATGACCGATGGTGCATGGCCAAATAACCGCGCCAACCGCAAACAGTGGACAGTGGAATGCTTTGCGGATGAAATCCTGACACATATCGTTGATCATGATGAGGAATAGTGTCGGTAGAATGCCACTTCCTTGTGGCAGGCCTTGATCCTATGCTGCATTGATGGTGGTGGTGTTGCCGCATCTGATCTTTAATGTTCTGTTCCGAAGGAAGTTCAGTAAAAAGTGAGCTAGGTATCCGCGCAGAGCTCGTGTGTGCGCAAGGGCGGAATTGTGTACTCGGTCAAATGTGGCCGTGATGTCTAAGTACGCAGCTACTGTGGTGCGCTTGTAGTTTAGGTAGTGTTTAATGTAGTTTACGATGCGAATGAGGCTGTCTGTAGTGGTCTCGTGCTTTTTGAAGCCAGTGATACTCGTCCAATATTAAAAATGTTTTATTAAATGCCAAACAATGATCTTTGTCCAAATCTTTTTCGGTCCGAAACGAAATTTCGACGTTTGCAATCCTCCTCCTTTTCCCATATGGGAAGGCTCCAGAAGACCCCGTCCTGTTTTCTGGTTGCCATTTCCAGGGTTTTAGGAGCAGCTTTACAAATCTCGGCCACTTTTCCTTTCTATTCTAAGTATTATGCCATATTTTCATAATTTTATTTTCTATAGGGAAGGCACCAGGCAGAGTTTTGGGAGTCACCTTCGGCCATTTTGAGCACTGTTCAAGGTGAAAGAAAATGGTTGCTAATCATAGTTTTTCATATAGAACTGAATACTTTATGTGGGTGCACAGATGTAGAATTGGACAAAACAAAACAGTTTCTGCGGAGCTGAGGTCATTTTACAAGGTCAAGTCAGGGTCAAAAGTCAGATTTTGGCTATGCTTAAATATTTTTACGCTGATTTTCAAAATGAAAAGTCCGGGACATTTATGACCTAAAACAATGTTCTCTGCTAGTGTTTTTGGTTTTAGGTGTATCTTGGGTCGGGTCACGGAACTATGACCTAAAACGTCTGTGCGCATACCCTTTATCATGATGGTGATCAACAGGACTGAAGAATATAGTCAATGCAAATGACTGGAATCGTCTCGAAATATCATGAAATGAACCCTAGGCCATTCCACGTGACTCTGAAGTCACCTGAGGTCATTTGACGTTAAAGGGCGTAAAATGACCTACATGCGACCATGACATTTCTCCCTTTTCCATGCTTCTGGTGCCGCCAAAGTTATCATTATACACAAGGGCGTTGCCAGGATTCCGCCCAGCGGTGGGGAAATCGGATCAAGGGAGCCCTCGTAAAAAATGGGGCCCTCGCCAAGGGTGAATCCAGGATTTCGCTAAGGCGGGGAGGGAATGGGGCGGAGGAAAATGGTCAGCGCGGAGCCCCATTTTTTGCACTTTGGATATGAAAAATGATGTAATTTTGCTTTTACCATACAAAATAGCCGAAAAAACTCAAACGCGCCAGTTTATTTCAGGAAATTTCGCGTTTTGTTCCCAAACAAAGTGGCTGAAATATGACAAAAAAGGCGAGGTTTTAGGCGGTTCCGTCCCTCCCCTCATCTGATATGTCGGTCTGTATCTGGTCCAGGAGCCCGTCTGGCCCCTCTCCCATCCCGTAGCTTCTGGGGATTTTTTGTCAGCTTGGTTTAGGTTCCGCCTTGCAGTTGCAGGGGCACTTTTAGTGGTCTCGGGCCGTCTGCCGTGCCAGGACGATCTAGTGATGTCAGGTTCCTGTTACAGTTTCACGTGTCCCGCGGGACGTCTCAGGCGCTCATTTGAGAGTTTCAGGGGCACCTCGGAGAGTTTCAGGAACCCATCTGGCAGTTTCAGGGATGCTTAAGCCACCTTGTGTCCCCTCCTGTCGTCCCTGGGACGTTTTTGCCGTCTAAGAAGCCTCAGGCACAAAAAAGCCCTCACTAAGTCTCTCTCTGCCGTGACAGAGGTGCCTCTGGCAATTTTCGAGATCCTTTGGCCGTTTCAGGAGCAGTCTGGACGTCTCAAGGTCTAGTAGTTTCAGGGGCCCCTCTGGTCGTCTCAGGGGCCCCTATTGCTAGTGACTTCTAGTTAGCAGTCTCAAAGATCTCTCTCTAGCAGTCTCAGTGGACCCCTGTGGTCCTGGGTACCCCGCTTATCGTCTCTGAGAAATATTTTTACCATCTCAGGGGCCCTCTGGCAGTTAGAGAAGACCTTTTGGCAATTTCAGGGCCCCTGTGCAGTGTCATAGGTCCTCTGAACGTCTCCTGTGGTCCCCATGGCTGTATCAGGGGTCTTCCTCTGTTACATGTGGTATATCTGGCAGTCTGTTAGGGCACCTCTAGCTGTAACAAGGGGCTTTTGTTGGCGCTTCAGGGGCCTGACTGGCAGTCTCAGGGGGACCTTGTCCTTGCCCGTGCCAGGAGCTCGCTTATTACACTCGGTCACTCTCTGGCCATCCAGCGCCCCCATAAAACCCATAAAACCATATAAAATACCGTCTCAGAGGCCCTCTTATCGTCTTTGCCTCGCAGGGGGCCCCGCGACCTTTTTGGCGGGCTCAGGGGTCATCTGCAGTGTATGGGCCCATCTTGCCGTCTCAGAAACCATCTGACCTTCCCGGGGGCCCCTGACAGCATCAAGAACCTCTGAAGGTTTCAAAAAGGCCAGTGTAGCCCATTTGTGGCTCCTCTCGAGGTTGAGAAGGTCACCGACGAATCCCCGTTCAGGGGGCCCCTCTGGCTGGCCAGGATCTCCTTATGTCGTGCTAGGCACCCTCTTAAGTTCTTTCCGTCTCAGGTGCCTCTCCGGAAATTTTAGCGGTCTCCTGGACCCTTTGCCGTGTTCGGGCCCCTTCTGGCCCCAGGGGCCCCTGAAGAGTTTCAAGAGCCCTTATTTCCATTTTAGGGGCTAGCTTACCGTGTCAGGGTCTCATTAACCCTCGCGGAGGCCCTCTGACTACATCAAGAACTTTCAGTTTTTCATTCACAGGGGCCCGCTAGGGATTCAGTCCTCATCTTGGCCGTCTTAGGGGCCCTATGAGCCATCGGGCGGTCTCAGGGACACTGCCGTGTTGGGGTCCTGTTGTGGTCTCAGGGGTCCTTTGGGGGCTTAAGGGGCCCTCCATGCGTCTCAAAGGTCATTTAACCCTCCACGAGGCCTCTCTGACTGCGTCAAGAGCTCGTCAGGTTCTTATAGAGATCCCGTGAAACTCAAACGGCCCCTTCGGAGCTATTTTTAAGTCTGACAGGGGCCCCTTCTCAAGCCTCAGGGGGAGGGAGCGATCGCTCCAACTGCTGTCCCTTTGGATCCGCGCCTGTCCCTCGTAATCAGTGGGGTCCCATGTGGTTAAAATTACTGTCGGTTTGTAAAGGGCTGAAATGTAAAGGGGGCCCATGCTCGTCTGTAGAAACGTTCCTGCCGACCTGGTGAGTGCCTCTTATAAGTCGGCAGGGACATCGACAGGAAAACAGGGGCCCCTAACTGGTCGTTTACGGGCCATTGTTGGCCAGGGGGTCACTGCCTGTCTGTAGAGGGCACCCTATCCGCCTGTAAAGGGCCCCTGTCGACCTCTGGAGGCAGGGGCAGGGGTCTTCTTCTAGATCGAAAGGAGTTCCCTGCAGAGGCCGACAGGGGCCCTTTATGGGCCAACAGGGGGCCCTCCCCAGACAAGCAGTGAATTCCCCTACAAGCTAGCAGGGGCCCCTAAACGCTCATTCAGACCACAGGCCTCTCTTCATAGCACACAAAGCCTTCTTGTGTATTCGGAGTACGTTTTTTCGGTCCGTAAGCCTTCTTTAATGCTTAACATATTCTTATTTTCCTTTAAATGTCTGTTTCGGACAGCGTAAGACGCCCTGCGGGCTCCTCACGCTATCCAAAGAACTGGGGCCTTCGGCACCAGGGGGGAGGGCCCGCTCGGCCGCCAGGGGGCCCCGCTTGGTCTCCAGGGGGGCCATTTGGTCCCTTTGGCCCCTTTGGCCCCTTTTGGCAACGCCACTGATTGCACAAACAATGTAACATGATTTGCACTTCTTAGCTATAACATTACTGGTTAACGTTAAAAAGGCTTAAAACTTTTATCTTAATTCAGTTTAAAAAAGGAAATGCTTCTCTCTTTTCCATGCCTGTGAACGTCTCTTATCTTTCTTAAAACTATAAACATGTGGTCCAAAGGGAAATTCCTATCGATTAGTTCTCTTGTCATGCCAGCTGCATCACATTTCGTCCATAAATATTGGAAGTTACAATGAGTCAAAAAAACCCTCTCTTTCTGACTTTTGCCCGCTGTATTCACTCCTTAGACGACCTCGAAGACCTCTTGTTATGGAAAGATACTTCACGTCGTGGCGAACTGATTGCCGTTGCTTTCGATGAAATCGTACGGATAGCGCTCGGCGCCTTTTCATCGACAGATTAACCCTAAACCATCACAGGGGCGCCCTCCACTTGTGGAACGACAAGGGCTCGATACACCACCACAGGGCATCCTTGGTATTACAGGGCCACTCTTTTACGAAAAGGGCACCCATGCACCATCGCAGGGACGTCTCCTCGATGTCATAGGACGGCTCTGTGATTAACAGGGCATCCATACACCATCGTAGGGACATCTTGGCATGACAGGGGCGCTTTTTGATCAATAGCGCACCATCGCAGGGACATATGCTTACTGTTACAGGACCCCTTTCCACCAACGGGTAACCATGCACTATCGCAGGGACATCTCCTTGGTGTCGCAGGCGTGCTGTTTGAACGGCAGGGACGCCCATCGCAGAGGCACCTCCTTGGTGTTATAGGGACGCCTTTTAAACAACAGGAGGTAAACATACTACGATATGGATGCCTTTTCAGTGTCACCTGGGTGCCTCTTCCAGTAATAACGGACCATGAGTGATCACAGGAACGCCTTTTCAAGGCTATGTCATCGAAAGGGCACGTTTTAAATACTATGCCATCGAGCATTTTTGTGCCACACGAGCGCCATACTAACGGAAACGCCGACCATGTACTATAGCGTGTGCGTCTCATCGATATCAGCTGGGCGGCCTTTTAGGGCGCCATGCCCCATAACAGAGGTGCCTCCTTTGTGTCACAGGGACGCCTTTTCAAAGTTAGGCGCCCATATACCGCTGCAAGGATGCCTTTGTGTCCTGTCTGTTTCACATAACTCTGTTTAACAGTGCCTTTTTAAGGACGGGGCGCACATGAGCTACATTAGGCCGCTTCCTCCGTGTTACATGAGTTTCTTTTGAAAATAAGGGCACCTTTGCCCTATCACAGGGGTGTACGATATCACACGTGCGCTCTTTTAGGTCAGGGTGCCTTGGTATCAACGAACAACATTCGTCCGCGAATGCCTTCCATGCTGTTATTCGCCTTCGTCGACTAAGGTTTTCGCGTTTGGCGCCCTTACGCGCAGATAAGGGCACTAAAATGCCAAGGGGGATTGAAAAGACATTTTGTGCTCCTATTGAGGACCAAGGGGCCACGCACACCCCACACACACAAACACAAACAAACACACAAAAAAAAAAAAAAACGCACACGCACACACACACGCACGCACGCACGCACGCACGCACGCACGCACGCACGCGCACGCACACACGCGCACACACACACACACACACACACTATACCAAGGCATGATGAAAAATGAGCATCCAACTTGGTTTCACAAACCATACCACATCATTTGCACCGAAGAAAACCAACATAAAGCAAGATTTTTCTACTACAGGCTTTTAATGGAATCCACCTGGGTATGCTGAGACGTGTTTCGTCTTTTCATAAATTCGTCATGAGCAAAATCTTAGTTGCTGTAAAAGCTTTTTGATAGTCAGATACGTTTCCTTGCAACCCTCCCAACGTTGCAGCCGAGCCAAAAAAATACTGCATCTTATTCGAAACAAGTTCTTCCCGTCTGTCACAAGACGCCGGTGTTCTGCATCTGCTACCGGGGTCTGCATCTTGCATCATGGTCAGTAAATTACGTTATCTGGTAATGTTCTGTTAAACTCGTCTATGATGCAAAGGGGATTTTTCAGCAAAATAGTTGCGTAAAATGCGATTAACGAATTTTTCAACAAACCTTTGAAACAAACTTTTGAAAAGCGACCAAAGTGGAACATTCCTTGAAGTCTGTTATGTTGTTTGATTGGACGACTGATGGCGTAATTCGATTAATGATTTAACTCAGGATTCAGGACAAATCTTCATTCGGAATCGGATTCGGGTTCGGATTTGGCGAAGCAAAATCGACGAAATTAAGGGTGAATTGGACTGATTTATGAGAAACCGGATCTGAATCAGATTCACACTCAGCTTTTGGTTTCTTCGAATCAGAATGGATACGGTTCATTGCTGCGAAGCCGAACAAAGATCTTGCGTGGAGGATGTGGTAGGCACGGCGAGAATGGGTCCAGGGTAAGGTCATAAAAGGAACAGGTTGGTCAAAGGTGTCACAGAGTTACAACGTTCTAGCACACTTTTTTAGTTTTGGACGTTGCGTTCAGGTCCAAAGTGATTTTCCGGGACAAAAAAAGGCAAAATGATAGTATTTGTAAAATGCCTGATCAATATGTTCCCTCACATGTTTACAATTTTTTTGCAAGACGCCAGTTTACTGGATTTTAGCATACCGGTGAAGGAGGACTGTGCACCAATTATCATGTAACCATAGCAGAAACTGGATGGTGACGTCACCAGTGTGATCAATCAGAAATTTAGTAGGAAACTGCGATGGAGGCTGGGTTCAGGGCTAAAATGCAGTGTCAGTGAGCTTGACGAGATAAGAAAGTGTCGACCGGAACGGACCATGATAAACTGGACGACCTTCAGGTCCGCGTGCAGTGGTGAAAACGGCGCAGGTGCAGGAGCCAACAAAATTTTCCTAGCTTCGTCACAAATAAAGGCACAGCCAGTCCTCCCATACAGCTTCTGTTTTCGCAGCGTCAGCAGCTTACATTAAAGACGCATGTATACGCATCTAATAAATAATTTTAGCATTCTCGTATGTTTTTAACTTCTTTCCTCCTGCTTTTCTTTGCGCACTGCGTCATCACCCTTATACGTAACAGGCATCTTCCTCTTTGAAAGTCCTTGGTACAAAAGACGTCCTGGAAGAATATCTTCTAGGATGCGCAGGAATTCCCCCTTCTCCCCAATATCCGAGTAAAACAGAATCTTCCTTTCAATCCCACTTATTTTCATAGCATTTCAATGTCGTCCAGCTTACGCAGGCTGTTCATGACAGCACGCCAGCGGTGGCGTGGCAGAGAACGGAGAGAACCCCGGACGGGTAGAAGCGGTGTTTTGGTACGCGGGTGCTTCCATGAGTGCTCAGGCCTTTGAGCAAGTAGGGGTGGCAAAATTTTGCAAATCATGACGAAAGCTGCAGTCCCTACATGCAGGCGGACGTGCGGAAGGGACGTCAGTCATGCATGTCGCGTAGTCGGTCTTTGTGAAAAGAAACATGTCTTCGAGCTCTTTTTGGCTTTATAATGAGTTTGAGTGTCAAAGTACGAAACGCGTTTGGAATCTTTACTTGCGTGATATTTGTTGTATGCTTTACCTAATTTTGACTTTTAAGTCTTCTCCATTTCCCAATCAGACCGGTTTGCCCACCCCGTCCCCGACAGGCTGGCTGGGACCGCCGGCGTTTTGCCCTGTTGACGTTTCACGTTAGCACTTAGCTCACATGGATCTCTGGATGGCCCTAAATGTTTCTTGAAGAAACCACGGTTCCGTCAGATCTTTAAACGCCTCTCGCGATCAGACCACAGTCCCAGCCCTCAGTGAATAAGCCAAAGCTGCCAGTTCAGCTGTGACAGTACCTGGTCCTCTGCTCCTGCGTCGTCCCCACGTCAAGTAACCAGAGGGCCACGTCCCCTTGACACGCTTACAACCAAGCCGACCATTTCGGCTAACCAGCTCCGCATCCCATTCGGCGTAACCGCGTCATAATTCGCCGCGTAAAGAAGCGCGGCTCCGCGCCACCGACAGGCCAATAGACGGCGGTCGGCTGGTGCGGCGCTAATGACAGAGCCGCCGAAGCCGGCCGCGCGCCGCCGCTGCCGACTAATTGGATGGGCGAGGTTGATAGGCGCAGAGCAGCCGACGGCAGCCGCCCGCAGGGGCCATCTTTCCCGTGCGGCGGCCGTGGTGCGTCTCGGGCCGGTTACCGGGCAACGGCGCACCAGCTCGGCTGACCTCCTTGACGCCCCGCCCCCGCGCCGGCACCGACCAATAGCCGCCGGCCGCGGCCTGATGTCATTTAAATACGTGATAACCTACCTGATGGATGGCGTTCCGCCCTGCGGCCACGCCATGGGAGTCGGTACTTTGCGCCGGAATCCGCACCTTCCCCGCTCAGGGCTCATCACGTCATCCATGTCCTCACTCACCACAACGCAGTGGTCGGGAAACTGTAGGGATGGAAAATTTCGCGTCTGTAAATGATGTCCAAGCAAGCCGTCCCAATCATCAATCGTTGTTGGATGATCGCCATTGCGTCGTGAACGGATGCACGGTGCACTGCAAGTCACTTAACGTTTTCCATTTTTCCCTTCGTGTGCCGTTCATACGCAGATGCCTTTCGAAATGGGATGCGTTTCCCTACGGCTGCTAAAGCACTGCACGCGACCTTCCAGCGAACGGCCAGCCTGACGACAGGGCTGAGGTTTTAGGTCAAATGCTAAATTGAATTAGGCATTGGCGGCGGCGTATTTAACAGCGCGCCACAGGTCACGTGATGGCATCTGGGGAGTGGCCAGTATACGCAAAGTTCGTATATACCTATATATACCTAAGGTATATATAGGTATATACTTAAATACCCATATACAGTATACCTAATAAACAGGTACATACCTGTAAATACCTATATACAATACACCTGGAGCAAAGCTCGTCGGTAACCTACGGACACATCAGGGTTGTCAGTTCTGGCCCAGTTTTACACTACTGCGCAGTCAGGAACGCTTCGCCAATTACAAGTCCCGGTGAAGACTAAGATGATTTTATGCCCTTGATCCCGATATGCGCACGGTACGCAGGGTGAAAAACATTCTCAAGATATAAGGGTGCGAAGAGCGGTCAGATATCCGCGAAATCAGTAACATCTTTCTAATGTGCCGTACAATAAACGTAAAGTTCTACGATGACGGGTCTTTATACATCCCTTAGAAATGAAGTGTATATAACCCAGGATTAGCATAATGGCAACTTTGCGTCTCAACGCCATCTGTTCAAATGACTTTCTATATGGCATAACGTAACCGTTCCAATGCGGCATTCAAGCGAAATTTCGATTGGCTCTGAGTATCAAATGTATGTACCCATGGTAAAAAACCTATCCATAATCTCTTGATTTATGGGAATTTGATCAAAATCGGTCCATAAACAATGAAGTTACAAGAAGTTCAAAAATATCCCCAGTTTTGATCTTTTGGTCCCCTATATCCATTCTTTTCAAAATTTTCAAAACTTCTTTCCATAAAAATGTAGTTTACAGCATGGCGAATTGATACCCGTTTGTTGCGATGAAATCGGACGAGTAGTTTTCGACCTCTCAGGGGGGGGGGCGAATCCGCCCCTGCCGGAAATCGGCCATACCGTTAATCCTCCGGGAATAGGGTTAAAATACCTTGAATATAACAGAAAATGGTTGGATGTCTATCCAATGCCTCTCCTGACATTCAATTTTTATGTCATACCGTAAAATGTGGTATTCCTGTTATTTGGTATGGAATTTAATGTCCTATACATCGTTATTCTACATCTGTTCGGGGTAAATGCAAGGCAGTCTGGATCACGGCGATCACCTGCTAGGACAAATCATTTGCGGGTTGTGCTAAAATTAGCACCATCAGAAGGTTATCGAAAGCTGCTAATTTCAACGGAAAAGCAACAACAGATAAACTTCACCTTTTAACCCTATTCCCGGAGGGCTAGACGGTATGGTCGATTCCCGGCAGGGGGGGGCGGATTCGGCCCCCCTGATCTCGAGAACTACTTGTCCGATTTCGTCGCAACAAACGGCAATCGATTTGTCGTGACGTGAACTACATTTTTATGAAAAGAAAGTTTCAAAATTTTGAAATTTATGGATACAGGGGGGCAAAAATATCAAAATGGGGGGTACTTTTGGACTTCTTATAACTCCGTTGTTTATCAACCGATTTCGATGAAACTGGCATGAGTCGAGAGATTATGGATAAGGCTTTTACCATGGGTCCGCAAATCCGAAATTTTGAGAAAATTCATGGGCGTTCACGGGGTTTCAAAAATAGGAGGATTAGTTTTCTAACAACTGAATGAACAAAAGACGCAAACACCATTTTTGGGCTTCTGCTAGTCATGTTATACTAAAGAAGTACAAATCGCATTACAATGTTTGTATAATGTTAGCATAGGCGGTGCCAGGGACATGAAAAAGGGGAACTGTCATGGTCGCCCGTTTCTCAGATCAACTTGTGACCTTTGATCTTAAATGACCTCCAGTGACCTTGGAGTCACTTGGAATGATCTCGTGTGCATTTAATATTATCTGTAAACGTTTTCAATCATTTGAATTCACTCTATTTCAAAAATTTCATTTTATGGCTATTGCGATATAGGGTACGCGCACTGACATTTTAGGTCATAGCTCCGTGACCCGAACTGATATCGAGCTGAAACTTGGTACACAAGTAGAAGGCACCCTTCTACGTCATATATATTCCGGGTTTTGCATTTGGAAAAACGGCGCCGAAATTATTGCGAAAAAAACAAATTTTGACTTTTGACCTTGACTTCACCTTGTAAAATGATAAATAGATAAACAAAATTACATCTGCACATTGCCCAACTATTTAGCTATACATCCATACAAAGTTTTAAGTTCTAGCTTTAAAACTCTGTTTTTGGCAGACATTTTCATTTTACCCTCAGCATGGCCAGAAATGGCATGAGGTGCCTCCTAAAAACGTTGCCTGGCTCCGCCCCTGAGCAAAATAGAATTTTGAAATTTTGTCATAGCACGTAGAAAGAATAGGTAGGAAAAGTCACCAAGTTTCGTGAAGCTGCGCTAAAAAGCCTGGAATTGGCAAGCAAAAAACCCGAGGGGGGCGAATTCCGCCCCCCCTGCCGGGAATAGGGTTAAGGATATCTGTTCTGATGCATTTCCGGACTATATATATATATATATATATATATATATATATATATATATATGCAATTATACATGGGGATAAATGCAATGTTTTATTTGATAAGTGGTAACAGAGAACTTAGAAATTTCCGTTAGCCAAAATAAAGTGAACTACATCCGTTGAAAAACCCACATTTCGGGGAACGTTAGGCTGTCGGGCCCTCGGCTCCCCCTCCCGTCATTTACAGAAATTAACCACCCTGCCTCTGGAGATGAAACGGTGGCCTGGTTCAGAATCCCATTTGAGTAATTTCATCGTGATTTCTTTGGAGCTTTCGAATGCCGTTCGTCCGAGATTTCTTGCTCTATTGGTTGCATTGATAATAAGGGGGCTTTTCTTTTCTCCACACTGATTGCGACGCAGGAGTATTGGACGCAACCAGCAGGATCGCTGGCTGCGCTGCCGCTCACGCCTGCTGCTGCTGTGCCGAAGCCGCCACAGCAGCAGCAGGCGCAAGAGGCACGGGCGTTCAAAAGCTGGGTCCATCTTAAAAAAACACCTATCCGTTTTTGAGCCGTTGAGACTTCAGTTTAGACCCAATTACGCTAGGCCGTCCACGTCCACGTGGACAAACTCAAAAGAACGCGAAGATGAAAAAAGAAAAAAACGTAAAAGCGGAAAATCGCAAAACGAAAAAGCGCGCAGTGGAGCCTGAGTTTAAAGCAATGTATCTAGCTATTTTTTGCCTTCTATACGTATATATATACATATTGATACATGGGGATAAGTGAGATTTTTTATTTGACAAATAGTAACAAAAAACGCATCAATTTCCATTGGTCAAAATGAAATGGGCTAAAATCGCTGAAAAACGCTCATTTGTGGGGAGGTTAGGTTGTCGGGCCCTCTGCTCGCCCCCTCCCCAATCATTTACAGAAATCGGCACCCGTGGTCATAGGTTCCTACACTTCAGCTTTTTAAAACTGAGCCATGGATTTGTTCCAGGTAGATGCCTCAACAATGCATTACCGTCATCCCCAACCAACACAGTGGTCACAGTGGTAGGCAGTAATTCTCATCAACATGATGCTACAATAAGCTTAAACTGCCTGCCTAAAGACTCAGAGAAATGTATGGGCTGCATGAGAACATAAATAAGAATCAAGGGCGGAATCACGTACGGAACTTTGGGAGGCTCAGGCTTCGATCCACTCTGACCAGTGATTCAACGGTTGCCCTCTAAAATCCGACACAAACTTTATAGCGTCTAATGAGCATTTTCAAATGAGGGCATTCGCAAAAACTTTGCACCATCAGAAAGCTGGTACAATTTGCTATCAGTCGAGTTGGCACAGAACGTTAACGCTATTTGCCGCACGAAGGCAGAATAAGATGGAGGCGTTGTAAAGAATTGCAGTTTTACAAAACACGCAAACAAGAAGGTGTTACAGGCGTTACCTTCACGCTCAGTCACTTGCTGCCAGGAGCATCAAAATCGCCACACACAGGGTCATGAGAAAGGCAACAATGACTGTTCTTTCGAAAGAAAGAGGGGAAGTGGGAGAAATCCGACAAAAACGATGCCAAATTAGGTTTAGATGACCTAGTGAAAACTGGACAAAACGGAGTGCTTCTCCGGAAGAGTTCTAGCTGCAAAATGCAATTTATCCAATCATCGCAAAGTCATCGGAACACCAAAAACGAATGCTGTCTGAGTTACTATAAGTGAGAAAATGCATTCTTGCAAGCACAGGAACAAAAGAGGGCTTATCAACGCAGCTTGAAGCTCTATCGCGGACCGTTCAACTCAAAGTGTGAGCTTAGCGCCGTTGTGAACGACCAGACATGCTTCAGCATTTCTGGACCAATTCTCCAAGAACCCAGGGTCTTACACCACTGACAAGTTTGGCTGTCCGTCTGAGGTCAAGTACACTGGGAGGCAAAAGTTTACATCGCGCATAAGTGCATGATTCACCACCGCCCTCCCCAGCATCACCTCATCCCTGATGATGGGATCCGGTGTGTACATCATCAAACATTCCTGCCAGAATGGCTCAGACGACGCCTGAAGCGCTTCCTAAACCAACTGAGTCCTGAGAAGGGCATATGCTTCAGGCTCGACGTAGCCACTTGCCACTATCGTCATGGCGTGACGTCATATCTGGATGATGAAGGGATCCACTATGTTAAGGATGATGGCAACCCTCCGCATCTGTCCAGCATCACGCGGATCGAGTTGGTTTGGAGCATTCTGGATTAAAAGGTGTACGAGAGGAGCTAGATAGCACTATTCAAAAGATCGGTGGGAAACAAGGTCGTTGGGGAGACTCGAGAAAGTCGACATAAATACTGAGCACGAGACATTTTAGCACGTGCACAATGATTTCTGTGCCGTCGGCGGCGGTGGGGTCAGAGCTGAGACATAAAGCTATCACTGGAAAGAGCAGGTTCCAATGTCTATACATGGGTAATTTCATACCGGTACCTTCGTGAAATATCGAATAAAAGTTTTGAGGAGTTTGTGTCATTACCAGTTCCAAACCGATAGCAACATTTATGGAAAATGCATGTATGACATATAGGGGACACATACACATGACATGTAGACGAATGACTCATGACATACGGCGCATATACATATTGGGCATATATGCACATATGACAGGTAGGGACATGCATTGGGAGGGACGGATCCGAAGAAAAGAAAAGCTTTGATTCTTAGAAACAAAAAAAAAAATAGGAGAAAATAAGAACTTTAGTTACTTTCACTAAGCTAAAATTACCTCCTTTTTCGGGCTTCTGGGCACACCGATGATGTTTCTAATAAATCGTATCCATCGTCTCCCGGAATGGTATTGAGAGTGGTCCAGCCAATCATGCAAAACTGAGAGAAGAAAAACCCTAAAGTTTGTAGGTAGCTTCCCATATGTAACACACTGAAAGTGCCACTGCTCAAGAATTCCTTCCAAGCATGTTTTGGAACTAACTGAAGGTCATAATAACATAACTAAAGGTCTGTAGATCATAACCCTTTGCGAAACAGCACTGAATCGATTTTAAAGAGTGAAAATGATCATTTGCGGACTTAAAGCCGATCCCAGAGCGTAGAGAATTGCCACGGGTATCTGTAAACTAAACAGAAAGCCCGACGGGAGACGATATCTCCAGGTGTGACTAAAGGTTAAATGGAGGAAAGCCAGCTAACGGAAGAAGGTTTGCCAGTGTGCGGCGTGGCGTTTGGGTATGTCCGCGTTCTACCGTGTACATTGCGGAGCCAACCAACGTTATCCGATGGTATAACCATAGTCCTGGTTTTCCGAATGGGAGGTCTAAATTTGTCCGACATTTTTATCCGACAGATTTGTCCAAAATTTGCCAGGGAGAGTGCGACAGAAACTTCAGATAGTTTTAAGGAGCGCTTAGAACACAACGTAAACGGATATACATTTGTTTTTTGGCAGTGCGTGTTGATATGACTGGCTCAGTGGATCTGAGACCAAGCTAAGCCGAGCTTGTTGCCGGACACCTGGTTACCCCGCCTGGACACCTGGACACCTGTTACACCTGGACACCCCGCCACTAAAATGTTTCCAGATATGGAGTAATTTTTTACAGGCGCCGAGCCAGATGGAGCTGGATGGTTTTCACCATGTCGTGCAGCTCAACAACACGGCCGCCCGTGCCTGGCTGATCCTTTCAATCTCGAGCCAAATACAGGTCCGTTCTGGGGCTTGAAGTCAGTGTCTGCCACGCACTGGAGTCTGTCGTCCGACTCCTGAACAAGCAGGCCACGGTGGCGGCTTCATCAGCCCACGGCGGTGGCAGTATTCATATTGATGGAAAATATCTCGAAGGTGGAGAAATAGCTTACACCTCATGGCCCCAGTTGAGAGTTTTTGAGTAAACATTAAGTACTCCATTACCACATTTTTGTTGGTTATGTGATGAAAGCTATATATTACATTATAAATTACAGCATAGCGTTTCCTGTGAGTCAGAAGAGTGCAGGTAAACAGCAGGAAGCGGACGCCTATTCATGGAACTTTTAGTCTAATAATTCTCTCTAATTTACATTTGTATATGTAACTTATTTTGATACATAATAACCTCTCGAAACTCTAATAACTGACCTGAAATGCAAGCATCGAGAGGTTAATATTACCATTCAAAGTGAACTATGCAAAAGAGCGCGTTTCTCTCTTTTTTAACGCCGGAGCGATGGTTTGCATACGAATATCCGTGGAATGCAGTGTTCTACTGCTGACGCCAAACCTCCTTATCCCATACGTTTGCAATAATACGGCAGCTGCAGACTGTTTCATTACTCTCATTACGGCCATGGACGACGGAATGCAGCACTATTTGCAGTATATCAAGCGCTTTGGGGTGCACCCCACAAAACATTGCAGGCACAGCTCTACAAAAGCCACTAAATCGGATATCTCTCCCCTAGAACAAATAATTTTCGACACCAACTGACAGGACCGTACAAAATACGATCGAAAAACTAACGCGCAATCCTTAAAATATTATAATTAATTCATAAGAAAGTGACAAAAAGTGAGAATACGAACGAAAAAGTGTTCTGTGAGTATAATGGGCGCGGCGAGCCGATGTTTATAGCTGGTTAAAGATGGAGAGCCGAGGCGCTCGCGGGGGGTGGGGATCGTAAAGAAGCTGCCTCCAGGGGTGGTGACGGTTATTTGATCAGAGGCGTGCCGAAAATTGTTCTTCTCCCCCTTAGTGTTAACCAGGGCCGGCACCAATTAAAGCTGTTCCGGGACAACACCTGGACCGCAGTTCAAATATTTATCCTCGCTGTAAATACCTAGCACAGATTACAGCGGCCACCACCGCGGCTGGCGAACGGATCATTGTTGAAAGCTTAGCGTACTGGTTGATTGTCCAAGCATTCGTAGACTGCGGGATGGCGAAGGAGGCATATTGTTTTTGCTGGGCCGTTTACAGCTCGGTGTCTTATCATCTGCACTGGCTGCTGACAGTCAACGCCTACTGACTGAATGCTGTTATTACTCACTGACCACACTTCAGCACAAGCGCTGTCCGGTAAATTTGAAGGAAATACATGTGGGTCAGTGCAGTGGACCTAGAGAGTAAAGCTAGCACATGTCTCTTCACAACGAATGCACAACGTAGATATACATCACATAATATCCATACCAGCCATATCGCTTCACGCGATCGCAACTCACCGTCGGTGCCAGTCTTGCATTACTCTGCAGCGAAGTGCATATTATGACCCATAAACGTATTTTGGTAATGCTATCTATGATAAGAGGTCCTGACACGTGTCTTCTGTTCCTCCTTAGATCGGTCTTTGACATACGTTTCATGTCCTCAATAACGTAGCCAGGGTTTCCGTGAGAGGGGGCGGGGGATACAAGGCTAAAATAAAAAGGTTTGATTTACCATTTTATTTCAAACAGGGACAAATTGATCATGTCAAATAGCACATCCGTAGATCTTGAAAACAAAAGTACATTCACTTTTCATTTAAAACACGTCTGCCTTTTAAATAAACCAGTAGCTAATATAGCCAATTTTGGGAAACCTCTGATCATAACGGGATCAGTTAATCCTCTGACCCCTTCTGGCTACGCTCCTCATGGCACACTCAGGCTGTTTTTCCGCAGGCCAGTCTCTGACATTTGTCTTATATTCCCCCCCCCCCGCAGGCCAGTATCTAGCTTACGTCTCTTGTGCCTCCGCAAGCCAGTATCTGACCTGCCACCTGTTCCTCCGCTGGAAAGTCTCTGACAAATGTCTCCTGTTTCTCCGCAGTCTAGCATCCGACATGTCTCTTGTTCCTGCACAGGCCACTCTCTGTTATATGTCTCCTGTTCTTTCGCAGGCCAGTTTCTGACATGTGTCTCCTAGTCTTCAGCAGGCCAACCTCTGACATGTCTCCTAGTCCTCCGCAGTCCAGTTTCTAACCCGCCGTCGTGCTGACATCCCGTCGTCGTGCGCAGTACTGTGGCTGTCCTGAGCAGCTGCTGACCGAATATAGTGCTTTCAGTCTGGGTACAGTGGTTCGCTAAAATTTATCCGGAGGGTGGTAACTAATATTCGTTTAGCTCATGAGACTGACTCGAACGACCTGCCCTAGACGAGGCAAGAAATATGAATATCTCTTACCTCGTCTAGGGCAGGTCGTTCATGACCTGTAAAACATTGTGTGAAGCCAACTTAAATAATCCCTACGAAGCGGAGGTGTTGGTCTGAGTTTTTAGCCGACACGCTAGGGAAAGGTCAAAACTGACAACACGGATGTTTTAAAAAAAAAAAATTATTAACGGCCGACTGCAGAAGGAACCTCGTGCCATTCCAATTGCAATATGTCTGACAAAATGTTGGTATACAAATACAACTTGCATGTTAGCACTTTCCAGTGTCTGTTCCAGTGTTTCCAGTGTTTGTTCAAGTGCCGCCAGCACTTGTCAGTGTCTGGAGGCACCGGAAAATACGTTGGTAATCTGTAATTGCGCCAAAGGAATACATTTCTTGCGCTAGAAACCAACTTCATTTTATTGGAAACAAATGTAATGACTGGTTTCAAGTCAACCTTTGCCAGTGCGGTCGCATTTTCATTTTCATCAAGCAATATGTCAGAGCGGGCTGCACGATTCTGTGCCGGCGGGATCACCAGTCGTGCTGTGTTGTTATCGCAGCCGATGGCGTGGCAGGCTGGGACCGGTCCCGGCAGCTTCTCCTGGTCGCCAGCGACGGCAGCCGGCGGCAGACGCTCTCAGACCGGTCCAGGGGGACGCCCATCCCGCCGCCGCCTCCCAGCCGCCACTAATTGTAGGCTGCCCACGACAAAGATTTATTAGGCGGACCCGCCGATAGACGATTCGTCATCATTGGAGTACGCCACTTCAACAGTGTGCCGCCAGTGTTTACTTTGGCCGGCCCCGAAGGCAGCGCAGGAGGCCGGCCATCGCTCCAACTCAAATGACACCGGATAATTTGTATCCTCGCAGCAAATTAACGAGAACCTGACGACGCGATCCGCGGGAAATCTAATCATGGTAATGAAGAGGACTAAATACTCTGGCATCGCAATTCTGGCGTAGTTCTCTTATGGTGATAAATAGTGAGACGTATTCATTTCAGTCCAAATTACAAAGCGCTAATGAAAATAAGCCTAAGACATTCACTTAATTGCTGGTCAGTCAAAAGTCTTTCGCCAGAAAACATGGCACTGTGTGCAGTCGATTCTAGTTCGTTTATCGTCCACTTTCGACCAGAGACTTCACCCCAAATTTGTATAACCACATATCAACAGTACCGACCCACACGTGAATTTCCCGCTCTCGAGATCGGCAGAAGTCTCCTGGTCTTTTCAAGCTCTTTTCCCGGCCTCCGATGACCAGGTCGGACCCCACTTACCCAGGCCCGGCCCCAACTTCCCTGACCACGGCCGGCGGCGCCACAGAAGTCCGCCGCGGTCTGGACGTTGTGCCTTCCGGCCGATAAGATCGCCACCGATGGCCCGATAGATCGGCCGTCGGCAGCGCGAGGGGCGGGGTCGCCGACGGCCAACGGGCTCAGTTACAAAACAAATATGATAAATCGCCGAGTGAACGACAGGCCGGGCCGGCACCGGGTCAGACAGTCGGCCGAGGGAATTAATGAAGGAATGTTGGCCGGCGGTGTTTTCGGCGGCTCCCTTTCCTTTGTCCGACCCCCGTTGAAAGCCGGATAATCCAAGTCCCGACCCCAAACGAAGATAAATCGATGGCCGTTGATGAATGTCAGCTAGAACAATTACATCATGAACACCTAACAAATATTTGAGACCCATTTGAGCCGGCCACGATGATTACGCCAGAAAATTGTTCCAGTTTTTTCTTCTCCACTTTCTGCAGACAAAAGGCGACCGCGGCTGATCGGCTGGGACAATAGACGGCTCTAGGGATGGACAAAAACAGCAGCTAGTTAAACAGTAGTTACCGCCAGGTAGCGTTACGTTCTTTTGTTCGGCGACTTTCGGTGGCGATGAAAGAGCCCGTGATTGATCGTATCGGCTTACCGAAAACCGTGACAACGCGGCACGAACTACTCCGCGGGCGAGAAGACCCTTCTCGCTGTCTAAAGCTCTCCACAGGGCGACAGAAAGTGGAGCTCTCAAGCATGTATAAGCCCGTCAACGGCCAACCCATCCTACGTAGTTTTGGGGAAAAGTGGCCGGTTACAGCATCGTTTGTTCAGCGGACGACAAGTGAAAAATCACGCAATTATAGCGTGACAGGTACCAAAGAACACGGAAATATGCCTTCGAAAACATGCATCCCTGTATTGCTCTCTATGAAAACAGAGATGGCACACTCCTTAAATACCAGTGATCTGACTGGATTTGTTTCTCATCAGATAAATCGCATTCGTGGATACTTTACCGCTAATATGAATCTGCGAATCAGTACAAATGACGTCCATGATACTCAGGTAGACGGTCTGACCAAGTTATCACTTGTAAATAAATGTAACCAATCATATTTCATACTGCGGAATAATTTAGGACAAGAAATGTTTTTTTCTGTTTCATCCGCGCTCCGTGCTTAAATTCTTATTCCTCACAAGACAAAGATGACGAAAAAAGATGGTGGGCTGCACACAGGCAGCTAAGCTACTTCAGCGATCCAGGCCAAATGAAGCATCATCCGTCATCATAAGCCTACCCATTCAGACCATTTCACAAGTGCCATGCAAATTTATCATCTCAAGTAGATTGGAGGAAGAAGTACTACTTGAAAGATTGTTCACAAGCGTTGGCATGCTGCCGTTGAAAAAACCCACCAAGAACCCCTCACACTCCACCAGCACTGGTGGAGGTCGCTTCTACTTAACTGTGTCATGATGTTGAACACATCGTCAGCGCAAATCTGAAATAAACCACTAAACATCAACACGCTTATCCTTGAAACATGCAAATATGGGGTCCACAGGGGCGTGGGTGACGTATGTACATGGGTGTGGGGACGTGGGTAACTCACTGACGTGAGTGCGGTCATCAGTAGGGTAGTGGGTAGAGTCCTGCTCTGTGTTCCTCAGGTGAACAAACTGTGTCTGTTGACTGAGTCACTCTGTGCTCTATTGACGTGAGTGGGGCCATCAGGAGGGTAGTGGGTACAGCCCTGCTCCGTTGACGTGAGGGGGCCATCAGGAGGGTGGCGGGTGAGTCCCGCTCCGTTCTACACTGCACTGGGTGGCGGACGCTCGGTAACGAGCATGTAATGAGCGGCGGTCGCCGGTCCTGGAGGTCCGCAGGACCCTTCGATTACCGACGCTCGGGCCGGGTGACCGGTCCGCAATTAACCACCGCGCCGGGCCAGTCGACTAATGAAAGAGTCGCCGTCGCGGTCGACAATAAATCAGTGAAGATCCGCGACTGAGTCACGCGGCGGTCGGCGCGCTCTCTCAGCGTCGTCCGCCGCCTCTGTGTACCGCGTCTGGACAGACTGACTGCAGCGAGCTGAACCTCATCGTTACGCAGTGCCGAGGTACACCCACTCTCCTCGGCACACACCGCGACTTTCTGATGGGAGCGGAAAGAGCACTGAGCACGCCAATGACCGATAGTGAAACCAGGCCTTCACATACGTCAACTTTTATTCGGATTTTGAGTCGATGTTTGTGATTCGAACGGGAAGGCCTGGCTGTGCACACATTTGATTTTCGAAGGCAAAATTGTAGCATAGACACTGACAACCAGTTTGAGAGTACGCCACTGTGAAAAACATGAATTAAACAGTGCGGAGGGGGGGGGGGTCGACGCCTCCCTCTATCTCGAGAACGGAACGTCAGAGAAAAATGAAACTTATATGATCTAAAAATTCGCCACGTGTACGTTCCGAAGCACACAGATTTTCCGGCAAATGCTGAAAAAGAATGCAACTGTTTGGCCTGCACATGTAAAATAATGGATTTTGTAAAGAAGACCTCTAGCTCCACTCCTAATAAAATTAGAGCAAGTCTGAGGACGTTAATGGAAAGCTAATGGAATGTACATCACGGTGACGTACAATCTTTAAAAGGCATACAGTCAGATATCGCATCAGGTGGCCTGATGTATCATTTTCCATTTTGCTATATTAATGAGGATTTTGAACGTCGCTGGTGCGTTTTTGCGCATGCATGTTTCCAAAACGGCAAAAACAATTTATACGAATATTTCTAAAATCTACGGACCGGACACCAATGACCCGACATGACCTAACTTGGCCTTGTGACCTGGCCCAACATTCAGCTGTTTTCTTTGCTTTATTTCGTATTCTGTCGAGGATCAATAATAATTCATGCAAAGCAAACAAAAAGGCAAGGAGTACCTTTAACCCTATTCCCGGCAGGGGGACTGAATCCGCCCCCTCGGGTTTTTTGCCTGCCCATTTCAGGGTTTTTTGGCGCAGCTTCACGAAAGCTGGTGGCTCTTCCTAGCTATTCTTTGTACGTACTGTGACAAAATTTCGTAATTCTACTTTGGTTAGGGGCGGAGCCTGGCAACGTTTTTGGAAGGTACTTCAGGTTATTTTTCGCATTGTTGGGGTAAAAGAAAAATGACTGTCAAAAGTAGCGTTTTGAAGACAGAGCTTAAAACTTCATATGGATGTGTAGGTAAGTAGTTGGGCAACATACGAATGCAATTTTGTTCACCTGACGTCACTTCATAAGATGAGGTCAAGGTCCAAATTCAAAATTTGCTTTTATAGCAAAAATTTTGGCGCTGTTTTGAAGCTTTATTGAATAGTGCGAATACTTCGGTACAGAACAGCAAGGCATCTTGAACAGACTGAGATATGTCGAAACAGCGGACTTTGTCTTTGTCTTTGTGCAAGGTCTGAACATTCAGAGAACGACGGATGCAGCGGCGCCATTGCGATAAATTACGAATGCATCGGCGCTGATGATACCCAATGCAACCGATGACAGGGAGTGCAGGTAGCATCGGTAGCATCGATTTGAAGAAAGCTTTTAGCCAGCCAACCAGATGGACCAACCATACGAAGAAGAACCATGGACAAAAGCATATGGATATTGTACGATCTTGATATATATATATATATATATATATATATATATATGCACATATATATATATATGCATCTGTCTCTGTGTGCCTATGCCTGTGCCTGTGCGTGCGTGCGTGCGTGCGTGCATGCGTGCGTGCGCGTGTGTGTGTGTGTGTGCGTGTGAGTGTCTCGATTTAAGTACGGTTAAGACCTAATTGTGGTCAGCAAGAAGGGGCAAACTAATAAACAGAAAAGACAGATGTGTTCCGAGGACGAGAAAGAAAAGGGAAATCAAAGATGTTGTGATGGACAATGTGGAATACGACTGTATTCTACACTGACATGCAAAGTTGTGATAGGCAATGCAGAAATGGACAATGTTACTTCAGATATACATATACATATATATATGTATATATATGTATATATATTCATTGATATATACATATACATAGACAGATAGATAGACAGACAGATATATATAGATGGATAAATAGGTATATAGAAAGATAGATAGATAGATAGATAGATAGATAGATAGATAGATAGATAGATAGATAGACAGATAGACAGATAGATAGACAGATGGATAGATAGATAGAAAGACAGGTAGACACATTGCTTTGGACTTTATTCTTTACTTTCTGCCTATCTGTTATTTATAGCCGCCGTTTTTCGTTATTATAAAAAACGCATTAATCCCTATATATATATATATATATATATATATATATATATATATATATATATATATATATATATATATATATATATATATATATGGGGATTAATGCGTTTTTTACACATAGTAATGAAAAAGTTGTAAATTTCCTTTGGCTGAAATAAAGCGGGCTAAATCCATTGAGAAATCCACATTTTGGGGGAAGTTGGGTTGTCGGGCCTCAGCTCGGCCCCCCAGTCAATTACGGAAATTGACACCTCTGGGTGTTTGCCAGCGAAAACGTTCACGTTGTGAACGAACGTTGTGACTAAAACGAAAACGTTGTGACTAAAAAGCGCATGACTGAAATGTTTCCGGAGCTTGGACAATGCATTCCGTACCTCCGCAGGCCAAGGCTTCCTGTACTGCCGCAGGATGACAGCACAGAGGATGTGTTCCTGGATGGATTCGTGAGTGGTCAGTCTCGTCTCATCTTGGACAGCCTGTCCATCGATACGTCGTTCTTGGACAAGAACCCGCCATGGGACGGCGTGGCCGAGTACGAAAGACTGTCAACCTTCGTAACCGTAACCTTCGAGTGACCAACGACACAGCTGAGCGAGGGGTCAGGCTGATAACGGAGTACATCGGCTGCCTGACCGGGGATGACGAGGAAAGGCAGCACCGTCTTCAGGTTGCAGAGAATCACCGCAAACGGTTTCCAGACTGCAATCCGTTCTTGCTTAGGGCTGCTAGTTCAGATGGATACAAACATCAGAAAGTAATGTGTTATAATGTGGCAGCTCATAACCGTTTTATGCCTGTTTGCCATTACCCCATTACGAGTATAAATGTTCAGTGCTTTGAATAAACAACTGTGACTGCTGTATCTACATCTTTTACTTCCAGATATTCACCCGAACATTATTCGAAATACCTACACTTGGCAATGCTCCTTATCCCTCGGAAAATCCTTGGGTTGTCGTGGATCATCAGACACTGATCTATATAGTGACGATCGAAAAATATCCCCTACATGGGAGTGAAATCTGCCTAGAACCATAAAATGCAGGTAATCAGGATGGACGCGGGATAAATGAACTGCTTTGTTTTCATGAGCTACCCATTAGGCGTGATGGAGTGTGATCAGGTGTGTGTGGAGGGAGGAGGGTCTGGTATTATTGGCATAAAATTATATCCTCAAAAGCGTCGTTTAATACTATCGAGACTTTACATGCAGTATTTGCAGCAAAAACGCGAAATCGATCGTGTTCTGGTATTGCAGTCTCCATTGAGCACGATGGGAGTAACTTCGAGGAGTTTGTGCTAGGATCAAATATTAATTTAATGGCCCAATTTTTGTATGCCTTCCTTTAGAACCCCAAGCAACGGGTAACCGCTTGTAAAACATAATGTTTCGATAGTTCGCGTTATTTTTAGGGACACGCCAGTGTGGGACCCGCGGCGGAAGCCCATTAACGCCGGTGCTGACGTACTTTTTGCCTGAAATTGTTCAGTTCACTGTATTCCTGCATCGCTGCGATCTGATGCCAGGCGATGCGAGAGTCAACTGAACCGTGCGGAATAGTGCGGAACAATGTGATAACATGCGATACGTTTGTTACCGTACGTTATGAAATGGGTAATAACGCCACTTTTGTCTACTACACGCCATATATGCTAAGTGCAAGAATGCTTCATGTTGATCTTTGTACGCTGAAGTACGGTTGGGTAGATCACAGATTACTTGTTTCAAGATGACCAAGGTCTAGTTGGGGCCCTAACCAACTTGCTCCTCATTTGACAGTGGCTTAGGGCTCTGAAAACGCATTACAAATTGGAACGCACTGCAAATTGAATCAATTTACGACTTGAATCAAACAGTGATTCTGGATTCAACATGACGAATCATGATTCATCACAATTCATGTTATGTGACTGAATATGTCACAACGTATTCGGTCACATGAAACATGATCTGTGACGGTCTATGTAACTGTCACAGTTCGTTGGTTCTGTTCTGATACTGTGTCGTGTAACTGTTCCGCCAAAATGTAGCTGTGCACTTGGTTCTGCAGTTTAGATAAGGACACTGAAAATGTACGGTTTCTGCATCTTGCCATTCGGGAGCTATGCCGATCTTATTAATTCACATTTACATACCCATACCAAAGGGGAGCATTCCCCTATGGGTGGGTTTATTCACCCCTCCCCTGAGATTTCGAGAATTATCCATCCGACTTTATCGCTACAAACGACAATCGACCCGTCATAGCTTAAGCTACATGTTTAGAAAAGGAAGATTTGAGAATCCGGAAAGGGATGGATACGGGGGATAAAACGTCAGAAAGAGGACATTTTTTATTTGTTATAACTCCGATGTTTACCGGCCGATTTTGATGTACCTGGCATGTACCAAGATCTAATCGATGGCACTTTTCTCACTCGCCATACGTTTGGAATTTTGAGAAAATTTCTAGGCGTCCAAATTAGAGGAATATTTGATGAAGAATTTATTATATTTTATATTTTATATTTCTATTCTTTATTTTTTTTATTTTATTACTCTATTTCATTTTATTATTACATTTATTTTATTTTTTATTCATGTTCTATTTCATATTATTATTTCATTTCATTATTTTTTTTTAAATTTATTTTGTTATTTCATTTTATATTTTTATATTTTATTACATTATATTATATTTTTTCATAGCGTCTCGTATTTTTTATTTTTTTGGCATATGGCATAAAACATATGTATTTAGTATATAGCACAGTACTAAAAACCTATATTTAGTATATAACATTAAAATACATGTTTCTACCATTTATTTCACATTTCTTATTATAGAATTTATTACTTCTTATATAGGATATTTTATATAGAATAACAGGGCTTGCAAATTGCAAGAATATTTTCAAAACTGAATTAACATAAAAGAGAAAGGCATTTTTTAGCTTGTACTAGTCATGTCATACTTGAGACGTGTACGTCCTATTACTTTGTTTGTATAATGTTGGCATGGGCAGCACCAGGGACATGGAAAAAGGGGGAATTGTCATGGTCGCATGTTCATATGGTCAGATGACCTAAAGTTCATTCTGGAGTGTTTGAAAACGTTTCAGATCGTCTGAATTTACTTATCTTTCTAAAAGCCCTGTTTATGGCCGGCATAACATAAGGAACGAGCGCAGACATTTTAGGTCCCGGCTTCGTGGCCCAACCTGGTATACACTTGAACCTGAAACACAGGTAGGGAGCGTTCTGCTGGGTTACATTTATTCCGGATTTTGCATATCAAAAGTTAGCGTCAAAAATATGTACATAATACCAAATTTTGGTTTCTGACCTTGACCTGGCCTTGTGAAGTTACCTACGACCAACAAAAACATTTTTTTTAACTTTGTCCAGGAATTTGCTTAGATGCTAATGTACAGAAATTCAATGTAAAAAAAAAACTATATATGGTAGCCCTTTTCTTTAACCTTTAGTCAAAGACGGCCTCAAGCACGATCATATCACGGCACTTACGTAACAATAGGCTGTATTTCGTGCAGACGATGATAACGGCATACGTCCGTGGTGTGACAGCAGCGTGTACTCGGCAATGACGTCTGATCTTCGTGAACCTGTGATCGGCAAGGATATCAGAAATTTTGTGGACCAATTGTAATTTGCATATTCCGACCAAGAAGGCAGCCTTGCTTAGCCTTATATCATATCTGGTGCAGTTTTCGCAGAAATTGCAAATTTATCGTCTCTTTCACAGCACGCAAATACATAAAAACATTGGTTCACTGCGTTACCTATGTATATTTAAACGACGAATTTTGCATGGATTGTCGAGACTCAGCAGACTTTCAGCATGGTTATGTGTTTCAGACTTTCGGGACGGTTTGAGTGTTATTCCGCTGATTGGATTCCCTAGCATAACTTTACGGTTCAATATGTTTGATTTTACGGCACCAGTGCAACTTTGGATGGCTTGCGCTGCTTCAAGTGGATAAGCTTGTCTGGTGCAACGAAGATCAGTAGCAACGAAAAATGCTGATGTTCGTTGATGACACCGGCGGATGAATAACCAAGGTCACAGCTTCCCTGCGGTTCTTAGGGATGTAGAAAGCACATGCTGGACGAGGATCCTCCCAAAATTGACACGAGTCCCTGAATTTTGCTTTGGTTTGCTTGCTAGGAAAGTACCAGCTGTGCCATTTACCATATGCTTCTTATAAATCAGAGGCATACATAAATGCCCGAACGGTATGGATGCTGCCAAACAAATGAGTGAATTTTGAGCTTGCTTGCTAGGAAACTGATAACTGTCAGTTTCCATATGCCTCTCGTGAACAGGACGCATGAGTGTAACTTCTGCTTTTCATGGCGTCAGGGCAAAGCGGAAGCCACCAAACCCTCCCCACATTCCCACTCCAACGACGGAAAACTCACCGAATTTCGACCGAGCTATTTTGAGATCGGGCTATTTTTCATTTACCTCTGGCGTTTTCCCCTCCCCATTCCCCTAAAAACCCCAAACCCAAAGAAGGTAATGTGAGGGGGGGAGGGCAGCGTCTCCATCTATGATCCTTTCATTCACGACCTTTGTTCTTGTGAAATGACCTCTGGTGAACGAAAGTATTTTGGTATCCTTGCCCAGAGATATACCTAAGTTCTATCTAAAAACTCTGTTTAGCAGTCATTTTTTTTGTACGTACAGTAGTGCCAAAGATGACCTGAGACGGTTCCAAAATACCTGACGTGTCTCAGTCTCTGTCCAAAACAAAATGTGAAAATCTGGCATACGCAGCAAAAGAAATATAGGACGTCACCCAGTTTCATGACGCTGCTTTAAAAATCCTAGAAATGGCGAGCAACAAACCAGAGGAGGGCATCAGTTCTCATTCCCCCTTACGTTAAATAGGCAGGACATTAAATGGATGTGGCGAATGTCGTCGATTTAAGATGTTTATCGTAAAATTGGCTCAATATTTTTCTCTTGAGAAAGACTGCTTTACTTACCTTGCCCTCTCTGGCAACAAACCAATGTTCCTTGAGGGGAATGAGCATTCAAATTAAGCTTCCACATTGAGTTTACAGAACCATCATGGGAAAATTCCTAGTGTAAATCTTGTTCATAGCCCTCAGTGAAATGAAAGGAACTCATCCTAGGGTTTTTCGCATCCTTAACTTTGCCATCTCTCCCATACATCTGCTACAACAAAGCCGCCTGTTCCTTGTCCTTGGGCAGAATGTGGTGGCGAATGCTCTTTGGAGTTGTTCAGTGTTTGTGGCTGTCATTACTGCAGTCTGACACCAAACAGTGCAGCATCGGTACCAATCAGTATCTAGTCACTCCATATAACTTTACCCCTTTACGTTCCACCACTAATTACTTACGTTTCCTTTGTGGCACAAATGACAAATTTTACGCGATAGTGGACGCGATTTTAGACGAACTACCTAGAAGTCATTCGGCTATAAACTACCACTCAAGCAAACGTAAACAATGTCTTCCTTCATGGGTGGGAAAATTATTTACTCTTCTAGCGTATTTCCTACAAAACCCTGAAAGTGAAGAGGTCGTGTGATCCTCTTCATGGTTTAAGAAATGACTGCGGAATTAAAAAAAAAATGCGCAGGCAAAAACTCTTTATGTGACGTCACAGCGGCGGCCGACGGACCTTACAGTGTGATCTACAATCTTGGTTCAACTTTTCTCCGTGTGGAGAGATGATGCTCGGTGCGGACTGCGGTTGAGAGTGGCAGTGCGGAACCCGCTGTGGAATCTCATTAACTGCAATTCTGGCTCGATTTTTCTCCGTCCGTCAGTTCCCCATCACATCGCAGCGGAAAGTGCCAGTGTGGAGCGGCTTTAACGTGGGTTTTTTCGTCCCTGCGCATTTGTCTGCAGACAGTGGCTATGAATTTTCCCCGAGTTTTTGGCAATGTTTCCCATCTACATTGCCACCTTTGTCTATGAGGGCTAGGGGTGGCGTCACGGATTTTCAGATGGGGGGCAGGATCTTCCACGGGGCCTCCAAAGCAAAATGGGGCCTCCTCGCACGGGGGCAACCTGATTCAAACACGGGGCTCCCGATCCAGCACAGGGGCTCCTATTCAAAAACAGAGCCCCCTGTTCCAGAATAGGGACCTCCTGATACATAAACGGGGCCTCCTTATCCAGAACAGGGCCTCCTGATTCATAAAGCGGCCCCCTGAGCCAGCAGAAAAGTTTCTTTAACACAAAACAGGGCTTCTTGATCCCGAATAGAGACTACCTGATTCGTAAATGGGGCTCCTGACCCGGAAAAGGGGCCTCTTGATGCAGAAAACGGCCTCCTGAACCCGATTACGGGCCACCTAGCTCAGTTATGGGCCTCCTTAATCTGAATTCTGACATACCTGCAACTTCAAAACATTCAGTTTGGATAAACGCGGCCTTCTACCTTTTTTTTTTGGGGGGGGGGCAAAAACATACTCCTGTCCACCCTGCCTGCCAGCAGGGGCAACTGCTTTTTCTGTCACCCCCCCCCCCCGCTGCGCCGCTCCTGATCGTGGCCCATCTCTGGGAGTGCTTCTTATTAATCGCGAAGGTCGTGGGACATGCTGCGGAGAGAATTATGCATTTAGCGCTTCACAACCCGATGAAGATTCGTTTGCTGGGGTCGCTGCATGTACATGCAAATTTGTGGGCCACTGTGCTGTTCCGCCTCCGAGATCAAACTGAACATAGCTAGCCAGGACGATTCCCAAAGGAGAGTGCTGTGCGTATAGATTAGTGAAGCCCTTTGAGGAGTTGCCACATTGAAGAGGCTTATTTAAGAAGGTTTTTATGTTCTGCTTTATTTAATTGGGTCGCAACATGCTTTCCAAGGGATCTCTGCTAGCTACTGCAGACTACAGCTATACGGCCGCTTTGCCGGTACAGACGTAGTACAGACCCTCGCCATATAACTACTCTTTCAGTACAGATTGTGTTTGAGGAATCCTGGTACAGGCTACAGCGATATAGCTGTTCTCCCGGTACAGACTACAGTGACAGAGCCACTCTGTCAAAACAGACTACAGTGATCGCTGTCAGTGCGGACCGCCACGATAGATGCACTTTGTCGTCCCAGGCAGTCGAGACAGAACCGTTCGGAAGCGATTTTTTCATCGCAGCCAATCTTTCATCGCAGCTGTTAGCCAGTCGGCTAACAGCTGCGTGAAAGATGTGAAGAACTGACCACTCGGATCACCACGCACCGCAGACTTACGGACGGAATGGGCGCGCCGGCCCTGCCCACAGCTGTTGTATTTCCGTTTCTGGTCGCACCGAATGATGATCATTAGCTGCCACAAACCTCATAGACTCACGTCACTTACTCAAGCTGACTTCCATATTCTCACACAAACTGCAGAATTGCATGATCGTGAGTGAGCATAAGACCTTCCCAGGTGCAGGCTGGACCACCGAATGGGCCCCGGCACCGCAACACATGTCGTACCTCAGTGACGTCAGCAGAACAGTCGGCCAATAAAACGGATCCAGCCCGCCCACGACGGCCCGCGCTCAACGATTCGCACGTGGCAAGCCTTCAATCAAAAGCCACGAATTAGAATATATTTTTACTAACGCGATGATCCGCAGCGTTGAAGCGTTTCGACCCTGGGCTGCCTCAGAGCTGTTTGGCGACGTTTCTGGCGGTATCCGCTCGGCTGGGCGCCAGAGCCCGGTAGGTTTCCAAAACAGAGGTCAATCGCTCTGCACCAGCTTGGCCAGGACTTGGCCAGCGACAGCTTGCGAGGCCGTCTGCCCGAGCGACAGTTCTCAGAGTCCCCAAAATGCCACATCGTAAACTTTGCCGACTAGAGAGCGCCCGACACTGCAAAGGAGAAAAACTGAACCGCCATCGTCTTGAGGGGAGGACACACACTGTGGAACACATATCCGACAAATAAACTCAAAGATGCTATCATGAATTGCTGGCTTTATCATATCGTGGCTCAACTCTTTGCTGGCTTGCAGCAGTGGCGTGAGCTTCTAATGCGCAAAAACTGTCCAAAATTTACGCGTGTACTGAAGTGAGATAGTTAAGTTATAACCCGTAGTCTTAGAAGCTAATCTGTAATGCACGGTATGTACCACTTACAGGAGGTTCAACAAAATTTCCCATGGTCCGTTCCCGTGTGTCATATTCGGTCACCTCTATCCCATTAACAGCTAATGCGGAACATCACGAGCGGGCGCATGCCAAGAGACGCTTGCGCCCATTAGACTGCGCAGGCCCTAATGCCTCACATCTACGGCGTTAATACCTGAGATCGATGGATGATGGCAGAATAAAATTTTAATTATTTACGTTTTCTAAAGCACCTACACCCTTGTGCAAATTAATTGAAACAAGCAATGAAAATAAGCTTAACAATGATTTTTTGTTATTCTAAGCCCGTAGTTTATTATAAAACCGCACATACTGGCAGATTAGTAACGAATATGACCTCCTCTATTTTCTAGCAGCATTTTGATACGGTTTGGCATGGAGTCGACTAGTTTTGAACAGTCACTGATGATTTTCGGATCCCTGTACCATACTTGAATCAGCGCCTGAATGAGCTTTTCCATAGTTGTACAGTCCATAGCACGAAGTCGACTTTTGCATATGGCCCATAATTCTCCATCGGATTTACATCCGGAGAGTTTCCGGGCCAATCAAGAATCTGTATTTACCTCTCTGTCATGAAATTCTTCACTATCTTCGATGTGTGACACGGGGCAAGGTCCTGCTGAAAGATTCCGGTACCGTCAGGATACCTCCTTTCCAGCTCTGGAACGACTCTCTTTCGAAGAACTTCTATGTATTGTGGAGAACGCATCATTCCTTCGATTGGCTGCAGGCTTCCGACACCGTAATAACTAAAGCATCCCCTAAACATCTTCTCCTGCGGGTGCTTGACACACTGATCGATGTGGGAATCACGAAGCTTCTCTCCCAATGACCTGCGAACATGCTGGCTTCTCTGACCCTGCACAAAGAAATGGCTTTCGTCGCTGAAAAGGACTCTTCTCCACTGTTCTTTGGTCCATGTCTTGTACTTTTTTGCCCACTTATACCGTTTTTCTTTCATTGCTTTGGTTAAAAGTTGTTTTTTCACAGGTCTTCTGGCTTTTCGGCCAACTGCGATGAGGCGTCTGCGAACTGTAGAGGAACTAATTTGGATTCCTTTCTCCTTTAAATCTGCATTCAATGCGTCGCTCGTCTTGCGAGGATCTTTTTTACTTTGTCGGAGTAAGTAAGCATCGTCTCTTGGAGTGGTTTTCTTCTTACGACCACACTTTCCTTTGCGTTTAGGAGAAACCGATCCAGTATCCTGTTTCAACCTGATGACACGACTGACGGTTGCAAGACTTACACCAACCACTGCAGCGTTCTCTCTATATGTCTTTGCCGTGTGTTCATGCTAAGTTACGATCTTTGTACGTTTTCTGGGTATCACGTCCATCTTCGACAGTGGTCGACTAATGACTAATTTACTATTGATTCATGAGACAAGATTTATAAAATCTGATGCAGTAGCGGCTGACGTAATGATTGCATCAGCCAACTGTAATCAGCGCATGCGCAATGGTGAATTTTCCAAATGTGAATAAAAATCAGTTAAAACTGTTCGTTCATCAAAGATTGACGTCATAATGCATATATAAGTCATAATGAGCTGTTTTCGCTACGTAGTGATAGGATTTCTGGAAAAAATGTTTTGTTTCAATTAATTTGCACAAGGGTGATATGGGAAGATAACTAGTTATCTTCCCATAAAACCAGTACTGACAACATCATCAGGAACATTTTTCGCATCAATCAAAAATACTGCTAGAAAGCTGAAGGAGGTGGAACACTCACGAGTCGTTTCGTCGTTTGAACGAATATTCCCAGGCAACATGTCTGAGACTCAAAGTCCATATAACATGAATAACATGGACGACACATGAATTGTCAAGCCAGAATAGCCAGATATGGCCTTCTGTCAGTCATATCCAGTCTGCCGCAAACACACACAACCAAACGCAGCTGGGCACGGCCCGACACATCCTGGCTGTCTTAATCAGACGCTAATTCAGGCAGCAGCAGCAGCTCCACTCCTCGGCTCGGTTCTGTCTCAGCTCGGTTCGGCTTTGTTCGGCTCGGCTCGGCTCGGCTCTGTCTCGGCTCGTCTGGGCCCGGCTTGGTTCGGCTCGCGTGCAGGCCACCCCCGGCGGCTGCAGTGACCACCTGGACTGCGGTCGGCTGGCTGGCTGGACTGACTGCCCTCAGGCGGGCCCGTGAGAATGTAGACAGACGCGGCGCGGCCGACCGAGACGGCGCGGCGCGGCCTGTCCGGCGCCGTCGGCCTCGGCCCAGTCAGCACCGACCGTCGACCACGGCGGCCGACCGGCGAACGACGGGACACGGACGTCACAGATTCGTCGCAAACGCGTCTACAAAGACACGCCTTCATTTACTCGTACATGAATTCATTGCAGGAATATGAGACACATGAATTCATATTAAACGTTGTCAAAACTTCAATACCCTAATAGGCCGGTTCCAGGTTGTTCCATGCTTTTACATTCTGAGTGGTGCGTAATTCGCCCAGTGGGCCTCAGCCTGTACGCAATAGTCCATGTCCCTGTGCCCATCGGTTAAGAGTGTACAGTTTAAAAGACAGAATTAAAAAACTCAGTTTTACCTTAAGACCCTACCGATAAACTTTGTCTTCTTAGCTGTTCTAAGGCTCTGCAAAAACATGTTTTCTTTCGTGCTGGACCGGGTCACCAGTAATGTGCCTTTTTGCTAGACTGCCCAGCACTTCAAATTTTAAAAAAGCACTGGGCTGTTCCTGACAATAAGAATTATCTTCGTCCCAATCGTGGATAATCGGTACACGCTGATGTTTATGGGATGAAAACACCGCTTAACGTTTTCGCCATCTATGAAAAACTAACACTGAGAACTGTGACCACTGCAATATTTCGCACGGCACATTTTCCTTCGCCACTGTCAGGTCTAAGCGACCAGAAACAGCAAGACCTTCCCGGATGGGATTCATGATCAGAACAAAGAAATTTCAAGAGCCTTCCAATTATGTATCAAGCAAACCGCTGTCAATATTCGAGACGGAGAGTGTGCTTTTTGCCAGGATTCGTCGTCGCTCTCGAAACGAAAGTCGATTTCATTTTCCATGCTGATGGCAATGATAAATCTGAAGTCAGTCAAGAGCCGAGAGCCGATTTCATACATGTGAGGAGAGCAATGGTTCAAGACAAATGTGGTTAAATCTCCTTGAGGACGAAATCCAAACCATGCATGGTGGCGATACGGAGAAGTGGTGAGCGGCTGAGTCACTACGATCCCGAGTAGCCGGCTGATGGCCTGGCCAAATGATCGGCAGACGGCCCGACGACATCACCTGACAGAAACACAGCCGATCGGCTGACACCAAATTACGGGTCGAATGAACTACTGAGTGCCATCAGCTACACAGCTCACACGCCCTACACGGATGCACATGTACTAAACGGCTCTGTACCGGTGCTGCCGAGCGGATCAACGAGCACGTGTGGTGAGAAATTCAGCGAGGGATAAGTGTTACAACGCCAGTCTCATTACTTGACTACATAGCCACTGCGAGCGCTAAGCGCTACTTACCAAGCGTGTACCAATGGTGCGTCAGCCGTGATGTAGGCTGGAGGCAAAGTGCAGGAATGAAGTTTTAGGACTTTTGGGAGGGCTTGGGTCCCTCCAAAAGCACCTGGGTCCCCAGTGTTTTGGAGACTTCACATTCGACCCGTGATGGTTCTCAGTTACCCTGAGGTGCGATCAGACCTATCCCATATTCGCTGCTGGCTGCCACACTTCTGCCTTTAGCACACACGTGCTAGCATGATGAGCAGAAATTGCAAAGTTTTGTGAAACTTCCTTACCAGACCTGGGATATAAACCACGAGCCTGTGAAGAGATCTTTTCTCTTGCGTCTTCGTTTGTTTTATTACCGTGCCAGTTCCCTAATGTTGATGCGTTCCTGCTTCAGTGCGACAGGAACTTTTCTCTGCTGGGATCGATATGAGACGGCCTTGAGGGTATAAGCCTCATGGTAAGGACGACAAATGCAAACTGGAAGTTAAAACGCCAACCACAGCCGAGGCTCGCCGGGTAGAACGACCGCAAAAGCGACCTGTTGGTGTTCACGGAAATCACAGTAGGTACACTACAAGCGGTGGGAAGGGAAGGGTGCGAATCGGGCGGCGAGGCGAACCGCAGGTGCCAATGACCGTCAGTTTCCCTGCCGCCACGTGTCGTGCCATTCAGCATAAAGGAAGACGTTGCGACGTTTACCGGCGAGAGACCCGTAAAGCGCACGATGATTGGCGACAGGGAACCGAAGGTCGGCAGCGCAGCTGAAGACGTCCGTGGTTTTTGTGCCGGTCACGGCCAGTTGGCCTGCTTTAGTGGATATACGTAGATTGTCATCTGACGTTTCAACTGCTGCTTACACGCGTCCACGTTCAGGTATACTTTCAGACAATGGTGTGAACGATCCCTTAGTACTGCATTCGAATTCTGGAGCTTGTGAACATGAAATTGCACAGAGTGCAGCTGGGCTTTGTTCGTAATTCTGGATAGAGACCGCCCAGTATGTGTATAACACCAATATGCGCGCAGCGAACAATGCTGCGAGGGCGTGAATCTAACAAGAAGCAAACCACAAAAGCACATTACAGCGCAGAGAAATGGTGGGTCAAAATCACACTGATGGCATCATCAATGACTGCAAATCCTTGATGATGTAGTAAAGCACTGTAAGGGAGCGAGCAGCTGTTACCAAACCGGAACATTTTCCATACATGGGCGTGAGGCCTTTAGACGAAACCAGCACCTCGACTCCGGAAAAAATTACGACTTATCCTCATGCCTAAAGCTGGAAACACAAATTATTTACTGATCGAGTTTATTTTTGTACAAACGTGTCATCATGGCGATGAGGGTTTACATGAAACAACTACACCGGCAATGATGGGTGACAGTGGATAGGAATGTCCCGTCTCTGACCTGTGCGGCTGACCACAGCACTCTGTCTCTTGCACACCATCAATGAAGTTCTGTGGACACAACGAAAGCATTTCCACCCCTTCTGGTCCTGCATTGCTACCCCGACAAACGCCACATCCAACACTGTAATCTGTAGACCGTGAAACATCAGAGAGAGCTGTCCGAGCGTCCGGCTCGCAGCGCCACCGGACGCGCCGCCGGCCATCGGACAGCAACGCCGCCGGTCGGCCGACCGCCGCGGTCCACAGACTTCACACGGCACCCGGCAGCACCAGACGTCAGATGGCACCCATCAGTGACGGCAGAGGACCAGACGTCAGATGCCACCCGTCAGTGACGGCGGAGGACCAGACGTCAGATGGCACCCATCAGTGACGGCAGAGGACCAGACGTCAGATGCCACCCGTCAGTGACGGCGGAGGACCAGACGTCACACGGCACCCGTCAGTGACGGCGGAGGACAAGACGTCAGATGGCACCCGTCAGTGACGGCGGAGGACCAGACGTCAGATGCCACCCGCCAGTGACGGCGGAGGACCAGACGTCAGATGGCACCCATCAGTGACGGCGGAGGACAAGACGTCAGATGGCACCCGTCAGTGACGGCGGAGGACAAGACGTCACACGGCAACCGTCAGTGACGGCGGAGGACCAGACGCCAAATGGCACCAGTCAGTGACGGCGGAGGACCAGACGTCAAATGGCACCCGTCAGTGACGACGGAGGACCAGACGTCAGACGGCACCCGTCAGTGACGGCGGAAGACCAGACGTCAGACGGCACCCGTCAGTGACGGCGGAGGACCAGACGTCAAATGGCACCCGTCAGTGACGGCGGAGGACCAGACGTCAGACGGCATCCGTCAGTGACAGCGGAGGACCAGACGTCAGACGGCACCCGTCAGTGACGGCGGAGGACCAGACGTGTCAGATAACGGCGCTCGCTGCCCACTGGACCACCTCGGTCGGCACGGCACCCGGCCTCTTCACGACCTCGGCCACTTGCTGCGGCGTGATGGCCAGCCAGAACAGCTGGTACTCGGACTGGCCGCGGGCGGCGCCACCGTCGACCGGCCGGATCAGCTCCAGATTCTGCGACCACAGGCGACGTCACAGGACAGATGCCTGACGTCACATACCCTTAGAGGACAAATACGTGACCATGATTGGCGTCAGAGCGCAGAGAGCGGTGTCAGTTACCGTCGAAGACAGCGACATCACCCCAGTTATCGCCAGGGGATACAGGCTTGACGTCAAGTACCGCCAGATGACACAGGCCAGACGCTACGTACCGTCACTGAAAGAGGTCTGACGGCATGTGACGTCACAGGACAGGGTATGCCATATATTGTCGTCGCAAGACAGTGCATGACGTCAAACGCCGTCCGATAACACAGCATGACGTCAATTACAGTCAGAGAAAAGAGCGCCAATTATCGTCAGAGAACAGGAAATGACATCTAAGGATACAGCATGACGAAAGGACCCAAAGCAAGGACAACAGCTGAGCCAACGCTGCAGGCTGGTAGCTCTTGTGGATGAAGATTTCATCGCGGGAAGGTCAGCCTGACCCACAGCCTCCGGTGTCTCGGCCTGGGGCCCAACGGCTGAGCACCTCCGCTATCGTGGGCTGCTCCCGGACGTACTGGGGGTCCTCTTGGCCAAGCGGCGGTCACAGTGACACAACAGACACTCTCCAAACAGGTCTCTCCTGGCCGCACTAGGAGCCGTCTGTCCGTCATCTCACGGACACCAGACCAATCGGCGCCGATGCCGAACTTACCTGCAGGTTTTCATACGCCTTTGTGACAACAGGGCGCGTAAATGACTGGAAGGTGGATTTTCGGCTGGCAAACTTGTTGTACTCGCGTAGAACCATTTCAAAGTTGAACGGCTCGTCGTAGATTTGCGTGAGATGTCGCATCGCCACCACCTGAGATGTTAAGAGTAGTGTTGTCAAGAGTAAAGAGGATCGTTTGAATGAAAACAGCATTCATGGACAGAAACGCTCCACAACGGGCTGCATCTGTAAAACCCAAAATACACAGCTTGTCGCTGAACATGACAGAAAAGTAAGCATCACACCAACAATACCCATTAACCATGGTTCGACACCAAATCACACAGAGACAGAATGAACCAATACCCACTACAGAGAGCTCGACACCAGGTCATACAGACAGACTGTACCAATGCCGACTACACACGGCTCGACAACAGGTCACACTGAGACTGCGTCAATATCCACTTAATATGGCTTAACACCAAGCCATACAGACACATACTGTGCCAATATCCACTACATACGGCTCGACATCAGGTGTCACGGAGCCAGGTATGTTAACACACACCACACAGGGCTTAACAACAGGTCATGCAGAGACAGACTGTGTCGATACCCACTAAAAGCGGCTGAACAGCAGGTCGAGGGGCAGATTGTCAGCATTTTCCGGATGGGAGTTACCAGCTTGCTACGTGCTTTGTCCGGATCGTGAGGCGTATCCGACTGACTGTCATACATTGGTGACACGAAAAGATAGATTAATAATAACGGGAAGTGGTGTGTGTCGTGTTCTCCCTCGGAGCTTCACATCACACTCAGTGGCCTCTGGGGTCAGACTGTTTATTACGTTGGCGGTCAAGCCCTCGCAGATTAAACTGCCGTACTGGGCGGGAATACGGCTACTCAGGAAGCAGTAACAATAACAACATAACAATGTGACCCGAAGCAATTGTTTACTTATTTATTTATTTATTTATTTTTAGTTAGTCAGAAACCACGGTACGTTATGTAAATGAGTCACACGGGCATGGACGCGCACTTCTGCCTGCCCATTACGGTAGTCACAGTGTACTAATTTTTGCGAAACGTATAGTTGGTCAGGGCTAGTCTGGTTATTTGATTCAAAGCGAGTTCAGCGGTGTCAGTTTCATCAAAATTCATGCATGGTTAGGGAGTGCACAAAGAGCTTAAAATTAGGACGTTTTAAGCTGTTTTCGTTAGAGATGGACTAACAACGCGGTATAAAAATGGACACGACATCAGCAAGAAGGCATAAGACGAAGCCCTTTGCGCCCTTTAACCATGCTGATTCCATGTTTTCGACAAGGAAATCAAGCTATAGTGTGTAAGTTGGCTGGGGAGGGGATAAGATAGGGGTAGCAATGCTTAAAAATGAAGATATTTTAAACCGCGCCTAGATGACTATCAAATGAATCCTCGCGACCACAGTGGCTTGATGCCGTGTATCTAAACGTCATATGGCTCCATCTGACCTCTATTTCACCCCTCTGACCCCCGTATGAGCAATAAACAATGCTTCATAACATAAATATCAGTGGGTTTGTCGTCGTTTTAATTTTCCAAAAGGCAGCAGAAGTGCTTAACGGTGCTTTTGCCTGGCAGCTCACTGATCGGGACATAAACCGCCCAAGTGCATACGATACGTTTTTGTCAGGTTGCGTATGTGTGAGTGCGTAATTGGATGGGCGCGTCAGCAGCTATGACTATTTCTCGATTCTGTTAGGTTCAGAGGATCGTAACTCATTTGGTAGCGCAGTACTCAATACAGTTATGGCTGAACACCGACAGCATACAGCAGAACACCGACAGCAGAAAGCGTCCTATGAAAACAACTATTAGGCCTACGACCATATCCTCGAAAATGTTCCAACGGTCTACTGATTTTGCAGATAATTACACTGTTACCTTTCTTGAGGATCAACCAGAAAAAGAACGTTAATGTTATGGCTTCGGCGACGTTTTGGGAAATAAAAGCTTTTTTGTCAGGCAGCCTGCACATTTTACACCTGGGTCCAAGCTGCCCACTGAAAGAGCGAAGCTTAGACAGATGTCCCATGTCAACGACAAGTGTGCAGACAGAAAAGACGCACAAGATCACTTGACTACGTCCTGTAGTTCCGGGCATTGACAAGGATTAAAACACTGCGCCGTTTAGCGCAGTGTCTTAGCTGCGTCAAAGACGTCTGCACCGTTTAGCTGTGTCGGAAAGCTGAATGCTCTTTGGCAAAAATGACATTCATTAGCTGAAGAAGAGCCGAGGGAGAAAATCTCACGTAGGTGGCCGAAGGGCCGAATTCGTTGGCATGATTGACAATCTATGGCATATCGGAACCGAGAACGCAGTTGAGAACAGATCCAGCCGACTGTTGGGAAAGGCTGACAAGGAGGAAGACATCCGGTTTTATCTGGATCAGCGCTACGACAGACACCGAACCATGAACGGGCAAGATAAAACATTCCGAAGCGGTCAGCCATTTCGATGACGGCATGACATCTTAGGATATCACGAGGAATGTTGGCCAGAACGCCGCTGTACGTGTCGTTCGTGCCTAAGTGCCAGCTTTCCAGCCATTTGTGTCGTTGTTGTCTAAGCGAAGGAACATATGGTTCTGAGCAGTACATGGCCTCAGTGTCGTCCCCAGTGCACTGTTCGCTGATATCTTGCACTTCGGAAGTCGAAGTACGACAGGCGTCTTACAGACGCCCCCAGTCTGGGCGCTGCTGCCTCGACTGTTGATGTCCGAGTCTTCTTTGGAATGCCTTGCCATTTCCACTCATAGTGTCATGTCTCTCGGAGTGCTGATCCAGATAAAACCGGATGTCTTCCTCCTTGTCAGCGTTTCCCAACAGTCGACTGGACCTGCTCTCAACTGCATTCTCGGCTCCGATGTCCCATAGATTGTCAATCATGCCAATGAATTCGGCCCTGCGGCCACCGACGTCAGATTTTCTCCCTCGGCTCTTCTTCAGCTCGCCATTTTTGCCAAAGAGCATCCAGCTTTCCGCCAAAGATACGCGGTAGCAATGCCTTAACTCTTGCCAATGTCCAGAACAACGAGGCGTTGTTAAAAGTGATCTTGTATGCTTGTTTTCTATCTGAATACTTCTTGTTGACAAATAACATCCATTTAAGCTCAGCTCTCCATGTGGGCAGCTTCGATCCAGGTAAAGAATGTGCAAGCCCTCTGGCCAAAAAAAACGCCCACTTTTATTTCTCAAAACTGGCACCGCGTACTTATCCGGAAAACGCAGCAGACTGAAAACACGTACGAGGTTCTGGTCGTAGGCCCAATAGTTGTTTTTAGAGCATGTATTCTGCTGTCTATGTCGGCCATAACTGCACTGAATACTGCGCTTCCAAACGAGTTATCAATGGACCTAACAAAATCGCGAAATAGCCATAGCACCTGACGCACCCACCGACCCACCCATAGACACATACACACACACCCAACCTAACAAAAACGTATCGCATGGAACTTTGTCATTTTGTACCTCGATTATTGAACTGTCAGGCAAAGGCGGTGTTAAACACTTCAACGCTGCCTTTTGGCAGATCAAAACGACGACAAACGCACTGATGTTTATGTTATGAGGCTGTTATTATAGAGGTCATACAGGGATCGGAGGGGTCAAAGAGAGGTGATGACGTCACATCACGTTCAGATACCCGCCATCAAGCCACTATAGTCGTCAGGATTCATTTGATATCCATCCCGACGACGAAAATATATTCACTTTTAAGCACAACTGCACCCCATTTTATCCCCTCTCCGGCCAATCTACACTCAAGCTAGATTTCACACTCGAAAACATGGAACTGACATGGTAAAAGAGCGCTAAGAGCTCCGTCTTGTCGTCTAACCAATGTCAATGTCCATCTGATATCACCTTGCTGGCTCTCCTCATAAAGGAAATGGCTTAACCCTATTCCCGGAGGGCTAGACGGTATGGTCGATTCCCGGTAGGGGGGCAGATTCGGTCCCCCCCCGAGATCTCGAGAACTACACATCCGATTTCATCGCAACAAACGGCAATCGATTTGCCATGACGTGAACTACATTTTTATAAAAACAAATTTTCAAAATTTTGAAACGTGTGGATACAGGGGGGCAAAAATGTCGAAATTAAGGGTATTTTTGGGCTTCATATAACTCCGTTGTTTATCGACCGATTTCGATGAAACTGGCATGAATCGAGAGATTATGGATAGGGCTTTTACCGTTGGTACACACATCTGAAATTTTGAGAAAATTCATAGGTGTTCACAGGGTTTCAAAAACAGGAGGATTAGTTTTCCGACAAATGAATGAGCAAAAAAGGCAAAAACGCTTTTTTGGCTTCTGCTAGTCATGTTATGCTAAAGAAGTAAAAATCGTAATACAATGTTTGTATAATGTTAGCATATGCGGTGCTAGGGACATGAAAAAGGGGAACTGCCATGGTCATATGCTCCTCAGATCAACTTGTGACCTTTGACCTTAAATGACCTCCAGTGACCTTGGAGTCACTTGGAATGATCTCGTGTGCATTTAATATTATCTGTAAACGTTTTCAATCATTTGAATTCATTCCATTTCACAAATTCTGTTTTATGGCTATTGAGATAGAGGGTACGCGCACTGACATTTTAGGTCATAGCTCCGTGACCCGACCTGATATCAAGCGGAAACTTTACACACAAGAAGAGGGCACCTTTCTACGCCACATATATTCCGATTTTGGCATTTGAAAAAACGGCGCCAAAATTATCACTCTAAAATCAAATTTTGACTTTTGACCTTGACCTGACCTTGCAAAGTGACCTCAGATGAACAAATATCCACACATTGCCCAGCTATTTAGCTATACATCCATATAAAATTTTAAGTTCTATCTTAAAAACGCTGTTTTTGGCAGACATTTTTCTTTTACCCTCAACATGGCCAAAAATGGCTTGAGGTGCCTCCCACAAACGTTGCCTGGCTCCGCCCCTGAGCAAAATAGAATTTTGAAATTTTGTCACGGCACGTAGAGAGAATAGCTAGGAAGTCACGAAGTTTCGTGACGCTGCATTATAAAGCCTGGGATTGGCAAGCAAAAACCCCGAGGGGGGCGAATTCAGCCCCCCCTCCCTACCGAGAGTACGGTTAAACTGCCTAACTGAAAGTTCTGTGCGCACCTCCTAAACATGCATGAATTTTGATAAAAAAGAACATCGCTGATCTCACGTTGAATCAAAGAATCGCACTAGCACTTACGAGCTATATTTTTCCACAAAAAAAAACCTTATCCTGAGACACCCTACTGCCTATCAAGGGGTAGGGGCTAAAAACACTACGCTGGTCCTTATTGGTATGTAAAGAAATCAAACGCAGATACTTTTAATGGCTCATCTGATTAATTACGGTGTACTGATAACCCATCGTGCTTGTTTTGTGTCAGGAGAGGCACATACAGCAAAATCTAAAAGCCTATTTTTAGCCATTGTGACCTACAGGTGAAAAAGAATCCCTGATAGCGACCTTTACATATCACCCGATTTCAGCAAATTTCATTCACGAGTTTTTTTAATCATACGGCGCAGTTTGAGGCAATGGCTTTAAGAAAAAAAACGGAATTCGAAAAATGAGAAACACCCTAGTCAACACATATTATACTTCGCTCGACACCAAGACATACAGAGGCATATTATGTCAACACCCATTACGCAGGGTTCGACAACAGGTCGTACAGACAATTATACCAATACCCATTACACAGGGCTCGACATGTCATACAGAGACAGATTATATCAATACCCATTATACAGGCTCGACACAAAGACCTACAGAGGCACATTATGTCAACACCAACCACACAGAGCTCGACAACAGGTCACGTAAAGGCAGATTATGTCAAAGCCCATTGCACAGGGCTCAACCCTCTGGTGACAAAGAGATTGTCAACACTCACCAGACAGAGCTCGACCCTCTAGTGACAAAGGCATTGTGTAAACACCCACTACACAGGGCTCGACCCTCTGGTAACTGTGTAAACACCCACTACACAGAGCTCGACCCTCTGGTGTTAGACTGTGTTAACACGCACTACATAGGGTTCGACCCTCTGGTAATAAAGACACTGTGACAACACTCACCAGACAGAGCTCGAGCACAGAGAGACCCTGTAGCAGGCCTGCTCGGCCGTCAAAAGTCCAAGTCGCCAGCGCCTGCGTGAAGTCAGCCGCCTCCAGAGAGGACCGGTCTGGCCACAGCTGGAGCACCACCTGACGCTGCGGCGGGGCAGTGTGATCAGTGGACAGGGCCGGTCTGGCCACAGCTGAACCGCAGTCTGACGCCCTATTATATTAGGTTTGAAAATGGTTGGGGAGCCGTAACCCTCCCCCCTACGGTCGAAGCCGGCCAAAAAGCTAGCACTGGCGTGGGTTAAAGTCTGACTCTGGCCCAAAGCACGCAGCGCTCAACAGCCGTACTCTGGTTCCAAAAACGCCGAATGAGGTGATGAAGTGGATTTTCAGCCACCGTATGACTCGGCGTTCCAAAGCCTCAAAATGCCGTGGGTATAAAAGATTTGTTGTATACCTATCCAAATTTTGTAATCATATTCCATGTTCAGTTTTAAGAATTCAAACTGCAAATTCTCATATATCTCTGCAAAATATAATGCCAGTGTGCACACATTTGTGCCTCGATTCCAGCTAACGGGCAAATACAAGGCAAACACTGAACATTATATTATCCGCTGCTGTGACATATCACTTCCTGGTTCTTCTGTAATTAGCAGAGACGTCCATGAGTTTAAAAAAAAAAACATCGCCAGATTTAGTTATATTGCTGTATTAGAAGATTAAAGAGAACAGCCAATTCTGAACAGAATGAACAGCCCAAGTTTTTAGGAAAGTCTGTTTTCATGCATTGCTGGAATGAATTTAGAGCAACTGCTCACGGTGTTTAAAGAACGGGCACTGAGCCTCAGTTTATAAAGTGTTACACGGCAGCGTTTTGTAAGTTCGCGCAGACGCAATAAAAAAGGATTCTCGTCCGATCTCAGTCGTACTACGAGCATAGATGTATACATAATGCATCTTATGCATAGGTTTACCAATATGTTTGGTTTGTGCGCCCCATTTGACACTTCTACGCATTAAGAGTTGAACTTTTTGACTCCCAGCGCCATCTAGCCTGATCTCCCTACTGCTTTACCCTGGCACTAAATACAGACACTCAATAGCTGTACTCTCTGACCCCAAATACACAGCACCCAATGATTGTACACTTGGAGGCTAAAAACACAGGCCCGAATGGCTGTACCTTGGCTCCAAAATATGCAGCCCTAACCAGTTGGTTTAAAATACATGGCACTTAAAGGCCTTGCATTCTGACTTCAAATACACATTACTTACCTGCTACCCTTTGACGCACAAAACTACATAGCTTTACCTCTAGTAAATCAAACAAACAAAATGGCAGCCTTGTCGTCTGTTTAATCCAATCGTTGAACAAATGTTCGTTCAATGCCTCGTTCACGGCAAGAACAGTCAGCTGTGGACAAAAGACAACCAGACAACTCGCATCTCAGGGCGCTGTCCAGAGCGTTCGTTGCGTTGACGGGTCAGAGGTCACTTGACTGTACAACTCATTAGTACGTTAGCTGTCGCAGCCCAGGCAACGTTTGGTGCGCGCGAGGTGAGACTGACCGCCGCAGTTCCACTTACAAGGAACAGCTTGAGGTGGCGCACGCTCCGAGTCCGACTGAACAGCCCACGGAGGCAGCTGGCGACCGGTCGCTGGTCCAGCAGGAGCGCCAGCCGTTCGTTCCAGGCCGTCCCCGGCGACCGCGGCTCAGACCGGCTCGCCGCCGCCAGAGGAAGCCGCAGATAGCTGCCAGCCAAGTCCAGCCAGTCCTGCAGCCGGTCCACGCCGTACAGGAACAGCTGACGGTGCGAGAAGCGCGACTTGACGCGCTTCTCCATCAGCTCCAGCACGTCCATCCGCGCCGTCAGGCCCAGCACGCAGATAGGAGCCTGTCGGCAGTACCACCACCAACTTCACTAGCTGAACAGGCGACAACGCTATATACATACATACATACATATGTATATATATATATGTGTGTATATATATATATATATATATATATATATATATATATATATATATATATATATATATATACATGTCACAATTCCTTAAAACCCAAACGAAAAACCTGGACATCAGACACTAAGAAAGAAAGGTAAATGCAGACCATCTGTTTAAGGGCACTTCTTGTTGCTCACGGTTTCTGTAATACTAGTCTGAGGGTTACTAAAAAGCTTAAAAATCATCACAACTTAAGGTCCGTGACGGGGGGTTTGAAAACACGTCTAACCTACCTGGGCGGACTGGGCTACATCAAACAGGTTGTATAATAACGTCTGGTTTTTGTGTTGGCAGAACAGGTCAAACTCTTCCAGAACAAATATCACCGTTTTCGTTTCTTCTTTGCTTCCGTTTCGTAATGACTGCAGTAGAAATGCCAGGTTCTCTGGAGACGAAGGTCGAGTATGATGTAAGTGGAAGCGCCCTTGTGCAATGCCTCACTCAGCACAGACCAACCAAATACGCTTTCGCCTATTTGTGAATACCATGGCTTCCGTAAAAGTACCGACTTAATCATCATTTAGCTCTCGCCACACATGTCAAATGCAAAACGGCTCTAAATTTACAGGGGAAAGGCTTTTGGGCATAACCACTGTACCTGTTGTTACCTTCTATGAAAGAGATTTAATGATCATCATTTCAAAGCAGGTTGACTTCTTTAGTCGTCCACGCTGTCCAAGACATCGAACGATGGTACGGCTCACCAGCGAAACTGCCGAAGGCCCTATCGCCGACGGCCGACTCGAGCTTCAGCTGGCTGGTGATCTGCCTGATGGCGGCCCTGTCGTCTGGCTGCAGCAGACCGTGCAGTCGGACCACCACCGAGCGGCCGTCCCGGCCGGCGGCAGTCTCCCGTATAACATCGTCCAGCAGCTGCGGCACACACAACAGACATCGGTCTGTACAGACCACCACCGAGTGGCCGTCTCCCAGATAACATCGCCCAGCAGCTGCGACACACACAACCGACACCGGTCTGTACAGACCACCACCGAGTGGCCGTCTCCCGTATAACAGCGTTCAGCATCTGCGGCACATACAACCGATATCGGTCTGCACACACCACCACCGAGTGGCCGTCTCCCGTATAACATCGTCCAGCAGCTGCGGCAAACACAACAGACATCGGTCTGTACAGACCACCACCGAGTGGCCGTCTCCCGTATAACATCGTCCAGCAGCTGCGGCAAACACAACAGACATCGGTCTGTACAGACCACCACCGAGTGGCCGTCTCCCGTATAACAGCGTTCAGCAGCTGCGGCACATACAACCGATATCGGTCTGCACACACCACCATCGAGCGGCCGTCTCCCGTATAACATCGTCCAGCAGCTGCGGCAAACACAACAGACATCGGTCTGTACAGACCACCACCGAGTGGCCGTCTCCCGTATAACATCGTCCAGCAGCTGCGGCAAACACAACAGACATCGGTCTGTACAGACCACCACCGAGTGGCCGTCTCCCGTATAACAGCGTTCAGCAGCTGCGGCACATACAACCGATATCGGTCTGCACAGACCACCATCGAGCGGCCGTCTCCCGTATAACATCGTCCAGCAGCTGCGGCAAACACAACAGACATCGGTCTGCACAGACCACTACCGAGTGGCCGTCTCCCAGATAACATCGCCCAGCAGCTGCGGCACACACAACCGACACCGGTCTGCACAGACCACCACCGAGTGGCCGTCTCCCAGATAACATCGCCCAGCAGCTGCGGCACATACAACCGATATCGGTCTGCACAGACCGCCATCGAGCGGCCGTCTCCCGTATAACAGCGTCCAGCAGCTGCTGCACACACCAGACATTGGTCTCTACAGATCACCACCGAGCAGCCGTCTCCCACATAACAGCATTCAGCAGCCGCGGCACATGACGAAAGGCGGTGGTAGGTAGAACAGGACGAACAACCCTACTGACCGAAAGGGGGTACGCTCACCGCTGTCTTGCCCACACCACGCGGTCCCACGAGCAGGGCTGAGTTGCTCTCGCCAGTGTCAGCAGCGCGCGACACCAGCTCTTTCAGCTGAGTCCACTGCTGGTGGTAGGAGGTACGCAGTAGTGCCCTGTCCGGCGGCGACGCATGGTCCTGAAGCTGCCGCAGCACTGTGACCAGTGGACTGTCACTGTCCAACACCACCATCACCTGCTGGACAGTGAGACATCACTATGACCAGTGGGTTGTCACTAGCCAACATCACTGTAATCCGTCCGTCAGACCCATACAAAAGGCGGTTCCCTACTTGACATTCCCATACGTTGGCACCATCCAGTTGCATATGGGCTCCATATTTCTGCCACGGATACGCAAGAGAGAGCAGGCCCTAAGAGCCAATGTGTGGAGGAGCCCTTATGAACGAATACAGAATACAGAATGAGCCATATGACACCGCAAATCTAGCAAAAAGAAAAAATGCATGCAGACGCAATGTGCTAGGAACAGCATATACCACAGTATGTGCCAGGCACTACCACAGCTACTCAGGACCCTATCCACGTGACACGGCGACGTAGCGCGGTACCTGTTCAGAGTCCCATTCTCCTCCAAAAACAGAGCCTCTCTGTACTGGTCAGCCGTCGGCTGGAACCAGCTGCCCCAGCTGTCACTGGAAGCAGCACCTTGGCTACTTTGAAAACCTCGCTTCATGCAGTAAAGACATATACATCTCGGCAGTGCAGTGCCGTGTGTTTGGATATGTGTCTTGTCCCTTTCCTCGTACGCATGTTTGCTGTTTTAATCACCTTTTTCTTGTATCACGAGTTGTTCTGAAAAAGTATGTACTAAATGGATGTGCTCGAACATTAAGTAAACAAACTACAATGAAACTGCTGGCAATGAGGGAATTAATGGGACGTAACTTTTGTAGTGAAAGTATGTGCAACACAGAAAAAGATGTGAAGCAATAAAGGTTAGAAACAACAAGATTTTAATGATGGAAAGTATGGTCTTCTATGTCCAGTAGTATAAGCACAATGCCTTGTGTGGTGCATGACGAGCAGAACCTACTTCATTGCTACTTACATCATTATTTTGCCCTTAAGTATTTCGCAGTACAAAATGATATCTGATGATATATTCCAGCATTTTGCATCTGTAAATAATGCAGGTTGAAACATCACTCATGTCCATGTCATTGTTTGTTGCCATTACACTGCTTGTTGAGCACCTCAAAATGGTCCAATCACTCAGTGTGAGTTCTTTTTTTCTGCTGGCTGAAATAAGATTCAATTGGCCTTTGATCTTGCTCACAAACATTTGTACATTACCTGCAATTCTTTCACCCAATAATGCACAACAAAATGTTGATGACAATATGGCATCTTGGCATGTGATGTTCTCTGCTGGAACCAAGCTGCCACACTCTGACATGTGATTACCAGTCAACTGCAGATGGCAGTTCCTATTTAATTATTAAGTTGAATGTTGAGTAATGCATGAGTTATTTAGGGCTGTTCAAGTTTTCAACATAACTTTGTTCAGTCCATTTGTTTTGTTTTTTTGCAGGCAACTATATATGTATGTACATGTAGTCATATATATGTGTATGTATAACCTTTCTAGATATGTTTCCAGTATTTTGCACAGTTTCCATTGTTACTGGGTCCTGTTCCCTTAACATGGTTCCAATATTCATAACTTAAAGAATGAAACCTGGCATATATTTAATATTTTTCAGTGTTCCATCCTAAAATGAACATTTTCAAGAATGCAGTAAAGACAGATTAAACATGCAATTAGATTAAAAGATACAGAGCATTGTACTGTTCATCATTAAAATTCTGTTCATTTTGAACCTTTATTGCATCATATCTTTTTCTATGTTGCACATACTTTCACAACAGAAATTTTGTCCCAATGATTCTCCTTGAAAATGCCAAGTGGTTCCACCAAAAGAAACTAACCAGACAAGACATGGTTAATAATCTGAGAGTCATTGCAGCTGATGACATATGATGACTCCAAATACTGGAGGCCATCTATGAGCATGACTTGAACCCAATCATCCAGTCAAGTCAGTGCCTGGGGCACCCTGCAATTTTTTGTTGGTGCTCCACTGGGATGATGAATTTAGATTCTTGCAGGACAAAAATGAAAAGACATGTATGATTTATGCATGTGTTTGATCAATGCTCTTAGCTAACTGCATGTTTGAACTGTCTCACTCAGGGGATGCACTCCAATCTTAAAATGGATATCTTACAGATTCAGGCATGTCATTTGGAATAAACTCTGAGAGAACATCAGAAATTTTTACACAGGTCACATGAGAAGGCTCCTGAAGCCACTCTGATATGATAATATTTATTGACCCCATGCTCAAAGGCAACCATCATCAAGTCATGTTCTCTGCAGTAGACTTGCGAGCAATTTGGAATCAAATCAGAACTGATTCTGGTCTGCCAATGCTCTTAGGAATCAGAATGTGAACCAATTCATCATTCAACCACTTTAAATCAGATACAGAATCAGAATCACCCTTGAGCTTAAGAACCATAATCAAGCTAATTCACAAAATCATTGGGAATCTATTCACAGATCCTAATCCACTTGAATGCATGCTTTGCTTACCAAAGAAATGTGGTGATCCATTATCAGTATCTATAAGAACAATGAAATCTACCAGCATTGAGAGCAGATGACTAAATGAGGACAGGAAATTTAGTTCTGGCTATGGTATGGTAGAAAATGAAGTATTTCCTTTACTGCTGTTGTCTCCATGCTCACACAAATGTGGGATTTTTTTGTGGGTGATGGCAATATGACAAATTTGCCTGTTTCACAGACCACCTCTGTTGTATATATCATGCAGAACAGCACACAAGGTTTACTACAAAAGAAAGAAATGGGAGTACTACCAGCAGTTTCTAAAGCAAATGGAGTTGTATTTCACTGTGAACAAATGTGACCAGAACTTGTGGCTCCATCTTGTTTGCAACATCTTTGCTCCAAAAATGTCCCATGTACTGTAAAATGTTTAATGTCATCATCATTATGCAATGCTAGAGGCCACAGACTGATAAAGGGGTGTTCACGGGGTGTAATGTTGTGTGGAAAGCCCAACCCCATGCCTGAGGTGCAGTATAGGATATGAGGCCATAACTGATAAAGGGTGCAATCTGACTTAGCTCTGTCCAACAGAGTTATCTATCATACCAGGGTAAGTTTGATTGAGTTGGGTTAGGTTAATTAGGTTAGGTTGGTTGGGTTAGGCTGGGTTAGGTTGCAATGGATTAAGTATCTTGTTAATCTTGTTTATTCTTCACCATGTTTGATTACACTGGCAACATCATAATGCATGAAACACCTCAGTCTTGGGAATGGCCCTGTTTGAATTTGTTAGCTGAAAATCCCAGCAGAAACCATGCCAACAAGTAGACTGGCAGTGAGTGGCAAATGGACTGATAATATTTGGTAATTTTTTATGTTCTGCATCTTGGAATGATTTTATGCACTGCTTTATTGCAGGTATTTGCCTACAAATTGTGTTTATATATTTATGCCATGTAAACTTTTCTGAAAAAAGTAAGAGCATGGCAGAAATGTGTTGCATGGTCTGGTTGTTGGTGAACATTTCTGCCTTCACCCATAACCCCAGATGTCAACAAAATTCAAAATCAATTTTTTTGCATCTTGGCAATGCAAGTTGAATTTGGGCATAGTGCTCTGTGCCCATATATAAAAACTTCAATAAAGAACAGCTGCCATTCCCTCCAAATGTTATTTTTGTCACGATACACCTAAGCAGCATCTTGACCTTTGCCAGTCATATGTATGTTGAAAAAGCATACTATCTGCATTTTTATCAACAGGATTTGGCACCCTGTTTTGCTTTGATGCTTTTACATCTTAACTTTGTGATTCTTTTGCAAAAGTGAAATAAGTCATTTGTCCTGTACCACTTTCCTTTACTGTTGCAATGTGTTCTGAATGCTGAAAAATGGGGGGCAGAAACCATTTCTGGCTTTCCATTTGAAAAAAAGGGGGCATGGCCACCTCGGCCGCACCCCCCATACCTAGACCTACGCAGTTTTAATAATGTTGCTGTTTATGCCTTCAACCACCTTCTGATCTGTTATCTGCTACGCCCACTACTCACCCTCCCATTAGCTCAATTTGTTTCTTTTCTGGTTTCTTTTTCGACGCATCAGTCAGAACTGACCATTAGCGTTGTAGTCCGAAGCCGACTGATGACTGGTCATCATTACCTGAAGACCAAGGCGTGAGACGTGATAACGGGTGCAAACTGACTTACCCTCAAGACTTTTCCGGCAGCACTGCCACACTGTCGCTGGGTTTACGATGCACAACTTAGGTGCGAGCAGGAGTGCGAGGTTTGTTGCGACGGTGGGCATACTATATAGAAGGGGTATATAGGGCCTTGGTGCGCATCCTTTGGCTCAGAATATCTGACTCCCGCCGGATATGGGAGCATAAAATGCTACCATATAGTTTTATGTAATCGGTGAGAGTTTTCCTTCAAAATATGAAGCTATTTTATCCAGTAGGTATTGAGGCAAATTACTGGTAGACTAGGTAAATCGTCACGCATGTTTTGGGTAGCTCAAAAGTAAACTAAACAAAAATTAATTCTCAAGAAGGAGGTTACCAGTTAAGAATGCTGAACCCAACCTTCAAACGTGTGGGGAGTCTTGGCTCCTTGCTCCGTTCCTACGCCTATGCAGGGGATGCCAGGCACGTAGCCAGGATTTTCCTCGGGGGGGGGCAAATGTCAGATTTTGTCATATGTCACTGGCATATGACGAAATCTACAGGAGCAAGCAGCAATTTTATGTAACTGACCCCATATTTAACCCACTTCAATACATATAATGTTTGCTTTTGCAACATACATATGATCATTATTCCGTGTTCGTGCGAACTCGCAGTGTATCTAGTGTAGACCGCTTGGCTCGGGGTCCCCATGGTCCCCCTTGGCTACGTCCCTGAAGACGCATATTCCAACAAAGTTTTTCATCGCCTCGCCCCCCCCCCCCCAGAAAAGTTCTGTGTGGCCCCAGCTGCCATGAGGTGGGAACTTGGGTAGAAACAAAGGAACGTCGAACCCAGCCAGCAATTTCATTGGGATCTGACTTGGGTCAAATCTAGCAATGTCAGCCCGATTGGGCTGTCCCGTTTCAGGCCCACACGGGACCCAACGCGGACGCGCAGCGCGACTGAGCTTGCCCAATGCGGGCCCGGTTTGAGCCTTTCTCGCATATGCGACATTTCTTTCATTTTGGGCCTAATCGGACAGGCCATTCGGGGCCGGATGGGGCGATCCCAATCGCTGGTCGGGCCCGAGCCGGGGCCGTTTCGGGCCCGGCTCTGCGCTGATTCGGGCTCTGTTTACGGCTTCTCCCGGATGTGATGTGGTTCCGATGGAGCCTGAATCGAGCAGGCCCAGATACCATTGCGGAGGGCAATGGGACCGAATCGGGCCCAGGTTGGTATGGATTTGGACTTCCACGTGGATTTCATCCAGGTCCCGAGTGTGTGCTGGAGGCCTGGTGCTCATGATTTGCCGCTGACTGAAATCGAGCCGAGGGTTCCGTATCGACTGACATTGTTCCCAACATCTGAACTGTGAAGACAAAGCACACTGACGTCAATGTCAGCAAATTCGGAGACCTCAGTTCAAAGTCATTCAGATACATATCTCGAGTGTTGGGCCAGTACGGCGCAGAAAGTCGTGGCCATCACCCTGTGAGGCCTGATTACCATGACAGACACGACGACTGAGGCAGTCCAAAATGAGCCGATCATAGCCGAGAGTGGGTAGTTGTAACAAATATGGGATGTGGAGCGTTGAACTGCCAAATGCCTCAGTAACAAAAAACAAATCACAGGAACTTGCACGCCGGAATCTTCCTAGGATGTATATTATGACGAGGAACGGCGCTGAAAGACTCATACTTTCAAAGAGGTTCAAATATTCCAAAGAAGCTATGCTTGTTTTTTTGCTCTCGACCACCGTCTACGTTTATTGCTGTAATTCTCCGTTTGAAGATCCAGAAACTGTGCTAATTCCACAGCGCTCAGTTTATGCGAAATGTAAGTCATGTAACGTAATCGTTTGTATGTAACGAAATCGGCTGCGCGAGATATTAACCCGCGCACGACCGTCGGTCCGTTTCGAACATGGGCGACTGGGGAAGGCAGTTGGCCGCCCCCCCCTCTCTAACTCACGAACGGTTGGTCGCACAATAAAAATAAGCATACCGTTGGAAAGCTTGTGACGAGTAGAGCTCGAAACTGGTCTCATTTTTAGTTTCAGATAATATGTAAGCAATTTACGTCATATATATGTTTTCTCATAGCCGACTGCATGAGACCTAGAAATAGCCTGAATCTCAAGGTGACTAGTAACGCATAGATAAAGTCACCACTGCACAAGTAAAGGTCCACGGATGCCGATACACGTCTAATTTCCCAGATTTGTTCAATATATACGCCGAAACGTTGAGTTTAAGACACGGCAATTCTCACGCCAGCTGTCGGCGTGCGCCGCAGCCGTATGCAGTAACAAATTCACGGGAATTAATTTTAGTGTTCCTTTATTTTCTCGAAAAAAGCCTATCCAGGTAAATTTGATTGATCTTACTGGTTCTTGTGATGGTTTTTCATGCTTAAATTTTGGAGAAATTCGTTAGTTACCAATCTGCACAACTGGCGGGGCTTTATTCGCGAGAGCCTGTTTATTTCCAAAATATGCTGCTTTTTCAGACTTTTTGAGGTTCCTGGTATTACTTCCGTCTGTTCAAGCTAGTTCTGCCATTTTCTACCCATTCTGAGTAATTCATCGTCAATTTTGACGGTGGTACATTTTGGCTGACTACAGTTATTCGTGACCTGACCTCAGGTCAATGGCTGGAAGTCATTGATACTTTGCCCAATGACGGTTACTAGATGTCTGCTTCACTCCACACTAAAAATGTTATGGAATATTCCGTCAATTTCCGAGAAAACGACGACATGTCTTAAAAATGGGGTTGACCTTAGGTCAATGACCCGGAGAATTCCGAAAAACCTGAGACAGCTGATCTGTTGCATCTATCAGAATCACTAATTCCCTGAAAGTATTATTGAGATGTTTTCTTTTGCGAAAAAGTCAGAGGGCGCTAAACTCTTTTGGAGATAGGTCTGTTTGACCTGACCTAGGTCAGGCACCTGACCTGACCTGAGCTCAAAATTTTGACACGAGATGTAAAATTAATGAAGCAAAAGGTACACAAAGTTTGGTGGCTCTGTGTTTGTTTGTTCTCTCGTAATCCCAGAAAAACCTCACGGGGGGCAGTCAGCTGCCCCCCCCCAGTCGGGGACGGGTTAAACCTGAATGAAGCTGTTCCGAGGAAACATCACGGCTTACCCGCTGTCTCACTGACAAGTTTTGTTTTAACCTGAAACGAAGCATGGTTCGGTAGGAAGGTTCCGGCAGGGCACAAACAGCTGGCTTTCTGCCATTATTCGGGGCCTTGTGGTGATGCTCACATAGCCAACCTATATCATGACGAGTTAATACGTCACCACTCTACAGAGACGACAAATGACACAGATCTGATTTACTTCGTATTGAAGCATGAACAGGCACTTATGGATGAAAACAAACACTGGCGCCTGCACCATTCTTGATCATATAATTACCATTCTTGAAAAGCCAACTGGAGCCAACGGGAGCCGACGTCTGCACATGTGTGCGGCAAGGCTAGTCATGCAGGGGCGGCCACGGGTGGCGCGGGTGCAGTGACCGACCTGCGTTCATCCTTTCCATGCATTTTGAACGACTGCCGGCCCCGCCCTCGCTCCGTGGAAGCCACTGCCACATGGCACCTTCCACTTCCGTTGAGGTGGTGACCGACAGGGACTTCAGCGCCATTATGGGTTAAGCCAGGAATTCATCAGTTGTTACTGCATAGTTGACATTGGAAATGATGGCGCAATGCCAGGTCGTTGGAGAGCATTGCCCTATGGGCCGATATGTCATGCACTTTACACGTGAAAATTTTCATTACGATAGCAGGCAAACAGACGTTGCAAGTCGCCTTTTCTTGAACACGGTGGGAGTTTTTTCATTGGCTGTCGGTTTTTAGATTAATTTTTAAAAGAGCTAATACGTCCCAGCCGTCAGTAAGGAAGAACGTCTTGGAGAGGTGCTTGCTACGATATAGCGGAGTGGCCAAATAAACGACAAATTCTTATCGCTGGACTGCCATCGGGATATGTTCTCGTCCACAGCTGGCCTAACGTGAGACTGTATTTGTTTACACATACAAAAATTCTTGGCACATAAAAAGTACTGTTTCGACATTGCGTCACGGTTAAAGCGGAACAAAATGTTGAAACGGGCGCACCTTAAAGAGCTCACATACAGGTACGTAAAAACTAATTAAATTAAAGATCAAAATAAAAAGTAAAATACCCAAGGCGATTAAAACTGGAGTAGAAGTAAAACACAAAACAGATCAAAACTATGACGATGAAAATAAAAACCCCGGAACGCCACAGTGTGGCGCAGTTAGATCTCACGAAAGCCGGAGAACGACAGGACTTTTTATCATTTTTGTAGACCACACCTGAAGCTTCGAGGTATAATATAAAACGCTACTGGCCCGAACCAACGTCTCGCAAGACTTGTGTCTCCGGCGCTGGTAAGCGCGCTGGTTTCTATAGGTATTACATCAGTTCTTCGCATCACTCGGAACATTCGAACTACCTGTGAGATATATGTAAGAAAGAGTAACTCAATATGCCGACGCATGTTCTATCCGGAACCCCATTTTGACCGACTTGAGGTCAGTCGGGAATCCGGCGAGCGTCTCCTCAAGCCAAGTTTACCGAAACAGCGAAACTGTCTCGGACGGTGTCAACCATTGCAATTCGCGTTGATCGATGCATCTATCGAGGAACCGTGCCCATTATCCCTTCTCTGTATCCGTCGCAGACGCAGTTATGTTTGGTACTTTTTCGCCATTACATTAGAGGCATCTCCCCACAACGGACAATGAGGGGAGGGTGCCCCAGCCGTCCCACTCAAGCCTCCCAAATTGCTACATGAAACCTTTGAGCGCTATGGGGAAAGGAATATCGTAAACTCTTGCCCCGAATCCTCCGCCGATCGCCAATCGATAGCGCCTTTTATGGGACATAGTTCCACCAGTCTCACCATTTCACCGCCTGTAATAGCAAGCAAACTGCCCTGCATGGCATTTGATCTATGTAATAATAGAACAAAACGTTTGCTTTGTTAAACGCAATATGTCGAAAATGCAAAATACAAGACCTAGTTTTCCCTTTTCCACATCTGCCACCTCCCAGTTGTCCCAGGTGCCGTCCGGTGCAATCCTGCTCTTGCGAACAAGGCGAACGCGAATTCCGCCAAGCCTCTGCGAACTACAATTTCTGTAATTTCTGTTTCTCTTCTGCTGATCGCGCATGCGCACATCAATCCGTGATGAACGTCCCTGTCCAGTCGCAGACCAGACGTAATTCGATTGCATCCAAAAGGCTGCCCCATGGCACAGGACTGTGTAAATGTGTACGTCGCGCCCGATCCCATCCCAAACTTCGCCTAGTCATGTCTTAAATGTTGCTCAATGCTATCCCGAACACTGCTGAACCGGGGAATGATTTTCGCCCAAAAGGAAAGGTAACTGAATTCCATCCCGCACTTGTTGGTCTTTTTTTGTCCCTTTAGGTCCCGATTCGACCCGAACTGGTGCGAATGCAGCCCAAATGGAAATAATTGATGGCTGAGAAGAAAATTTAAACTTTCTGTAAACGTTATTTCCCTACCGGATCGTCATTTGAACAAGCAACTGGAGCACTGTATCATTTAGGACAGCTGCTCACAACCTGATGATATTATTTAAACGTGTTATAATATTATGTTATATTATAAATCTTATAATATTTGCAAATGCATCAAGAATTACGCTATGATTAAAAGTGTTATTATATTCCCAAAAGAGTATAAAAAATCGTACTCTAGGCGATCTAGGTTGGGAGGCGGAGCCATTTCTTTTCCATAGCGTCCGCTAACGGCGGCGCTCTTGACTGCCGGCAACGAGCAAAGCGGCCTATTTTCCGCTTACAGAAATGCCATTTTCTGTATAAACAAAGACCTTTTCGCGTACTTTTCAGACAGACAGGCTTATTTTCTGGTTATGGCCAACGAGTCATCTCCGCGCGCGCGCGCGCGCCCACACACACACACACATACACACACACACACACACACACACACACACACGCACGCACGCACGCACGCACGCACGCACACACAGGCTTTGATTATTATCGCCTTCGCCAGGAATAATGTTTTTTTAGTTTGCTTTTCGATGCACGAAAAGTGTGATCAGAGCCAGTGGTGTGGCTTTATATATATATATATATACTCACAGTGGTTGAAAATACAACCCCAGGCTTTCAAAATGCATCCCCAGTGGGTCTAAGTGCAACCCCATCAGAGAAAATGCCGCACTGGTGTCTGGATCTGAGCATGCCTTACCGCTGATACCCTTGACCGATAGCGAGGTTTGTGTGTACATACAGAATCCAGTAAAAGCATGAGTTTCACCAACAGTTTTCAACGTTTATAGACGTTCCGAGAAGCGATGTATTTCTTCGTGCTCTTAAAGCATTTTTTCGTACTAATGTGCACCATGACGATGTTGCTTGGTCGAGGACTTAAGACCGCTTATCCTAACCCGCTCCCGACTGGGGGGCCGTTGACAGCCCCCCCTGAGGTTTTTCTGGGATTACGAGAGAACAAACAAACGCAGAGTCACGAAACCTTTTGTACCTTTTGCTTCATCATTTTTACATCTCGTGTCAAAATTTTGACCTCAGGTCAGGTCAGGTGCCTGACCTAGGTCAGGTCAAACAGACCTATCTCCAAAAAAGTTTAGCGCCCTCTAACTTTTTAACAAGATATCTCAATAGTACTTTCAGGGATTAGTGATCGTGATAGATGCAACATATCTCCTATTTCAGATTTTTCGGAACTTTCCGGGTCACTGACCCAAGGTCAACCCCATTTTTAACACACATCGTCGTTTTCTCGGAAATTGACGGAATATTCCATAATATTTTTGGTGTGGAGTGAAGCCGACATCTAGTTACCGTCATTGGGCAAAGTATCAATGACTTCCAGCCATTGACCTGAGGTCAAGTCACGAATAACTGTAGTCAGCCAAAATGTACCACCGTCAAAATCGACGATGAATTACTCAGAATGGGTAGAAAATGGCAGAACCAGCTTGCACAGACGAAAGTAATACCAGGAACCTCAAAAAGTTTGAAAAAGTAGCATATTTTGGAAGTAAACAGGCTCTCGCGAATGAAGCTCCGCCAGTTGTGTAGATTGGTAACTAATGAGTTTTACCAAAATTTAAGCATGCAAAACCATCACAAGAACCCGTAAGATCAATATAATTTACATGGATAGGCTTTTTTGGCGAAAATAAAGGAACACTAAAATTAATTCCCGTGAATTTGTTACTGCATACGGCTGCGGCGCACGCCGACAGCCGGCGCGAGATTGCCGTGTCTTTAACTAGACGTTTCAACGTATATATTGAACAAATAAGATGTGTATCGGCATTTGCGGACCTTTACTTGTGCGTTGGTGCCTTTACTTATGAGTTATTAGTCACAGCCCTTGAGATTCAGGCCATTTCTAGGTCTCATGCAGTCGGCTATCAGAAGACATATATGGGACGTAAATTGCTTACATATTATCTGAAACTAAAAATGAGACCAGTTTCGAGCTCTACTCGTCACAAGCTTTCCAACGGTATGCTTATTTTTATTGTGCCACCAACCGTTCGCGAGTTAGAGGGGGGGACGGCCAACAGCCCCCCAGTCGCGCATGATCGTGACGGACCGACGGTCGTGCGCGGGTTAAGGGTTTTACATGAATATAAAGGTATATATGTATATAAATTACACAGACTGCAAATACACAAGTATAAATGTAAAGAATCTAAGTCTTGATAGTAGAGCGGCGCAGCCACGACTCAGCCTCAATAGAGATATCTAGGAGGTAGGAGTTTTTGGGCTCCTTTCTATCGAATTAGTGCCATTTTTGCATTCGTTTTTCAGAGAGACTGGTGTTGGGTTTACCACAATCCAATGTCCATTTGCAAGACATGAAACCGTTGGTTTGCTAGTCTGGTTCACATTTACATTTTTTTCGCAGAACTTGGAGATATTCCCATTGCATTTGGTGAAGAGAGCAGGCAAGCATCGTTCTAATTTTACGATATTCATTACTGGTGTCCGGAAGGGACAGAAAGGAAGTTTCTCTTACAGGAAGCCTCGAATGTCCTCATCTCCCATGTTGATGTGTTTTGAAGCAGCTTCTGACATGGCTATAAACTTTGTATCTTTCACAAGATCACTTGCCGAAGATGCTTGCCAGGTGATGTTTTTTTTTTGGACTGGCAGACTGAAAATCTGGCAGACATGAAAGATGTTTTTGACGTGAATGAGGGATACTTTAAGGTGAATGACGAAGCCGTACTGAGTTTCTGAAGCATGATTTCGGGTAGTTTGAAGAGAGTGCTACGGTTTTCGACAATTTTTCTTGAATGACGGACAGAATGTTCTGAACTCTGGACGGAGAAAATAATGACCGCGGGAGAACGCCATTTTCTGTCAGAGTGAAGTGAAGCTGGAGATTTGCCAGGTTTTCCCGCAGACCTAGACTCATAAACAGATCTTGAAAAATGATGTTCATGTCGGTTCCTATACTCATAAAGGTGACCAGGTCACTCAGCACGATGTCTGAGTGGTTTAAACTTGCCATAAGGACTGTTTGTTTAGGCAGCCAGATCATTCATTGCCTGTCTGTTGATTTTCACTCCAGCCGTCGTTTGGTTTAACACTGTGACATTTTCGTCCAGAACATGGAGAATTCGTTTTTGCGATGATTACAAGTTGTTCACGCGACAGAGAACATTTTCACTGTCAGAGGTTCTCGCGGTGCCAAAAAGACTTTCCATGACTTCGCCTACGAATGGAAGCAGTGCTCGTTTCTCGTGGCCAGCTCATGGAGTTTGCACAGTTTCACCATCAGGCTTTGGGCTTGATTTCTCTGCAACTTGGTGTTGTGCTTTTGAAAGAGGTTATGAAAAGGGGAATGGAAACCATTTACGTGGGCTTCTGTTTCGCGAAGAAATGTGCACAGTTTTTGAACTTTTAACCATATTGCCGGAGGGCTATACGGTATGGCCGATTCCCCGCAGGGGGGGGGGCGGATTCAGCCCCGCCTGAGATCTCGAAAACTACGCAACCGATTTCATCGCAACAAACAGCAATCGATTTGCCATGACGTCAACTACACTTAAAAAAGATAAATTTTGAAAATTTTGGAAGGGGTGGATACAGGAGGGCAGAAATATCAAAATGAGGGGTAATTTTGAACTTGTTATAACTCCGTTGTTTATGGACCGAATTCGATGAAATTGGCATGAATCGAGGGAATATGGATAGGACTTTTACGATTGGCGCACACATTTGAAATTTTGAGAAAATTCATGGGCGTTCACAGGGTTTCAAAAATAGAAGGATTAGTTATCAAAAACTGCATGAACAAAAAACGAAAAAGCACTTTTTCGGCTTCTGCTTGTCATGATATGCTAAACAAGTGCAAATCGTCAAAGGTTTGTATAATTTTAGCATAGGCGGTGCCAGGGACATGAAAAAGGGGGAACTGTCATGGTCACATGCTCTTCAGATCAACTTGTGACCTTTGACCTTAAATGACCTTTAGTAACCTTGGGGTCACTTGGAATGATCCCGTATGCATTCAGTATTATCTGTAAACGTTTTCGATCAGTTGAATTCACTCTATTTCAAAAATTCCATTAATGACCCGACCTGATATCAAGCTGAAACTTGGTACACAGGTAGAGGGCAACCATTCTACGTAATATGTATTCCAGGGTAGGCATTTTGAAAAATGGCACCGAAATTATTACTATAAAATCAGATTTTGACTTTTGACCTTGACTTGACCTTGTAAAGTGGTCTCAGACGAACAAAATTGTATTTGTATGTTGCCCAACTATTTAGCTATACATCCAGGTAAAATTTTAAGTCCTATCTTAAAAACGCTATTTTTGACAGTTATTTTCCTTTTACCTTGAACAGGGCCAAAAATGGCCTGGGATGACTCCCAAAAACGTTGCCTGGCTCCGCCCCTAAGCAGAAAAGAATTTTGAAATTTTGTCACAATGCGTAGAAAAAATAGTTAGGAAAAGTCATCAAGCTTCGTGAAGCTGCGTCAAAAAGCCTGGAATTGGCAAGCAAAAAACCTGACGGGGGGCGAATTCAGCCCCCTGCCGGGAATAGGGTTAAAGGAAAATGGATATTCCAGTGATTATAGGATGGATAAAGCAGTCCACGCGGTGAAAATAGGACCCTGGAATGAGCCAGGGCAACCAAAGGACTGGAAGAACGAGCCTTTTAACCTCCATTTTCTGCAGCACTTCAATAAAACATAATTAGTGTGGTTTTGTTTTTTCACTGCGCGCAGGCAGCGGCCGAACACTGGGTTGCACTTCAATACTACTGTTCACGGGCAGCGTGTGAGTCAAGGTGTAAGTGAAGCAGGCACGTAACCAGGATTCTCCTCAGTGGGGGGGGGGGGGGCAAATGTCAAATTTTGTCATATGCTACAGGCATATGACGAAATTTTCAGGAAAAGGTAACAATTTTACGCAATTTATCTCATATTTAATGCGCAGCAAAACATATAATGTTTGTTTTTGTAACATACGTGTGGCTCGGGGGGGGGCATGGCCTCTGGAGTGAAGGTTTTTGTACGTGTCGTTGAGGCCAGCCTATACGAGCTATTTTGTTTGGTGCAGCGGCAGGGCGACCGCTTCTTGCGACAGCCAACAATTGTCACATGGTTGCTCATGTTACGCATACGTCATACTCAGGGACACGGGAACTAGTCTTCATTAGGGGGGGGGCAAGAAGAATTTTGGGTCAGTTCTTTCCAGTCAACACTCATAGGGGCAATGTTAAATATAAGAAAAGTTGGGAGGGGCTGAAGCCCCCCCCCTGGCCCCACGGCTGCCACGCCTATGGTCGTACTTCGTCACAACTATTGCCCCGCCAACTGTCCCGAGTGCGGAATGTCAAGTTATCTAATCCGACCCGACTACGGTCAATTGAAATCTCGTTTTTTGCCGAGTGTAGTAAGCTTATGTGTGGTTGATCTGTAGTGCAAAAGGCCTCCATGTCCGAGCGATCGCTGACTGACGTAAATGGCATGAATGCGTCATAAGACGTCATGAAACATCGTGAAACACACCCAGTTATTACCATTCGCCAGCTGTGCAACAGGTGAAGCCGTTTGAGCAGTAAAACGGCGTGAAGGCTACTTCAGGTCGTGACGACTAAATTACACCATGAACATTTCTTTTTGTCGTTCGAGCAGCTGCCTTGCGACAGTGTTCACGATGTTGTTTTGTGCAGAGAACATGTGTTTAAATAGGTCTTTCTTACTACCCGTCTTATTGTCTGTCTTCGGTGCAGTGCATGTCTGAATTACATCAATATCTGACGTTCCTATGTCTGAATCGTGACGCATGATTTTATCCGCCGAACATTCTTCGTCTGTCTGTCCTCTAACATTGTCTTTTCGTAGGAATTCAATGAATACTACGCACCAGGTAATACGTCCTCAGAATGGGATTCAGAACGCGGCCTTTTCACTGGTTCGAGTTCGTTTTGGGATTTTATTCGTTTTACCAATGCGGCAAGAGGCAGGCATATTCTCCTCTTTCTCTTCTTAAAGCAGACAGAGGAGTTCAGACAGAGGGATGTCGTCTTCATCTTTCACATTTGGACGGTCGGACGCATGACTCTTGGTATTTGGGGAATTTCGGCTTTTGGCGTCCAAGTTCTGACTCGAAACTGATACAGCAGGTTGGAGAAGATTCAAATGCTCAAAGGATGGCTCGTCGTCCATGGAAAATTTTGACTGTCTCTGATGCTGAACGTGGAGAGAAATGTCCGATTTTCGCATCTTTCCGTAATTCTGACCTATATTACGTGGTTCGTTCGACACGTTTTACCACGGAGTGTAAGGATCAACTAGACGTAAATTATGAACGTTGACTATGTTTCGCTTGTAAGCTGATTTTCAATCAGGAAATTGAGATCATTTATGGATTTTAGAACGCGATGAAAGGGTTTCCAATGAGAAGCGGGTTTGGACGACGAATCCAAAGTTGCAGAAGGGTCTCTGAAGTACACCATGTCTCCAGGCTGAATTTTTACAGGTGTCGCCTTCTGGTTGTAACACAGCTTGTTCTTCTCGTGGCTTAGAGCCGGATTATGCCGGACTTGGTGATTGGAGTGGCGAAGATTTTCCAGCATTGTGGGGACGTACTCATCGTCTTGATGCCTGAATCTTGGAGACAGAAGTGTGTTCATGGAAAGGATGGGATCCCTACCGTAAAGAACGAAAAACGGACTCAGTTTTACTATACCGTTTCTTGCAGTTCTATATGCCGAACGAAACGCTGGAATTTTCGTGTCCCAGTCTCTTTGGGATCCGCTGACCAGTTTTGCACGCATGTCATTTTGGACGCGATTGTACCGTTCACATTTCCCGTTTGCTTGAGGATGGTAAATTGAAATGCGAATATGTCTGGTGTTGAAGAACGAAGAAATTCGTCCGATGACTGCATTGCAAAATTCGGTCCCATTCTCCGAAACAATGACGCAGCGACAGGCATGACGCGGGATGATACGTTCGATGAGAATTCGAGCGACGGTCTCGGCATTTTTTGATTCAGTGGCAAATGACTTAGGCCATCCAAAGAACATGTCAATTACGTTAATTATGTACCGGTTACCATTACAGCTTTGAGGAAATGGTTCACAGGCGTCGATGGCGATGATCTCGAACGGATATTTTAGAATTTGCATGCCTTGCAGCGAATGCCGTTCTGTACACAGTTTTCGCATGCTGCACGCAACGCCGGCTGAGATACCGAACTACGTCTTGGTACATGCCAGACTAATGACAACACGAATGGAGTTTTTCATACGTTTTGTCGACGCCTAGATGTGCGCCAAAATATCCTGAATGGGTTTCTTCCACGAGAGGTTTCTGAAGAATGCGAGGAATAACTCACTCTAAACCAGGAAATGAGGTAGTCTCCGAGATACGGAACAGTAAATCGTCCAAAGTCGTATGATGACGGATTTCAGCAAAATTTGGATGCTATGCATTTCCAAGAATATCACGGATGGTTCTGATGTCTGTGCCATTATTATGGTGACTTTTAAAGTCAGAATTATCCAACAGAAACTCGTTCAATTTGTCTTGCGGGTTCGCCTCATCTTCTGGACATTTTTCCACTTCGGAGTCTATCAGCACCTTGGGTGCTCAGTTGAGTCTATGACGTTAACCTTTGAGGAAAGTTTGAGACGAGAGAGGGTGTTGACATTTTGTTTGCCAGAGATGTACTCGACATCGCAGCCATATTCCTCGACAATGATGGCCCATCGCTGAATGTGAACGTTTCTCATCTCGCTGGTGAAAAGACGTTTGAGGGGTTTGAGATCAATCATGACGATGAATTTTGAGCACAGAAGGCAGTGTCTCAGCTTTTGAATACCATAAACAATGGCGTTTGCTTCTTTCTTCATGACGGCCACCACTGTTGCGTGGCGTCAGTAGATGCGACAAGTGTTGAACTACTTTGTCGCCTTGTTCGGTGTCCCGCACAAAAGCAGCACCGATGGCGTGGCAGCAGGGACGGCGGATTGCATTTTCGGCTGGGGGGCAAGCTCTATCGGATCAACAACCGACCTTCATGTGGGTTGCCTTCTTCCCCCTCCCGAAAAAAAAACTGAATTTCGTTCTTTTTGCCATCGCCCAGTTTTTCGCCAAATAAACAAATTTGTTTCCCCAGGTTTTGGCGCTAGTGTACACTTGTGTTCTCCAAAATGCGTGGATATTTCTATTCAGGTCTGTATCCATTGTCATTTTTCAGGTCCTTGCCCTTGGGCATCCATCTACATAATGGCGAATGATGCAAACTTCTGCTTTTTATGTTGTTTACGTTTACATCACGAATTCAACATAAGTATGAAGCACATTTGTAAACGGTTGAGAGACAGTTTCCTCCCACAACATTAAAGTATAATTCGATGCTCAATAACAAAGTTCTTACAGATCATCACACGAGAACAAAATAATTATCCCAAGCACTTGCCAAAGCAGCTTTGCCTTTCCCTCCTCCCCACACACATTACGTAACAAAGCCAGCACCAAACCTATGACATAATGGACTACGGGCGTAGCCAGGATTCTGCCCAGGGAGGGGGACCAAATCGGATCAAAGGGGCCCTCGTAACCAATGGGAGCCCTCGAGAAAGGCGGATCCAGGATTTCGCTAAGGCGTGGGAAGGGGTGGAGGCAAATGGCCAGCGCGGGGCCCCCATTTTTTGCACTTCAGACATGAAAAATGATGTGATTTTGCTTTTTTACGATATAAGATAACCCAAAATTCAAACGCGTCATCTTATTTGAGATAAATTTGGCGTTTTGTTTCCGAACAAACTCTCCAAAATTTGACAAAAACGACGAGATTTTAGGCGGTTCCGTCCCTCCCTTCATTTGAAATGTCGTGCCTGCATCTGGTCCAGGAGCCCGTTTGCCCCCCCCATCCCGTAACTTCTGGATTTTTTTTTTTTTAATTTAGATTAGTTTAATTTAGTTTCATTTGGTTTAGATCAGCTTATTTTAGGTTCCCTCTTGCAGTTACAGGGGCACTTTTGGTGGTCTCGTGCCGTCTGCCGTGCCAGGATCCTCTAGAGGTCTTAGGTTCCTTTTACAGTTTCACGTGTCTCGCGGGACGTCTCAGGCCCTCCATTGGCAGTTTCATGGGCACCTCGGACAATCTCAGGGACCCATCTGGCAGTTTCAGGGGCGGTTAAACCATGTTGGGTTCCCTCCTGTCGTCCCTGGGACGTTTTTGCCGTCTAAGGAGTCCTTCAGGCACTAAAAAGGCCATCTATAAGTCTCTCTGCCGTGAAAGATACGCCTTTTGCAATAGTCTAAGTTCTTTGGCCGTTTCAGGAGCAGTCTGGACGTCTCAAGGTCTAGTAGTTTCAGGGGCCCCTCTGGTCGTCTCAGGGGCCCCTATTGTTAGAGACTTCTAGTTAGCAGTCTCAAAGATCCCTCTCTAGCAGGCTCCGAGGTCGCCCTGCGGTCCTGGGTACCTCTCTTATCATCTCTGGGAGACATTTTTGCCATCTTAGGGTCCCTCTGGCAGTTGCAAAAGATCTTTTGTCAATTTCAGGGCCCCTGTGCAGTGTCATAGACCCTGTGAACGTCTCCAGTGGTCCCCATGGCTGCACCAGGGGCCCTCCTCAGTTACATGAGGTATATCTGGCAGTCTTTTAGGTCCCCTCTAGCCGTAACAACTCTAGCCGTTTAGTTGGCGCTTTATGGGCTTCATTGGCAGTCTCAGGGGATCTTGCCCGTGCTAGGAGCCCGCTTACACTCAGGGGCCCTCTGGCCGTCCGGCGCCCCCATAAAATCCAAATACCGTCTCAGAGACCCTCTTATCATCGTTGTATCCCAAGGGCCCTGCGACCAGTTTGGCGGTCTCAGGGGTCATCTGCGGTGTACGGGCCCATCTTGCCATCTCAGAAACCATCTGACCTTCCCGGGGGCCCCTGACAGCATCAAGAACCCCGAAGGTTTCAAAAAGGCCAGTGTAGCCCATTTTTGGCTCCTCTCGAGGTTGGGCAGGTCACCGACGAATCCCCGTTCAGGGGGCCCCTCTGGCTGGCCAGGGTCTCCTTATGTCATGCCAGGCACCATCTTAAGTTCTCTCCATCTCTCTGGCAATGTTAGCGGTCTCATGGACCCTTTGCCGTGTTCGGGCCCCTTGCAGTCCCAGGGGCCCTCGAAGAGCTTCAAGGACCCTTCTTTCTATCTTAGGGGCCATCTTACGGTGTCAGGGTCTCATTAACCCTCCCAGAGGCCCTCTGACTACATCAAGGACCTTCAGCTTTTCACTCACAGGGCCCCCCTAGGGACTCAGTCCTCATCTTGGCCGCCTCAGGGGCCCTATGAGCCAACGGTCGGTCTCGGGAACACTCTGCCGTGTTGGGACCCTGTTGTGGTCTCAGAGGCCCTTTGGGAGCTTCAGGGGCCCTCTATGCGTCTCAGAAGTCATCTGGCCTCCAGGAGGCCTCTCTCTGACTGCATCAAGAGCCCGTCAGGTTTTTATAGAGACCCCGTGAAGCTCATACGGGGCCCCTGCGGGACTCCTTTTAAGTCTGACAGGTGCCCGTTCTCAGTACTCAGGGGGGAGGGGGCGGTCAGTCCAATTATTCCCCCTTTGGATCCGCGCCTGGCCCTCGTAATTAGTGGGGCCCCATGTGGTTAAAATTACTGTCGGTTTGTAAAGGGGCCCCGCTGAAGTGTAAACGGGGACCATGCTCACCTGTAAAGACGTTCCTGCCGACCTGGCGGGTGCCTCTTACAGGTCGGCAAGGACATTTTTACAGGAAATCAGGGGCTCCTGAATGATCGTTTAGGGGCTCCTGTTGGCCAGGGGGTCACTGCATGTCTGTAGAGGGCACTCTATTCACCTGTAAAGGGCCCCTGTCGACCTCTGCAGGCAGGGGCAGGGACCTTCTTCCAGACCGACAGGAAGAAGGTCCCTTCAGAGGCTGGCAAGGGCCCTTCATGGGTCTACAGGGGGCCCTCCCCAGAAAAGCAGTGAACTCCCCTACAAGCTCGCAAGGGCCCCTAAACGTTCATTCAGACCACGGGCCTCTCTTCATAGCACAAAGCCTTCTGGTATATTCGGAGTGCGTTTTCTTTCGGTTCGTAAGTCTTCTTTAATGCTTAAAATATTCCTATTTTGCTTTAATTGTCTGTTCTGGACAGTGTAAGACGCCCAGCTATCACCTCACGCTATCACGCTATCACGCTATCACGTGCGCCTCACGCTATCACCTCACGCCTTACGCCTGACACAAAAAGATGGGGCCTTCGGCCCCAGGGGGGCCTGCTCGGCCGCCAGGTGGGCCCGCTTGACCTCCAGCGGAGGATAGGGCATGGCTCCTTTGCCCCCTTGGCTACCCCACAGTAATGGACGGAACCATCTTACCAGAGTGCTCAAGGGATTAACTAAGTTCCATGTTTCACATCACTACGCATGGTATACAAAAAAGCTCAACACACATCAAGCTGAGTGACACTAAAATCACATAAGGCTAACATATAATAAATACAGGGGTGTCGATTTGTATTCTTTCGAGGGGCCCTGGCCCACCCAATGTTGATTGGAGCCCTCCAATGTTGGCTTGGGCCCCTCCAATATTTTCTGCCAGTTTTAAAGGGAATCGGGAAAATAATGAAAGAAACGGCCGCAACAGATAAAAGATAGGCAGAAAGTAAAGAATAAGGCATAAAGTGGTGTATCTATCCATCTTTCTATGTTCTATGTATACATAAACCTATATACATGGGATATACGCAATTTTTCGTTTGAAAAATAGGAACAAAAAACTCGAAAATTTCCATTGGTCAAAATAAATTGGGCTAAATACGTTGAGAAACCCGCATTTGCGGGGAGGATAGGTTGTCGGGCCGACGACTCGGCCCACCCAATCATTCACAGAAATTGACGCCCGTGAATAAATATGATATAATTTCCACCATAGGGCTAATGTTAAATTTCCAAAAAGTGGGCGCCATGGCCCCGCCCTTACCTCTGTTCCTACGCACATGTATTAATGTCCACAAAAACGGTTATATTTCTCCCTATTGACGTCACGTTTGGTACCAAGGGCTACCCCGTACACTTGTGCTGATTACTCCTGAAATAATTGCCAGAATCGTCGCGTCTTATAATGGGCGCCGAGTACCATCAAATTTAATGACTACTGCATGTCAAAAAACTTTCGGATTTGTACTAAATTTCGCGAAAACTGTTATCGTTTGTCGACGATGCTACCACAATGATTTTTTTCTTTTTTTAATAGCGTAAGGTTGATCTTTTGCGATTTTGCTTCGTGCATCACCAAAATTTCTGGGGGGGGGCAAAAACATAGTTTTGCCGCCGCAGCCTGACGGTTGGGGGGCGACCGCCCCTCCTGCCCCCCCCCTTTTCCACCGTCGCTGCGTGGCAGGACGCATCCGTGTACAATTCGTACGGTTTGAAGCGTCAGGATAAGCCAGAGTAGGAGCTTCAGTGAGAGCGTTTCGAAGACTTTCAAATGCGTTTTAACGAGCGTCGTTCCGGTGAAAACGGTTGTTTTTCTTCGTTAACTCCGTCAGAGGTTCTGCGATTTTCGCAAAATTTGAAATGAAACGGCGACAGTAAGAACACGTGCCAATGAACGAACGAACGCCTTTCACGTCCGTCGGATGACTAAGTTTTCAGTCTTCTGAAAATTTGAAGTTGAGTCCCAAACGGTTTTTTTCACATCCTGAGTCTTCGCTTGTTTCGACGCCACAGATTTCTGATTCGTCCAAGGCCTCAGCAAGGGCAATGACGTGCCGAGCTGGCAAGGTATAGACACTGGTTGTGGTGTTTACGAGAACAATCGGGACCTGTCTGTTTTTATTCGGGCATCCAAATGTTCATTAGAAAAAGACCGGGCTCCTCGCTAAGATATGGAGCATTATTCAGCGGCTGGATGCAGGGACGTCGATTTCTATAAATGATTGGGGGGGCCGAAGCGAGGGCCGGACAGCCTAGCTTCCCCCAAATGTGGGTTTCTCAACGGATTTAGCCTACTTTATTTTGACCACCGTAAGTTTATGCTTTTTTTGGTAACTATTTGCGAAATAAAAAATTGCACTTATCTCCATGTGTTTACGTACATATATATTTTAGATAGATACATCGCCCTGGATCTTATTTTTTACTTTCTGCCTATTTCTTAACTATTGCGGCCGTTTTTTTGTGCTACTATTACTCATTTCCCTTTAAAACTGGCAGAAAATACTAGGTGGGCCCAAACCAACATTGGGTGGGCCCAAATCAATATTGTGTGGGCCAGGGCCCTCTCAAAAGAATACAAGTCGACACCCCTGGCTGGATGACGCAATCCTGTTCTATGAGCTGTGCGCGACTTATGAAGGCAGGCAATGCGACGTAAGACTGCGCAGGAATTGCCGTTTTGTGCTAAGTTCGAACTAGAGGTATTACTGATTGACAGGTCAGGTGTCAAAGAGGAATGGTTTTGTTTTGGATGTTAAGAGTTTTTTTTTAGGAATATCCAATTTTGTTCCAAAACGACTGACAAAGTCGTTGTCCACTCCTCGCAAGATAGGTCAAAGCGCATGCTGCAGATAAAACAGGTGGTGGGCTCCTCGGCGGGATGCAGGCTCGAGGTGGCTCTCCTTTTCTTTGCACCTTGTACCTTGCGCAGATGTGCTGCCTGCAGCAGACTTTTCAACGGTGATGACGTGAGAACTTGGCTCTTTTCAGTCTTCCTGTTTCGCTTTCTGTTGGGAGCCTTTGGTGCCGGAGACGGATTTTCTAGAAGTTCTTTCATGTCAGGCGGACTGCTGGTACTCTCACCGCTGGGACCAGCCTGGTCCGGCTCGCCCGCAGCTCTGATGCCACTGGGGCCAGCCTGGTCCGGCTCGCCCGAAGCTATGTTGCCGCTGGGACCTGCCTGGTCCGGCCCGTCCTAAAGCTTTGTTGCCGCTGGGACCTGCCTGGCTCAGCCCGCCCGCAGCTCTGGTGCCACTGGGACCAACTTGGTGCGGCCGTGGCTCATCACTGGCGATTAGCTCTGGCTCATCAGTGAGGAGAGATGGCGCAGAGTCTTCTTCTGTGAAGATCTGCTCCTTGAGTGGCCACAGACCTGATATTTCGAAGCCCTTGGTTGTTTTCTCTGGCGTGCTTACCGTGTTGAACGCCTTGCCAAGTAGGCCACCGATGTCAAACATGGTGACGCGCTTGCCAGGGTTAGTCGTGAGAAAGTTATCCACGTGGATGTTGTGGCTGGGCTTCAGCGATCTGAACAACATGCGGTCCAGGGGCTGCATTTTCTGCGACGTGTGGGGCTGGAGGGTCAGCGTATGGATGTGGTACTCCCTCGCGAACAGAACAGTTTCCAAGGTTTTGTGTGAGTGATGCCCATCAAGTACGTCTGCGGGTTGCTGACACTGCTCTGCGTCCACAACTGAAAGTGCTTCAGCCACTGAAGGAAAAGATCTCCATCGGTCCAACCGTTGTCACTGACACCCCTAAGTGATCCAGGAGGCAGCCCTTTCATGAGCTGCTCCACCATGCGCTTCCGAGGCCAAATCACCATAGGGGGGATGTAGCAGCCCGCCGCACTGCAGGCGGCCACAACGGTAACAAGCTGTCCTCGCTCGGCACTGGTGAGCTTCCCCACGCACCTCTTCCTACACTTTGCTAGGATCTTGGACGGTGTCTGCACGTTTGTGATCCCTGTTTCATCCATGTCCCACACACAACTGTCTCCCCTCAAACTTATTCTTCCCTAAAAGTTCCTTGTAGACTTCAAAGAACTGGCGGACTGCCTCTCTGTTGAACCCCACTGTCAGTTCAGGCTGGTTCCCTCGGGTTTACGTAGAGTTATATCCGGATTCCGTGTTAGAAAACCACGAAGCCAATCCTTTCCGGCGAGGCCGTTTTTGAACGGATGCTTGATGTTCGAATGTTCTGCAAGGCTGAGGACTCGTCTGCGCACATCGAGGCTCGTGAAACCGAAGAGGCGGCTTTCCATATAAAAAAAGATGGTCTTCGAGAAAAAAAGAAGTTCCTCGAGTCTGGGTGGGAACACTTTGTCATGTCTAACAAGGCTCTTTTTTTCAGGCTGTCGAACTTTACCATCTCTACGGCGACGCAGAGTTTTGCACGGAACGCCATACCTTCTTGACACTTCCCGCACACCCAGTCCACTGCGCAGAGCCTCCAGCGACTTTCTGATTGCAGCCTCTGCATACTTCATGCGATCTGTCTTGCGTTTGTATGTTTGAGTCATGTCTGCAAAAAATATGCTTAACTGATACGGTAAATTTGTCATTTATAAGGCGAATATCACAACCTCTAGGTAAGCATCACAAGGAAGAGGGCCATTGATATTCTTAAGAAATCCAAAACAGGTCAAATGATTCCATCAGGCTTGGGCCTGGACCAGTGCCTCGCCTCCCCATTTGCAGCCCCGGGTTTTTGAAGTCTCCCGCGACCACCATCACCTTCTGCCTTGAGATAATGCGCCTCCTCATGCATTTGGGATGGACTTATCCCTTCACCGGTGGATCCAGGGGGATGGGTAAGGGAGCCAATAATCCCCCACAAGCGCTCAAAATGGGCCATTCCTCCCAAAAGCTCCGAAAAGTGGCTAAAAATTGTCATCATACATACGCCTACGGCGTAAAATTTAACATTTCCCACTCCCCACCTCCGGTCACCGGTCGAGATGTGCGACGATCGTACAGATCAACAAAACTTTGCTCCCTCCTCCCCCTCTCCTGGTTGCCGGTTGGGGTGTGCGCAGATATTCAAATGCGCTTCCCATTCCTAATCCCATCCCCCGTCGCCGGTTGGATGGTTTGGCCCCCCCCCCCAAAAAACTAGCGACTGGATCTGTCACTGGGCCCAGTGTCCTTCCCCCAATACCCACCACTGCACAAAAGTACCTCCCGTCAGTCGATCGTCACGTAGGTACGTAAAATGGGGCAAGACATCCCACCAATGGGGTAAAGCACCCAGTGAAGCCTTTTGCCCCGCTACTACGTGGGGCTTTTTAAGTCACCCGAACCTTGTGGTGTAAAATTGCATATTGCCGTAAGTGCTTCACAATTGTTCAACTTTGCGCTATGTACATTTAAGTGACACTTAACGGGCTATCATCTAGCTACTATCGCTCCTTTCTTGCCCTACAGTTAAAGCCACTGCCATAAGTTAGATGCAACACAAAAAAACGTGAAATGCCCGATCAAATATTATTCTCGCCTTAGCTCATGAGAAGACTACCGCGCCGTTCTGTAATTCGCGGAGAGCCAGCAGAAGTCATGACACCTTTATAATCCGGAGCATTACAAGTTATCGAGAACTTTTAATATTCAAGAAATTGGTATGGGGCGTTTCACCCGCACGGGGCATCTTGCTCCACTCTGCCCAAGGGCACTCTGCCCTTATATGCAGCACAGGGTGCGAGACCAACAATTACGGCCTTGACGTGAAGCTGGACGAAGGGGAATCAAACTTTGATGACAATGACAATTGTAATTCACATGTTCTTCCTCGACTCATCCATACCTTTTGATCATGCCACCGCCCGCGCATTCGACGACCGTCTCATAGACAACGGAGGTGCTGCAACGCTTCCCGGATTTCACGCGGAATTCCACGCGAAATTCACCGTCGAATCCGTAAAGAACGACAGTTCACGAGGAATTCCGTGAATTCCACGAGGAATGTGCCACACAGAACGCACCCAAATATGTGCGCCATTTCAAAACACGGGACCTGTGACCTTGAATTTTGTACACCTTTAACTGGGAAATCGTTGAATATCACTGTTAAATGTCACTGTTTTGCAATGAGTGTAATTAACTTGAATTAACTTGACAAATGATATAAGTTTTGAAGATATGGATGGGTCCTCTTGCTTTAATGACGTCATTTCATGAGCTTGGAATATCTATAACACGATGATTTTTATGTCCCTCCCGGCGAATGTTATTTTTGAAACGAGCATGTTTGATTTGCCATTTCATATAATGTTCACGGATATTGTAAGGCTCCGCCTGATTTTGATGATGCCATGTTAGCAACATTTTAGGGTAAAAACCGAGGTAAATCTAAATTTCTCTTTAAGAAAACATTATTTTCGGACTCATGAATCAAATTCGTATCATTGTTTCCCGTTTAGAAAGATTTGGTAGGGTATGCCTTTTGTGACCAAGCTGAATATATGAACTGAATGTGAATCAACAACCAATATTATGTACTGGCATCCTGCATACGGTATCGTGCACCTAGTATAATGATCTTCTGTTGCATTTATGCCGTTATGCCTGTAGCATTATTGAAGAAATTTTTTGAAATTCCTAAAATAGAATGATTTCTTTACACACAACAGTTTGTTAAAATGGTAAAAATAACTTTATTTCGCACCATACAACAGAAAGCTAGTATAAAGTGGAACTATCTGGAAGCCATCTAGGATTAGTTTCATCTGGCAATCAGGCAGACATTTGTAAAATTACAATTGCGGTGTGGAAGTGGTTGCGGTTGCAAATGGCAGTTTACGTGGTGTATTGCGATGGCTGCATTGCTCGGAAGTGACTGGGATCGTCACGGAAATGGTGTTGTTTGAGACGTGCTGAAACAGTGCGCAGGAACTTTGTACAGGGGGATTCCAGAAGATATAACCCAGCGCCAGAAGCATCACTCATTGGTCGGCGACGGGTCAACCGTCGCAAGTCCGGCCGTTGGGAAGGTGATGCCGCATTGTCTCTTCATGCTCTAATGGATGCATTGCTTTTTGCAGATAATGTGCTACGGGAAGCACATTATCTGGAAATATCTCTTTTCTTAACTATCCCATCTTCAGTATTGGGCCATGCATGACATTTTCACCAGGTGGTGGAAAACAGCATAAATGGCATAAAAATCATGCGACAAAAGCAGAATTCCAGAATTCCGATTCAGTTCTAAGGTAAATTCATGTGATTCATTTGCTGCATATCATTCCAAGATGAAGAAAGTGAAAAAATTACCAAATAATATCATCACTCCATTCGTCATTGCTGCTCCACTGTCTGTGTGGCTTCTGCTGGAATTGTATGGTAACAAAGTCAAAAAGGGCAACTCCCATGGTAAAAGTATTTTGGGCCTAATGACATCATTAGTATTGCTAGTCACATGACCGTATGTTTGTTGGACAAAGCCAAGTCTGATTGCACCCTTTATTGGCCCGTAGCTTCTAGCATCCTATACTGTACATCAGGTGGGGGTTGCACCTTTGGCATAAGATATTCTGTGAATATCCATTTATCAGACTGCCAACTTAAGTATCAGTTACTGATGATCGCATCAAATCCTATGCAGTACATAGGGCATCCCTGTGAACAAAGGCATTGTGAACAAGGTGCCACCACCCATTCCAGTTGTGTTTGCATGCAGTGAAATATAACTCCATTTCCTGTGGAAACCATACCAGTAGTGTCACCATTTTGTGCTTTCATAGAAAAGTTTATGAGCACTTCTGTGTCATATCTATAGGAAAAATGGTCTGTGAAAAGGTGAAAAAGTAAATTATCACCCAGTAGTGATAGATACCCATTAAATTGGCCTTTCAAGAAAAGTGGTAGTTCACATGTGTATCTTTCTGCACACCAGTTTTGCCATAATCATGTATTTTAAGTAAGCAAGAACAAACTTATCTGGTTTTTTGGTGTTTATTGTTGTGCTTAAAATGTAATTAATCTCTGTTCCTACCCTCTGTGATGCCAGTATTTGGCTTCTTCTGGTGGTTCATTGTTAAGTATTCATATAAGAGATTGTTTCTTACTCAAAGAAGCAGGAGTGTGATTGCAATTCAAGGCAGTGTCACTGTAGAAGTTTCAATTATCTTTACTAAGTGCACCACCATGGCCAGAATCCAGAGTTTCTAGAAAGACTTCTCATGAACACAGCTGCTTGTGATGTCTTAGAAGTTGAAATATATTTTTTGTGGGTTCACTGGCAGCAATTTTCTCTGCAGTTTAGGGATGCCCTCATTGGGGAACTAGGTGAAAGATCTCATGGCAAAAGATCATAAGCAAAAGGTAGGAAGGCAAAAGATTGCATAACAATCAAAACAAAGGACAGAAAAGTTGCAAAAGGCACAATGAAAGATGATCAGGATACTTGAGACTTCAGGCCAATAAAAGGTGCAGTTGACTTGGTTCTGTGGAACAATGAGGGTAGGATGTGCAAAGCACAGTACTGGGGTACATCTGAAATGGGATCCTTTGCTGAGGATCTTGCAGCACCCTTTGGCAAAAGACTGTAAGATAAATATAAAAGGGCAGATGTTGCATCCTAGGTGCAGTCCTGCACCAGAGGCACAGTATAGGATAGTAGAGACCTCAGGCTGACAAGAGGGTGCAATTGAACTTAGCTCTGTCCATCAGAGAGGTTAGTTTTTGCATAGTGCAGTACTAGGTTATATCTAATAAGGCCCTTTTTGGACAACCTAATAATTAGGTTCAGGGATGGCAGAAGTTATTCTGGGAAGGGGGGAAAACTGTTTGTGGATCCAGTGACTCCATTTGGTGGAACTTAAGGTACCCCTAAATTGTGGTTTCTCCTTGTATTTGGTTCTCTTTCTTTTGGGTTCAGACCAGACACAACAAGAAATACATATGACAGCATTATGGCAGTGATGATCAAAGGATCATTGGACTCCTGTCTGTCTTCTTGTGCCTTCTCTGTCTTCTTCTGGTATTTTTAGTCTATAATGAGGTCCTAATAATGAGTGTGCTTGCCTTTCCCAGCCAGGGAGCCCCTTTAGGCAAATGCCAGGGGGCCCTTCATGTATCAAAAAGATTCAGATGTCTTGGGACCTCAAGGACCTTCCGGGCCATGCTACTGGTTCAGTTGCTTGTAGACAGGGAGGCATACAGGCACTTACAGTCACTAACAATACCATCTTGTTGTGTTTCTGTCCTGGTCCAGAGCCTGTCTCTGTTTCTGCCTTATCTGCTCTGGTTCTGTCCGTATCCATTTAGGCACAGTTTTTATAATGTTTTTGAAATCCCGGAAAAGGAGGATGCCTAAAACCCAGCAACATCCAATGGTTTTATTTTCAGCTATAAACGAAATGATGTGGCTTGGATCGCGATCGGCGAAAACACGCAAAACGCGATATGTAGACTTTTTATACGCCTTCATTTGCATCAACAGCAATCTGCTGTCCCAGATTTTTCGGAAACTTGTGGGTCGTTAACCAAAGGTTTACCCCAATATTTAAGACATGTCGTCGTATTTTCGGACATTAACGGAATTTTTTTAAAGCATTTTGAGTGTGAGATGATGTAGGCATCTATTGACCATCATAGGACAAAGTATCGAATGACCTCCATTGACTTCAGGTCATGTCACCAATAAGTGTTATGAGCCAAAATGCACCGTTGTCGAAATCGACGATGGGTGACTTGGAACAAATAGGAAATATCAGAATTGGTTCTCTTGGTTGCGAATAATACCAGCAACTTCAAAAAGTTAAAAAAATTCGTGTTTTGGGAGCAGACAGGTTTCCGCGAATAAAGCTCCGCCAATGAGGTAAATTGATACCTACCGATTTCTCCAAAATTTTAGCGTGGAAAACCATCACAAGAACCACTAACATCAAAACACGTCATTTGGCAAAACATATGCCGCTAAAATAGAGGAACGCTAACATTAGTTACCGTTAATTCCATCCTGCGTTCGGTGCTGGCGACCGCGGTGCAGTGGCGCATATTGTTGTGTGTTTAAGTCATTGGTTCCTGGTAAATATTGGGCAGATAAGAGGAATTAGACGTGCATCAGCATCTACTGACTTTCGTTGTTGCCGTTGCTTAGGGTTTATTAATTACAGCGCTTCAGATGTAGATCGTTTCTTGGTTTCATGTAGTCAACTATGAGAAAACATGTATAGGGCATGAATGGCTTACATATCCAAAAATAAAATGGGGCCAGTTTGGGAGCTCCTGTCATCAAGAGAGTTCCAACGGCACGCCCATTTTTATCGTCCGATCAACCATTCGTGAGTTAGAGGGGGCGGTCAGCCCCCCATTCGGGCGTGCATGGCGCCGATTGTTGAGGTCATAAAGGTAGATGTCAAGGTGTTACAATTTTGAACTGTTTTCCTTGTCAGTAGTGTTCACATAGTGTGATAGGTAACACTGGACGAAGATGATATCAGCTTGAAAATTTGACTGTATTGTGTTCATGTTTGAATATTGCAAGTATTATCATCGTGTCCCATCATATTTATTATTGTGTTGCAGGTGGAAAGGTGTGGCAATGGTCATTAATATGGCAGAAGATGGAAATGACATCAAGCGTGTTGTTGTAGCGGACGAAGACCTCCCATCAATGGACAAAGATGCTCTTATCACACTGTGGATAAAGCAAGGAAAATATATTAGCTTTCTAGAACAGAAACATGTCGCTGAAGGTAATGATTGTATCCTCTTTATTGTGTCAGTCTTTCAGATTTTATTGACTTGTCTTCGTTATTGGAAAAGGCGCTGCTTTTTGGTGTTGAAGAACACCAGGAAGGATGTGGTCCAAAATGGTTTTGCGTTCGAAAAGCCTCTACCAAAAAAGCTTACGTGATAACCATTTTGACAGATTTTTGAATCTGCAAGCAAATGACTCTGTCCCTATTCAGTAAGAAGCAGGCATCATGTCATAACTCACTGACATCAAGAATGCCAACTTAAAAACCAGTATTAGTTTTTGCAGAACTTTGTACTCCAAAACAGAAATTAAACACCGATACCAAGAACAAGAACCAAATCCAACCTTGCCTGTCTTCACTGTTTCTGTTAAGCTTTTACAAAGTCTGAACATCACTCGCCCACTCATGGTTTCATATAAGTGCACCATCAGCATTATTTACATGCATTGAATCCATTGTAATGCTATGCTTAAGACATGTGCTGTTTCCAGCATTTGTATTTCTATGACGTGTTTAGGCACACGCAAAAAAGCTTTATACCTACTATAAGAAGCTCTGTATATGTAGCCTAAGTGCCGCCTATCATTGCAGAAGTATTGTTCCCACTTTACATTAGGCAATGAATGCAACATGACCAGTAGGTGTTTACGACCTAGGCCGAAGGCTTAGTGAGTCTTACTTCAGCTAGCTGGAAAGAAGTTAAATTGAGCGGCCTGGCGTGGCCCGACCACAGGGCTTTCTGGAGGAAATTAGCTTCGCAGCCACCGGGGCACCGAGCAGGGTTGGAAACATTTTTTTTTGTTTGTTCTTGGTGTCGGAGTATAATTTTTGTTTTCGAGTACAAAACTTTGCAAATAGTAATACTGATTTAAGGTGGCGTTTTTGGTGAGAGTCAGTTATGACATCATACCTGCGTCTTGCTGAATGGAGACAGAGTCATTGCTTGCAAACTTGAGAATTTGTTAACCTAGTTATAATGTAGCTGTTGGATGGAGTCATAAGATCAAACTTCTGGAGTATAAAATGTTTTTGGAGCTGTTGTTCCTCAACGCCAGAAAACAGCATCATTTCCAACCTTGGCACCTAGTCACGGCATTTCTACTATAAGATGATCAGTTATTTCAAATCTGGTTTATTTGCCGTCGCAAAGCATTAGCTCCCAATCTTTTTCTTCCACGCAACTTTTCCGGAAGTAATGTTTTCGCTGTTAGGTCTGTTTTTCCACCAGTGTTTTTGAACCGCTCAGCAATGACAGCGAATAATATGGCTGTGCGTGGCGCCCAAGCTCCCAGTTCTTCGGGCTTAGAATGCTGAAATTGAATGCTGAAGTAGAATGTTGAAAAAATTGATAAGTTACATTTTGTAGTGCGGAATATATGGAGGAATAGTACTGATGGAAACAGTAACAAAGTAAGCATTGTTCTTTGTGCGGCCACAGAGCGTCTACTGTGCGGACACTTGTTGGGATGTGTCGCCGTGTTCCATTTGCCGGAGGAGGGACGCAGAGAGATATTTGCGGCTCTCACCCTCAGCCAGTGAATGGGTTCTCTGATTGAAACGGTAGTCGATTGCCCTTGACAAACTCGACAATGTCTAGACGGTTGTGTGCGTACGAAAGCAAAGAATCGCAAGGACAACCAAAAACATAGTTCCGCATGGTCAGCTATGCCATCATGATGTGTATAAGAGGGCAGTTCTGCTCTAAATACAGCGGTTTGTCTTTAAGTCCCAAAATGACCCCATTGGACCTTATCCTGAAGGTAAACTATAACTGATATGCATCTGGTTAATAAGAATGAACACCACATTGTTTTTGAGCCTGTCATTTTATGTTCCTTGCGTTTCGGGTGCTAACGGGAGACGTGCCCTCCGCCCGCGTGCTGTGTGAGGTGTAAGAGTTAACGTTGAGAACTCGAACTCGTATTATTCAGTATTCGGATTCCGCGAATGCTAAGATCTTGATTACAGGATTGGAATGTTTGGCAAATATTCGGTTGACCATTTTTCCAAGTTTGTTCTGTGTTTGTCAACGGCGGGAAGAGACTGCTTGTATTTTTGTTTACTGAGACGAAAACGGGAAAATAGCCGGTCTGAGTACATTAATCGGCATTATGCGTGCTATGCAGACTTGTAAACGGTTGACGAAATTGGGAATCGATTCGATTCCCATTCATAGCCCAAGAAGCGATTCTGATTCTGACTCACATTGGGAACATAGAATTGATTCGATTCTAATTCAAGTGTCATTTTATCTGCACCGAATCTATTCGATTCACGATTCATGAGTCGTGTTTCAGTTCTCGATTAAGCTTTATGCCGAATAGTGACGTTGTGCTGGTTTATTTTTTTGTTTAGGCCATGTTTTTGATTATCAGATAGCAGGAGTGAACAGTGATCAGGTATATCATGTACTGCATGGCATTTGTATGCATGGGCATAGGGCAAGAAGCCCCAAAAAGTGATTCTGATTCTGATTCACATTGGAAAACAGAGGATACATTCGATTCCGATTCCAAGACCATTTTTAACTGCACGAAATCGATCTAATTCTTGATTTAGGCTTCGCGATTCGATTCATCACTCAGTTGTATGCAGAATAACAAAAAACCGTGCTAATTTATTTTTTATGATGTTTGTAATATCCAAGTCTTGGGTCATGTCTTATCCTAAGGCCTGCTGTGCTGGTATATTATAAAAAAGTATTAGGAGACAATGATTAGGTAAACCATGTACTGCATGACCTTTGTATGCATGGACACAGAGCATTGTGCCCAAATTGAAGTTGCATTGAGTGTCAAGGTGTAAGAAGTCCAATAAGTAAATACGTTGGTGTGTAAGGTCAAGGGTGAGGATCAATATGTCCGCCAGTAACCACCTGCAACTAGTGCTTGGTACATAGCAAGAGAAACAATGGTAAAGGAAATAGTTCCCTTGCCATTGCATCATGACTGGAATTTTCCTTTCTTATTCTCATTTAGTCATGTCAATGCTGATGGACCACATGATCATTCTGACAAACATTGGAAAGATTTGGTCTCATTAGGTAAATAAAGCCTACGTTTCAAGCGGATTAAGAACTGGTAAACGATTTCCAAAAACCTTGTGAATCCATTCCATTCTGATTTTTGAGCCAAAAGGCGACTCTCATTGTTATTCTGATCCACAGTTTTGAATAAGGAATCGATTCTGATTCCATTTCAGGAGCAGAATTGGTGAAACAAAATCGGTTCTGACTCGATTTTGAACCGTCGCGAAGTTTTGCGCAATAAACACTTGTGCTGATTTTTAATGCTAAAAATACCTTACATTCATAAGAATATCACGGGCATATAATAGTTTGAAACTGAAGCAAGAAACTGCGACATCGCAAGTCTCTCACAGGGCTATCCCGACTCCTGAAATTGAAATGATCGGGCAAAAAATGAGGGTATTTTTAAATACATCGTATTTATCACATTTTATTACTCTTTTAGGAGGCAAAAAGTGTACATAGACCGTTCGCTGAAATTGCGTTTTGCCGCCGATGCCGCATGTCACCGAGTGTTTACGAGCAGTACCGAAGGCCAAGTGGAAACTTAACCTTATTCTGATATTGTCTGTGGACATGGTCGCGAGGAGTAAATACGGACGGGATACTGTCCCATATTTCTCCCGCCCCCGACGGGGGGGAAGGCGGTTGACCCCCGAGGTTTTTCCAAGATTGTGAGAGAAAGAAGAAACGCAGCGCCACGAGACGTCGTGTACCTTTTGCTTGGTCATTTTTACACCTTATGTCAAAAATTTGACCTCAGGTGTAGGCAGATGTCAGACCTAGGTCAGGTTCAAGCGGACCTGTGTCAAAAAAAGTTAAACGCTCTGTAACTTTCGGAAAACATGACATCACAGTAATGCCTTAAGGGAAATAGGGATCGTGATAGGTACAACAAATCTGCCATCTCGGACTTTTCGGGAATTTTCCGGGTCGTTGACCGAAATTCAGGCCCATTTTCAAGACATGTCGTCGTTTTTCGGAAATTGACTGAGGTTTTCATAACATTTTTAGTGTGGGGCGATGCAGATATCTAGTTACCGCCAGTTGCCGCAAAGTGTCAATGACTTCCAGCCATTGACCTGAGGTCAAGTCACAAATAACTATGATGTGCCGAAATGCACCGCCATCAAAATCGGCGACGAATTACTCAGAACGGCTTGAAAATGGCAGACCTGGGTCGTACAGTTCCAAGTAAAAGTTTCGGCATATATATTGAATAAATCAGAGAAATTAGACGTGTATCAGCATCGGCGGACTGTCTACCTGTTCATTGGTGCCGTTAACTAGACTTCATTAATCACAGCCTTTGAGATCCAGGCCGCTTCTTGGTTTCATGCAGTGGGCTGTGAGAAAACATATATAGGGTGTAAATGGCTTGTATTGTCGAAAACTAAAAATGCGAACAGTTTTGAACTCTGCTTGTCACGAGCTTTCTAACGGTATGCTTATTTTTATTGTGCGACCACCGTTCGTGAGTTAAAGGGGGCGGCCAACCGCCGCCCCCCCCCTCCCAGTCGGCCGTGATCGGTGCCGACCGCCAGTCGTGCGCGGGTTATCTCTTTTTCTCGAACTAATCATTCTGGAGCACCGTATCGTGTAGGCTTGACGGTTTGCACCTCTGGTTACACATTATGACTGCCAATCAAAACGCTCTCCCTGATGTCCTGCCCCTCCCCTACCTCGGCAGTGCCCGGCCGCCGTCTGTCTGGTGTGCGGCGCCGGCCGCAGCTGAAAGTCCTGTGACATGTTAACGCAGTTGTGAATCTTTCTGATTTTTACGTGTTGCTCGAGTATTCGAATCCAAAATGTACCCGGATTCTCAGCCCTGTACTAAGAATGCGACGTGCGGGCGAGGGCTAACAGTTATTCATGGATTTCATGAAGAGTGGGAATCAGTATAGTCTTTTTGCTTCTAATAATCTTTTGAACCTGGGTGCTGCGTTTTACACTACTTTTGAGTTCTAGATGCTGTATTTAGTTGATTTAAAGTTCGGATATTAATGTCCGGGATAGTAACAACTGTTTGTTTTGCAATTCCAGTTAAGGAGCTTGAATCAAAACTACAGCAGGCTCTTCATGATGTCCAAAGGAAAGAGGACTTAATGATCATGAGGCTAAGTTCAAAAGAGCAGGAGGTCCAAGATTACATGGTAAGGTTTCCCTCCGCCTCCACCTCTGCCTCTGCCGCTGCCTCTGTCTCTGTCTCTGTCTCTGTCTCTGTCTCTGTCTCTGTCTCCGTCTCCGTCTCCGCCTCTGTCTCCGTCTCCGTCTCCGTCTCCGTCTCTGTCTCCGTCTCCGTCTCCGTCTCCGTCTCTGTCTCTGTCTCTGTCTCTGTCTCTGTCTCTGTCTCTGTCTTTGCATGTGCCTCTACCTCTGCTTCTGTCTCTGTGTCTCTGCCGTCTCCGCGACCTCCGTCTCCGCAGCCCCCGCCTCCGCCTCCGTCTCCGCCCCACCCTCGTCCTCTGTCTGTATGTCTCCGCGTCTCTCTCTCTCTCTCTCTCTCTCTCTCTCTCTCTCTCTCTCTCTCTCTCTCTCTCTCTCTCTCTCTCTCTCTCTCTCTCTCTCTCTCTCTCTCTCTCTCTCTCTCTCTCTCTCTCTCTCTCTCTCTCTCTCTCTCTCTCTCTCTCTCTCTCTCTCTCTCTCTCTCTCTCTCTCTCTCTCTCTCTCTCTCTCTCTCTCTCTCTCTCTCTCTCTCTCTCTCTCTCCATCCCCCTCCGCCTCCCTCCCTCCCTCCCATCCTTGTCTCCGCCCCTGTCCCCGTCCCCGTCTCTCTCTCCGCCTCTCTCTCTTACTGTCTGTCTGTATCTCCGTTTTCATTGCCCCTCGCCCAGCCCTCGTCCTATTCGAACTCTTTTATATCCCACTGTTTTTTTCCATTACTTCATTATCTTCTTTTATTCATATGTTGGTTTGACGACATAGTGATTGTTTAACTGTAAAGGAGGGACTCAGCAGAAGTTGTAGTAATTGGTTAGTTTCACGTGAACCTTTTTCTTATCTAAGGCTCGATGTCCTCGTTAACCATTAACATTGTTATTTGCATCACAATAATGAAAACTTGATAATTTGCAAGAGAAATTGGGTACTGGTCGTGGAATGCAGTGGACTTGTAATAAGGTCTCGATCATATACATTTTCAGAACCAGATCAGCGAGATGAAGTCAGCTAGTGCCAACTCGGCAGTGAGGACACTTCTTCTGGACCCGGCAGTGAACTTTGTCATTGAGAAACTAAAACGGGAACTTAGTGACACCAAGGCCAAACTGGAAGAGACTCAGAGCGAACTGTCGGCGTGGAAGTTCACTCCGGACAGGTGTGCCCTATGTTCCATCTTTGGTAGGCTCGACATTGGTAGCCTATGGGCAGGGACAGTTGGCTCCATGCCCCAGTCGGCTAATGACAGCCTGAGAACTCCTCGGACCGCTCATGTCACTCAGACAACCGTGCTCCTGTCCCGTGTGAGGTTACCTGTGTTTGGTTAGTGCAGTCTTCGAAACGGTGTCATGATGTCCATCTGCCGAGGGGTTGCATCTGATGGTGTATGACAGCTGGTATCCCGTTCCGTTTCATACATTGTTTGTGTTATGTACTACTTGTTATTGTGATATTTGTTGTCATTAAATTAACCATTCCTATTGGAACGTCCGAACGGCATTGGCGCCTGTTCAACGTGCACTACATCGTGTGCTAGATATCCAGTAATTTTGCCTTAGCGCCACCTGGGCAACAGACTACCGCTGATTGCAGTACCTATGATGACATGCGAATTACCGGGACGCACGTAGACCACAATACGTGGACTACGTTAAGTGTCCACGTGTTGTGGTCTAAGTCTAAGTCGCAATTAATCAGCGGTATGAGGCACGCATTTATGCATTCTTTACAGTAAACCTTGTTTCGGAGCATTCCCTGACAAATATTTAAATCCATTGCTTGCGGGTTCACCCCGACCTAACGCCACCATGCATCACTGTGAATGACATCGTACCTAAAGCCCCAGAATCAAAGTGAAGTATGTGCTCGATGTACAGGATTCGGCTTGTTGTGTAGGCTGCTTGGCAAGCCGATCAAGTTTCTATGCTTCGTTTTGCCGTTATGCACTTCATTCCACTCCTTTGGACTTACCTTTGCGGCCACAGAATTGCAGTTTGACATACACAAAGTTCCCATTTTGAAGCCAGCTTCAGGCGCATTGTTCCCGTATTTTTGTTTTGGCTGTTGTATGTTGTATACAGGTAATTACAATACGGAGTAGCCCCAGTTGATTTTGTTGGTCGGTGATGCACAGTCCTGGCCAGAATTGTAGCCTCGGTTTCTGCCGGACAGGACAAAACTTCTCAGGGTGTTGATCGAAATGTTCCTCAGGTATGGAATGGATTGTATTTAAAAGACTCAGAAAGGACTAGGGAGAAATGTCGGTACACGTGACCTGTAGCTCAGGTGATAGAGCACTAGTCTTCCTGTCCTGGCAGCAGAAATACGAGTCTCTCGGGCGCTCGCAATTTGGCACGTGGGACAACTGGCAGCAGGCCAATATAGAGTCAAACTGACTGCCGCACGGTCGTGTCATACCCTTCGCGGCACGCTAAACTCTCGCCAGAAAGTCAACCGTCCCATGGAATTGCACGATCTAGTGTAGGGCAGAGATTATATGCAACGGACTTTGCTTAGCACTGGCACCCCATCCCTAACATCACCTTACCAAACCACTCTGATCAGAAAGAAATGGAAGGTTTACGACCTTTTTCTGTATCATACGCTTCGTTGTAAATTAAGTTATACTGAAACATGGGTCTGTCTGCGATGTTAATGCACCCTATTCGCACCAGAGCCCAGTCTGTGTAAACTTATTTCGTGCTGAGGTTGTCGAGATGTATAAGTGACTTAGAACGTCAATTTGTTGCAAATTTATTTTCGTTGTGGTGGACATAATCGTGCCTTTTGTTGTGATTACTGGTTTTTCGAAAGATCATCCCATGATTTAGCTATAAGCTTGCGCACTGCATATCTTCAGTGTGAGTCTGTAGAAGCGTCCCTGTATCAGCCGTGTGACGCTTAAACCGCTTTGGTAGAAAAAATAGCACAACTTATGGTGTCATTTCAATGATGTGTGCCGGCGCGTCGGCGCTATGGCAACCGGTAATGTCATGATTGCATTATTCTTTGTTTTCAAACATTTTCACTTGAAAATGTTTACGAATAGGCTCCGAGATATTCTTTGTTGTTAAGTATTTATATTATTGCGATATTTTTTAAGAGTATTTTTCATGAAGTTGTGAATGGATCGCGCCAACTAAAGAGAAAACGTAGGCGGTCATCGGCGCCGGCCGATGACGTCGGTAAAATCGTCCCATTGTGATAAACAGACCCCCCTGTCTATACGTGGTATTTGCAAGTGTTTGATTTTGCACCGATTGCATTGATTAAAACTGCGGAAATGTAAATTATTTTTACTTCGCAGCGCAGTTTGTACTTTGCAACGCACATGATACATTCATGGTTTTCGGCCTTGAGGCGCCCCGAAGACAGTGAACTTTTGTTTCATTTGACCTTAACAAACCCAGATAGTAGCGACTTAGGGTTATCGTAAAATATGTACTCTGAGGACTTCAAGGATATTCCAGGATACCCGGAAGACGTGTTTGTAACGTATTTTTTTATTATTATCTTTTTAGTTTGAGAAGGCAAAATATTGCTTTCCGAAACCTTTTAACTCTTGGAGGTCCTCGGAATTACTTGTTAGCATAATTTTGTCGTGTTTGTTTAACTATTCCTTCTCTTCTGGTGCAGATTCTGATGAAATGTTGCAGGGTCTGACCCTACATGGTTTGTCATGGGTATCGAAGTCAAAATTCCTAAAATAGAGCAGAGTATCACTTTGATTTACGGAAGACGGTCATTGATCTGAGGCGTAAGGCATTGGCCTAGGTAATAGGCAGAGGACAGACGATGTAGTCAGCGGCTACCGAACTGATCGGGACCTCCTAGATGTGTGGTCGCTGTCAAGGCACCACACGGTCGCATTAGGATTGTGAATAGGTGAGGTCCTAAGAAATGCATGCTGATCAAAGCTAAAGGTCATCGTTGCTTACACTTACACTTACACGAATAAAGTCCTCTTCTTCGCATATGAGTAATATGAAAAACTTTATCGTATCACATTGTTTTATTCCAACGGAGAAATTACCTGCTTCAGGCTTCTCAAACCATAGCCCAGCTCCCTGCGTCGCTCCTCGAGAAAAAAATCGACCTGGAAAGGAAGAAAAACTGGCATCCACGAAACGAGCTGTTGTGGAACTTTACCGACTTATGGGCATCGGTTACAGTTACCCATTGCTACAATTTATCCCATTGTTCCCCCTGCGATTTTCATCCTTTTCACTCATACTGGCATTGATGTACTCCTAGCGCGTCGTTTCTGGAGGTGTTGGCTCAGGTCATGATGCAGTCGTACAGCATCGTCCTCGGTTTGCATTCGAAGAGCTATTGTCTGATTAGACTTTGGGGAAACGAGTGAATGCTTTTCTGGGCAGACCACCATCGTACGTAAGCGTAACAGTCATGGAACTTCAGCAGGTCCACTGCACTATCATCCTGTCCGACCAGTGTTAGGCCTGTGCAAATTTATTAGAAGGAAATTGAAAATCTACGACTTTGCAGTTATGAACGCACGTACAGAGACGCTGTCCTCTCAAAGTTGTAAGAAATGTTAGACTTTTGGGCGGTGCCGTACGCGCAGTCGTGACGAGTAACGTCTCCATTTGCCCTGTTTAAAAGTGTTTCCCACTTGACGGCGCCATTTTCGTCCCGTATTTCGTTTTCAGACAACGAGAGACTGAGCGTGATTCCGGTGGGCCCGCATCTGTGTGTGCCTGCGTCAGTGGCGCCTGATGTGCCTGATGTGTGTGTACGCGTGGGGACGCCTTTGTGATCTCGAATCCAGATACCATCTACTCTGATCAAACTCTTGGCCCGCTTGCTTTGTCGCCGCATATTTAACCGCACCTGCCCTTGCAGCTTAGCACCTCCAGTGCTCGACGGGCCAAGCTTGTGCGTTTTCGCGATAGCGCGTTCTCGGTGGCCGCGCTGCGGCAGCCAGTGGGCCGACGCGCGGGCCGTGCACAGTGGTGCGTTCAGTGCGGCGCGCGCGCCACCGGCTCCCTCCGAGTGCAGTGATGAGAAGCGCTGGCCGGCGTCTCGGCGGTGTGGTATCGGGCCGCCGGGCTCCGCGTGGTGACGCGCTGTCCGGTGACTGCAGTTCCCGGCCGCGCACCGCGCCGTCGCGTCGGTCGGCCGAGCGGCAGCCCTGGTGTTGGCAGAGAGCGGGGGCGCGGCCGCCGCCAGTGCAGAGTCTAGTGACAGCCGGTCGCAGTGAGCATGCTGGTGCCAGTGAGAGGCTGGACTGCGCCGGTGTCGAGGTGCGTGTCGGTGGTGGTGGCCGGTGCGCCGGCGGCGGCAGTGCTGCAGTGGTGTGACGCCGTGGCCCGGCCGCCGGGGCCGGCTCTCCGAGCGTGTCCAGAGCTCCGGCACTCGCCGCGCCGGCGTGTCATCCAGTGGTGGGCACCGCCTGCGCGGCCGCCGGCCGACTGCCGTCTCCCCAACCCAGCTATGTCGCATGGCCCCGCCGCCCTCCGAGCCCGGCGCCGGGGCCCGTTCGTTGTGCTAACTGTCCTAGCGGATCGGCCGACGCCTCCTAAATGACTTGACGTTGCGTTGGTCCCAGTGGCACGCCGGTGAGTAGGCACGCGGTCAGCTGTTCTCCTTTTTGGCTCTGGTGTTCACAGACTGGGTGGCGGTCAGTCCGCCGCCGACGTGTGACCGTTTTAAGGCAGCCTCTCTGGGGGCGGGTGTGCAGTGTGTGGCGTTGAGTCACAGTATGTGCGGTGGGCTGCGGTGTGCCGTCAGCCGACCCGCGTGACCCGGCTTTCGCTGCTCTTCCAGCCAGACGGGCAAACGGCTGATGGCCAAATGCCGACTGCTGCACCAGGAAAACGAGGATCTCGGAAAGGTCGTCGCATCTGGCAAGCTGGCAAAGCTGGAGACGGAGCTGGCGCTTCAACGTAATTTGGCCGAGGAAATGAAGAAGTCCCAGTCAGGTGAGCAGGGCATTTCAGAATCCCTTGAAAAGGATTCAAAAGACAGACACAATTTCAGTTCAAGAAATATATTTCAAATCCAAATGTTGCCCGGGAAATGGGTTGAGAAATAAATATCCAAACCATTCAAGTCCTTTTCTACCCAGATTCTTGTTTCCTGTATCAGGTCCGTAGCCATAATATATCGCGGGGCCTCTGTTTTTTTCCTTTTGGGCCTGCCACATTTTTGATCGAAATGTGTCCTGGTTCTTCTTAAATACGTATGTTTTCGTTATTCCTTTCTATGAACGATTTGTCTCAGTGCCACAGATAGCACAAGTGGCTTAAACGAGTGTATTACCGCCATAGTTATGTCTTTTCACTTGTGAATAAGGAAAGCGCAGTCTTAGATCATTGAAGGGACTTCGATTTCAATCTACGTCCTTCCACGTTTAAAGGGATACAGAGGGTCTCATTTCAACTCATCATCAACAACACGAAATGAAAAGTGGGAAGTATGGACACCAGAGTGACGTCGATTCTTTTTTATTGATATACGTTTCAAATTTCCCGAACCAAGCGCATTCTCAGCAGAAGAACAGAACTGTAGGATTAAGGGTCTTAAAATCACTGGTTTAGTTAAGTTTGCTGGTGCACACACTGGACAGTGGCTGGCACTACACATGTTACAATTGCCTACTCCTTTCCGCTAGAGAGCATGAACATAAATAATCAGCTCACATAGGTTTTCGATCGAGGCCCTGTCAAAGCAAGTCGTCATTTCTCGGTCTTTGGGCTGCTTTTGTGTGTGAGCTGTACGAGGCTGCCTTCTAGATGAAAACCGAGGCCCAGTAGTATGATTTCTACTGCGGTGTATTCCAGGCCACCTGGGTTCATCTGTGAAACCCTTTCAAAAATTGTACGTTTGTAGTCTCGGGTGTTTTTGGGGCTAATACGTACGAATCTCTCCACAAGACGGAATTGCCGAGGCCCCTAACTAGCAACTAGCTAACCTAATGGGTAGCAACAACCTAACTAGCAGGATCCGGGTTGCGACATCTTGCACGTCCTGTGGACGGGATTGAGGAGATCCATAACGGGGTCTGGACTCTAATCTAACAGCCCCGACCACCCATCCTTTCTTTGAGGCCTCTTAGATGTTGCAGGTTCCCCGGCCCAAAAACTTACCCTCTAACTCGGTGGTTATAAATGACCTTGACAGTTATTTTTAACAGCAAAAGATCCGCTATTCAATTTTGCGCAACTATGCCGACTTTGGTGCGGCTGCGCCACACCGTCTAGAAGTTATTTGAGGGAAACTTTCAGGAAGGGGGCAAACTGACCCCGCACCCGAATATGCATTGTCAGTAGTCGCTGTTGGTGGCGCAAAAAGTAGACCTTGCTGCGAACCTGTGTTGTCCATCCTCCTCAAGGCACTTGAGCATTGTCTGCTGACCCACCACGCTGAGCGTCTTTCATTGTCGTTTTTTCCATTTGCATATGATCAAAGCAGCTGATCAACCGCGTATTCGGCGATGTGTAATGATCCTTACCAACACGTCTAAAGAATCGCATAGTTGTTTGCCGACCACACCTCCATGTTCGCTTCGTAGTGGCCATGTCGATCCACAGTTTGGCATTCATTGTCCCTTAAAACCTGTGAAACAAGTTATGGGCGCCGAATGACTCTGTAGTCGGTGCGCCCCGAAGCCCCAATAACCAACCAACTAAAACCTGTGAAAAATGTATGCGGCCTCAGCCACCAGCTCACGGGCAGTGTTACTTACCATGGGATATGAAAGCTGGCTTTGATGTAAGGAAGGTCATGCATTGTTGCATATGATGTGGCTTCGGCCAACGGGCAGATGGCAGCTGTATATTTTTTATTTATTTCATTTATTTCTTATTATTATATTAGATATATATGCATATATGTATAATAAATGTTATCATATGTATACCGTCCTGCTACATACGTTTAGGCCTTCAGTGAACTGGAAAGGACCAGATCGGGAGCTTGGAACAGGGATAAAATCCCGTCCTAAATCCAGTTTTCAAGAAAGGATTGGCGACCCTACGCAGACCTTTAATAAAATAATAAACAGATCAAAAATACGGATCTTGAGGTGCTCAGGTACGATCGTCGAATACCCTGGTGACGAGGCTCGACGGCACTGGTCGGTGGCCGCAGGTCAAGTGTGCGGAGACTAATGTGTTGGCATTGTCGCCAGCTTTTGACAGCGACAGTTTGTTAACAAATTTTCGTACTGTTGTAAGGAAAACGACTACGCTAACTTTGGTACTTTTCCTTGCAAAATTTTACGCGAAATTCGCTTCTCTGGAGACTTCCGTACCCATACACATCGCGACATCAATATCAGCAGCTCATCGACGTCTTCGACCCTTGCTATTCGAATAGCTTGTTTCTTTTTCCTTTTGGTTTTCAGGGCTGTCGAAATGACCACGGAAAGTTATCACCTCTGGTACATGTTGTCTTGTTTTGGTGTACAAAGTTTTGCTTTTTGCAGCGAGAACGCGTCATCTCGAACTACCTTTAATTAGACATGGGAGGCAGTTATGACAAGTTATCACAGAAGATGCGTAGATGGTTATTCATCAGATGTATGGTTCGCATGAAGAGTGTGCTCATTTCATGGGGTTTTTAGCATGAGCATTACAAGTAAGTTGTGGGCAGACCTACCCGAGAATGAACAAAAGGTGCGTAACGGAGCATCTTTTGTTGTCTGCCATGACAAGTATAACAAACGTTTTGTTGAACTAGTGAGTTTTGGCCTGGGGCGGAGGAAAGCTGCGTTGTGAGATTATCAGTGAGTCAGACCGCCGGATCAGGAAGCGGGGGATTCGATGCTGGCTGACGGTGCATATTTAGTGGGCCCGTATGACAACCATCGTCATAAGTTACGATACTACGTGGCCACGCCAATCTGCAATTGATACGTCGTTGAAAAGCAGACTAGGTACGCGCACGGTTCGCAGGTCGCACGGTATGACGGAATATGTGCCTAGAGTGTCCGAATACGTGCTGTTTTCCAGTGGGTCATGAAGAAGGCATTAGTAATGCGTGCTGAAGTTATTTGGGACTGATATGATTCTTGAATGTGTTAGTTGAATATGCGGCTGGTCCCGAGCATTGACGTGTATTGCGGTCATGCCAGTGTCGTTTTCGCTGACGTCAGCATACATTGATACGTAGGTAAGTTTGTTTTCCTAACGACTACGTCGTGACCGGACTCCGTCAAGTTCCAGTCGGTGACTCGATTCTACCTGTTGCACAGAAATGGACGAGTTCGTCCAGGAGCTGGATGAAGACGTGGAGGGCATGCAGACCACCATCCTGTACCTTCAGCAGCAACTGCGCGAGGCCAAGGCGCAGTCGGCGGGCATACCCAGTGCCAACGGGCTGCCGCCACCCGCCGCGCCTGCCGCGGAGCCCGCCGAGCCTACAGAGCCGACCGAGCCGACCAGTGAACTGAACGGCCACGCCGAGCCGGTCCAGCGGACACGCATGTCGGAGAGTGGCGAGCAGCCGGCGGCCGCGCCGGTCATGCGACTCGACGAGCCGGAGTCAGCGCGCGCCACGCCGCCTCCGGCCGCCGAGCCGAGCAGGACGAGTCCCGAGCCGACGGCCGAGCCGAGCCGAGCCAGTCCGGAGCCGGGCGGCCGCCGGCGCCGGCGGCGGCAGCCGGACGCCGAGCCCGGCTCCAGTCCGGAGCCGAGGACTAAGCGGCGCGCGGCCGCCGCTGACGAGTCGCCCGGTCGCCGGGTGAAGCGGACTCGCTCGACGGACGATAATGGGGTGTCGGCCGACTAGCGCCGCCCGTGCTGCCAGTGCAATGCGGCCGGTGCGCTGCCTGGCAAACGCCAGCGACTGCGCGCGGCTCGTTTCCTCGGCATTGTATTATTTTACGTTTCTATGAGTTATGTTATATACGTGATGTTAAGTTTCAGTCGGTCCACTCTCGAACGACTGTTCTGGCGAGGTCCCCCGCGTATTCATTTTTAACAGGCTCTGACGTGGGATGAGTGTCCCACGTCATGGCTTCAACGTGATCGTGGTTTTAGGGGATGACCATGTTGTGTACAAACCTTGAATACACGAGGAATGTGAAACACCAAGGGTTTGTACTAGAGTTCGCGTTCAGACACGGGGCGGGGCTGGTGACTTGCGCGAGACGTTTGACAGCGATATAACCATGGACCTGACGATGTGCAACAATCTACATACATCGGCCGCTATCGAATAACTAATGTAATAATATAATCTCCTCTCCGGAAAAAGAGAGAAGTGATACAACCCCAGAAATACAAATATTTTGTTGTGCCTGAACTTACCCACTTCAGGGGATATGAGACTGCGGGGTTTTGCCATGACTACAGATTTTTCAGCCAGCGCCTTAACTTCTTGCGCATGCGCGCAACGAGAATTGGGAACTACGAACGAAGTACGAAGACGGGCAGTGGTGGGTTTTCATGTCATTGGTTACATTCCATCCGTGTTAAAGTTTATCACTTCAACCACCGTCCTAAGCTGGGGTGTCATTCGCTATAGGCCTGCTAGTGCCAAGGCTCTATTGATATTTATTTGAGCCTTATATTTTTTAAGAAATATCGTAGATCGCAAAAAATGTATAAGGCAAACCGCGTAAAAATCGGATGTTCATATATATGTATATATATATATATATATATATATATATATATATATATATATATATATATGACATGAAGTATCAATATCTGGATTTACAGGTACCGGTTAAGCGCGCTGAGGTCGTTCGTTAGACAATCTTTGAAGACCTGGTAATCCTGACAACTCTTATCTGAGGAAATGAATCGTATGAAACAGATACTTGTCAATAATGGCTATTCAAATCAAGCTATTGACAGATAACTACCGGACTTCATGACGCGAGAAACAACGCAGAGAAATGTGTGCAAATCTAATCAAAGGGTCATCAAAATTTACTGTAAAAACCAAATGACCTCTAACTACAGGGTCGATTAGCGTGTTGTAAGGGACATCAGTAATAGTAACATTAAATATGTAGATGAAGATGGCAAAATTCGTCTGGCTATTACAGAAACTCAAACGTTAGTAACTTAGTTATGGAATGTAACTTATCTGCTAAGCGTGACAAACTAAAAAGCACCAGTATAGTCTACAAGTTTTAACGTCAAGGCGAAGATTGCAGGCTTCGTAACAGTGGGACTTAAAATGGTGCGACAACAACCTTATGGCGCCGTATTACCATGGGCGTATTACCATCGCCGTATTACGTATTACCATCTTCGGGAAGGGCACCTAAAATTCACACCGAAACAGATTATTTAAGATTTCGATGACACGATCTCGTTGGACAGCACTTTTATTGTAAAACACTACAGTAACAAGAAGACTGATGATTTTTGAGGCCATGTTCATTAGGGACCAAAACCCGGATCTAGATCGACAGCAAAATTCTGTGACCGTGTTAAAGCTTTTTGCTTAGGTATATTTCCTGTTCATTCCTAATACCGCAAGTTGTAACTCTTCACTAACCACGTGTGTATCACGTGGTATTCTTTTTTGCAGTGCATGCTTGCTTGTTCTTGTGACATTCTTGTTATGAAGGTGGATTATGGTATCCGAAACGCAAAACACTAATATATGTCTATAGGCCGATTGATTTACTCTTTACCTAATCATGTAAAAAAGGCCATCCAGAAACTCGAACAGTGTTCTTAGAAACGGATGAAAAGAAATATTCCTTGGTCTTTAACAAAACATGTGTTAATAAAAAGGTGTTGGCAAAGTACACCAACAAATGTATATATGTATATACATATACACATATATATATATACATGTACATATACGCACATGTATATATATATATATATATATATATATATATATATATATATATATATATTGCTAGTTAAAGACTACAGAAGACTCGGCATTAATTATCTTCTTTGATGTGGTTTCGATTGTTCGTTTAAGACGTTTCGTTCCCAGTGAATGTTCAAACAAGGTTGCCAATGTTCATTATAATATAAAGAACAAGCAATCATATTTCATGATTCATCTAAAATTTCGTCTACACATGAGATATCTTCAGAGTTAAGTGTGTGTATGGGTCAAAGACACTAGTTTAAAATTCAGGAAGAAAGCGCACGGTGAGCAGATACATTCGAACACCCGATACGATAAAAATATTGTCTCTGCCGCCAGGCTGCTGAGATTGATGTGTTCACAGTCTGCTGTCGTTGCCGATCAGCTCGCAACTCGAAAGATGATTCGCTGGACACAGTCTGCTGTCTCTGCCGACGATCCGGTAACTCAAAAGATGATTCGCCGGGGTTAACGATGTGTTATCGGAGCTATCGGTCCCACTTAGTGGCGAAAAGGAGCTGGAGTAAAACTGATAAATCTGTGCTGGCAGCACGGTGCTGGATTAATGGGAAATATCGGCAAATATTTGGCCGTCGTAGGTCAGCAAAGGCGATTTGGGGCAAACGAATGATACGCGACGATTCAGGCCAGTGTCCTCTTTGATCGCACGTATACAGCTAAAATTCGAGAATTGACTAAACACACTCCCTTTAACCATGTCTTGCCCATTCAGTATGTCTTGGTGTGCGTAAGCGGACCGCCATTCTGTACGTGCAGGGCCACTCGTCTGCTGAGGGTTGTCGTCAGGACCTATTTTAATTCGTTAACGGGGGGCAAATGCCCCCCAATCCCACACTTTGCCCCTCTCCCCCTCAGTCAAGAGCCTTTTTCCATACAAAGGAAAAACAGTCACGAGTTGCGTAACAACTGCAGTGATCGCTTTCTAGCATAACCAGGAATGAGTACCATAAGGCTCTGCGCACAAGAGGTTCTGGCAAAACAATATCCTTTGGACATTATCATCGGATATTTTGAATGACAGATAAGTTTGGGAGCACAATTCGAAGCGCCACTTTATGTTACGCATTGCAGACAAATCTAATGACCGGTGACGAGCGTGTTTGGTAACTGGTACGCCAATACCCCATGCCCCGATTGTCTCGTTGGTGGCTGAGGAGTTTCATTTTATTGCAAGCGCGTTCAAGATAAAGAGGCAGGCGACCTTGTCTGACATCTTAAAACGAGAGAAAACCGAAAGGTGAGTTGGTGGTCAGAACAGTTTCGCTATGGTGGGGTAATGTTAACCCTCGCCCGGTGTTACACCTCTCCCGCCGGGTAAAGGTGTAAAAGTGGCCCCGCCGGGCGAGGGTTACTATGAATGCGGTAACAGTCCAGCAGTGCTGTAGTTGCCACCCTGATCTGAAAACCCTGCTAAAATCCCAGTATCTAGTTTATTGAACTAGGTGGCTGAACCGGAGTTTTAGGCGAAGAAAGTAGGGAATTACTCATTCATATAATAAAGCCGATACTCTTGCTGTTCTGTGTGTGTTATATTTGTGTGTGCGTGGTTTCGTGCATCCCAAATGCATGTTCCCTCCGCTTCACCAGTAAGGCTTAGCTCAGTCTGCAGATCATGACATGTTTTGACGATATCTCGGGCCGAGCTCAGGCAGATACTACAGTTTGAGGTGGCTTTTAATGTTTGGGGACCGAGACTCTGGAAACGGGAAAGCTTTCCTATGTTGGGGTGATTTTTACATTTTCGTGGAGGGTTGCATCACAAATTGGCTAAAATTTGGGGAGAAACTGTATTTTTGGGGTTGACTGGACGACACAAGCTATGCCGAACGGCGAACAGGTAACCTGCTGCACAGCTTGGGGAAGAATCGAGGTTGCCCCCAACATCTCGACAACACCCTAGCCATCGTTTGCAGACTGTGACATAGATAAAACAACTTTGAAACACCAAGTCTAGCCATGCCTAACCCATGGTAACCCACGGTGATGGCCTGATAATTTTCCAGCGTGTTCTTAAACACCGGGATGTTTAAGGACCGACCGCGGCGACCTGTGTCAATGCAGAAACCATGTTTTATAGCGGAAACCTGTGCCACCACGGCGCGCACCACAACAACAAAGGCCGAGATTTGGTTGATCGGTGCTTCTGTCGAATCATTGCTAGGAAACAAGCTGCCTGCATGAGGAAAAGTGCTGCAGCGATATTTGCAGGCCCACTTTGCGAATAAGCGTACCCAGAGGGAGGCCGCAACACAGACCGTCCGGGGAATGATGAGGGTGCGGAACAAACCCCTCATTCACACTGCACTGGAGCGGAACGTGATAGCGAAGCTCAACAGGTCTCTTGACCAGTACCGAGCTGTCATGAAAGGTAAATACAGGAGGTCCATTCCGCAAGTGGACAAGAAGGAATTTAGGGACAGCGTCAAAGACCTCTTTGAAATTGCCTCTATCGGCACCATTAAGATCACCAAAATCCAAGAGGACAAAGACTTTCTCCAGGCCTAACGGGAACCAGGCCGCTGAGCAGGGTTGTCAAGAGCAAAAACCCAACCCAGAGGGTTTTTGAGCTTTTGGGTGGGTAATTGAAAGCAAAAATCCATATTGGGCTTTTGTCAGTTTTGAAATTATTTTGATATCAGAACATTAAATCAGTCATACAGGTCTCCCAGACCACTTTGTTACTGACTGGGCATATAAATATTTGCATGTTCAATATTTGAAGGTGTTAAAAGCCGTTTACATCTGAGATGAAGATCCCACCATTAATCGGCAGATGGACATGCGAGGCACAATGTGGCTATGTGGCGGCCAGCCTCTGGCATTTAGTATGAAAGGTAAATAATGAGTATGGAGAAATGGTAGTTCCGGCGTTCATCATTATCAGAGGTGCCCACAGGTAATTATCAGAGGTGCCCACAGGTACTGTGCTTGACTGTAGATATTTTCATGAAAATAAATCACTTATTTAAGCTCGAAAATGGGGGAGATGTGATTTCGACCCGACACAACTAAGAGTGTTTTGTGTATTGTTGTTATGTATAGCTGTGCCTATGTTGTCTGATGATGTTGGCAGGACCAGCGAAACATTAGCGAGTAATATAGGCACCCTTATTAGCAGCTTTTCCGATGATGAAAAACGATTGATTCGGAGTATTGAATTATTTTAAGAAGCACGTCATTGCCAAATATGCTGCCGTTTTTAAAGGTATATATACGCGCGTATATATATATATATATATATATATATATATATATATATATATATATATTATAGGGGAGAGTGGGACAAAGTGCCCACCTTAAGAAAAAACGGCAATATCATATGTGGTCTCAATGCTGCAAAGGAATGAAGAGAATGGTAAGAAGCTCTAATAAATTGGCTACCTGTCGTGGAACATCTGCTTTGAAGGAATGGTTCTAAAGAAGATAAAAATTATTTTTCCAAAGCGGTTCAAAAGGGCGATTTACCCCTCAATATGGGGTAAAGCGCTCGATAGTATGGGGCAAAATGCCCCCAACTTTAAGCGCCGCCATAACCGCGAAATTTTGCACCTGACCACGAAATTGTTCTTTTAAACAGGTGAACGAACAGCTACTGTGTTGCTATTCCAAGTACACGTTTACCAGCAAAACGAGAGTTATGGACGCGATGCGTAAGCAGTAGCACATAAATAACTAACCATTTCAAAACGAAAAGTTCACCTAACTTCGGCCTCCTCCATTTTGAAAGCCGGTGAATTTAGCTGATTTTATTTTGGTTGCCAAAATTTACTGTTATGGATGTTGCGTGGACAACACCAGAAAGACATTTAACTTGCTCTGTGCTGGCAAAATCGCATGCCTCAAATTCATCTAAACGTAACAATGTGTATTCCTTGGAAAAAGGTCTATCAGAGGACAATGCTCGTAAAGTAAATTTGCTGAAATACCTAAGTGCACGTAGCGACAAGACCTGTACCATCCACCTGGACTAACGGAATGCCCAAAGGCTCTTCTCTCGCTACAATCTGCGAAGACAAGAACACAATATTGCGTTCCTCGGAAATGTATCAGCGTATCTACCGAACAGAGCCGCGGCTTCCCGCTGCCATTCGCCAGTCTACAGTCGTATATCACCGAAGAAAGAATGTCACATAGAGCAAAGAAATGTTAAGTTTTAGAACAAAATCGCCCCTGCTGCTCGCACGAGTGACTTCCACTGGTGGTTTTGACTTCTTTTGCAGGTCTAACGGCAGATGCCACAGATATATGACTTCTGCTTTTCGTCTGCATCCGTGCACGGCTCGCAAGTCCGGGAGCTGCACTCCGTGCACTGGATCCAGCGCTCACAAGAACGCTTAAAGTAGATAATGTCATTCAAGATTGTAGATAAGAAACACACGGCTGTTGTGATGCATAAAGTACTGAGAAACACGACCAGAATATACGGTGGTGCTCTAGGGGCATCTTTTTTAGGGATATGGACTTTGAGGGATATCCTGTAAACCATTTTGCCATAATTCTTTGCCACGGTCTCAACCAGCTCCACATAGTTTCCGGCCTTGTGATTGTCCAGGAAGCCAAAACTGCTGCGACAAAGCTGTACCAAGCTGCTTTTTCCTTCCTGTATAGCTTCTTAGGGAATTCCTTGCACTTCGGGACATTCTGTATCTGTGGCCCGACGAAGACACCGGCTTTGACTTTTGCCTCAGACAGCTTAAGGAAGCAGTCTCGAAGGTACTTGAATGTTGCAAATTCATGAACAAAAGCTCCGAAAAAATTGTTTCATATGGCCTAATTTTATGTACATTGGTGACATAAACAACTTCCGGGGTACACCAGTGACTTCCGCTTGACGTTGTTCGTTCCCACGGTGAATTCGGTCCGCTATGTCCAGTCCCGCCTGTGGTAATGCGCCGCGGTGCCTGCTGTCCCAAAGGCAAAGTTAGCGGGGAATCTTGTTAAAGCCGCTTGGCAGGCCCATCAAGAATGCCATCATTCTGAATGCCTTCCCGCCGTGCTCATCACACTAAGATGTCTAGCACGGTCCTGACACTGCTGTATTCTTCTCTGAAGTGCATCGAGTGAGCCAGGGGAAGAGTCGGGTACTTGTGCCCGTTATGGAGCAGCACAGGCCTGAGGCCCCTGTGTCAGCTGTCAATGAAGAGGCGCTACTCGTTCGAGTTATAAACGATTCCGATTGCCTCGAACGGACTAGTTACATTGTGGCGGACGCAGAGCCCATCTCGACGGATGGAGAAGCCGTAAAAACCTGGACGACACTTCCTCTGATCGGCGAATTTTGTTTCATTCAACAAGTTCCAACAAGTTCCATTCAATTTCATCCATTCAATTCCATTCAAATCCATCCAACAACTTCATCCAACAAGTTCCATTGCATGAGCACAGACATCAAAAGCTCGGCATTGGACTTTGTGAGACCAAGATCTCTGATCAAGTCATTGAGGTCTTTTTGATTGGGGTAGTATGAGGTTCTCGCCTCAGTTGCAAAACTGAAATTGTTCTCTGGATCTACATCTTCCTCTCCCTCTGATTTAGCTGCTCCCTTCTGACGTCTCCCTCTGAAGGAGTGGGTACGGCGAGCTTAGGGCCGTGAGGTATCGGGACAATGGATGACGGAAGGTCCGGATACATGTTAGCAGGTGCATTCTTGCCAGTTCGACGTTTGGAAGGATCCACCATGCAGAAGTAGCAATTGCTTGTCAGTGGGTTCCAGCCAAATTCTTGGGATAGCGAACTCCATGGGTCATTTTTCCCCTCTGTACCGTAATGCAAAAGAACAATATAATATTGGTTATGAAAAAGCACATTTTTGACTATGAATCTGTTTCACACATGACTAATCTTTTTTCCCAAAATAACTGACTTTTTATTTTGCTATATAACTGACAATTGCTTGTCAGTGGGTTCCAGCCAAATTCTTGGGATAGCGAACTCCATGGGTCATTTTTCCCCTCTGTACCGTAATGCAAAAGAACAATATAATATTGATCATGAAAAAGCACATTTTTGACTATGAATCTGTTTCACACATGACTAATCTCTTAAGTTTTCCCAAAATAACTGACTTTATTTTAAACGTTCTAAGAAATGTTTTAACATAAAATCCCGGCATCCAAACGATCAATAATTGCCTGTCTTGCCTTCCCAGAGCTTTTTTTGCAGTGCTCGCAGGTGAAATGAGGTGTCCAGGCGTTGTCTTGATCTCCAACAGGCATGTCGAAATATACCTTGTAGCCCTCGTCTGTCGTGACAGAGGTGCCCCTGGCAATGTTCAAGGTATTTTGGCCGTTTCAGGAGCTGGCTGGACGTCTCAGGGTTTAGCAGTTTCAGGTGCCCTCTGCCGCCTCACGGGGTCCTTTTTGCTAGACTGCTGATTGGCAGTATCAAAGGCCCCTCTCCTGTAGAATCAATGGACTCCCGGTTGTTTCAGGTGCCCCTCTTGCTCCTTTTTTTGCATCTCGGGTTATCTCGGGGTTCCCCTTGTCATCCCTGAAACATTTTTGCTGTCTCAGATGCCATCTGGCAGTTACAAAACATCTTTTAGCGCTCTCAGCGCCCCTGTGCAGTGTCATGGGCCCTCTAAACGTCTCCGGTGGTCCCCACGACTGTATCAGGGGCCTTCCTCTGTTACATGGGATCTGGCAATATTTGGGCCCCTTTAGCCAGGAGAGTAGGATCCTATTTAGTTGGGGACTCCAGCCCCGACTCCAGCCCCCCACCCCCAACCTTGCGGCTTGACCCCCAACCTGACAGCCAGCCCCAACTTTTTCAAAATAGCAAAACAATGTGACTCAGAGCCGGGGAGAAATCAGTATTTGGGGGTCACCCAAGTTGAATCGACCCAGGCTGAGCCCCCAACTGATTTCGCGACCCTACACCCTACATCTAACGATATCAGGGACCTCTGATGGCGTTTCAGGGACCTCATTGGCAGTCTCGGGAGGGGGGCCTTTTCCGTGCCAGGAGCCCGCCTAACACACTCGGGAGCCCTTTGGTCGTCGAGGGCCCCCATGCCGTAACGACCTGTTATCGTTTTTGCCCTTCGCAGGGGCCCCTCTGGCTTTTTTGGCAGTCTCAGGGGCCCTCTGCCTTGCAGGGGCCCATCTTGCCGTCTCAGGATCCACGCGATCTTGCCGAGGACCCCCTGATTGTATCAAGAACCCTTCAGGTTTTCAAAAAGACTGGTGTAGCCCATTTGGGATCCCTCTTGAGTCTGAAACAGCCAGTGATTAATCCCCGTTCAGGGGCCTCTGGCTGGCCAGGGACTTCTTATGCCGTCCAAGACACTCTCTTAAGGTCTTGCCGTCTTAGGGGCGCCTCCAGCACTTTTTGCGGTCTTATGAACCCTTTGCCGCGTTTGGGGCCCTTCTTGCGGTCTCAGGACCCTTTGGAAAATTTCAGGGGCCCTTCTATCCATCTACAGGCCATCATGCCACTTCAGGGCCTCCATATTCAGAGGTCCCGGAGGACCTCTGAATTCATATTGATTTCAGATTCAATTCATATTGAATTCATATTGATTTCATATTCAGGGGTCCCGGAGGACCTCTGAATATGGAACCCACAGCTTTTCACGCAGGCCCGTGAAGCCCGTTCGGGCTCATAACATTCCAGGGGCCGCTATGCTGCCCCATCGCCTCATCATCTTTCCCGTCTCAGGAGCCTATGACCATTCTGTCGGCCTCAGGGGCACCGCCTTGTTGGGGCCATGTTGCTTTGTTCAGGGGCTCTTTGGGCGCTTCAGCCTAGGGGCTCTTCTATTCGTCTCAGGAGGCATCTAGTCCTTCCGGGGCCCCCTGACTGCACCAAAAACCCGCCAGGTTTTCACAGAGGCGCCGTGAAGTTCGTCCGGGCCCCTCAGGCCCCTGGGGCCGGGGAACCATCCCATCGCTAGTGGCATAACCAGTATTGTTTTTCAGAGGGGGGAGGTCTTGAGAATGGTCCCAACATTGAGGGGCCCCTTGAACACTACTGGGTTCCCCCCAGTGGTTAGAACACTTCGAGTGCGTGGTACATATTTTTCAGTGTCATTGTCAGTGTCAGTGTTGGCCCGTGCTGCACGTTCTTCGTCGGGGGTCTTAGGAGCCCTTTGCGGAAAAGCGAGTTCCCGGCCAAGGGGCGCCTTAAGGCAAAAACTAGGAGCCTTTCGTGTGCCAAAAATTTCGGGGGGGGGGAATGACCCTAACGACCCTTCTCCCTAGCTACGCTACTGCCAGTAGCGTAGCTAAAAAGGTCGCGTCTCTTTGCATGTACCCACAAAGAGATCAGACGTTCCGCCCACAACACTGGAATGGGCTCCCACAGCATAGCTAGAGCACCCATAACTTAAAATATTATGAACGATTTTCTAAAATAAGGCCCGCAGAGCAGCACCAAAAAAATTTCGACAAGCAAGGGCTCAGACGAAGGCCAACAGGTTTCCGGGCAGAAATTCGTCGGACTAAAGTTCGTGTGACAGTAGTCCGTCGGGCAACAGTTCGTAAGGAAAAAAGCTCGTCAGACAAACGTTCGGCTACGGCAAAAGTTCGTCTCGCGGAAGTCCGTTTGGACCAAGTACGTTCAGGACAAAAGTTCGTCCAACAAAACTTCGTATAGGACATAAGTTCGTCTGGGACAAAGTTTGTCTGGGCGGTAAGTTCGTCTAGGGCAAAAGTTCGCCCAGGAAAAATTTCCGTGTTACATGGTTCTCATGCGAAAAGTCCTTCAGGGCAATACATGTGTAGTCAAGAAAAACTGCCAAATTTCAGGCGACAGCTACTGAAATCATGCTGGTGAATGAGGCTCTGATTTCCCATGGCCGGATCCGGCATTGTTCCCATTCCTACCTGTGCACATCCAACTTTAGTCACTGTGCACCGCATTGATCCAATCGGGTCACTAACCGGACCACGGCTCATAAGTCAAGGGTTCGTATGGGAAGAACTTTTTATCACCAAAGGTTCGTATGCATGAGGTTTGTATGGTAAAAGACTCATCGGAAAAGGTTCGTGACGCAAAAAGCTCTGAAGTGCAAAAGGCTCGTATGGAAAAGGTTCGTTGGGGGAAAGGTTCGTGAGGGAAAACATTCGAAGGGAAAACGGTTCGTAACCAGGGATTCGTAAAATGTTCGTGTCGGGAAAAGATTCGTATCGGGGAAAGGAACGCACCTAAAGCACCGAACCCAACCCTACCTTTTGCCCTTGACGAAGTTTCGTTCCGGATGAATTTTTGTCCTAAACGAATTTCTGCGAGACGAACTTTTGTGATCAACAAAATCTCGTCCTAAACGAGCTTGTTCCAGATGAGTTTTTTGACCTATGCGAACTTTAGCGAGACGGAAAATGCCCTAGATGAACCTTTTCTTCTGGACGAACTTGGCCCATACGAACTTTCGCGAGACGACCTTTGCCTTAGACGAGCTTATGCCAGAAAACCACCAATTTGCAAACTTAAAAAAATAATTAGGAGGGGTTAAATTTTGTTTGAAGTAAAAATGCAACATCGCGTCAATAGAAGAAAATTGCCTCCGTTAACATGAAGTGGGCTAAACCAGTAAAAAAAAATGACATTTGAGGGGAGGTTAGGTTATCGGACCCTCGGCCCGACCCCAAACCCCCATCATTTGCGGAAATCGACACCGCTGTACGCTGCTCTAATGCAGTAATAAACGTGAAGGTGGACATCGGCCATTCAGCAGGTTCTAATCGGTCTTGTTCTCGCTCCACTTACACGTGAAAAACGCCAGCTGCCATTCCCAACCAACAAAGGTCGAAAATACACCGCTGTCGGTGAACCACGTTTCCACAGCCGGGCATCACAGCGTTATGCATTCCGCGGCGGCAGTGTCATCCGAACGGCTGAAGGCTTAACCTTCGCCAGATATATATCTGCGAGGAGCTTGTCAATTTTTTTCGTGCGAAATCGGTCGCGGTGATGCTTATCAGCGGTTCACAAAGCTATCCGCTACAGCTGCCAGCAGGCAACGCGACAATCGCGCTGTCAGTAACCTGCCCAAGGTCTGTTTACCGTGAACTTACGATGATTATTTCCTGGTGTTCGTTTCCGAAAATCGGCAATGAACATATAGCGAAACGCCCTTAAGACAGAATCGTATATTTACTGTCCTTCAGGCATAGAACGAATAATGTCCGAGTCACCGGCATCGGTTATCGTCATGCTACACACCCGGAAGTATTTGCCACACGCTGTGCCCAGTTCGATGTTGTTGCCATTGTAGTGGTGCACGCCAGTCTTCGCCAACATAGCGTAGTACTCGATCTCGGACTTCCTGGCGAAACAGGACGTTACGTGACGAAGAACCGTAAAATTACTTGACTGAAGTGGGGACGAGAAACTGTGAGGGACGACAAGAAGTGAGAACGACAAGAAACTGCGTCTATAAATTTGGAAGCACGGGACAAGAATATCTAGTACATGAAAATTAATACAACGCATATGAAACAATATTAGTGAACATGAGCCTTACTGTGGTTTGACATTCATTAAAATGCTTTCAAACGAAGCATGAGGTTAACTATGTCAGACAGTAAGGCTCACGCATTTAGGTATGGGACATTCTCGAGACTACTCCATAGACATTCAGTAGGACGAGCGCCTGAATGTCTACTTCTCAGTCTCACCTAAGCGCGGGGGTATTGCTCGCAATGATAACAAGCTTAGCTTTTCCCAGGCGAAGCATCTTCAACGTCTGCTTGTAGCCAAACACGTATTTGCCCGATTTCATGACCAGGGCAAGTCGTGAGTTTATCGACTCCTGCGCCTTTTTCTGAAAAGGGTTTTCATTTATTACACACAATATCTTGGTAAAAACGGTCTCATCTACATTAGTCTGTCCCGGAAGACAGCATATACCAGTAAAATTAATGACAACAGGTGGTGCAGAGTTGAACCCCTAAACTACAAATTTTGGTGTATGGTCCACTCTCTCAGGGGTACATGGGCTTGGATATTTGGTTGGGATTCATGCAAACCACTGTCCAACGTGTAACACTGATTGGTAGCTAATAACTAAATATCCATCCTAGCAAGATGGATCTGATGCTCAATATTTGCCATGCAGGCCAGCTAACCCATTATAACAGTGACCGCCATAAATTCATCTTTCTTGCATTCATATATCATCGCTAATGTCACATGTGCCATGGTGCCATAGCTATGACACATTGCATACATGGTATTGTTCCCCATAGACAAAGCAGCAAAGCACAAAAATGCTTATTATGGTATGTACCATAACTGATACACAATAAAAATGACATTGCTTACCTGCTTCTTGGGAGGAACCATGGCTGCAACTTGTTGCAATCTGGAATCAGAATCACAAATCTGGTCACATACCTGATCAAGGCATGCTACTAGCATCCCAAAAATACTACAAATTTCTAAATGTCACAATATCATAAATGTACCAAAAAATGTGATCGCATGCATCATAAATTCCCCTGCTTACATTGAGAACTACGCATGTAATGACACATGAACTTGACTACTTCTGGCCGGGGGTGAGGAAAACTTAACATTACCAAATGCAGAATCTAGTCCATGAAACATGAAGCAGTCATTCTTAACATGAAGCAGTCATTCTTTGATATCACATGAGTGGGTCTGGCCCACGGACAACAGTCATTCCAGTTCCAGCCACAATCCAATTAATCCCAGTTCAGTATCTGGTTTGAAGTGGTTAGCACTGCCCCCAAGGGAATGTTTCATTTTGTAACCTCACGGCATACAGCTGGTGAAACTACAACGGCAGTCACAGTAGGGGCCTGGAGGGGCCGATGGCGCCAGGCGGACACGTATAATTATACGAAGCTCAAGACTACCATTCCTTGCCATTTTACAAGCTCTCTGTGGAATTCTGGCATATCTGACCCAAAAAAGACTGACAAACTTTCCCTTTTTGGTGTCTTCTGTTACAAACCCCGAAAATTTCCCCTCCTGTGGACATCTGTGTCACTTATTGGCCTGCACAACGGTGCCCGGTGCAGGGTTCCGTACTATGATACAGTACAATGGGCAGAGCTGGATAATTTCATCAACAGTTCATTAGTTGCCAATCTACACAACTAGCGGACCTGTATTCGCGAGAGCCTGTCTATTTCCAAAACATGCAATTTTTTTAAACTTTTAGAGGTTCTTGGTATTACTTACGTCTGTGCAAGCCAGTCCTGCCATTTTATACCCGTTCTGAACAACTCATCGCTGGCTTTGACGGCGGCACATTTTGGCTCACAACAGTTATTCGTGACCTGACCTCAGGTCAATGGTTGGTCATTGATACTTTGCCTAACTGACGTTAACTAGATGTCTGCTTCACTCCACACTAAAAATGTTATCAAAAGATTCTGGCAATTTCCGAAATAAACAACTTGTCTTAAAAATGGACTTGACCTTGGGTCAATGACCCGGAAAACTCCGAAAAATCCGAGATAACAGATTTGTTGCATCAAGATTACTAATCCCTGAAACTACTATTGTAATATTTTGTTTTCCGAAAAAGTTACAGGGCGCTTAACTTTTTGGGGCAAAAGTCCGTTGACCTGGCCTGGGTCAGACAGCTGACTTCACCTGAGGTCAAAACTTTGACACAAGGCGTAAAAGTGATCAAGCAAAAGGTACACGGAATTTCGAGGCGCTGTGTTTGTTCCTTCTCTCAAATCCTAGAAAAAACCTCAGGAGAGGAAGGCCAACCGCCTCCCCAGTCGGGGGCGGGTTAACTTACTTAACCTGATTTGGCACGTCACTCCTCCAATAATTACTCCCATAAATTAGCAATCTTCCATTTCCATTTACAACGCTTATTTTTCCCAATAACAGTACTACCAAATATTTGTGCTGCTGCTTATGAATTATTTGCATCACAAGACTAGCAGTTCTCTGTACTCAAACTTTAACTATCTGTAACTTTAAAATGAGATCTGAGAACTACAGGCTTCTTCAAAGAGGGATTAATGTCAAAGGGAATAAGTGTGGTGCCTGTCTGCCTAAGCAGCAGCTTTGACACGAACCTTCTCATCAAAGTGAATTTGTCTGGTGTAGATCCTCTTCTCCTGTGCTTGGTTTACATAAATAGGCATGGAATCACACACCAAGGCTCCTCAGACTATCAGAATCATTCAGGGAAATTACCAGATACAAGTCAAGCCATATCATCATCATGAGTGGTTTTAACTTGAGGGAGATTGGCTGGACCTACGGCATGTCTTTTTAACCCTATTCCCGGAGGGATAGACGGTATAGCCGACTCCCGGCAGGTGGGGGGGGGGGCGGATTCAGCCCCCCTGAGATCTCAGGAACTACACATCCAATTTTATCGCAACAAACGGCAATTGATTTGCAATTGATGTGAACATAATTTTCAAAAAAAGAAACTAAAAATTTTGGAAGGGGGTGGATCCAGGGGGCAAAAATATCAAAATGGATACCTTTGGACTTATTGTAACTCTGTTGTTTATGGACCAATTTCAATGAAACTGACATGAATCGAGAGAATATGCATAGGAATTTTACCATTGATACACACATTTGAAATTTTGAGAAAATTCAAATGCATTCACAGGGTTTCAGAAATAACAGAATTAGCTTTCCAAAAACTCAATGAAGAAAACAGATAAACAGCACTTTTTTGGCTTCTGCTAGCCATGTTATGCTAAAGGAGTACAAATTGTACTACAATGTTTGTAATGTTAGCATAGGCGGTGCCAGGGACATGAAGAAGGGGGAAACTGTCATGGTCACATGTTCTTCAGATCAACTCTTGGCTTTTGACCTTAAATGGCCTCCAGTAACCTGGGAGTCATTTGGAATGATCTCATGTGCATTTAAGATTATCTGTAACTGTTTTCAATCATTTGATCTATTTCAAAAATTCCATTTTACAGCTTTTGTGATACAGGGCACGTGCACTGACATTTTAGGTCACAGCTCCGTGACCCCACCTGATATCAAGCTGAAACTTGATACACAAGTAGGGGGCACCAATCTGTCATATATATTCCAGGTTTGGCATTTCAAAAAATAGTGCTGAAATCATTACTATAAAACTAAATTTTGACTTCACCTTAACCTCACCTTATCAAGTGACCTCAGAAGAGCAAAATAGTATCTGCACGTTGCCCAACTATTTAGCTATACATCCATTTGAAATTTTAAGTTCTATCTCAAAAATCTTATTTTTGGCAGTCATTTTCCTTTCACCCTCAACAGGGCCAAAACTGGCCTGAGTGCCTCCCAAAAACGTCGCCTGGCTCCGCCCTCCGAGCAAAACAGAATCGAAATTTTGTCACAGTACGTAGAAAGAATAGCTAGGAAAAGTGACCAAGTTTTCGAGAAGCGGTGTTAAAAAATCCTCGAAATGGCAAGGAAAAAACCCGAGGGGGGTGGATTCAACCCCCCTGCCGGTAATAGGGTTAATGAATCAGAAACTTTTGGCGTGTGCAGGACTTCTCACAGATTAGTACTTCTTTCATCAGTTCTCTACCCTACATGCTTCTGTTATGGTAAGGACCTTGTGCAGTGGACCTAGTATTTTCAAATGAAGAGGCCATGGTTCAAGACTTAACACATCTTGCTGCCCCTGGGACAGTGACCATTAATGCCTGATGTTTTCAACTGGAGGCCATTTTGATGTGAATTCCTGAATGAAAGACAACAGAGAGTTATAGTGAATGGGCAGGCATCCAAATGGAGCAGTTATTAGTGGAATGCCTCGGGGCAGCATACTAAGACTAGTGTGGTTCCTCATTTATATTAATGACCTGCTAGATGTCACCAGGTGCTCAGTACAAACATTTACTGGTGATAGAAGTCTGTAAAATGGTGGTTACCTTAATGGATGCTACAGAACTGCAAGAAGGCATTAAAATCCACAACCAAGTGACATCAGTGGCAGCTGCCTTTCAGTGTCAAAAATGCAACATAATGCACATGGAAATCAGAAGCATCATGTACAAATATGAAATGAATGGGAGTATACTGGACACCATGACCAACAAGATGGGCCATGGGACAATCATTAATAGTAACCTGAGGCTCCACCTTCAAACAGGCCAAGCTGTAGCAAGAGCCTTGAAGGTGCTTGGCATAGTAGAGAGAGCATTCAAAACCTTGACAAACAAGCACACTGCTCCCTTCTGATTAAAGTCAATCACCAGGCCCATTTTGGAGCATGAAAACTGTGGATGGGGGCCATTGTTCAGAGGTGACCAGGACCCTAGTGGTGTCATACTATGAAGCCAGTTAGTACCATTCAATAACTTGTATACCATGACAAGCTAGAGTTTGGGTCTTGCTTCAATCTTGTACCATGGACAATGTGGCAACATGACCATGGTCTTTTGGCTCACAGCTTTAAGTCTTTGGATCAAGAGTAAAAAGCTTTACACCCTTGAGAAAGCTTGTAAAACACATGGTCATGAGCTGAAAATGTTTAATCTGCCTGCAAACAAGCTGGTATGGCAGCAATCTCCCAGCTTGTGTCATCAACAATTGGAGCACCTTCCTGTGCAAAAGCCAGAGCTCATCAGCAAACTTGTTCAAGGACATCAGTGTTCCATCAATTTGATAACAATGCTGGTAAAGATTACCTTTCTTCAACAGATTATCTTCCTTCAACATATGATGCTTTTGAGAACACCAGAAGCAAATGCAAATCTATTTCCTCCACAGGCAACATCAGAAGTGGAAACAGCAGTAAGTTAAATATACTACAAATAAATGATTGTTCACTCATTAAAAACTTAGATAACCTACTTGACTTCATTACACTGACAAGTGTGACATGGCATATCAGCTATTTTGGAGCATGGCTTACCAAAGGCCTGGAAAAACTAGCTGATATACCCAGATATTTTCCATTTTTGGAAACAGATCTCAGTGGGATGGTTGTGGTTCTGTGCTGTACATCCATAAAATCTAGAACTTACTTGAACTTTATGCCAAACTTCACAACTGCTGAAGCTATTTGTACTGAACATAAGCTTTCATGTGGTAAAAAGATTACAGTTTGCCAAGTGCACAAAGTACTAAATACAGATAATCATACATTCATTTCTGAACTAGAAAGCTGTCTGATTGGGCTTGATAAAATGACTAAAACAGCCTCTGTCACTGGTGATTTCAATTATGATCTTCTCTCCATTACAAATGACACATCTCTTGAACTGTTCTATACAACACTATGCTCCTATGGTCTTTTCCCTAACATATCTAGGCCTACTAAGGTTCCATGTACTTCTTGCACCCTTCTTGACATCTTCTGAAATTACCTTACAGTGCTTGCATGACTGGTATCTTCCTTGATGACTTAGCAGACCACTTTCCCACTTTTGCATCCATAAACCTGAGTACCTCCATAAATGTAATTAAGGATAACAAGTTATGTGACTACAGGAGAACTGGGGGCTGACAACAGTTTCTCGATGCCACATAAACAGGAACTGAGGGTCAGAATGATCCAAACCTAGTCAACTCCCAAATACCAGAAGCTTACAGTGGCAGCATTGCAAAATTCTTATACCAAGAGAAACTCTAGGAAAACTACCCCAGAATGCCTTGGGTTGCACCAGCATTGTTGGAACCCATTTAATGAAAACACATGCTTTTTTAGGTAAACTGGAGCAGCCCACAACTAAAACACTTCATGCTATACTGCACATCATCAAACACCCAAGAAACCTGGAAAACTCTATCTTCATTCATGACTTCCAAATGCAAAGCAATAAACATCCCTGATTCAGTATATGACATAAATGGCTCTGTAGTACCAGATAATAAAACTGCTAGCTACCCCTTTCAATTCTTTCTATTTAGATATTGGGAGGCAATTGAAGGCTACAATAAATCCCTCACAACTGATCCATTCCACTTCATGCAGAGAACTCTAAATGAAATGTGCCTTACCACCAACTCAGAAAGCAAACAAGGCATTACCAAAGATATGAAGAATGCAGGAGTAGGGATTGACATAATGCCAAAATTTTCAAATGTACCATCAATGCATCTTTTAACAGATTCCACACTTATACAAACTCTGCCTGAACTCAGCCAAATTCTCTAAGTGTTCAAAACTGGAATAATCAAACCAGTCTTCAAAATGGTGATCCACAGCACCTGACCAACTATAGCCCAATAAGCATTCTTCCATTTGTCAAAAATCTTGGAAGAGCTCATTCATAGTTGATTTGCACTGCATTTGCGGCTGAATGGTATACTCCTATAACCCGTCCCCGACTGGTGGGTGCAGTTGACTGCCCCCCTGAGGTTTTTCTGGGATTGTGAGAGAACCAACAAACACAGTCACGAAACTTTGTGTACCTTTTGCTCCATTAATTTTACATCTCGTCAAAATTTTGACCTCAGGTCAGGTGAAGTGCTTGACCTAGGTCAGGTCAAGCAGACCTATGTTCAAAAAAGTTTAGCGCCTTGTAACTTTTTTGCAAAACAAGATGTCTCAATAACTTTCAGGGATTAGTGATCGTGACAGATGCAACAAATCCGCTATCTCAGGTTTTTCAGAATTTTCAGGGTCATGGGCCTAAGGTCAAGCTCATTTTTAAGACATGTCGCTGTTTTTTCGGAAACTGATGGAATATTTTGTAACATTTTTAGTGTGGGGCCAAGCAGACATCTAGTTACCGTCATTCCACAAAGTATCAATGACTTCCAGCCAATGACCTGAGGTCAGGTCACGAATAACTGAAGTGAGCCAAAATATACCATCAAAATTGGCGATGAATTACTCAGAATGGGTAGAAAATGGCAGAACTAGCTTGCACGGACGTAAGTAGTACCAGGAACCTCAAAAAGTTTGAAAAAGTAGCATATTTTGGAAATAAACAGGCTCTCGCGAATAAAGCTCCGCCAACTTTGTGGATTGGTAACTAATCAATTTTTTCACAATTTAAGCATGAGAAACCATCACAAGAACCCCAAAAATCAATAGAATATACATAGATCGTCTTTTTCGCGGAAATAAAGGAATGCTAACATTAGTTCCCGTCAATTTGGTACCGCATACGGCAGCGGCGCACACCGACGGCTGGCGGGAAAATTGCCGTGTCTTTAACTCAACGTTTCGGCGTATATATTGAACAAATCTGGGAAATTAGATGCGTATCGGCATCCACGGGCCTTTACTTGCGCGCTGATGTCTTTACCTATGCGTTATTAGTCACAGCCCTTGAGATTCAGGCCATTTCTCGGTCTCATGCAGTCGGCTACGAGAAAAAAATATATATAAGGTGTAAATTGGCTTACATATTACCTCAAACTAAAAATGAGACCAGTTTCGAGCTCAACTTGCCACCAGCATATTACCTCAAACTAAAAATGAGACCAGTTTCGAGCTCAACTTGCCACCAGCTTCCCAACAGTGTGCTTATTTTTATGGTGCCACCAACCGTTCATGAGTTAGAGGGGGGGGGGCAGCCAACTGCCCCTCTCCCCAGTCGCCCATGTTCGAAACAGACTGCAGTCGCGCGTGGGTTGACATAAATTTGGTTTCCAGAGTAACCAAGATATGCATGAACCAATACTGCTTCTCCAAGCTGAAATTACCAGTGAGTTAGAAAATGGTGAGTATGTGATTGGCATATATCTTGATCTACAGAAAGCTTTTGACAGTCAACATGGACATGCTTCTAAAAAATCAATGATGTGGTATACAGAACACAAAGAAAATACTTCCTTTTCATCTTTCAAAAAGGAAGTCATATGTGCAATTCCAAATGAATTATCTGACTGAGCAGAAGTCACCATAGGTGTACCTCAGGGCAGTTGCCATTCTTTTCACCTTGTTAATGAATGATCTTATCAGTAAAAAACAAAAAAATGAAATAGCTCTCGTATACTGATGATACAGCAGTAATCTTTAGAAATTGAGACAATAACAAACTGCAAATTCTTGTCAACAAACTACTTCTTTTGATGACTGAGTGGTTCCATGCCGACTTTCTTTCACTGAACATAATGAAAACTTTTTTTCTCATCCATATTTCCCACTCATCCATTTCCCACCATCCACCGCCCACCACATGTCTGGTGTTTGGACAATATGTACACCAAAAACTGAAACAAAAAAATCACCCATGCTTTCCTAATTATATGATCACACTCATGGCATGCAATTTGTGTGCAGTAAAATAATCAAAGAAATTGGATTGACAATAAAATCGGTAATCCTTACCGATCGCACACGATGCGCAGAGTGGAGGGTAAGGTTAACGCGCAAGTGTAGTTTCCGATTACGCCACCAGGGTGATATTCGTTCTTTTTCTCGCCGCTAGGAAGAGTACGTAAAAATACTGACATTCCCTAGGATGATTCCGCTCAAGAACATGTGAGTGTAGTTTCCAATTTCGCCACCAGGGTAATATTGGTTAGGTTAGGTTAGGTCTGAACGAATTCATCCGCTTTCCAAAGTGGTTCAGCAATTCTGGAGAAAGTGGTCCTTTTTTCGTGATCGACCTCACCTGTGACGTCACCAGCGGGTCAAAAGTAAAAAAGCGTGTAAGTCACAGAAACGAAACGTTTGGCGCTATCAACTAGCGTTTGAATCAGCCGAATTGAACTATTGGTTATCATACCATTGGTTCTTGAGCGGAACCATCCTAGCGAAATGTCAGTATTTTTACGTACCCTTCCTAGTGGCAAGAAAAAGAAAGAATATCACCCTGGTGGCGAAACTGAAAACTACACTCGCCCGTTAACCTTACCCTCGACTCTGCGCATGGTGTGCGATCGGTAAGGATTACCATAAAATCAACCAGGCCACCAAACGAGGGAGGAAAAGGTCATTTTTAAGACTGAAGAACACAAGAAAACATGAGCTCCAAAAGTATTTAATACTACAGGAGTCTGATCTTATATCCCTTTAAAAAAGCTTCATTATAACCATACCAACGAATTTCTAGCCCTGAACGTAAATCGATCTACCTCCATTTCTTAAGAAGCATATACGACAATTGACTTGTACCAAGAACTTCAACTAACAGGCAACACTGTTCGCAAAATTCTGGACTCCAAAACACAGATTACACTCCAGAGCCATAAATAAAAACGAAAGTTCCAACCCTGCTACCACAACATATCAAGGATGTGACGTGTTTTTCGTCCCGCTTACATGCAAGCACACCCGTACCGCACGGACGACAAGCCGGAAAAGGACGTGTAGAGATGAGGCCTTTGAGGCATGAAAGTTGCAGAAAAATAAGTAAGAAATCGTATTTAGTGGTAACAATTCCATATCACATCAGAGTGATATGTAAAAATATTTCATGAACATTATTATTGAGTCGTTTTCTCTTTGTTGTTTCATTCCATGCCAACTATATATTTTCGAGTAAAAAGCAAAATAACTCAGACTGGAGACTTATCTAGCCGAGGCCATATTGATGACTGACTTCATCGATACAGTTTTTGAAGTATTTTCGAGCCTTTCGTAAAAAACACCTATAAGTGCACACATAAATGCACCCAATATTGAACGATGTAGCATAGTGCTGTGTACACGTAGCTTGGGTTTCTAAATACGACAAATGCGGCGTTCTCGGGTGATGTATCATAATAGGGGTCTTTGACAAGGTACTGAGTTGTTTGGGATCTACCGGCCAATTATTTACTCATCAGATTGCGGTTTGGGATAAGGGGATGTCAGCGGGAGTCCACGATCAGGTTAGTGTCGTACAATAATCCCGGATATGTGAAAACAAAGTGTTTTTGCCCGCCGGTCATGCTTCATACATCTCTGTTTTGCTTTTTAGTTATTTTGTCGGTTTGTTTCTAACCATTACTTTTTCATCTGTTCCAAATTATCTGTCGGTCTTTACATGTTACACAATGGACGAAGTTTCTGTTGTTTGCTTAAATGCCTGTTGATGCAAGTGATGCTGTCATTCTGAGCCAGAGAGCAAAATGTGGTATGTGCACACCTAAGATTGAGGTTCACAGCAGTTAGCAAGAATGCATGTCTTCTGTTTGCCAGGACCAGTTTATTGCATGCTGGGCTACACACAACTAGAGCATTGTACTTCCAGGAAAATCCAGTTATTCTGGTTCATTTGTCATATCACAGCCCTGTGTATTGCCAGCTTTGCTTCTTTGGTGCTATTTTTGTGGCAGAGAAGGTTGCTTGTGGCTTGTGACCAGAGGCACAGCCAGGATTTTCTTAACAGGGTCTGGGAACCCAGTGTTAAAGTGAAATCATGTGAAAACTGTCCCCTAGGAAAATGATGTGCAGTGGTTTTCACAAGAAATGGGTAATTAAGAGGTCCCCAGGCCCTCCCCATTTGGCTGGGCTGGTGCTTTTGACTAATCAGATTTATATAGCTTAGCAAAGAGAAATATTAGTGATGCCCCAATGCTCATTTCTAGGATAGAATATACTGTTGTTTCACAGCCATCTAAGGCATACAGAGTCATAGAATGTGCTGATAAAAACAGCAAACATCTTTAACTAAGTACACAGATGAGTCATTTCCCACGACTTATCATCTTTTAGTGGCTTTTCTCCAAAACAAATTGTGTAGTTTATGTTACATATTCAAACATCAAAATCCACCATAGAGAAAAACTATAAGTAAAAAGTTTGTTTTGTGTCAACAGACACCTTAAGATCACTCAGGCATCATGAGCTTCTAGTAAATGTATAAGTTGACATAGCTGCCCAATAAAAAATATCTTGAATTTGGTGGCAATGTGGGGACTGTTGAATGCAACAATTCTGGTGCACATCATTTTCCTTCATTGTTTGCTTGGTACTGTGCATTGTTTTTTTCCCTTTGGTGAATTTGCTTTTATTTTTCCAAAGTGGTTTTTAGTGATGGCACATGCTGTGCATGCCTGAGCATTTGGGGTGCATGCCAAAACCACTCAGTGCACACCTGGGAATAGTGAAGTGCACACCTGAACTGTCATGAACTCTGTGGTGCACTCAGACAAGATCTTGTTGAAACCTGCCACAGTTTGCAGTCTGTGTTCCTAGGAGGAAACATTGTGTAAGAATATTGTGTTGTATATTTGTTGACTTTAAATGGTGTGTGTATTTGTGTTGTGGTTTTGAAATTTGAATGGATAAATTAGCTAGGTGGGGTCTTTTCCTGGGGTGAGATTTACTCTAGTGGCCAGGTTTTGGTGTTTGGTTTTCACAACCTTGCACAAGCCAGGCTGCAAACTATGGCAGGTGTACACCAGAGGTGCTCCAAGGCATGAGGAAGTGTGCACCAGTGCCTCATGATCATGTACTGGTACACATTTGTCAGGCTAACAGCTGATGTATACTGCAGTGTATGTAATATGACTATGCATGTATGTGTGATATGCTGTGTATGTGATATGCATGTGATAGGACTATGGTTTTCTAAAGACAGAATTTTATATATGATTTTGCATTCTGGTTCCTAAAATCACTGCACTGCAACTTTTAACAGACTGATTCAAAGTTTCAAAAAGCTGGTGCAGACATCACAGACTTTTAAGTTTTGTCTCACTGCTGTTAGAGTTCTGAGCAAGATCAGAACTTGGCATCCATTCCAAGGTTTTAAGACCCAAGGGTATTTCTCTCAAAATCCTGATTCCAACTAAAATAATTAAAAAAATTAATAGTAAAATGACCTGTGACCTGTAAAATGACCCTATTAATAATAAAATAATTAACTAAAACAATCATGCTCTGCATACTCATCCACCTGCCCAATAACAGCCATATTTATGAAGCATTTTCATGACATATTACACAACAGGGTTTTCAGTTTACCAGGATAGCAGTATCTGTTTTCCTGAATTCAGGATGTATCTGTGCAAATGCATCTGCTGACTATGCACTTTTTCAAACACTATTTTCAGTATTGCCCTAAGTCTTTTTACCACATGAGCAGCAAAGGCACCTGCCACTTCTCTTTTGCTTTCATTTTCCATTTTGTCATCCTAAACCTCAGGTCATCAAAGTTAAATTCTATCATTGGTCCTTAGTAGTCATGATCAGTCATAGGACTACTGCTGTTTTTATCAAAATCACATCAGTTCTAAGTTCTGGTGTGTTCATTCTGAGGATGCAAGATTTTTAAGGTGGATGCCATTGTTCCCCTGTTGGAGCATCAAGATTCCTAAAGGGGCCTCAAGACCCCCAGAGAAGCCACTGTAACCTCCCAAGCTAGCATTGGGCCAATGTACTTGGCATCATGACTTTTCTTAGGCATTTGCCTGGAGGGGTGTGGCCTGCACTTTGGGACACACAAAAATGTGCTTACCTTCACTCACCAGGGGAACAGTTATTGAAGAACCCAGCAGGTTTCTAAAACCTTGGGCAAAAATGAAGTGAACTAGAAAGTTGAAATCTCCAATACCTGTTTGTACACCATTTTTACATCCTTTGAGAAAATTTCAAAATTAGGTGAGGTCAGGTCACCATCCTTTTGAAACTTGAAGCAAGGCATGATTACAAATTTTAAGCTTGTGCCACTGATTGTCAAAAAAAGAGACACTGACAAATGGGAAATACTGCTCTTAACCATAACTCCCTACAAAATGTACATTCTGAATTTTTTGAGAATTGTTTGGCCTGACCTCATTTCAGTTGCAGCAAAATACTGTTTTTGGTCTTTTTGGTGGAAATTACTGGGAACAGGAGACCTTTTGGGATGAGAAGAGGGATGGGAATCAACTGATATGCTAATGATGCAACAAGCCACTGGTGAGATGTCATGGACATGAGGTGAGGTCATTTGGTTACAAAAGTGAATGCATACCAAAATGGGTATGAAATGCATTTGCCAATCATGTCTGATAATGCTTGATGGGTGTAAATTATGTGACCTTACATGACCTGATGTCATTTCAGAGGTCAGCTATCACTTGGGATGTCAAATAAGGGATGTCAAATAATTTTATTAAATGTTTTAATCCACGTAGTGGAAGGGGGTTTTGCACTAACGTGCATTGGAATGAGGGCACAAAAGTGCCCCCCTCTGACCTTCGGAAACTGCAAGAGCTAGAGACATATCATTTTATGGACAGGGTGGGGCAATAACGATTTACATTTTGTGCAATTTTCATGACCTTAGGTTAATATCTTCTAGGTCAAATGGTGCTGAAAATGTCAACTTTGGACACTTTCTCGGTTCGTGCAGGCCATTCCGTACGAATTTTCGAACAAAACGGGAAAAGGATGTTTGAGCGTTAAAACTTGGAATACGACCATGTCCATTCATTTGTCATATTGACTGGGGATTTCGAGTCGAGGTCATGTCAGGTCATTGACCTATGGCATCATTTTTTCATTCTTTGAAGATCGGATTTTGAGCAATACAGCATAGCTTGAGTGTAAATGAGAGCGCTACACGCATCTTTTGGCGTATTTTCAGCGAAGGTAGCCAACATCATTACATTTGGTCATGTCCAGCATTTAAATTTATGTATGTGTGTATGTGTGTATATGTAGATCCATGTATCAGTGTGCCAAATGTGTTTTTATTAGCATCTTTGAATGCATATTTCATACAAATTGACACGTATCAAAGAAAATCCGGACGAGATCCCAAGATATTTTACCTTGACCTTTGATGACTTTGACCTTCATTTACCCTAGTGTAAGTGTATCATTGTGCGCACACATGTTTTCTTATTAGGATCTTTGAGTGCATATTTCATACATACCAACATATTGCAGAGCAAATCTGGATCAGGGCACAAGCTGTTTGACATTGACCTTTGATGACCTTGACCCTTATTGAACTTGGTTTTGGTCTTGGTACATCCGTCACTTATGCCCGAATGAGGTCGCGTCATTGTGTTCAAATGGTAATGTTATCTAGAACTTTAGTCTTTCACAAATTTTCCATTTGTCAGCAACAGCCATTGTTTTTGCGATGTTTGTTTGACTAAAACTTCAAAAATTTTCGGCAGATTTTCGACTTTTTGCGTCAATCGACGAATTATTCAATTGTTGTAAATGTCCCAAAGTAACAGCAATCAGTTGCAATCTGTGCTCGAAATTTTCATAAACAACAGGTGGAAGGCACAAAAAGACTCCCTTCCAGTGCGCATGTTAAGACACGTTTTAAGACATATTGTCAAAATGGAAATGTAGATATTTTTGATGACAATTTTGTTTCATTTCTATGAAGCATACTGAGACATGTGATACTTTCATAGTCACTTTTTCACCATGTATACTGTATTTTCATATTTTACCTTTTTATATTTACAAAATTGCATCATAGATTAACAGTCAATTTTGTTGCAATTTTCTGCATTAACAGTCAGTTTTACTGTTATTTCGCCCTTCAACTTTGTGACAATCAACTTTGTGTTTTACTTATGCCCCTTTTCCACCTTCTTAGTTTTCCCAGCATTGTTTTTACAATGGAGTGTTACTTTGTACATGTTTATGGGGACTTGAGTGCACAGATTATATTGTTTTTATATCACTGACTGCCTGTGAGTAGACAGTCTGAGCGCTGATGGTGTAATAGATAAATAGACAAAGTATAGAGTTGGTTTCACATGCTTAGTTTTAGTGATATTAGACAAAAACAATTATTCATTTGACTTAGGTTAATCTTGCATGACTGTATTGGCCTTAACACCTCTTGTTTCGAAGGCCTTGGGCTGTTTTTATGACCTGAGACATGTTTAAATGCTTTCTTTTGTTCTGTGGCACCATGATTTTGTGAACTAGATCAACACATTTTGCATGCTATTGCTCTTGACCTGACCTGGCTGCACATTACCTGGACTTCCATGTCATTCAAGAACACTGGAGCATAATTATAGCAATCAAATGGTGTTTGTTTGACATTCATACTTTTGCCCAGTCACATGATACCAGTGTTGTAAGATCTGGTGTTATTTGACCTAGTGTGACCCTAGATGACCATAGATCACCGACATTAATCTTTTTCTGATAATAGTTGCCATATCTGATGAATCAGATGCAATGGTAGTTCCAAGAGATAAGCTTCAAGTAACTTTATTTGACTACCAGTTTTGACGTAATTCAATGTATTGTCAGTAAATATGCATTCATTCTTCATGAACATTGGAAAGTTCTTGATTGGTTTCACGTGCATGGAGGTTTGGGAAAAAAGCCATTTTAAATTGACTTTATGCCAGCCAATGTTTTTTTCTTCATTAAAGCTGCTTTAAATTAATAAAAGCTGGCTTAAATTAACTCTCAGAAAACCTACTCCCATCAAAATTCTGACAAGCTATTTATTGGCTGATGAGCTGTTCACACTCCACTTGGGTCTTAACCCTATTCCCGGAGGGCTAGACGGTATGGTCGATTCCCGGCAGGGGGGGGCGTATTCGGCCCCCCCCCGAGATCTCGAGAACTACACATCCGATTTTATTGCAACAAACGGCAATCGATTCGCCATGATGTGAACTACATTTTGATAAAAAGAAATTTTCAAAATTTTGAAATGTGTGGATATAAGGGGGCAAAAATGTCAAAATGGGGGGTACTTTTGGACTTGTTATAACTCCGTTGTTTTTGGACCGATTTCGATGAAACTGGCATGAATCGAGAGATTATGGATGGGGCTTTTACCATGGGTACACAGAGCTAAAAATTTGGGAAAATTCATGGGCGTTCACAGGGTTTCAAAAATAGGAGGATGAATTTTCTAACAGATCAATGAACAATAGAGGCAGAAACACTTTTTTGGCTTCTGCTAGTCATGTTATGTTACAGAAGTACAAATTGCATCACATTGTTTGTATAATGTTAGCATAGGCGGTGCCAGGGACATGAAAAAGGGGAAACTGTCAATGTAACTCGTTCTTCAGATCAACCTGTGACCTTTGACCTTAAACGACCTCCAGTGACCTTGGAGTCACTTGGAATGATCTCGTGTGCATTCAGTATTGTCTGTAAACGTTTTCAATCATTTCAATTCACTCTATTTCAAAAAGCTCATTTTATGGCTGTTGCGGTAAAGGGTACGCGCACTGACATTTTAGGTCATAGCTCAGTGACCCGACCTGATATCAAACTGAAACTTGGTACACAAGTAGAGGGCACCCTTCTACGTAATATATATTCCAGGTTTGGCATTCGAAAAAAGCGCCAAAATTATTGCAAAAAAAAACAAATATTGACTTAACCTTGACCTGGCCTTGTAAAGTGACCTCAGATGAACCAAATTATATCTGCGCATTGCCCAGCTATTTAGCTATACATCCATATAAAGTTTTAGGTTCTATCTTAAAAACCCGGTTTTTGGCAGACATTTTCCTTTTACCCTGAACATGGCCAGAAATGACGGAGGTGCCTCCCAAAAACGTTGCCTGGCTCCGCCCCTGAGCAAAATAGAATTTTGAATTTTTTTTCACGGCGCGTAGAAATAATAGCTAGGAAAAGCCACCGAGTTTCGTGAAGCTGCGTTAAAAAGGCTGGAATTGGCAAGCAAAAAACCCGAGGGGGGCGGATTCAGCCCCCCCTGCCGGGAATAGGGTTAAGGAAGGTGTGCGTTTTTTTTTTTGCACTTTATTGTCTTTTTTGTTGTTTTTTTACATATTTGAGCCTGAAACAATTTTAGTATATATGTTAAGTTCAACACTGGCCTTATGACGATCCATTTCTGGGAATTTTTTTCTGGGTGCAAAGTCTTTACTGCAGTGTAGTAACAATGTAGCAGCAGTGAAACATAAACAGATATTCCACCTGTGTGACAAACAACGCCTCATTGCATGCAAAACAGTCTGGAACCAAAAGTACATGTTGTGATAGGTGATGATAGATTCAGTCCTGCAGAGATTGGGTAGGTAACCACATATGCAGGCAGGTGAATGAACTAGAGGTAGGTAGAAGTCTGGTACTCTGGAAGAGTTGCTAGTCTAGCACTCTGCCTTTTTGGCTGTTTGGCCTAAGCTTTTCATCTCAAATAGCCATAGCTGTTGTAGTTAAACCTGTTGGCATCATATATCCTGCATACCCACCTAAGCATTCTTGTTTTTTGTTCTTTCTTTTTCTTCCAAACACTTTTCCTTTTTAGGCAGGAGATGACTGTCAGTTTGTAGTGATGCCATTTCTCTCCCATTCAGATTTTAGGAACTGGATTTCCACCTACTCAAAGGTGCACCTTCCCAGCACCTAACAAGACCAGGAATGTGATTAATGGATTCACTTACCTCTCACCGATAGCATTACATTCTGAAAACGATTGCATTCCCACATTCCTTTGTCTCAGCATTTCTGCTTGAATGTGACTGATGCCATGGATGCTTAAGTTGAGGTTATGATTGATGTAGTGTTAGACTTCCGTTTTAAAAATAATAATGTTGGTCTTTATCAGCCATTTCCAAAGCAGTGTGACCTATTCGTAATAGGTTATTTTATGATGTTGTGACAAGAAACAGTAAGTGACTAAAGCTGAATTGTCTGGTTTAAACCACTAGGTGATTAAATTGATTTAGACCTCATGGTTTAAACTGGTTTTAACCAGGCAGTGGCTGAAATCTGCCAACCATTATCTCATCTCCATAGCTGTCATAGTTCCAGAGGTCCTAGGGGTTTTGGAGGACTTCATATATATATATATATATATATATATATATATATATATATATATAAATAAAACAATGTCCATAACATATCAGAATGATTGTGCTTAACTGGCATACTCACAGGTGCCCAAATCGCCTCTGCTTACCCAAAGAAAGTCCTCCAAAACCCCTAGGACCTCAAGACCTGCTTTTTGGAAGGGACATATGGGCATATGAGACATATATCGCCAATCCCGGCCTTGAAATCATGCGTAATTATTTCTCATTGAAGTGCTCCATTGCTGCTGTCGCCAAATGATGCATTAGGACGATTCCAGCTATGTACTTATCGGATGTAACAACTTGAAGGACGTGGATTTGTGGCGTTTAACGGCACCTAAGGTGTCTGGTTGCATAACAGGTAAGATAACTGGAAAAGAAGACAAGCTGATGTCAAATAAAGGGGGCATCTTTTAGTAGTACTGCTCAAAGCAGTTAAATGGGAATGCCTATCTGTCTGTTAAAGAAAAAGAAAACATTACAAACAGGAGTCATGCGAAAAAGTACCAAGCCAAATTTCCTCAAAATATATACATCCCTTCCATCCAAGGAATACATAAAGACTTCACAGTTGAGTGACAAGATTGAATTGATGCAAAATTGGGAACTTCATAATGATCTCTTGAAACAGAAAGACATCAAGGTCATCAAAGGTCAAGGTTACGGACTTGGTCAAATTTGACATCCTCATCATCGTGATAATGGCCCATTTGACATGGAGATTCTATGAAAGATACTTTCAGAGAGCTTTGGGCACAAACAAAACTATGAAATATCCCTAATTGATGTGCACGTGCAATATTGAATATTCTGTAATTTAAAGCACACCTACCATGAGCACGCGAGTGACCTCCATCTCGCCCATGTGGATGACCAGTCAGTTGGCCAGTGTTACACATTTGCACAGAACATTGCACAATGTTTCAAAGGCCTGTCAATTACCCCTAATTTCTATGTATGTAGGTATTCATGCCATTGATGTATCACATTATGTTTGCCATTGCTAGGCCATATTTTGCTTAACAACATCTGTCAAAAGACAACTGTCGGAAACAAATACTCGAGTACGTAGCAGATTACCTTTTCATTTGCAATACCATTCCCACAACAGCAGCCAGTACAATACTGTTCCCTCTCAGCCATAATTTGCTTTGAACATATTCACAACAAGAAAGCCACATTAATACATTAATACAACACTTAATTCTCACAGTAGAAACAGTGCTGTGGCAGTTATGTACCTTCCGTTATTAGCGGATAAACATTTAAAACAGGAATAACGTAGTGACTGTATATATCATGCAGTCTGTTGAGATATTGGCATAATTGCTAAAGCAAAGTGCATGTTAAATAATTTATGTCTCATTTTGTTATATAATTTACTGATGTTACCTTATATCATGTTGTGCTTTCATCCAAGGCCGGAATTGATCGTAGCCATCAAGAAATTAGTTAATATGAAAAGAAAAAATGTACCCATCATTAATAACATCAAAAAAGAGTAGTAGCATCATTGATAACATTCAGAAAAGAAAGGCATGCATCATTGATAACATCCGAAAAAGAATGGAATGCGTTGTTGGTAAGGCCCATCACCGAGCCTTCAGTAGGTAAAAATACAAGGATTACTAGCACTGGAAGACATAGTGATTCACATAGTTCATAACTGCCTAAATGGGAGATTGCCAGAAGCATATTCAGATACCTTTCAGCTTCATCAAAATGTCAGACACAAATCAGAATATTGATTTTTTAAGTCTCACAGCTATAACAAACTATAAAGTTTTGCTGTCTCCATACAGGGTTCCTCAAGCATGGAATACTATGGTAGCAAGCTGCATACCAAATGTTGCTGATGTACCTACTTCTAAAGTCTTTTAGAAAGTAATGAAGGAAATATTCATTGACAACTATCAGTCTTGGATACTGACCTAATGGCGAACGTAAATGGGGTATTCGCCTTTTGAAGGGTGCGCTAGAGATGCTGACATAGGTGATACCCATTTCTTTCAACATTGTTCGTGCGGTTTTTCTCAGGTCTTTTCAAATTGGAAGTTTTCTTTGGTTAGCTTTTGAGGCTTGGTGTTGTTTTTGCGTTTTAATCAGATCATTACTTTTCAGCCATTAACGTTGTTTCTTCAGCTGGGCAATGCTTTGTTTTCAGAAAATATGGGAGGGAAGTGAGACAAGACTCCGGCCTGTACTTCTGTCTACGTCGTGGCTACAAAATTATTATCCTAAGCTTTCACTATTTGTGCATTGTCCCTAGGCTACTACTGCGTTTCTTTCCATAAAAAAGTACAAATGTGAGCGTGGTATCTTAATTCTGTAGTCAGGAAAGCATTAGGTTGTCATTATTACTAATGGTGGGAAATTAATGAGCATGGAGAAATGCATGGAATGTCATGTTAATATATGTATGAGTTGTGAAGGATGTTTTTTGTATTTGCAATACAGTGTAGCTATTTTTATGATGCCTTTATTCTTGAAAGGTAAGCCTCTTGGTGTATATGAACACCAAAAGAAAAGAATGGTTTTCCTATGTCAAGGCCTTTCATGGGCAATGATAGAATCGTGGAATCCATTAAAACTCACATGATACATATGCTTCATGCTGTGAACACATAAACCAGCATACTGGTTTTGGCTATGCTGACATACTTTTCTTGTTTCAGAGAAAAAATCCCCAACTGCAAGGTGAGCCACAGTGATCCGTGGTCGTTTCAAATCCCACTGGTGTGCTTCTGTGCAGATAATGACCTTATAATTGAGGTACACCAGATGGTTTGGCATCATGGAGGATGATATATATTTCACTTTGTTGTGATTTGCTTTATAACTGTATAATGTGTATAGCTGTTCTTAATGCTGTAATTCGTTCTGAATGTAGTTCGCACTTAGTTGGGTGCAACTTTATGTCTTTTCATACAGGTAATGCTTCGAAGGAAGATGTAGGTGAGCCGGAAGAGCACTATGGTGCTTGGCGTTCGCAGCAGCACGGCTACAGCGCAGCCATGTCGGCCGTTACGTCTGCCGACCCGTATCTCTCCAGTTACTATGGCAATGCAGCTAGCTACCCGCCCTACCAGGCGTTCGGCGTCGGCGACGGCGCGTGGTCCAGCGGCGGCGACCACCTGGCCTTCATGGGCGGCTACGGCCAGCAGGTGCAGCCAGACAGTTACAGCGTGGATGGCATGTTCGGTGGCCAGGGATTCGGCGGCTTCGGCCAGCCGGGATTCAACTACGGCCCGTTCCACGGCAGTGGCGACTACTCGGCCTGGGGTAGCGGCGTCGGTCGCAAGTACGACTATTACCGCGGCGACCCGGCCGCCTACGGCGCCGACGAGCGCACAGTCAAACAGGTGGAGCAGGGCATGCAGGGACTCAGCATGGACGCCAAGCACGAGGCGTACGGTGGTCCAGCCGAGCCGACGCTGCCCAGCGGACCGCAGAAAAAGTCTTGGGCAAGCATCGCCAGCCAGCCAGCCAAACCGATCTCGCTGCCCAAGAAAAAGCCGGTATCGGTGCCGGCTGGAGGCTGTGGCGGTGCAGGCGGTGGCGGCGGTGGCAGTGGCGGCGGTGGTGCCAGTGGCAATGGTAACGGGGCCATGGGCGGCGGGGGAGGGACAGGCGGCAGTGGTGGTGTAGACAGTGGCGGGAGGGACGCGATAGGCGTGTGGGACGGTAAAAACGGTGCCGGCGTCCCGTCGGCGCCGGCTCGGCCGGCGTGGCTGGCACCGCGGGGCCGCTGCCTGCCGTTGCAGGGCGGACATCCGCCGCCGACGCCGCCGCAGCCGGCGCCGGTGCCGCCCTCGCACCCCGTGCTGGATGAACTGCGAGATCGTAACGAGTACAACCCTAAGGAGTTCGACCTGAACGCGAAGAACGCGCGCTTCTTCGTGATCAAGTCTTACTCGGAAGACGACATCCACCGGTCGATCAAGTACGAGATTTGGTGCAGCACCGAGCATGGCAACAAGCGGCTAGACGCTGCCAGTCGGGAGCGGGACGGCAAGGGGCCCATCTACCTGTTGTTTTCCGTCAACGGCAGCGGACACTTCTGCGGCATGGCACAGATGCTCTCCCCATTGGACTACAGTGCTACGTCGTCAGTCTGGGCGCAGGATAAGTGGAAGGGACAGTTCAAAGTGAAGTGGATTTATGTGAAAGATGTGCCCAATTCGCAGTTGCGGCACATCCGGCTAGAGAACAACGAAAACAAGCCGGTGACGAACTCGCGCGATACGCAGGAGGTTCCTCCGGATAAGGGCAGGCAGGTGCTGAAGATCATGCATTCGTACGGACACCGCACTTCCATTTTCGATGACTTCGTCCACTACGAGCAGCGTCAGGAGGAGGAGAGTCGCAAATTGCCGCAGCGCCAGTCGGCCAAGGTAAGAAAGGTGCGTGGACAAAAGCTGCCCTATGAGTTTCATCTGTTTGAGTTTCATTTGTTTCCTCTGCCGCTCCTGTCCAGATTTGTGCTCGATTCCGATTGGAATCCTAAGCTGGCCTGGATTTGAAAAATTTGGCTTGACTCGCCTACCTAAATATCCACAATAACTTGTACTTTAAATTGATATTGCGCATCTCAGCTCGATTCAGAGTTGTGTTGAATGCACTTGAACTTTATCATTTCTAGAGAGCAGTAATATATTTTTGCACTTGGTTCTTGTTGCCATTTTTTGTGATGACGGTCACGGGTATTTACGCTCAAGTTGTCATTGCACCAGGCTGTGAGCAACTCATCATTGGCTGTCTTGAACCTACTCCAGTTCTAACGTAAAGTCTTATTTTGAACGATATCTGCTTGGGTTAAGCCGAAAAAGTGCTTTTAACTTTTTTGTTAATTCAGTTCCTGAAAAAACTACTCCTATTTTTGAAACTCTGTGAACGCCTATGAATTTTCTCAAAATTCCAGATGTATGCACCATTGGTAAATGTCCCGTCCATAATCTCGATTCATGCCATTTTGGTCGAAATCGGCCCATAAACAACGGATTTATAACAAGTCCAAAATTATCCCTCATTTTAACATTTTTGCCCCATCCCCGTAGCCCCTTCAGAATTTCTAAAGCTTTTTTTTTAAAAATGTAGTTTACGTCATGGCAAACCGTTTGTTGCCGTTTGTTGCGATGAAATGGGATGTGTAGTTCTCGAGATCTCGGAGGGGGGCCGAATCCGCTGCCCCCTCCCTGCCGGGTATCGGCCATACCGTCTAACCTTCCGGGAATAGGGTTAAGACATTTTTTTTTGTATGTTTGACATGTTTTACATAATACTTGACTTAGAAGGACAGAACACACAGCGCTGTTTCTGCATCTTGGCTTGTTCTTGGGCTTGCTGTTTCTCACGTCATTTGCATACGTAATAATGCCCTCTGACCCGCGGCCTGGGGTCAAGTCGCGTTTCATGCCGAATTTTCAGACCCGCAACCGAGTACAGTTCCTCGGCGTACAGTCCCAGAATGTCTCTTGGTAATCATATGCTTTTCAGAAGCATATGTATATATATGTTTCTATACCCATATAACGGTGCCAATATACTTTCCTTCCGTACAGCTTTTCCGTCCCATTCCTCTTATTTTTTGGCCAGAAAATGAGAACACTTGACGTCGCTAAATAACTTCTGGCCATATACTAGGATTTTGCACAGCGGCTGTGTCCGCTGCCCGGTATCTGAGTGACTTATGTGAAAAATCCTGTGGGGCACGGGCCTCATGATGTGTCACAGGGTATGAGTATTACATGGTATTAGGGTATTACATAAGGGTCTTACGTAATCCGATATTACGGAATTTTATGCTTTGCCGAGCCTGATCAGTGATAACGTGGCAGATCATACGGCAGTCACCAGAAATGCCCGACGGATAGGCGTTGGCCCAGGCTTGGCCTTCATCTAGGCCAGTCTTGTTTGACTTTAATAGAAAAGTTGCAAATTTCATATGCGTGGCAGACACATTTAGGACGTGTTCCAGCGAGGCACATGTTTATACATCTAGGAAAAACGAGACTACTCTTAAAAAAAAGTGTTTTTCCTCCATTTTCCGCTCCCACTGAAATTGCAAAAGGTGGCTTCAAGTACATTTTCTCATCACCACGTAGGTATGTAGGTAAATGCGGCTTTCTTTTTGCTGTTAAACCCCTTTTGAGCCACGCAAAATCCGTGACTATGCAAGTTTTCCGCCAAAAATATCAGCAGGGCAATTTGACGCAAGATGACCCCTGGTGACCTTAATATTGACGTTATTTAAACAGCTCTGGGTTCTCTCTTTTAATTTGGCCGAAGGCTTTCCAACGGTATATTTTGTTTTTACTTTTTCGTGTGCATTATAATTCTCAAGATCTTGGGGAAGGGTTCTCATGACCCCCGGCCCGGCGAAGGTGGATCTGGAGGTCGCCCAGGCGAGTGTTAAAGAAACATCTGGCATCTGCGAAATTTTCAGTAATTGAATTCAAAATCCTAGCCCACCCAGTTTTGAAATATGATGGTATTGCGTTGGTGGTCGATGTATGCTGGACAGCTCCGTCGTATTTGATTTCGGTCGCTGTTTTTTTCATGATTTAATATTTTCACGGTAAAGAAGCTCCCGGATATGGGTGGACGACAAAACTCCTGCTAGAAGTAGCCCGCTAGCTGGTGGCAGAGCTCTGTATCTGAAGAGTTCTGAAGAATTCAGTGCCCCCGAACACCCGACCATTATTTTGTTCACGTAAAAGTAGTTCCGGTGTCGAGGCAGCTTTCGGCACATTTTCCACACGGATATGTCAGAACATGATTCAAATGAATTACGGGCAATAATGTATTATTCGTTTATTGTATTTGTTGCTATTTATTAGTACTCATATACTCACCATAGGTTTGAGTAGTAGTTCACACGGTCTTGGCAGAGTGGAACAGCCTGTCCTGTGGGCACTGGGCGCTTCCATTGTGAGTTCAGGGCGGCAGTCGCCAGCGGAGAACCTAAGCTGCGAATTAAGTTTGACCTGCTTACTTTTATTCAGTTGTAATGCGTACCTTGTCTGGCCCACGCGTGTCTTTTTGCTTTTTGCGTTTTAGCGGTGATTTTTGTGCTTCTGTATGGCGTGATGTCCTGAAACAGCAGTGTTAGCACGGATGAACACTTTAATAAAATAAACGAAACGAAACGAATCGGCGGCCATCGCGGATTATTTCATAAACATCCACGTTTCATCTTAACCGCATTGTGACAAACTAAACGATGGACATTGAGTTTTAATATGGGGCATATTGTGCTCCGCATAAGGACCTGCGTCCGTTAGTTTTCACCATTCACTGCGTACCTATTGATTTAATCGAATGTGATTTTGTATGTGATCATTTCAGTTTATTTATCAGGTTTCTCAGTCATGGTCAGAATAGGGAAAAACGTGTTTCCCGCTGGAATAAATTGATGAATACTGTGTGGCACGCCAGAGTATGCAGAGCCTGGGAGGCTTACGCTGGCCGTGCGCTAGCAACATTGGGCTTCTGGTCGCATGGCCGAACGACGGAAATACGCGCCGAATCTCGAGACACCGTCCCACTGGTCTCTTCGGCGCGCCGAGAGAATTACTTGTGGCTAATACATAAATACCCTATGTAATGAGAGTCAGCAAATAAGCAACCCTTTTCTTGTAATTGATTAACATTACGTTTAGCAAAAAGAAGAATTCGTTGTAATTGCTCTGCATTCTGCATATTTGGGTGCAGTTCCAAGAAAACAACATGTAAAATGGAGTAGTGCATCAGTTGGAAGTTGTTGAACTTCATTTCATTTATTGCACACGAGCCTCCTCGTGTAACCGGGGCTATTACGCACATGGAAAAATAGCGCGATGGGGTGAAAGACAAACGTTTAAATACAACGAAGGTGCTATCAGGAGTCAGGACAGGATATGGAGGTAGAGGATGAGGATAGGACAGCAGGTGCCCAGCCAGGCATTGCAGTCGATGAGGCGCTGCTCCCAGGCACAGGACATCTGTTGAGAGGAACGTGAGGATAAGGATACTTTAGAATGCTGCAATGGCTGAAAACCGACGTAAGCCGCTCGGATCGAAATGTAGTCGACTACTCTGTGGTTGTTTACTTGGTGTTATGAAGCTTGAGGCCTTAGACCAAGTACTTGTACTTGAAACAATAGTTTTACTTTTTGCGATGTAAAAAACTAGCTTCCACTGCTCCGATCTAAATAAAACGTACACCAGTGGATTTCTGTGGTGCTTTTTATTTGGTCTCTAAAATCATAAAAAGACCGGTCAGGTACTTAGTACTTGAAACAGTACTTGGAATCTGCTGCATTGCCTGAAAACCATCTTTCAGTCTGGCGCAACAAAGTCCAGCTTCCACGTTCCAGCCTACAGTTTGGTACAATATAGCTCAAAAACATTTTGGAACGTTGGACAAACATTGGAACATTTAGTTATACAGAGCACGTCACGTGCTTTCATGTGCGCTAAACCTTTTGTCTTCAGTACGGGGTGCGCTGCAGTGTGCAAAGGGATGTCACGGAATCACGCATGTGGCGTCACTTGGAGTAAATTTCGACCAAACGTGAGAATTCTTCTCGCCGGTCATGAGAGGAAACTTAAGGACACTTTGATTCGGCAATATTTGTTAACCTATGGTCATGGGACAAACCAATGGTCATGGGACACCGCTGTAAGGCCGCAGACCTTGCAGCGACGCCCAGTTTTGGAAACCACTCAGTTGATTTTCATGAAAATGTCACTGGTAGATTCGTGATCGGAAATTTTCACCGTTCATCAGTGGGTGACCTCAGATCATCATCTTGGCAATGAAATTGCCAAAGGACCACTTTTTAGCAATGCAGCAACACTCGGTCTCAGAAACGGCTCGACGAAGTACAGGTACAAAGGATATAATTGACTTCAAGCTTACGCGGAGCGATTTGATCTGTCTGTCTGGTTGTCTAGTTGCCCAGTTGATAACAGCGTTATTCAGCATACTGCGGCCATGATCCTCGGAATCCTCCAGATCCATTCATGATCATTCAAATTAGAATCACGGGATTATTGATGAAGATACTTCGTTGTCCAGTTTTGAGCGTGACTGTACAACGACTGCGGCCGATTCCGCAGCCACTCCAGATTTAAACCCCCCCCCCCCTCCCCCTCCGCAGCCGCAGCCGTACAAGCGTGCATCGCAACAAGTGTTTGCCGCCGAACGGACGGGCAGTTGAACCGGTACTTTTCAGTTCAGCGCCGAAAAGCTGAGCGCGCCGACCGGCGCATTCCATCGTTCAGCGTCTGATGAACGTTTTCCATTGGCACCGTGTTACATTCCGTCGTTCGGCCCTTCGGCGAGACGTCAAATATTGTGAGAGTAGGGCCGGCTTTACGATCACGGTGCATCGAGCCTACGTCACAACAGCGGCCTCGCCAGCATGAAGCGACAGTCACAGACCTACATTGGATACGGCAGGGGTGACATCAGCTTGTAATGGGCGTAATCAGGGCAGTGGCAAACCTAAGGGGTGAACAGGAATTTAAGTGGCACTTCCAGATGAAACGTACTTTTCGACAGCTTATATCTGTTACCATCTGCATGTTTGCTGCCGTTGTGTGTTGTCTGTCATGTGTTGTATTACTGGCCAGCGTGATATTTTCAGCTGTGTGCTCAGGTAAGACGGACAGCGCTCTCTGTCGCTCGGCGCAGTAATCTGGATGCACCATTTGTGGTCAATTGGTGACGCACCGGTTTGTGGTGATTTGGCAGACCGAGGACGAGTCGTCGGGGGGCCGCGGTGACCGGAGCCGAGGCAGAAGCCGCCGCACTTGAACAGACCCAGACGCTGCCCGCCGGTGATGACGCACGGGCGCTGGCGTCAGGCCGCGTCGTCACCGGTGGCCGAAGCCGTCTGAGCGACGTCCTCAGCGGCGGCGGCGGCGGCGGCGGCGGCGGCGCAACCTGCCTCAGAGACGGACGTCAAGTCACACTGGCTGGTCGAATGCGTCGTTTGGTATGACTGGAGGGGACCTGTTCCGGCGGTGCTGGTGCGGCGTCAAGTGTATGTGGTTCGTACCGCCGTATGAAATCGCTGCCCCGGGGCGATGGAGGTGTAACATGGGACCGCCCGTCGAGCAACATAATGGACTTCAACAAATTGGTGGCATTCGTGTATGTAGTGCTTGCGCGTTTGTGACAACAGATGGATGGTTTCAAACTGCGGAAGCCTCACGCGCTTGATCTGTCGTAATTTCGCCGTCGAGCAGCATTATGGACTTCAACAAATTGGTGTCATTTGTGTGTATATTGCGTGTGCGTTTATGACAACAGATGGATGGCTTCAAACTGCGGAAGCCTCACGCGCTTGATTTGTCGTAATTTGGCCGTCGAGCAACATTACGGACGTCATCAAATTGTTGGCATTCGTGTATGAAGTGCGTGCGCGTTTGTGACAGCAAATGGGTGCTATCCGGCTGCTGTAGCTTCACTCGCTTGATTTGTTGTAATTTCGCTAACATTACACGTATCTGTTCGCCATTTCATGTCAGTACGCCATACCAGATGTGATGGACCTATTGTGGTACGTTACTTACTTTTCCATTGCTGTTAGCTGCTCTGTCCCGGGTGTGCTTCGATGATAGAAGCAACAAATTCCAGTGTCATTGTTTCATCCGCATTAACACATGGTGTTGTGGTAATGCGAATGAAAACCAATGAATTCCTGTCGGCTGACTTTCCTGATTCCACATCACGTGCTAGCGTCAGGTGTTAGCTGCACAGGTGTACATGGGAGGCGGACGTCCGCCGGTGCGGAAGACCTGCATCTGAGGCATATGGGAAGACAGCAACAGTACAGAGACCTATCGTCGAGATGTGGGGAAATATAACTAGTTTATACTGGTTCACCGCCTCTGACAGTGACCCAGCTACCCATACAAACAGTCGTGGACTCAGCACGCGGTGCCTTCGCATCCCTCCATATGGTGTTGTGTTTAAATAATACGATATTGCAGAAATTAAAGAAAAATGAAAACTCAAAGAAAGCAAACAGCCAAAATTTTGCTGAACCAGTGAATGATTCTCTAAAGGACTTGAACTTTCAACATACAAGCACTTTGATATGAGCATCGATCGTGGTTCATAGTAGCAGTTACGAGCATGCGTTCCTCAGAGATTAGAGGCTTCTAGTTCCCTGGTCTGCGTCACTGACGACGACAATGCAGTTGTGGAAGGGTGGCGCATCCAGGGACCGTTCGCGTAGGACAATAATACATATAATCGTTGACTAAGTAAAGACAAACTAACGCGTTACACGGTTGGTCTGGGCTCAAAATCGGAGCTTGATCGCATGCAGAACTGTGCACAGGATATCTGACTTGTGTCACCTTTCTGATGGCACTGCCCTTCCTGTGCTGTATCTACTTTCCTATTTTTCCCGGTGCCTCCGCTTTATTTTGCTTGCCCTTTGCCGTGTCCTGCCCTTTGCCTGGTCCGTTGTCTTGCTTTTCCTTGTCCTTGTCTTTCCCTTCTTTTTGCCTTGCCGTGCCCTTCATCCTGACATGCTCTCTGCCTTGCCCTGCCATCTGTCATGCCCTGCCCTCTGGCTTGCCCAGATGTCTGCCTTGCTTTGCCCTCTGTTTTCCCTGTCATCTGGCTGGCTTTGCCCTCTGCCTTATTCTGTCCTCTGCCTTATCTTGCCGTCTGCTTTGCCCAACCCTCTGTCACACCCTACCCTCTGGCTTGCCCTGCCCTCTGCCTTGCCTTTTTCTCTGTTGCCCTCCCTCTGCCATGCCCTGCTCTCTGGCTTTCCCTGATGTTTGCCTGTCCTACTCTCTGCCTTGCCCTTCCCTCTGCCTTGCGTACCCTCTGCCTTGCTATGCCCTCTGCCTTGCCTTGCCCTCTGCCATGCCCTGCTCCCTGGCTCTCCCTGACGTTTGCCTGCCCAGCTCTCTGCCTTGCCCTTCCCTCTGCCCTTGCCCCGCCCTGTGGCTTGTCCTGCCGTCTCCCTGCCTTGCCATCGCCTTGCCCTGCTCATTGCCCTGCCCTCTGCATTGCCATGCCGTCCGCACTGCCTGCCTTGCCATGCCCTCTGCCTTGCCTTGCCCTGTGAAATGCCCTGTATTTTGCCGTACCTGTCCCTCTTCCCTGCCTTGCCTTTTGCCTTGCTATACCCTCTGCATTGCCCTTCCTTCGGCCTTGCCCTGTTCTCTGCCTCACTGTCTTGCATTGATATCTGCCCTGTCGTGCTTTCTGTGTTTCTGTGTCCTCTGCTTCACTATGCTTTACTCAGAAGGGTACCTAGCAGGGGTGCGGGGACAGTTTCAAAGTTTGGAGTCCACCTTGGAAATTAGCGAGGTGACCAAGGGTACATGCCGACGCTCGGTAGCTCCGCCCCTTCTTTATTTCTCTCTTCTCTCCTTTATGTCCTCTTTCTCTCATCTCAAGAGGTCCTTGCCAATACTACACCAACAAATGCATATCGTTACGCAGAAATTCCCTGGACTATAAGTCGCAATGTTTGGAATTTCGCCCGGTTAGGTTTCCGCCCGAGTTCCGTGCTTGCAGTGTAACTAAACAGAATGTTAACAGCTTCAGCGGCTTCCTTAGCTAGCCCACGCGACAGACAACGTTATGAAGGTGAAATAGTCCATTATTCATAAAGAATGCTTAAAAAGGATATGATAGCACTTCATCAAAATCTGAATGTTGTATGCCAAGACATTCCGCTTACTAGGAGCTCGAACAAAACGAACGACTGCCATTCGTGGATACTGTGGTACATCGAGCTGACAACAAACTCAAAACAAGAGTATACAGGAAACCAACATCAAACATTCCCAAGATATGGATGTAACCACCCAACAGACATGAAATTCTGACCTCTAAAATGCCTTGCAAACTGGACTCATAACCCGAATTACCAAACCATGCAAATTGCCAAAGTTACTGTCTGGTGCAAGCACCTATTTCCTACGATACCAGATACTGCTGGTTTCGGTCGTCGCGACTACACCTACCACTGCTTCGGTACAGTCGACTGAAATTAGTGACACAGACCTCTCATTTGCTTCGTAATAAATCCCTGTGAGTGAAAACTCATTACAGCGCCGCAATAAGAAAGATTTGAGACTAGATCCTGGACAAAAAAATCCCTGTCGAATGGCTGTCCTAGAACAGTTCATGGGAAAGGTAATGATTAAAACTGGGGACTCGAACCAGGGATGTCAATCTACATTCTTTTGAGAGGGCCCTGGCCCACCCAATGTTGATTTGGGCCCACCCAATGTTGGCTCGGGCCTACCCAATACTTTCTGCCGGTTTGGAAGGGAAATGGGTAATAATAGCGAAAATCGGCCGCAGTAGATAAGAGATAGGCAGGAAGTAAAGAATAAAGTCTAAAGCGATGTATCTGTCTATCTTTCAATCTTCCATACATGTATACATATATACATATATATAACATATAATATATATATATATATATAAATTGCACGTATCCCCATGTATATGTATACATGGGGATAAGTGCAATTTTTTATTTCTTAAACAGTTAAAAAAACAAATTACCGGCATTCAAAATAAAGTGGGCTAAATCCGTTGAGAAATCCACATTTGGGAGGGGGTGGGTTGTTGGGCCCTTGGTTCGGCCCCCAGATCATTTATTGCAATCGACTCCCCTGATTCGAGCGCATTTTGGGATTCAGGTGTTATGGGGGGTGGGGGCAGATACGCATTCGGATCCAATGAGAGATTCGAAAAGATTCGAATCTGCATGGAAATACCGAAATTTTAACGTCTTGTTCTTCCCACTTTGAAACTGATTTCATTGGCCTCTGGCTGACACTGTACTCAGCGCTTCTGTCAGTGGCGCATTTCTAACTTGGTCAAAAATGGAGGGGAGGGAGACATTGGTACCAGTCTGTGTATGTGTCAAAGTTTTGGTTTTTGATGAGGCATGGGAAAAGTATATGACAAGTGCGCATGGTACCGCTACCTTGGCATGGTACCGGGCTAACCAAAAGGTTATTGTCTGAGCCGCTACAAAGGTTGCCTTTCTTTCGCTCCCACAGCGAACTAGCGACACGTGGTGGTGGCGGAGTAAAACCAGTAACCACAGCAGTTGGATCCGGCAATTACTATTTAAAAACAATAAAACGCAAGAAGGGCGACTGAGATCGACGCGCCTATACGTGCTGCATTTAGTTTATTTCAAGATAGTCTGAACCTAGAACATATTTCAATGCATTTATTTGCATATTGAAATGATGGGTTTCAAGATTTGACTGTGAATTTTATTCTTCAGATCCTGATTTTCAGTGTTCGATACTCGTTTTCAGTATTCGGGGATTCGCGAGATTCGAATCTATTTGAATCCTGCGAATACGAATCTCCATCTCCAGTAATGAAGCGAAAGACAGCTCTACCAGCCCACGGAGGTACTACCGGCACAACAGAAACACTGGCCGCAACAAGACGAATGCACATCTCCATTCCGTAAGTCAAAAGTGTGAGTAAAGCTATATCCAGGCTCCTCCGGCCACATGGCATATGGGCGGCACGCCGTTCGAGCAGTTTGCGTGATCGATACGTCAAGCCTTAACATCTCATGCCTCGAGGAGAGGTAAAGGGCGCTGTGTGCAAGTTTTCTTGCCAGTGCGGCAGCAGCTACGTTGGGTAAGACTGGTCGGCCTGTCAGTGTACACCTGAAAGACCACCCTGTGGACTTGAAGTTCGGGCGCCTGGACATCCGCGCTCAGTGGTTGTTGAATTCTTTATTGCGTTGGTTTTGTTGCAATGCGATGTGTGCTGTTGTGCTTTTGAGCGAGATGAATATTGAAGAATGGTTTATAACGCATAGATATCTTAGAAAAGCATGCACTTCGGTCGACATTTTTCGTGCCTGAACGCAACTAATTCTGGAATAATTTTGTCTCCGAGTACATAGAAAATGTCGAGGAAAATTAACGCCATCAGCGACCGCCTCTGGACAATGCAGATAACTTGTACGAGTTAGGCATAAAAATACCGTTAATATGAGGACAAAAACCAATTAAGAAGAAAGTACGCGGCGCATAGCTGGAATCACGATTTTCGGTGACTTGAACGTCGTTGTAATGTGGCGTACTCAGCCGCTCAGGCCATTTAATCCATCTTACAAGGTCTGCCTGCCCGTTTCATCCATTGAGCAAGGTCAATATGCGTGATATTTTAACGCGCATTTTTGCTGCGCACTTATATGTCTGAAATTATCGCATGACGTAACTGTACGATCGGTACGTACTGTCGCGCATTAAAAGCCGCTCACAGCGTCAGTTTCACGTCATGCATATCTCTACTGTTACATACTATACGGGGACTTTGGGTAACAACGGACGGTGAGTAATTTCAGACACCCTCATTTCTTCGCCACGGTTAGACTCGCATCCACTCACTTTTTTGGGACAATGGAGAGCACCCAAATTCCATTTTTGCCGCGTTGCGCATACGAGGAATTTCAGGTCTGCGGCGAATATTTTTTGTCCAGATTCCCAGTTCCTGTTTTTAAAATTACTGATTTTTTTGTCACCTGGCATTCAACAATCCACAAGTAAGAATGTGCGCAATTACCATATTACACCCTATTCGTGCATTTACTTCATCTTAAAAATGGCTGCAAATGGCTGAAACCGTCTGCCTCGCCATCATCCCACACCTTGTAAGGCACTGCCTTTCTGACAACATTGGACACCGTCCGATAATACCTGGATACCCGAAACCTGTGCTGTAATATGTGCAACAAAATACATTTTTATTAAAATAATTTCCTTTCAAAAATGCGCGGTAGCCCGTATGGGGAGTCGGAGAATATCATACGCGTATCTAAAAACAGCTGTCATTAATTTCCAGATAGCCGCAAATCAACCAAAGGACATTCAAATAAAAGACCAACTCCAAATCTAAAATGCGACCGCCTTATTTGCTGCTATGAGCACTCGTTTAGCTGTATTCATATGTTTATAATGAATTTTGAATGTGGATAATTCCGGACACCGCTCGGTAATTTCAGACGGCCGCTCAGGTCTACCCGATCCATGTCTGAAGCAAGCGGCGCTAGCTAAGGCTAAGCTGAAATTTCCTTGGTCAATCACAAGCTAGGTATCTACCCTCATGTCAGCCTCCCACCGCCTTTGCTATTGCAATCGGCTTGTCGCGTCACAGCTGCTGTTGCTGTCGTCGGACACCAGAGGTTGCCTGGTTGCCTGGTTGCCTGGTTGTCGGACACCAGAGGTTGATTTGTTTTGATAGATTTGCCAGCCGGCCAATTCTTAAGTGCTATCGCGCATTTCTAATGAAAATTATAAAATATTTAAAAAATATAAAATAATTAATGTAACGTAATATAAAAATATGAAAAATAATACCAACAGGAAATACATAAAATAATACAAATGTTACCTTTCTAAAACCCATACATATAAAACGTAGAAAATATATCAAAGTTGTCATAAAAATGTATTTCGTTGAACATATTAACGCGCGCTCGACTGGTAGTCGGCGCCGATCACGCCCGACTGTGAGAGGGGGGGGGGGTGATCGCCCCCTCTAGCTCACGAACGGTTGGTAGCACGATAAAAATAAGCACACCGTTGGAAAGCTCGTGAGAAGTAGAGCTCGAAACCATTCTCATTTTAAGTTTTGGATAATAGAAGCCATTTGCGCCCTATCTGTATTTTCTCAGAGCCAACTCCATAAAATTGAGAAGCGGCCTGAATCTCAAAGGTTGTGGCTAATAAAGGCTAGGTACGAGCACCAACGAACAGGTGGATGTCCGCAGATCCCGATCACGTCTAATTTCTCTGATCTGTTCAATATATATGCCGAAACGTTGAGCTGAAGACACGACGATTTTCGCGCTGACTGCCGGTGGGCGCCGCAGCCGAACGCAAAATGAAAATAACGGGAAATAATTTAGCGTTTCTTTCTTTTCGCGACATAACCCTTCCCATGTAATATTTATTGATTCTAGTGGTTCCTTTAATGGTTTCTCATGCGTAAATCTTGGAAAAATCCAGTAGTTATCAATGTACACCATTAGTGGAGCTTTTTCGCGAGAGCATGTTTATTTGCAAAATATGCAGTTTTTGAATTTTTTTAACTTCCTGGTATAACGTGCAGCTGTGCGAGCCAGTTCTCCCGTTTTCTGCCCGTACTGAGGAATTCATCGTCGATTTTGATGGCGATGTATTTTGGCACATAACAATTATTCGTGACCTGACCTCAGGTCAATGGCTGGAAGTCATTGATACATTGCACACTGTGGACCGTAACTAGATGTCTGCATCACCCTACACTAAAACCGTTATAAAAATGTTCCGTCAGTTTCCGAAAAAAAGATGGCATGTCTTGAAAATGGGGTTTACGTTAGACCACTGACCTAGAAAACCACTAAAAATCTAACAGATTTATTGCATCTATCAAAAGCTCTAATACCTGAAAGTATTATTGTGGCATCTTTTCTGCGAAAAAGTTACCGGATGTTCAACTTTATTGGGCATAGGTCCGCGTGACCTAACCTAGGTCAGACAGCTGACTTGGCCTGAGGTCAAAACTTTGTTTCAAGGTGTAAAAATGATCAAGCAAAAGGTATACAAAATTTCGTGGTGCTGCGTTTGTTCGTTCTCTCGCAGTCTTGGAAAAACCTGAGGGGGACGGGCAACTGCCCCTCATCGGGGGCGGGTTAACCCGCGCAGTGGAAGGGGGTTCTCGCTAATGCGCACCGGAAGCGGAGCGTTCGGAAGGGCTCCCCTCCGATCTTGGAAACGGAAAGAGCTAGAGACATGAAATTTTGTGGACAGGGTAGGGCCATAACGATTTATATTGTGTGCAATTTACATGGCCCTAGATCAATATCTTCAAGGTCAAATGGGGTCGAAATGGTCAACTTTGGACACCTTCTCTGCCCGTACAGGCCATTTCGTACAACTTTTCGAAGGGAACGGGAAAGGGTGTTTGTTTGAGCATTAAAACGTGGAATACGATAACTTCCGTTCATTTGACGTTTTGACTAAAGATTTCAGGCCGAGGTCACGTCAGGTCATTGACCTTTGGCGTCAGTTTTTCATCATTTGCAGATCCGATTTCGACCAACACGGAATAGCTTGAATGTAAATGAGGGAGTTATACGTATCTTTTGGCGTATTTTCAGTGAAGGTAGCCAACATCGGTACATTTAATCACTTCTAGCGTTTATATTTATGTATGTATGTATGTGTATATATGTATATACATGAGTACCAATGTGCCAAACGTGTTTTTGGTAGGGCCCTTGAATGCATATTTAATATAAATTGACAAATAGCAAAGCAGATCTGGACCAGGTCACAAAATAATTATCCTTGACCTTTCATGACCTTGACCTGCACTGACTCTGGTATATATAAGTGTATCCATGTGCGCACACGTGTTTTTGTTAGAGTCTTTGAATGCACATTTCATACAAATCGGTATGTCGCAAAGCAATTCTGGACCAGGTCAAAGATATTTGACTTTGAAATTTAATGACCTTGACCTTCACTGACCCTGGTATATGTAAGCGTGTCAATGTGCGCACACGTGTTTTTATTAAGGTCTCCGAATGTACATTTTATACAATCCAACATATTGCAAAGCAAATCTGGATCAGGTCACAATCTGGTTGCCCTTGACCTTTGATGACCTTGACCCTAATTAAACCTGGCGTTGGTCTTGGTACATCAATCACTTATGCCCGAATGGCGTCGCCTGATTGTGTTCGAGCGGTAATCTGAGGTAGAATGCTAGTCCTTTCACAAGGTTCCCATTTGTCAGGGACAACCGTTATTTTTGTTGTTTGTTTGGCTTCAAATGCTTCAAATTTCAAAAATTTTCAGCCGATTTTCGATTTTTCTGCGCCAATCGACGTGTTAGTCAACTGCCATAAACGTCACAAAGTAGTAACATCCAGCTCCGATCCGTTCTCGAGATTTTCCGGAAAAGCAGATGGGGGGGGGGGCACAAAAAGACCCCTTTTCCAGTGCGCGTGCTAAAGCACAGGTTTAGGTTTCGGGTGTTTGGGTATCATCGGACCAATTTTACCAGAAAGGCGGTGCCTTAAAAGGTGCGGCATGATGGCGAGGCAGACGATTTCAACCATTGGCAGCCACTTCTAAAATGGAGTAAATGCACGAACAGAGTGTAATATGATAATTGCTCGCACCCTTACTTGTGGATTGTTCAGTGCCAGATGACAAAAAAATCGGGGGCTTTAAAAACAGAAACAGTGAATACAAAAAAAATATTCGCCTGAGACCTGCAACTCCTCGTATGCAAAACGCGGCAAAAAGTGGCAGTATGGATGCTTGCCTATTCCCAAAAAACGTAATGTTTTGGATGTAAGTCTAACCGTGGCGAAGAAACGAGGGTGCCCGAAATTGCGTACCATCCGACGTTACCCAAATATCCCCTAAGAACTGGCCGGATGGCGGAAGCATTACAACGAATCAACCAGGCAACCTCTGGTGTCCGACGACAACAACGGCAGCTGTGACCCGACAAACCGACTGCAACAGCAAAGGCGGTGGGAGGCTGACATGACGGTAGACACCCAGCTTGTGACTGACCAAGGAAATTTCAGCTTAGCCTCAGCTAGCACCGCTTGAATCAGACATGGATCGGGTAGATTTGGACGGCCGTCTAAAATTACCGAGCGGTGTCCGGAACTACCCAAATTCAGAATTTGTTTTTGAATAAGGATTGCAGCTGCCGATGGTGATGTTTCATTTCGCGGTCGACGATGTCGCTACACACAAATGTGCAGGGGCGCGGAAACACCTCTGCAGTTGGGGGGAGTGGAATAGGGGCAAATAAGCAGTTTGAATCAGTTCTCTGCAGTCAACGGCCAGGGTAGGGATAATTTTAATTTCAAAAAAGTGGGGGGTCAGTGGAGCGCTCACCCCCTCCCCATCGTTTCCCACACTCTGACAAATGTGACAAACACGGAACCAAAACGTTTCTTCTTGCCACTTAGGCAAGTATGCAGTTCGTCGTATCCGTTGTGCTCACAGATACTTCTACATTTCGCCCGTTCCGCCTCGGCTTTCTTTATTGGTTTGACCTCGTTCTGTTCGTTGTCCATTTTGCATGAAAATGTCTAGTTTTTTACTGCTATTTTGACACGAAGGGTAGCGTGGGACAATATACCCCATACGGGTGAAACGCCCCATACCATTTCCTTGAATATTAAATCACCGAAAACTTTTGCAATGCTCCGGATTGTAAGCATGCCTTGACTTCTGCTCTCCGCGAATTACAGAACAGCACGGCTGTCCTCTATGAGCTAAGGTGAGAATAATATTCTCCTGCGCATTTTGTAATTTTTCGTGTTGCATTTAACGTATGACAGTGTCTTTAACTGAAGGGCAAGAAAGGGACGATGATAGCCAGATGATAGCCCGTAAACTACCACTTAACAGAACATATCGCAAAGTTCAAAAACTGTGACACGCTTAAGGCAATACGCAGTTTTGCACCACAAAGCTGGGATGGGGTAAAACGCCGCATTCAGTGGCGGGGCAAAAGGCCCCACCGGGCGTTTTGCCCCGTTGGTGGGGCGTCTTGCCTCACGCTACGTACCTACATGACGATCGACCGACGGAACGTTCTTTTGCGCAGTGACGGATATTGGGGAAAGGACACGGGGCTACAGGCGCAGCGAGGGGGGCTGGGAGGCCGGGCCCTCTAGGTCCACATTTTTTTGTGAAAACCATTGCACATCGTCTTTTGGGCAGGCGGTTTTCGTATGATTTCAGTTCATACTTGGCTCCGCCCCCTCCCCCACCTTAAGAAAATCCTGACTGCGCCCCTGCACGGGGCCCATTAGCAGGTCCAGCCGCTAGTTTTGGGAGGCCAAATCGTCTAATCGGCGACCGGGGATGGGGGTGGGGATGGGAATCGCATTTGATCATATGCGCACGCCCCGATCGACGACCAGGAGAGGGGGAAGAGGGAGCGAACTTTTGTTGGTTTCCACGATCGGCGCACATCTCGACCGGCGACCGGGGATGGAGGGTGGGAAATGCTTAAATTTTACGCATTACGCCTGAAGGTAATTTTTGGCCATCTTCACCGCATCAAGAGGATAGCGGGCCGACATTGCTCTAAGCCGCTGCCCGTGCTGCGCGTGCACGGCCATGACGTGTTTCACCCTGCTGACGTTGCCAACGAGATCGGCCGTGCCCTCGCAGAGCGCTGCCGGGGTGGCGGCGCTCTGCGATCCTGAGTTTGTGCGTCACAAAACTCGCTGTGAGCGGTCGCCAGTGAACTTTTATACCTCTGAGCGGCACTCCTATAACGAAGCGTTCACAACGGCTGAACTCAGGTCAGCAATATCGTCCCTACGCAGTGTGTCAGAGGGCCCAGACGAAGTACATAACGATATGCTTCGACACCTTCCACATTGCGCGGTTGAGACATTGTTGACTACGTTCAACGCCATTTGGACCAATGGCGAGTTCCCGTTGGCCTGGCGAGAGGCCATCGTCATCCCACTGTGCAAGCCCGGCAAGAGTGGTTGATTATCGTCCCATATCTTTGACATCTTTCTTGTGCAAACTTTTGGAGAAGATGGTTAACCTCCGCCTGACCTGGTTTTTAGAGAAGAACAACGTGTTTGACAATGCTCAGTGCGGTCTCAGGAAAAACCGTAGTACTGTCGACCATCTTTTAGCCCTAGACACTGCAGTGCGTGTTGCTTTTCGTGAACGACGTCATGTGGGAGGTGTGTTTTTCGACATCGAGGGTGCGTATGACACGGCGTGGCGACACGGCATTCTCTTAAAGGCTTTTGGGCAAGGTATTCGTGGCCGTATGGGCGTCTATTTACAGAAGTACTTAGATGACTGTTTTTTCCGTGTTCCGTGTCCGTGTAGGAAACCACTTTTCTGACCGGTTTCTGCAGGTGAACAGCGTGCCTCAGGGTGGGGTGTTAAGTGTGACACTCTTTGCCATCATGGTAAACGATGTGGTAGACAGACTGCCTCGCTCTGTAGGGACGTCACTGTTCGTCGACGATCTGGCAATATGGTGTAAGGCGTCCAGTGCTATCTCGATGGAGAGGCACTTGCAGTTGGCTGTCGGTCGCTTGGAGAAGTGGAGCCTGGCAAACGGCTTCCGTTTTTCGACGTCAAAAACAGTTGCGTGCCATTTTTGCCGCTCACGACGTGGCTGTCCCGCGTTATCTGTGCAACTGTACGGGAAACTGATTCCGTCGGAGCCAGTAGTGCGGTTTCTTGGACTACAGTTTGACAAGCGATTGACGTACAGGGAACATTTTAAATCGTTGCGTGAGAAGTGTTTTAAATCACTGAACGTTTTAAAGTGTGTCGCAGGTACATCTTACGGTGCGGACAGACGACGTTGTTTTGTCTATACAGATCCCTGATTCGCTCTAAGCTGGACTATGCCTGTTTTGTGTATGACTCTGCATGTGACTCCAGCAAGCGTACGTTGGACACAGTGCACAACTCTGTCTTGCGCATTGCTACGGGTGCCTTCAGAACGTCTCCAACCGCTGGTATCTTGGTGGAAGCAAACGAGCCACCTCTGGCTTTGCGACGGAAGGTGCCCGGGCTGCGGTGCGCATGCAAGCTTAGCTCAGTTCCCTGACCACCCGACGTATGAAGCTGTGTTTTCTTCCAGCACAATAGCCCTATTTCGCACCGGACGATCTCTGAAAGCCACTCCTTTCTGTGTAAGAATCCATGACCTCTTAATTGAGAGCGGTGTGCGACTGAGGTCCGTGGCTCGTCCTTATGATCTAGACATACCTCCTTGGGAACTGGTGTCCCCCGTCGTCGACGTATCTTTGGCTGAGAACCGGAAGCGCGACGTGGCCCCGGAGGAGTTACGGTGCAGAGCACTAGAGCACATGGCATCCTACGATGGCCATATGACTGCTTTCACCGATGGATCGTGGATGGAGGCTGGTGTGGGCTGTGCTTTCGTGTGTGGCCCTGACACTCGGTCATTTACTTTGCCACCCTATGCATCGGTTTATACATCGGAACTTGTGGCTATCGGCAAGGCGCTCTGTTTTATTCAGGCTAGCGACGATGGTTTTTACGTACTCTTTACAAACTCGCTGAGCGGCCTTTTAGCGCTGAATCCGCGTCAGTCCCCTTATACAGGATATTTTAAGACGATTGACAGCGTTAGACCGGCATGGAAAGAAAGTGACGTTCTGTTGGATCCCAGGCCACTTGGGGATATCTGGCAACGAACGAGCCGATGCAGCCGCGAAGCGTGCGTCACGCATGTGTGTCACGCGACGAATGTCTTTGCCTGCCAAGGACTTTTATCGTGTGTTTTCGTCGTATATGTATGACTTGTGGCAGCGTGAGTGGGATGCGCTCGGTCCGAATAAGCTTAAAAATATTAAACCCCGCCTAGGAACTTGGGCCTCAAGTTCACGCGAAAACCGGCGAGAGGAAGTTATTCTCTGCCGTTAGCGCCTAGGCCACACACACGTAACGCATCACCATCTGTTGAAACGCGAAGAGAGAGGTATGTGCCCCCGCTGCAGTGAACCCCTCACTGTGCACCATGTGTTGATCACATGCAATGGTTTGATTTCAGAGCGTTTGCGGCACTTTGGGCACAGTGCGACACCTCGCACTTTGCGGGATTTGCGATATGCGATGGATATGGATATGCGATGAGTCTCGTTTTATAGAGACGGGACAGTTGTTCCGGTTTTTATCGGATGTCGGTTTTTCTGCGGTTTTTGCACCCTACTAGTCACATGTGTTTTATTTTGTGTACGCTGTTGTAGGCAATTTTTTGTCTTGACATAATTGCGCTATATTGCGCTGTCGGATTATGTTAATCGTCGTGACTCTTGCTAATAGAGCTACTTAAAGAAATTATGGGCGCCGTAATGACCCTGCAGTCGGTGCGCCCCTAAGCCCCAATAACCAACCAATCCAATTGGCCATTTTCCGGGACGTTTTGGGGAATGACCCATTTTGAGCGCTTGTGGGAGATCAATGTCTCCCTTGCCCATCCCCTGGATACACCGGTGAAGGGGTAAGTCCTTCCCAAATGCATGAGGAGACCTAGTATCTCAAGGCAGAAGGTGGTGGTGTTCGTGGGGGGGGGGGGGGACTTCAGAAACCCGGGGGTTGCAAATGGTTCAGGCCCAAACCTAATGAAACCATTTTACTTATTTTGGATTTCTTAGGGATATCAATGACCCTCATCCTTGTGATGCTTACCTAGAGGTTGTAATATTCGCCTTACAAATGACAAATTTACCGTATCAGTTAACCATAATTTTTTCAGGCATGACTCGAACATACAAACGCAAGACAGATCGCATGAAGTATGGAAGAGGCTGCAATCAGAAAGTCGCTGGAGGCTCTGCGCAGTGGACTGGGTGTGCGGGAAGTGTCAAGAAAGTATGGCGTTCCATGCGGAACTCTGCGTCGCCGTAGAGATGGTAAAGTTGGACAGCCTGGAAAAAAGAGCCTTGGTAGATGTGACAAAGTATTCCCACCCGAAGTCGAGGAAGCTCTTAATCCTATTTCTGGAGGGCAAGACGGTAAGGCCGATTCCCGGGCAAGGGGGAGCGGATTCGCCCCCTCCCCCCTGAGATCTCGAGAACTACACATCCGATTTTATCGCAACAAACGGCAATCGATTTGCCATGATGTGAACCACATTTTTCAAAAAAGAAACTTTCAAAATTTTGAAAGGTGTGGATACAGGGGGGCAAAAATATTGAAAGGGAGGGTGCTTTTGGACTTCTTATAACTCTGTTGTTTTATGGACCGATTTCAGTGACATTGACATGAATCGAGAGATTATGGATAGGACTTTTACCTTTGATGCACACATTTCAAATCTTAAGAAAATTCATAGGCGTTCACAGGGTTTCAAAAATAGTAGGATTGGTTTTCCAAAAACTGAATGAAGAAAAAAGGTAAAAACACTTTTTTGGTTTCTGCTAGTCACGTCATGCTAAACAAGTACAAATCGTATTACAATGTTTGCATAATGCAAAGGCGGTGCCAGGGACATGAAAAAGGGGAACAGTCATGGTCATATGCTCTTCTGGTCAACTTGTGACCTTTGACCTTAAATGACCTCCAGTGACCTTGGAGTCACTTGGAATGATCTCGTGTGCATTTAATGTCTGTAAACGTTTTCAATCATTTGAATTCACTATTTCAAAAATTCCATTTTATGGCTATTGTGACATAGGGCAAGCGCACTGACATTTTAGGTCATAGCTCCGTGACCCGACCTGATATCAAGCTGAAACGTAATACGCAAGTAGAGGGCACCATTCTACGCCATGTATGTTCCGGGTTTGGCATTTCAAAAAATAACGCCGAAGTTATTACTATAAAACCAGAGTTTGATTTTTGACCTTGACCTGACCTTGTAAAGTGACCTCAGGTGAACAAAATTGTATTTGCACGCTGCTCAACTATTTAGCTATACACTCATATAAAGGTTTAAGTTCTATCTTAAAAACGCTGTTTTTGGGCAGTCATTTTCCTTTTATCCTCAACAGGACGAAAATTGGCCTGAGGTGCCTCCCAAAAACGTCACCTGGCTCCGCCCCTGAGCAAAACAAAATTTTGAAATCTTGTCACAGCGCGTAGAAAGAATAGATAAGAAAAATCACCTCAATCAAAAAGTCAAGTTTCGTGTTGCTGCGTTAAAAACTCTGGAATTGGCAAGCAAAAGATCCAAGGGGGCGGATTTAGCCCCCCCCGTGCCGGGAATAGGGTTAAAGACCATATTTGATATGGAACAGCCGCCTCTTCGGTCTCACGAACCTCGATGTGCGCAGACTAGCCTTCAGCCTTGCTGAACATTCGAACATCGAGCACCCGTTCAAAAAAAGCCTCGCCGGGAGGAACTGACTTGCGGGGTTTTCTAGCACGGAATCCGGATATAATTCTACGTAAACCCGAAGGAACCAGCCTGAACCGAGCTCTGGGGTTCAACAGAGAGAGATAGTCCGATAGTCTGGTCTACAAGGAACTTCTAGGGAAGCATAAGTTTGAGCGGAGACAAGTGTGGAACATGGATGAAACAGGGATCACAAACGTGCAGACACCGTCCAATATCCTAGTTAAGTGTGGGAACAGGTGCGTGGGGAAGCTCACCAGTGCCGAGCGAGGACAGCTTGTTACCGTTGTGGCCGCCTGCAGCGCGGCGTGGTCCTACATCCCTCCTGTGGCGATTTGGCCTCGGAAGCGCATGGTGGAGCAGCTCATGAAGGGGATGCCTCCTGGTCCAGTTAGCGATATCAGTGACAGCGATTGGACGTATGGAGAACTGTTCCTCCAGTAGCTGAATCACGTTCAGCTGTGGACGCAGAGCAGTGTCAACAACCCGCAGATGCTTATATTTGATGGGCATCACTCACATAAGACTCTGGAAGCTGTTCTGTTCGCGAGGGAGCACCACATCCATATGCTGACCTTCCAGCCTCTTACGTCGCACAAAATGCAGCCCATGGACCGCACGTTGTTCCGATCGCTGAGGGCCACCTGCAACATCCACGTGGGGGACATTCTCACGACTAAACCTGGCAAACGCCTCACCATGTTCGACATCGGTGGCCTACTTGGCAAGGCGTTCAGCACGGTAAGCACGCCAGAGAAAGCAAGCAAGGACTTCGAAATATCAGGTCTGTGGCCACTCAAGGAGCAGGTCTTCACAGAAGAAGACTCTGCGCCATCTCTCCTCACTGATGAGCCAGAGCCAATTGTCGGTGATGAGCCAGGGCCGCACCAGGCTGGTCCTAGTGACACCAGAGCTGCGGGCGGGCTGAGCCAGGCAGGTCCCAGCGGCAACATAGCTTCGGGCGAGCCGGACCAGGCTGGTCCCAGCGGCAACATAGCTTCGGGCGAGCCGGACCAGGCTGGTCCCAGCGGCAACAGAGCTGCGGGCGAGCTGAGCCAGGCAGGTCCCAGCGGCAACATAGCTGCGGGCGAGCCGGACCAGGCTGGTCCCAGCGGCATCAGAGCTGCGGGCGAGCTGAGCCAGGCAGGTCCCAGCGGTGAGAGTACCAGCAGTCCGGCCGACATGAAAGAACTTCTAGAAAATTCGTCTCCGGCACCAAAGGCTCCTAAAAGAAAGCGAAACAGGAAGACTGAAACGAGCCAAGTTCTCACATCACCACCGTTCAGAGCGCTGCTGCAGGCAGCACATCTGCGCAAGGTACAAGGTGCAAGGAAAGGAGACCTACCACGAGCCTGCACTCCGCCAAGGAGCCCACCACCTGTCTAATCCGTAGCATGCACTTGGACCTGTCGAGCGACGAGTGGATGCAGTGTAACAGTTGTAAGCGCAAGACATGCGTCCTTTACACAGATGGGGTGAAGAGGCAGGTGGAATACTGCTTGTTCTGCCGTGACGACACGAAAACAAGGCAGAGACCTCGCTGAATGTCACAAAGGACGGCGTACTGGTTCAGGTCATACCCTTTCATTTCGTTCAGATACGTTTCGGAAGCCGGTTGTCAGTGAATTCACTCAGTGTTCACGTTTTATTCGTCTGAAGAACTGTTGCAATAAGTTGCGACTTGCCACAAAGTTGCAATAAACGCAGTGGAATAGGTATTCATTTAGCTGAGTTATCAGAGTGTTGTCCGAAAAACTCGGACCGACGGAGTCAATAGTTCAGGAAAACTAGGGATTCAGACTCAGGGATATTCGCCCCTTACGGTCATATAACAAGCCCTACAATTTTGGGCTGTAAAGCAAGTGCTGAGGGTGCTCGGGTACCACAAACTAAGCAAGAAGCTTCAGCCATCCCTTGAGATAAAACGCCCCGGGCGGAACCTTGCCCCAATCGCCTGGGGCGCCTTGCCCTATGGGTGGGGCAAGACGCCCTTTCGCGAAGGTTCAGCGGGAATGCCGATTGCATGTTTAATCACTCAGCAAACGCAGCAGGCCGAATTTTACATCTGGCGATGAAATGAAAATGTTCGTAGAACACGCCAATGCCAACAGAAGCACATTCTAACGTACAAAAAAAGAGATATGCGATGTCAAACGTCAGGGGGCATCTTGCCCCGCTCTACCCTATAAACCCCTACTATTTTGTAACCAGGGACGTAGCCAAGCGGGCTGGGGCATGGGGGCCATGCCCCCCTGAACCGAGCAGTCTACACGAGATATATAACGATTTCGCGCAAATACGGAATGGTGATCATATGTATGTTGCACCAAACATTATACGTATTCCTGTGGTTGAAATGCCGGATAAGTTACATAAAATTGCTTTTTTTTCCTGTAAATGTCGTCAAATGCCAATGGCATATGACAAAAGCTGACATTTGGCCTTTTCCCTGCGGAAAATTATGGCGACGTGTCTGTTTTTAACAATGGTCAAACGGCAAACAAACATACTGCATTTCCTCAGCGTTGAAAAATATAGGGAGGTGAGTGGGGGGGGGGGGGCGGGGGGGGTAGGAGCTGCGCTTCTCCAGTCTGAAGGCTGGAGAGGCTGAAGCCCCCGTGCCCCATGGTTCCCGCGCCCCTGCATGGCATTACCAGTCATACGAGGGCCATTGTTTGGATAAGAGTGACAGCACACACAAGCTGACAGCACACTGCAAGCTGTCAAGGCCAAGAAACTTCAGAGTCGCAGTTTGTTCACAGCAAATCTTCCGAAATGTAAGATCCACTGGCAACCTTTGCCGGCTACATGTCAACTGTGGCAATGTCACTTTACCACCCATGCGTCATGTACAGGAGCGTAGCTAGGATTCCGCCCGGGGGACCAAATCGGATCAAGGGAGCCCTCGTAGCCGATGGGGACCCTCGCCAAGGGCGGATCCAGGACTTCGCGAAGGCGGGGAGGGGGGGGGGGGGCGTTAAGGCAACTGGTCAGCGCGGGGTCCCATTTTTTTTTTGCCTTTCAGATATGAAAAATTATGTAATTTCGTTTTTCACCATATAAAATAACCGAAAAATTTAAATGCGCGACCTTATTTGAGAAAACCCTGCGTTTTGTTCCCGGACAAAGTGGCCGAAATACGGCAAAAACAGCGAGATTTTAGGCGGTTCCGTCCCTCCCTCCATCTGAAATATTTGTATCTGAATCTGGTCCAGGAGCCCGTCCGTCCCCTCCCCCATCCCGTAGCTTCTGGGGATTTTTTTGTCAGCTTAGTTAAGGTTCTCTCTTGCAGTTACAGGGGCATTTTTGGTGTGTTCGGGCCAGGGCCTGTTTTAAGGAAAAATGACTGCGGGGGCAATTCTGCGAACGAGGGGCAACGAGGGGCTGAGACCACCCCCTCCCCGGCATTTCCGTTCTCCTTGTTAAATTTTAACCACGTTATATATACGTACATATACATATATATATATATATATATATATATATATATATATTCCTAAGAAAGGAATATATATAAAGGCGAATTATGATGAAGACTTTTCCAGAGTGATGCGTGCAAAATATGGCTTTGGTCCAACATTTTCAAGCACTGTCACACGAAAATTGCATGTCGCTTGTCTTGGATTTTATTTTTATTTTAGTGAAATTCGCGCCGGCTTTTGTGCATTTCGAGCCCCTTAAAGTCAAAGAATACTATTCCATCTATCCCCAGCAAGACCTCATGCTCCATGGACTTGTGATCCCTGGGAGATTCAGTTAGGGAGAGGTGTGTCTGAAATGCCCCCAGATACGTTTTGTGTTCCAGTTTTTTTTAACCAAGTGCACGATATGCATAAAAAGTACATCATAGAACTCCTTTTGACACACTGGATCAAAAGACACTTCTCATGCTGTCTCAGGACATAGGTCACTAGCTCTGTCGGCAGCAGTGTGGTTAGGTGGAATGATACTTCAACCCTCTTTGGGGCTTAGGAGTTCTGACGACGATGTCATTCGACGACTTGCAGCAGGTACTGCTTTTGCGTTTCATCCTTCGTCATTACCCCACTGTACACTTGGATAAGAGCCACAGCTCGTTCGGCGACGTCGCTGAGTAGCGCGATCCCGCGTAGGACTTCCTTGGCGTTCTTGAAGCCAGGTGCTGTCTCCCAATCAGCGGGATCGGCGGCAAGGAAGTCCATGTTGATGCCATAGGCCTTCAGGTTGCCCACCGACTTTGTCGTAATAAAGTCGACGGTGATCTTCCTGGCGCAAACGTCCTTTGCCGCGAGATCTATCTGCGCTCGCTTGGGCCGACTCTCCGATCCCTGTTGCTGGAGCGCCGCGTTCATCCTCCTCTTCATCTCACACGGCACGCCCTCTTCGAAGAACGACACACCAGCCAGTTCTTCACTGAGGTACCGTAACAGGTGATTGTTATAACAAATAGTATGTCGTATATAATGTCATAATGGATAATAGCTGATTGGCGAACTTCCTGGAGATCGCCTACGAGATTTCAGCATTCAAATCAGGCTTTGCAGGACAGCCAGGTCGTGCACGGGAGCCTTGTCCGCAGATGAAGCGCAGAACCATGCACTGACGTACAGAACAACCATGAAAGAGACGAAGCGCTTGAGTGCTTCCAGTTCACTGGGAGTCACGGAGAACTGATGGCGAAGCAGGAAGATCTTGATCCCGTAGATTATGCGTTCCATCCATGCACAGTGGTGAGCACCTAGTTGGGGAGCTTAATTCCCCGAGGAGGCTCTTGACCAAAGAGGATGATAGAGACCTCAAAGAACTCACCATAATCATCGCTAGGCTGGATTTCGGCGAGCTTCTCATGGCAGAAGGCGACGACACGATCCTTGGACGAGAGAAACGTCTCGGCCACTGCTGGCTGCAGGTCGTCATGCATCATGGGTTCAAACTTGCTCCGAGCAATGGGCCTCCATCTCTTCTTGAAGCGCTTGAACAAGGAAATTCCCGGTCCCGAGGACGGACTGAAGCACTTGGAGGGAAGTTCTGTCACAGTTTGAAGATATGATGACGACAAGCGAAGTGAAGGAACTGTCGCCCAAACTTCTGTTTAAAGAAACGTGTTTGCTCCCACAACTTGTCCAGTACTGCTGGAGTGGGTATCGAAGCTCATGCCGACGACTTTATCCGAAACCTCCCAGTCTTCCAGACAATGAGCGGCAACGTCGGCTGGCGCTGCTCCAGTCCCGCTTGCAAACTTTGGAACATCGAGGAGCTTGCAGGCACTTCTTGGACCGGTTACAATGGCAGGGAGTCGACCCACCTTTTCCTTTCTATCGTCAGGTAACAGTTTGCCATCCCAGTGGACCACCAGGCTGGGTGGCAGGGAGAAAGAATGCTAGATTTCGTCCGCGATGGCTTTTCTATGCGATCTACGCGCCCGCCTGGTCGAGCGTCTGTGATCGCCAATTCAGAGGAGCTGTGGCCGAGGGCTGAGGCCGTCGCCGATAGGAAGTGGATTGCAGAGCAATCATTGAGCTTGGTCCGATCGAGGGCTGCTGCCAGACCAGGAGTGACGATGTTCTGGGCTCTCTTACAGGGCCGCTTCGAAGGAGAAGGCATGGCGAAGGGCTGCGGGTCATCTTGATCTGTCAGCTCTGTGTTGTCGGTAGACGAGCATTCCAGTTGGACAGTTGTCTCCTGCTCGCTCTGCTGTTCAGTCTAACGGCGGGCCCTTTAAAGCTTCGGCCTACTGTTGTTGAAGAGCTCGCTCCTCCTTCTCAGAAAGAAACTTATCGAATACCACCATGACGCCTCGACGACCTGGCCCTCTTTGGGCCTGGAGAAGAAGAGAATCTTTCTCCCCTTGGTTTTGATGGTCTTGATGGTGCCGACAATGGCAACGTCACAAAGGTTTTTGAGGTTGTCTCTAAATCCATTCTTCTTGTGAATTTCCGGGGTGAACCTCCAGCATTTGCCTTTGATGACATCTCGGCACTGGTCAAGCTTCCTCTTGGGCTTCTTTATCACGCTCCGCGCCGGTGCAGTGAGAATAAGGGCTTTGTTCCACGCCCTCGTCACTTCGCGGACGATGTGTTTTGACCGCCCTCTGGGTGAGCCTATCCACACGGTGGGACTGAAAACATTGCTGCAGCACTTCTCACCGCGAAGGCAGTTTGTTTCCTGGCACTGATTCGACCGGAGCACCGATCAACCAAAGCTCGGCTTTTTTCTCGTGGTGCATATCCCGGTGTCTAAGATTGCGCGGGGAACTGCGAGACCGGCACCGTGGGTTACCGTGGTATGGCCAGGTGTGGTACTTCAAAACTGCGATATATGTCAGTCTGCAAACGATGGTCAGGATATTGACGAGATGCTGCGGCAGCTTCGATTCTTCCCTAAATGGGGCAGCAGGTTGCCTGTCCGGGAATAGTTTCTGTTGATCTAATCTATCCCCAAAATACAGTTTCTCATCAAATTTCGGCTAATATGTTTCGCAGCCCTAAGCAAAAATGCAAAAGCTGTCCCAACACAAGGAGAACAAATTGCTGCATTTGCAGGTTATCGACCCCAAAATAAAAAAAAGACACAAATTGAAATATTCGCCTTAGCTCCGTTCAATGAAATATCGTCAACACTTACCATGATCTGCAGTCTGGGCTATGCCATGTTGGTGAAGCAGATGAAACATGCTCATGGAATGCATGAACCCATGCCCAAGGAGCAGCAAGAGTGGCGGTTTTGGTAAATGACTGATTACTTTTCTGTTTCCCTCGCGTAAAACTAGGGTTTAGCCGCCTAGTTCAGTTAAGTTCTACCAGTTACGTACTGGGATTTTAGCAGGGCTTTCAGACCAGGGTGACGACTGCAGCACTGCTGGGCTGTTACCGCATTCATATAAATATTATCCCACCATGGCGAAACCGCCCTGACCACCAACTCACCCTTCAGTTTTCTTGCGTTTTAATATGTAGGTATGTATGTAATACTTGTATGTAATACAAATATCTAACACATGGTCGCCTGCCGCATCATCTTTAACGTGCTTACAATGCAATGAAACGCCTTGGCCGCCCACGAGACAATCGTGGCATCGGGTGCCGCCGTACAAACTACCAAACACGCTCGCCAGGGGTCACTGGGCACGTGTGCAATACGTATCATAAAGCGATGCTTCTTAGTGTGCTCCCAAATTAGTCAATGATCTAAAATATCCTTCGTAGATGAGATGTCGGTTCGCGAGAGACTCGTGCGCAGCAGTTTATGGAATGCTGTCCTGGTTCCGCCATACAGCGATGACCGCAGTGGTCACTCTACCCCTGGCTGTTTTTTTCTTTGCATGGGCAAGGGTTCTTGACTGGGGGGGGCAAAGTGCAGGACTGGGGGGGGGCATTTGCCTCCCCAGTTAACATGTTAAAATAGGCCCTGGTTCGGGCCGTCTGCCGTGACAGGGCCCACTAGTGGTCTCAGGTTCCTTTTACAGTTTCACGTGTCCCGGGGACGTCTCAGGCGCTCTTTTGGCAGTTTCAGGGGCACCTCGGACAGTCTCAGGAACCCATCTGGCAGCTTCAAGGACGTTTAAGCCATCTCAGGTTCCCTCCTGTCGTCCCTGGGACGTTTTTGCCGTCTAAAGGGACCCTCAGGCACTAAAAAAGGCCCTCTTTAAGTGTCTCTCTGCCGCGAAGGAGGCGTCTCTGGCGATCCTCTAGGTCCTTTGGCCGTTTCAGGAGCAGTCTGGACGACTCAAGGTCTAGTAGTTTCAGGGGCCCCTCTGGTCGTCTCGGGGGCCCCTATTGCTAGAGACTTCTAGTTGGCAATCTCAAAGGTCCCTCTTTAGCAGTCTCAGTGGACTGCCTGTGGTCCTGGGTACCCCTCTTATCGTCTCTGGGAAACATTTTTGCCATCTGAGGAGCCTTCTGGCAGTTACAAAAGACCTTTTGGCAATTTCAGGGCTCCTGTGCAGTGTCATAGGCCCTCTGAACGCCTCCGGTGGTCCCCATTGCTGTATCAGGGGTATTCCTCTGTAAATCTGTCAGTCTTTTAGGGCCCCTCTAACCGTAACAAGGGACTTTTGTTGGCGCTTCAGGGGCCTGACTGGCAGTTTCAGGGGGACCTTGCCAGTGCCAGGAGCCCGCTTATTACACTCGGGGACCTTCTGGCTATCCAGCGCCCCCATAAAACCCAAATACCGCCTCAGAGGCCCTCTTATCGTCTTTGCTTCGCAGGGGCCCCGCGAGCTTTTTGGCGGTCTCAGGGGTCATCTGCGGCGTACGGGCCCATCTTGCCGCCTCAGAAGCCACCTGACCTTCCCGGGGCGCCTAGCAGCATCAAGAACTTCTGAAACCTCAAGGTTTCATGAATTTCGGCCAATGATCCAAGAGCTGCGGAACCCGTCTGCTAGTGTCTTTATCTAGACTTTGTTAGCCACAGCCCTCGAGATCCAGACCGTTCCTCGGTCTCATGCACGCGGCTATGAGGAAAGATATATAGGGCATAAATGGGTTACATATTATCCAGAACTAAAAATGAGACCAGTTTTGAGCTCTACTCGTCACGAGCTTTCCAACGTTGTATTTATTTTTATCGTCTGTTTATATATCTCATAACCAACCGTTCTTGAGTTGGGGGGGAAGGTGGTCAACCCCCCAGTCGGGCGTGCATGGCGCCGACCAACAGTCGGACGCGGGTAGAGGGGGGACCCGGAGCTCAGCATGAACTGAAATCATACGAAAACCGCCGCTGGGAAGACGATGTGCAATGGTTTTCGCAAACATTGCGGGCGTAAGGGGGGGGGGGAGCCGCCCCTGCCCCTTTGGCTTCGCCGGTGATGTGCATGGTATGCTTAATGCGCATGGTATGGTGTGCATGATGTGCAGATACGTCCCTTTCACTCCTCAAAAGTGCCGTCTTTTTAGTGTTGAGTGCCCTTTTCTTTTAGTGCCCACCAGCGAAATTCCTTAGGAGATGCACTGGTCTGCCCGATTGTCTGTCTGGCTGTCTGCTGCACTGTCTGCACTGTCTGCCCGATTTCCCAGAACATTGGACAAGCTCAGTCGCGCTGCGCGTCCGCATTTGGCCCCATTTGGGCCTGAAACGAGAGAGCCCAATGAGGGCCAAGTTGCCCGATTGGGCCCAAATCAGATCCCATTGAAATTGCTATGTGGGAAGGGGATACGAATGGGACTGGGACAGGGAGAGACATGAGAGGCAGGGGATCAAAATGGGATAGGATCAAGGGAAATACACTGCCCTGGCCTGCGACGTCATCAGTAGTTGGAAAGAAAAATGTGTACGTCGCGCAGCCGCAGGACCACACGCAGGGGAACGTTGATAAGGTTCCCTCCAGTCAGTGGAAGGTAAGGAATTACCCCAGTAAATGTCAGGTGGAGTGCCCCGTCCAATAACCCATCATTGCGTCGTCCTGTTAGCCCAGCTTCTTTATTTCTGTCGCATTCTTCTTCTCCCTTTCCTCACTCATCATCTCCCTGCCCCGTTACACTCCTTCTTCCCTGTTCCCCTGCCTTTGACATCCCTCTCTGTCCCAGTCCCTTTCCTATCCCCCTACTTGTCCTTGTCCCATCCCCATCCCTTACATGTCCCTTTCCCACTCCAGTCCTTTTTCGGTATCCCGTCTCAATACCCTTCCATGCCTACCTGCCCCGTTGGTCCTCATCTCTCTCCCTATTCCATCTGGGTCCTCTTCCACATCTCTGTACCGTCCCAGTTTTCCTCTGCAGTCCCTCTTCCCTCCCAGTGACTCGCACCTGTTCTCGTTCGGTCCCAGTCCATCTCCCTGTCTCGTTTCAGTGCCGAGTCAACTCATTTCGCATTTCGAGACCGCTGCGTTTAAATGAAAGTCTTTCAGTGACGTCATATTTCACAACACCTTTGTGAACCGTCCAATCTCAAAAGTTGACGTTGATTTGGCTCGTGGAGATACTTAGTGCTTCGAACCAGGGTGGGGGGGGGTTGACATCGCCATCTAAAAGTGGCCAGTGCCCCCCCCTCTTACCGGGACACGTTCCGCAGCTCTTGGATCATTGGCCGAATTCATGAATTTGACAAAAAATAAACTTGACCCAAGTCGGACCCATGTGTGGAAGGTACTGATGCATTTGCATAACATCGTGTAGGATGTTAAAGGCTTGAAACAAATGATTTAAGGCTTAAAAATGATATGACTTATCAAACGACTGTCGCCTGATCATTATTTCTCAATAAGATGTTTACAAAGACTCCGTACTAATAAATGCCACTGAATGCAGAATGTTACAACTCTCGTAACAAACTTAGGGCAATATGCCAGCCAGTTTAATTTCGATCTGGAATTCCCCGATGTGCTTGAAAATTTCGTCCAACCACGTTTCTTGCACGTTTATTTAATATCCTCTGAAAAGTTCTGAGTGGAAGCCTGCTCTTCTGCAAGTTACAGTCATGGCTTAATAAAAAGTGCAAGCGTAAAAAGCGGAAGACCATGGAAAAAAGAACATCGCACGACTTAAATTTTACACTACACCATGACAGGGTTGCACCTCACCTATTTTCAGCAGCGAAGATCGCTGGCTAAACTCCGGCATTTTATGAAGAGCTTATTGCATCATTTTAGTTCAACAGAATGGCTGTATTTTAGGCTATAGACCAGTGTCGTCACAGATGCAAGTCGAAGTGCCTGATGGCCATACCCTGTAATATAAAAGGCCTTGCGTTGAACTCGTGCTAGGGTGCAAGGGCGGTGGGTAACTGGAGCATTTGAAATTATTTGGGGTGACGTTGTGATGTTGAATAGGCACAGGATGCCCCAGACTGGTCTATTTTTCTTTGTGCATCTCTTGGCACCAATATGGCTTTGCAAATACTTGGGTTTTTGGAGTTATGAGAAGTGGGAAGCGTGCGTTTGGTTTGTGGTGGCAGGTTGACTGATCAGTTATGTAATTTTGTTTCCCGTCTCAGGGTTGTTTTTCTGTTTCTCCTGTAATGGATACACTGTTCAGATCAGAGTCAAGCCCTGTGGTTAACTGCAATGTATTGCTTTCAAGATGCCCTTCAGGATGTAACTTGCTTGAGTTACTGTGATTAGTAGCTAAGTGGATAGACCGTGGGCTTCCCAGCCCTGCCAAGGTGGGTTTCTGCCACCCAGGCATTCAGAATACAACTTGCAGGTTAACTGGGAACTGTCCAAAAGTCAGGCTAACTACTGCACAGTTGTACTGCATTCTTTGGAGCTTGTGGAATGTCTGCAATAAGATCAGCCAGTGCTGAAACCTGTTCAACAAAATCAGGCAGGACATGGAATTTCATGATCATGTGCAGAGTGCAGAGCAGTGCAGAGTGCCCATGTAATAAGCTCTGGTTGGCAGGGTTCTGACATTTGGCACTGCTCAGCAGTAGAGAAAAAAAACCAAAAAAAAGGCCTTTTTTTTTTCAAAAAAAAATTAAAAAAAAAAAAAAAAAAAAAAAAAAAAAAACCATCCCCTAAAAAAAAAAAAAAAAAAAAAAAAAAAAAAAAAAACCTGTTTTTTATTTAAATAATTAAAATTTTTAAAGGAATAAAAAGAGGAATTTTTGTGTCATTGTCGGTAACTAGATATAGAGGTGGTGTATTACAGATGGAAAGTGAATGTTGTTTGTTATGAAAATACTGTTTTCCGTGATAATGGTATGTCCAATATGGGACAAACGTTGAAAACAGGGGGTTTTGGGTGGGGTTAATTTTCTATATCGCAACAGGGGGCTTTAGGGAGTTTTTGTACCGACCGGTGACTGCTAACGGTGTTATGGTGGCTAGGCGGTGGCCGTGCTATGTGTGAATGTTGTGTTCGACGATATTGGTATGTCCAATACGGGATAAACGCTGGGAACGGGGGGGTTTGGGTGGGGTTAATTTTGTATATTGGGACAGGGGCTTTTCCGGACCGGCGATTGGTACCGGTGTTATCAGTAGCCGGGCAGTGGCCGTGCAATATGTGAATGCTGTGGTCGGCGATATTGGTATGTCCAATACGGGATAAACGCTGGGAACAGGGGATTTGGGTGGGGTTATTTTTATATCGGAACAGGAGCTTTTCCGGACCGGTGATTACTACCGATGTTATCGGTGGCCGGGCGGCGGCCATGCTATATGTGAATGCAGTATTCTGCGATAATGGTATGCACAACAGGAGATAAACTCTGGGAACAGGGGGGTTTGGGTGGGGCTTATTTTCTACATCGGAACAGGAAGCTTCAGGGGGCTTTTCTATACCGGGCCGGTAATTGCTACCGGTGCTATCGGTGGCCTGGCGGTGGCCGTAAAACTATAGGAATTGTAGACTGGTTTTCCACATTAAACCAGCGGGATGGGTGAACTAGGATATTCCGCCACCTTCCATTAACTGGGATTAACACTGTTTATGGGGCGTAAGGCTATCTTATACCGCGGCCGAAGCGCGGTATAGATGCTAGAGGCCACAGGCCGATGAAGGGTGCGATTGGTCTTGGCTCTTTCCAACACTTAAGGTAGATTAGGTTAGGTTGGTAAGGTTAGGTTAGGTTAGGTTAGGTTAGGTTAGGTTAGGTTAGGTTAGGTAGGAGGTAGGTTAGGTTAGGTTAGGTTAGGTTAGGTTAGGTTAGGTTAGGTTAGGTTAGGTTAGGTTAGGTTAGGTTGGGTTGGTTGGCTAGGTTAGGCCAGGTTAGGTTAGGTTGGTAAGATTAGATTGGGTTAGGTTAGGTTTTGTTAGGTTAGGTTGGTAAGGTTAGGTTAGGTTAGGTTAGGTTAGGTTAGGTTAGGTTAGGTTAGGTTAGGTTTTGTTAAGTTAGGTTGGTGTGATTAGGTTGGTAAGGTTAGGTTAGGTTAGGTTAGGTTAGGTTAGGTTAGGTTAGTTTAGGTTGGTAAGGTTAGGTTAGGTTAGGGTTAGGCTGGGTTTTGTTAGGTTAGTTTGGTAAGGTTAGGTTAGGTTAGGTTAGGTTAGGTTAGGTTAGGTTAGGATAGGGTAGGTTAGGTTAGGTTAGGTTAGGTTAGGTTAGGTTAGGTTAGGTTAGGTTAGGTTAAGTTAGGTTAGGTCTGTAAGGTTAGGTTAGGTTAAGTGAGCTTAGGTTGTGGTAGAGTGCGGGAAAATATAGCTTCCTGTATTTGATATCTTTGAGATATTTTTTATTTCCTTTTCTGTTTAGTAATTAAGCATGTTTTTATTTTTCATTTTTATTAATGAAACATCTTTCCACTTTTCCATATCATTTTTTATTAAAATTGCATGTCTTAATATTTTACTTATATTTCCGGTTCATTCTATATCTATACTTTTGGATCATTTCACTGCTACATTGGATTGCCATTTCAGCCTTTTCCTTTTTAAATTCCCACTAACATAATGTTCTATTGCATTCTGTTCCCTATCTTGTTAATTATCTATTCAGTTTCATTAGGAAACATGTAAGTTAATGGTCTTATATATCGATACCACCCAGTGAACAGGACTGAGCATTACAACCCATCTCCATCGGCGTCTCAGACGGCAGGAAGGAGTTAGCGGTGCATTATTGAAATGCTGTTTCCATGGAAATTACAATCTTTACATGTCGGGAATGACTTTTTCACGTAACAAGACTACATATTCTGCGTTGTAAGTATAGTTTTTCCTCAATATCGTAATCTTCACGCAGCCGGTGCGAAATGGACGGGAGACCGGAAAGAACATCTGATCAGTCATTGATAACTTGCACAGATACATGAGTTCTCCATATGGACATACAAAATCATGATCCTGCAATTGCTTGTTGATTGGCTACCTCCAGCATGTTACTGGTGAGGAGGATGTCAGGGCTTGTTCTGCCCCATACTAAGGGGTTGAGAGGTGCCTTGTCATGTACCTTGAAATAAAGGACAGAAATGTTTCATTATAGGCACAACTCTGGGCCAAAGACACCATACAGGATACTAGATGCCACAGGCTGGTAATGGGTGAGATTGGATTTTATTTTGTTGTTCAAAGAGGTTAGGTAGTGTGAAGCACAGTAGAAGGTTATATCTAAATTTATCTTGTAAGAAATGGACTATGTGCTGGACTTGATGTGCAGTAATAATTTGCAAAGGTACCATGTGTTATTATATCCTACTTCTATGTTATCAGGCTTTAATAGTTAAAGAACTATTCTAATGTTGCAGTCCATCAAAAATGTCATGCCACCAGGCTGGAAGGTGTAAGCATCAGCCCAAGGTGGTAAACAAACAGCCATTTCTGAATGATGTTGTAGTGTGGATATGTTAGTCTGGTGCTCTAACATGTTTTTTTCATGCAAGTGTTCTTTGGTCTTATTGTGGGATATGTTCTAATGTTAAGTGTGATCATTTGCAGTATGGAAGGATACAATCATGCTCTTTTAGAACTTTTTATGATTTTAAGGTTGGAGCTGTAGTCCTGCATTATCACCCATTGCCATACCAAATGGCTCAGAAGAAATAAGAAAACTAAGAAAGAAGTTTCTGCAAAGGGATAACATCACACCTGCCCCATGTGCAAAGGTTGTGGCTGTTGATGAACAAGTGAAAATGGTTATGCATCAGGTAGAAAGCTTTTGTGGGATATCTACAAGACCAGTACCTGACTTGAACTCAAAAGTATCTAATACAAGTATCATTAGTCTCAAGAAAGCTTGTGCTTTGTCTTCTTGGATCTGCAACAAACTTCTTTAATCAAAGAATTGTAATAAAATTGTTTTTACTATGTAGAATGCAAACTATGTTATACAGGTCACCTGACTGGAAACAGTAATTTTCCCTGGGGCTAAAATGCAGCATTGCTGAGGATGTTTATCACATCAGTCATGGTCACATGACATTTAAAATGGCCAGTCCATTGAGAAAACAGTGATGAAACAGTTGTATTTTGGATAGGAAATATTGCATTTTTTGCTACCTTTGAGGAAAATTACCTAGTGCTAAACAAAAGGGGTGCCTACCTAGTGCTAAGTAGCACTGGTCACAGTGCAACCTAGTGCTAAAAACTATGCTTTTTATCACATAATAGTGTTCTGATAACCAAGAGGGGCAAAAATAGTTGCCATTACTGAGAACAGCACCAAAAATCATCCCAAAACTTGTGCAAATTCATGTTAAGGTGGAACAAAGTTAGTGATGTCCCTTGATCTGCAGAAAGGTTACTGACATCAAAGCTGATGTGATGTCAGGCATTTGCTAAAAGAGCCCTGCATAAAAAACTGGCATATTTTGTCATCTCATGGGGGGGATGGCAACCCCCACACTCATTCAGCAAGGATAACAAAACATGATGGGAGGAACAGAGTGTTGAAATATGAATGAAATTCCTCACATAGTGTATGAGAGGCTGCTCATGTATAGTGTATAATTGATTGTACTCTGTCTTTTCAGTGCAACAATGAGTCTTTCATCACTGCAGTCCCAGGTAAGGCCATTCACCATAACATCTCTAAACCAACAGTGAACATTGTCAGACTGCAGCTGAAAGTTTTGAAGGATGGTATTGTAAGAAACTTGAGGATTGCTTTGTGAGTGCTGCATTTGCTAGTGTTATAGATATGGTTTCCTAGGTACTTATGCATTTAACTCCTAGAATGCTGATTCCCATTCTGCTCTTGACAGAATCTGCTGGCCAGCATCAGATATTCTCATTTCAGCTTCTGCTTCCTGTTGCCAATGCAGTCACTTCTCTGCAAGGAGCTGGGAAGTTGGTGCCTTGGACATCAAAGCACAGAACATGTTCTGCACAGTTTACATCAGACCTAGAAGAAAGCATGAATATTGTGAGTATATTATTGTTGACATGTGTTGGAATGTACATATAACTTGAAAGTAGTATCATGATGGCATTCATATACCATGAAATCGAATAAAGGAGCACCTTTGGGCTTGACATTTTGGCCAGGCAAAATTTCTCACCACCACTTGCAAGGTAATGCCACTTAAAACTGGTTTAAAAGGGCAGAATATGGCAGAGACCATTTTGTGTACACAGAACATTTCAAGGAAATTAAAAATAGCCCTTAGTCTGCTTTTAAAGTCCAGTGGACCTCATTACATTGCTTCAAGTTGATAAGTGAAACATACTTAACTTAGGGGAATACAAGAAATGAGGCCTTGGATGGCCTGTGGGCTCCTGCTCATAATCAACTTTTTTGTTTCAAAAGGTCATGTTCCTTTGGCTCTTCTTTTCTTGACTTGGTCTTGACTGATACTGCTTGTGTGTCCAGTGCTGGTACAAGTTTTTTTTTCAACATGACAACAGATGGGGTGCTGACCACACTGTCTGGTAGGTAGTCCAAGGCATAAGCCAGTATTGCAGTGAAGCATTGGCTTCAAGTTAGCCTTCACCATTGTACATTGGTGACCTTCAGGCAGTAGCCTCCAATAACAGTCGTGGTAGTGGTGAACAATTCCCCTCTCTGGCTTTGTATTCCACTGCTGAGTATCTGGTACACCATTATCATACCATTGTGGAGACTTCTAAAGTACATGGAGAGCAACTTTAGAATCCATTAGAAGCATTCATGTGGCAGGTGTCTAATACTCTTAACAACTTTGGTAAATTTCCTTTGGACTCTTTCAACAATATCTTGATCTTTCCTGAAGGTCGGTCCCCGTACACGTCCCCATACTCTTGAATCTTTGTGACAATTGTCTTGAAGAACTGTGGCACCGTAAATCTGGCAAGGTTGGAGAATGGTCTCTTGAAAATGACTTTTTGCTTTATAGGCCTTTGAAACTGCAGTTGGTGCCTGGCAATGAAAACAAAGATACTTTCTGTCATCACTCCTAGGTTCCTGTCTTCATCATTGCTTTCAAAGTCATCCTCACCCATGTTGTATTCATGTTCAAGATTGTCATGACCACAGTGGATGACTATACTTGCCAGTATTGAATGGGAAGTGCCAGCATGTCAACCATTCTTGCACAGCATCCAGGTCATCCTGCAGCCCCTGAACTTTTTGATGTCTATGAGCGATCTAGTACACTATCATGTTATCTACAAATATCCTGATGCTGGAATGAATACCCTCTTGCAAGTTGTTAATAAATAGCAGAAGCAAGATGGATACTGGAACCATTCCTTCTGTCATGCCTCTGTTGAGAGGCTTCTTACTTGAGGATACGCCACCGACCGTCACTTTGTGCCTCCTCCCTCTGAAGAACACTTGTATCCAGCTGCAAAGTTTTCCTTTAATGCCATGTCCAGATAATTTTGTATCAGTTGTTTGTGGGATGCAGAGCCAAAACGCTGCTCAGGTCTGAATGCACCACATCCAGGGCGTGCCTGCCGTCCAGCAGTGTTGTCCATTCATTCCAGACAAGAAGCAGCTGCATCATACAGCTGTGCCATCCTTCAGGTACAAAGCTGTGTGAGTGGTGAGGTAGCACGTTGTTTACTGACATCTGATGTTCCCTGATTTTGTCCATTGCGACTGTCTCCATGATTATGCAGGGGATGGAAGTGAGGCTTATAGTGGTTGGTAGTTGGCAGGGTCATTCCTGTTTACCTTCTTGAATATGGCACACTCATTGGCTATCTTCCAATCATCAGGCAGCTGTCCAGTGTTCATGAATTTGGTGGGCATTTTGCTGAGAATTGGGTCCATCTCACTTCCTTCTTTCAGAACCCTGGAATGCCAGTAGTCTGGTCCAGGCAGCTTGGATATGTGTAGGCACTTGAGTTTACATATTACTGTAATTTCGTCGAAATGATCATAATGTAGAGTAGGTCGTCTGTAATAGTTTTAGATCTCCATTGAACTTTCTTGCTTCTCCATAGTGGATACAGACTTGAAAAAACTTCAGACCTCTGCTGTTCCTGTGTCAGTACTAACTAGGTCTTGATCTCCAATTTTTCAAGTGGCTTCAGGGTTGATCGCTGTCACTGGTTTACTGCCTCCCAGAGTCGTGTTTTCATTTCTAGTGGCCTTTTTGAGTATGTTCCTTGTTTCTCTGTATGCATTGTGCTCAGGGTCTGTCTATTTTCTGAGTTACCTTTATTTTTATCTTTATTTTTGTCTTTTTTCACATGGCAACATAGTCCATGCACATGGTTCTCCTTGTTCTTACCTCATTGAAATGGGACACAGTCTGACAACTTTGTTATTTATACTTCTTCCCATGTCACAGTCATGAATTTCCATCTTCACCTGTCATAGTCTCCCTGATGGAAATGTCCTCTCTCATGTCTCTTTTGCCATCTCTGTGGAAGTCAACAGGGAGAGCAGTAGGCACGAGTTGTCATTGCCGAGGGAGCCATGCACATCATTTTTTTATCATCCCATCTCCATCTGTGAAGACAAGATGAAGTGCACTGGGTGTCTCTCCTTGCTTGAAACGAGTGGTTTCTGACACACGTGATGCAGTGCGCCGTCCTGTACGCAGTCCAAAAAATCTTGGAAAGACAATCTCCAGAAACAACTGGGGGAACATAAGTCCTCCAGTTGATGGTTGGATCCACACCTAACAGGCTTCCACGCGTGGCAAGCTGGTGTGATCGCTTTCTCCTAAATGCATGGCCTGGCAGTTTGCAGAGCTGGTGTTCAGTAGATGAATGATCTAATTTTTAATATGTTTCTGTATATGTACATTATCAGTGGTGCCACTCCATCAGTGTGTTGGCTAGGTAAATCTTTTCTCACGTGTACGGCAAATCCTCTTTGCCCGTTGCTTCACGGATTTCCCTGGTTGAGATCGAAGTTGGTGATGACAGATTTGAAACCTGAGACCTCTAGGCACTCAGGAAAAATAACATGTTTGTGAGGCTAGGGGATAATTTCACTGATAAGCCTGATATCGGAATTTCTAACATTTACACACACTGTTAACTCATCCAGCTTATTTAACAACCCATCCGCCTGTGTGTACAAGATATTGAAATCCTTGGGCACTTTCATTTGTACTTTACCAGGATGCAGTCATTCCTGGTCCCTGCCCTTCACGACCTTACCTCCATGGATGATTACCGGCACGCCATTCTTCCTTTTTTCCTTCAGTTTCTTACACAGTTTGTCGTTGATCTCTGCCGGCTTGTGCAAAAAGGAGGCATCAAAAAGTTTCCCAAGTTTCAAGTGTTTCTACGCATCTTCGTTTTCTTGCCAGCCTCAAAAAGCCGGTGGGAATCTCTTGAATCCCCCGGGCTTGCAAGGGTCAACTATGATCTGCCTGACGTATATTGAGGAGAGAAACAGTCAGTGGTCACTCACCGATTCGAAAACTGCCTTTCCTGACGTACGTCTGGGCGCCGAATGCCCTTGTAGTCGGTGCGCCCCTAAGCCCCAATAACCAACCAACCTGACTTACGTCGTGATGTTTTACACTTCAGGCATTTATGCTATTTTCCTCATTTGCCTCTGGATCCAAAACGGTCTCACTGTCGAACGCCTTTCAGCCACATGTAAACGGATAAGTCAGTCCATTCAGTTTTCGAACCCGGCCCAGGTATCGCCTGCCTGAGCTAGGCTTCATGGCAGCTTGGTCGATGGGGCGTGCGAGGCCTCGCGGTTCCGCTCAAGCCCTCGGGTAACGCAACTTCCCTCCCTCTGGTTTGTTTGACCCCACGCAGAATCCCACTCACGCTACTGCTGATCGTTATCAGCGTAACAGCGAGTCAGCGCATTGTCGCATACTGGGGAAGTGGCGAGCTACCACGCTGATCGGGGCAAATAATAGTTTTCTTCATTGTCGCCGCAAATTTTAAATGCATCAAAGAAATTCCATTTGGACTATACAGAACATCAGTATACCTTACATCATCCAAAGTGGCAACCCTAAAGCTCCACAAAAACAGAGATATGACTGCTTTTTCAGGTGGATCTAGTACCACCATTACTTTTGTGACTATCTGTGCCTTTACATGAAAATATCGTCGACCTGCGCGATGTGTGAGTAGCCCCATACCCTCATGGAAGCAACCTGTAAACTTGGTTAACTTTGTTTAGGTGTTGTTGTATGTGCCCTCTGATGCTGGGAGAAGTTCTTTTCAGCAGTTCGAGATGTTCGTATCCGGTGGTTGTCTTAACCCGTCTCACGTTTTGGCCTGAGGACGATGGAACCCGTTATTGACCAGGCGCCCATCCGCCAGGCACTGGCCAACTGCACCGAGCTGCGCTTCTCCAGTCTGCGGCCGGACGGCGTTATGTGTCCACTGCTGGTCCGCCGGCCTCTGGCGGCCCACTGGCGACAGTCGCACGTGCCGGCCGACTCGTTCCTGGAGACGTGGCGCGGCTGGCCTCCGCGCCGGCTGCTGCTGGTGGTGACGGCGCCAGCCCGGCAGAGGCGCGGCTTCAAGACGCGTCGCGCTCTGGAGACGGAGCGTGCGCGCGCGCCCACGCTGTCTGACCGTCTGCGGGACAGTCTGCAGCTGGGCAGGCGTGTCGAGCCGGCCCCGCTGGGAGCCGCCGGCCCGGCGCCGGCCGCCGCTGCGCTCCCCTTCGACCAGGAGCCTGCCGCTGGCAGCAGGCTCAAAGGTAGCGTACCAAGCCCGGTTCAGAGCGACCAGACGGCATGGTTGTGTCCCAGACGAACATCCAGTTCACAGAGACTCGGGTGACGATTGTTGAACTGTGGCAGAGTGTTTTCGACCTAAGCGCGATGACTTCCACTGCAGCCGTAAGGTTGCGGTCACTTGATGACGCGTTGGTGTCTGATGGGCTGTTGTACAATGAATTTGACTGCTGGGGGTAAGGTGACGACTTCAGCCGTGGCTATGGCGTTGGATTTCATGAGAGGGGCGTCCGTTGTGCAGTGGATGATTGTGTGCGATCACAGTCCCAACGCTCCGGCCAACAGCCCAGTTAGATCACAAGCCTACTGAAGTTGATCGAACTCCCTAGTCCTTAGGAGCAGTTGTCAGTTTTGTTTGATATACTTCGGCTTGCTTTTCCGGAGGCATGTGGTCGGATCTAACCCGTCAACCTAGCCCGAAGCATCGGCGCTGGGACCCTGGTGGTGAGCGCATGTTGGAGCCCTGCCGCGCCTTGTGAGTCCGACCCCGTGCCGCAGAGCTGGTGGAGAAGTCGTCCTCGACGGAGGAACAGCGCCGCCTGCAGCTGGCCTTTGCGGAGGGCTACCTGTCGGCTGGCACGCAGCGACGGCCAGCCAGCTTCAGCACCCGTTTGTTCGTCGGCATATACAACGTGCTGCGCGTGGCCGTAGTGGGCCTGCTTATCTACGTACTGCTCGGTGAGAGGGGCTGGAGACAGAGGGTAGACAAATGAGCACTTGGTAAATCCGCGACTTGCTGGGGTGAGGTCCTTAGACGCCCCCACGTTTGTCCCTGCTATGTAACTCCGTAACCAGACGTCACAGCGTCGTCAAATTCTCATTTCTCTGGTACCTCATCTGTGCGCATGTCAAACACAGTTGTCAGATTCATGCAAGGTCATGCCAGTGGCATCATAAAGAACATAATTTTGTATGATTTCGTCGCCTTTTTGAGTTTGTTTGGTGTTGCAAGATAGACTATACGTACGCAGTGCGTGTGATAATGTCATGAGAAGTCACTGTCAGGATGGATGAGGTATACCGGATTGGCAGCTCGCTGTAAACACCGTAGACAGACGAGACCTGGCGCACACGCGGCGCGTGGCGCAGGTGGCTGGTAAAACTGGCCGTTTTAACAAGGTCGGGGTAGGGCGTTTTTCACGTTTTCGTGTATGTTTGCGATACTAAGGGGATTCTTTGAGGTCGGAGAACATGAATAAATCGTCAGGATACGGGAAATCTCGTGAACATAAGACCTTACCCGTTTTGACGGCATCACCTGTTTTAAAATTAGGTTTCAATATTTTTTTTTCAGCATGGCCAACACGCATCCATAGGGAAAATAACGCTAAGGTTGTGTGAGACATAGTTTTTAAATTTAATTCTGGAAAGGTATTGTTGGAAGTATCTTTCAGTCTTTTTTGACTCAGTTATTGATGAGTGCAGCTGTGACTGGTTTGAATAGAAGTTTGTGATACATTTGCAGGAAATAGATTTTTAGTGCTAAGATCCCAGTGATCGTAGGACTGCATAGTATGTTTTTTTTAGTTCGTACGTCAGGATGCTTTTTGCTTTTTGCTTTTTGCATTCAGGATGCTTTTTCACTATAATAAAATTATCTTAGCGTGTTAGTACCCTCAGTTTACTTTGATAATTGTCTGACTTCCATAATGCACAGATGAGGCATTTAGAAATTTCAAATTTTGGTTGTCTATAAATGGCCTACTTAAGATAGTAATTAGCATCGGTTCCACAAATTTGATTATCATTGCACAAACATGGTCATACTCATACATGAAACTTTGTAAAATGGATTGGGGGTGCATTGGGGATCCACTGATGCATTATTGTGGGGACGCAGATCATTGTTGGTGCGTACTCCATACGGCCGCATGCCTAATACACATTTTTTGTGAGTGCCCACCAATCTCAGGCGTGCAAAGCACTCAAAAAATATTTGGAACTACACCCATACTGATGCTCCTTGACCACTTTTTACGTTACAGAAAGTTGGTTATATGTGTTACTGGCATGACGGAGAAGCGCCACGGTTTTGGCGTTGAAAGGAAAGTTTCTAATAAAGATCACCCGGGTCGCGAAAAAACCGGAAGTTGCCAATCCAGTTACGTTTATGTGTTCGGAACCTATATTATTAAATATATATATATATATATATATATATATATTGAGCCGCAGGAGCCCGTCGGTTTGGTGGCGGTGCCGTTTTTCCGCGAGACGTCCCAGGTGGGCCGTACGGCGCCCGCGGTGCGGCCATAGCCGACACGCCATTCAGGCCAGTAGGGCTATCATAGGCCGAATTCGTGTGGTTGCAGTTTTTTTGGCGTGGCTAAATCAGTTTATGTTTGATTTAATTTGTGACCGTTTATTTTTCTTAACTTTGGAATAATTTACATTGGGTTGAAAAAGTTTATGCGATAATACCGGTCGTTCTAACGGTGCGAAGGTTTTCTGGCGCGTGAACGAGTATTTGAAGGTATTATAGCGATCGTTATGGAATTTGTGGCGTTGCATGCGCCACATGAGGTGTAATCCGGAATACTTAGCGATAAGTGCACTTCATGGAAGTTAATAATGTTTTGTTTTGTATGTTTCGCATGCAATGCTTGAAAAGGTTGGACATCGATTAAACTTGTATGGGCGAGAAGTTCTCTTTGTGGACCTTCACCGCCATGTTTTTACGTCTTTTAGCCGGTCCCGGGAACAATATGTTCCGGATGCAGTTCACAACGAACGAAGTGATGCCAGAAGAAGTTGAAGTGACTTTTGCGGACGTCAGAGGGGTGAGTTGTTGCAGGATTCTTGGAGGACATGCAACACACTTCTTTTGCTGCTGATTTTGAGATGTTGGTTGGTCTTTCGACCACGTTTCGAGCATTGCAGAACCGTGCGTTTTGCGGTTTGCCTTATTTGTAAGTTTCCATTGACTGGAAGCAGTGACATTAGGACCACGAGCATAGTCGTCTGCCATTCCCGCATAGTTAACTCACGTGGTAGTCAGACGTTTGAAGGGAACACATGACGCATGCTTTTCCGACATTAAAAGAAAAATGAAGAAATGCGATATATAGAATTTTGTGTGCATTTTCCCGTTTTGCATTTCCTGTATTTCTTTGAATTTTCAGTGTCTCTCCAATGCGTCACTGATCTGGAATGGGCCAGCATGTTAGGACTTTGGTTGTCACCATCCACAGAATTTGCAGCTGATGCATTGAACTCTCATGCATTATAGTTAGTATGGTTCCATCGAAGGTTGGAAAACGTGTTTTTTTTTTGGTGTTGAAGAACATCAGAAAATATGTGCTCCAAAAACATTTTATACTCCAGAAATTGTGTCGTGTGCTTCCATCAAAAACCCACATTAGAAACATGTTGACAAATGCCTAACTCTGCAAGCAAATGATTCTGTCTCCATTCAGTAAGAAGCAGGCGTGATGTCATTCATCTTCAGTCTGACTTACACCAACAGTGTCAACTTAAAGGGAGTGTGTCTAATCATTTCGGTTTTCCAGAAAGACATTCCAGAGGATATTCGACCCTAGCTATGATTTATGACAGCAATCAGAAGCGGATCTGGGGCTTCGAACAACGATGATTCACTAATGATTTTAATTTTTTTCAAATCTGCGATATCGATATCTGTACGGATGTAAATACAGCACTAAGAAGCGCTAGCAAAAGCAACCAACTAGCGGGCTGGAAATGATATGTACGTGATACAAAAAAATGGCGCACCCGAGACAAAAAAGACCACAGAATGCTGACATGCTCATGTAGTCATCTTGGGTTACGATTGGCTACCGCAGTCTCAACCAAAGGTAACTTTGTATATCTTTGGTATGGAGCTTTCCATTCCACAGAATAAGAATTCCACGGAATTCTTTCGGGACTTGACGCATTTTCTTTCATCGACAGTTAGCCAATAGGCTTATCTGTACCTTGCCAGTTGCCACCAAAAGTGAACCGAAGCATTTTTGCTAATCTCTGAACTGGCATCACACTAGTGCAACACACCCACGAGGTCTGCACCCACAGGGTTTGCGATAACTGCTGATGGCGTCAGTAGAGTAATGTTGTGCAGTCGTTATTTTTGATGTTCTTTATATTGAAATATGGCCATCATGCATGTATTACAGCCTCTGATAGGGCTACTGGAAACAGTTTATTCCATTAATGCCTGGGAGGCCAGATGCCAGTTGATAAAGCCAGTAACCTTTGACCTCATGATAATGTCGTTTAGCCTAAGGTCAACATTAGCCATCCTCTAAAGCCAAGTTAATTCTTCTGATGCACACTTTACCATGTATGGTTAGATCTGCACAGTTATGTGTTTCTTGCAGCAGGGTTAGTGATATGGGTAGCAGTGTTCAGATGTTCAACAAGCAAATAGTCACCATTATTTTGATGATGCCAGTGTCCCATGTAAATACTTATTGTCTGCCCACCATGAACTGCTGGGTATTATATATACACACAACAACATTAACCCACAAGAAATGATATGTGTGACTGCATCATTGCTGTTTTTTGCTTGAATAGGTTTAATCTAGACATCAATCAAGTTATAGGACAAAAAAATCGACAAGCAGTTTGGTGTATGCATTTTTGTTAGCTGCTAAGTGATGAGTGTGAGGTTGATACACCAAAATGGCAAATGGTCTGTTGTAGATTTTACATTTGCCAACCAACAGTCAATAAAATGGCAGTCACTACACTGCATTTCAACTTTTTGTTCAGACACCCATCAGCCAGGCTTGACTCTTTTCATTGGTTTCGGACCAGACTCAGATATTCACTACAAAGAAAAGAACAACAGAGCTAATGCCCTAGTGACATACAAGAATGAACAAGAAGGAACAGCCTCACTGTTGAGCTACATAAGTGTGGTGCCAGGGCAGAGAAGACAGACATTAACAATGCAACCATCCATATTCCAAACAGCAGTTTGCAGTAGCCAAAAAAGAACTTACAACCTATCACGGAATATTGAGCTATCCGTGCTCTCCGTACCCCAAGAAATCGTTGACTAGGACTGTTACTAAGTCAGCTGCAAACTTGTACTCACAAATATTTATTTTTCAACTAGGTTTGTGCTGACATACAAAACTTTCCATCTGGTCCAGTCACGTACTGAAACACAAAATCTCCTGGAGTACAAGTTCACAAACAAACATAAGTTTTCTGATCCTGCATGTGAGAGTCCACAACTGCTCAAGATCCTAGTCTGAGGAAATTCTGACATATTTCTCAGTTTGGGGTGGAGCAAGCTTAGCCAGCCATGGTACGGAATAACAGTATGAAAATGTCATTTGTCTATGGAGCCAAGTTTACATTTAGAATATTAGGAAACATTCAACTGTCACATTTTTGTCAGTTGACATGCAATAAGCTGTCCAACTTTTACAGACAGAGACATGCTTTATCCAACCAACTTCCAATCTGGAACTTGCAAAGTTTTGAAAATCCAAATTTGGATTCCTATTACACTAATTATGACTGCCCTTAGCTATCTGAAATTCCTGAATATCTATCATGTAGCAAAATACTTACGAGGTTAGATAAACAGTTAGATAACTTCATTAGGGACATGTACACAGGGGTGGAGAATGTCGGCAAAAAATCATTCAACAAAACCTTGGCAATCAGACAGTTAAAACCCCGTCCAATGAATAAGTTTCTACCAGTATACCTCTATAAGGCCTCGGCCACCAGGCCGCTTGATGTGTTCACAGTCTGCTGTCGTCGCCGATCAGCTCGCAACTCGAAAGATGATTCGCTGGGCACAGTTTGCTGTCATTGCTGACGAGATCGCAACTCAAAAAATGATTCGCTGGGGATAACGATGTGTTATCGATGCTATCGGTCCCACTTAGTGGCGAAAAGGAGCTGGAGTAAAACTGATAAATCTGTGCTGGCAGCACAGTGCGGGAGTAATGGCAAATATCGGTAAATATTTGGCCGTCGTAGGTCAACGAAGGCGATTTGGGGCAAACGAATGATACGCGATGATTCAGGCCAGTGTCCTCTTTGATCGCACGTATAGAGCTAAAATTCGAGATTTGACTAGACACACTCCCTTTAACCATGTCTTGCCCATTCAGTATGTCTTGGTGTGCGTAAGCGGACCGCCATTCTGTATGTGCAGGGCCACTCTTCGATCGCACGTACACAACTAAAATTCGATATCTGACTAAACACACTCCCTTTAAACCTGTGTGCCCTTTGCAAAATTTTGCATTCCATAAAAAATTATACACCGACATCAAGAACAAAAACCTGATTTCCAGCCTTGGTTCCGTCACCTGCAGCAATGCTACGGTCTCGAAATTCAGATGATGGTGCAAACTAACCTCAGTGTAATAACCTTAATGTATAACTAACCTTAAATAACAACTTTCGTGTGATATTTTCGTCGGTTCTTAATGTCAATAAACAAGTGTCTGTTGGGCTGTTCTGGAGTTAATGATAACAGGTCGATTTCTAAGATGGATGTATGTGGATGGATGGATGGGGACGGGACGGGACGGGACGGGATGGGACGAGACGGAACGCGACGGGACGCGAGAGGACGGGATGGGACGGGACTGGACTGGACTGGACTGGACTGGACTAGACTGGACTGGACTGGAATGGAATGGAATGGAATGGAATAGAATGGAATGGAATGGGCTGGACCGAACCGAACCGAACCGAACCGAACGGGACGGGACGGTACGGGACGGCACGGGACCAAGGCTGGAAAAAGGTGTTTTTTGTGTGTTTTAAGAACACCAGAAAATATGTGCCCCGAAAAAATTTACGCATCAAAAATGTTTGATCTTATGCCTTTATCAAACAGCTACATTATAACCATGTTGACAACTTCCTAACTACGCAAGCAAATGACTGTCTTCATTCAGTAAGAAACAGGTACGATGCCATAACTATCTTACACTAATATCGCCGATTTAAACTAGTATTATTGTGTACAAAATGTTGTGCTCCAAAACAAAAATTGTACTCCCAATACCAAGAACAAAAAGCAAAGTTCCAACCCTCGACAGGACGGACGGACGGAAGCCGAACTCTAGTTTTGATGTCCGTTTATTAATACGTTATTCAGTGGTAGCGATGCCATCACTGTGCTCCGTCCGTAGCTATGGAGAAACCAGTCTTCCTCGGTTCTGACTGTCTGCCACGGAATGGAAAACCATCCGCGGATAAAAAGCCGGGCCAGATGATCGCCACCAACGCATAGCGGGCTCTCATGCAAGGAATGGAAACAACAGCGATCATCTTGGTCTGTACAGCTACATTTCCAGCGCCCTTCAGTGACTCATACAACGCTCAAAAACACTGAAAGACACACGCCCAGAGGCTCTTGCATTCCACATTATACGAGTACGGTAGTTCCGCCTGATACAATTGCCAGTGCATTATACGTACATAGTATTACAGAGACATTCGCAAGGACATACACAAACAGGTGCACACAAATGAGTACAAGTAAGAGCGTAGGCAAACAAGCAAAAACGGAGGATAAATGACATTCGATTTGAAAGGTGCGGAAGCGTAGGAGAGAAAGTCTTGGAACAAGTCTGAATCCAATGTTGAGTGCAAAGATGCTGGTGATGGCGGCTTGTTCGGTGTGGATATCGTCAGCGTTTTTCCGAAGTGACAGTCATCGCTTTACCTGCCATTTTTATCAAGATCGCTCAAACAACTTGCTATTGTTTGCCAGTTCTGATGATATGACAAAATGAGCATGGCAGCATGCACTTGTTTCTGAATATGTTGCGTTCCGAATATGTTGCATCAGATGGACTGTTTGGCGTCACCTTATTTGACCTACCTGGGGGGGGGCTTAAATTCAACTTAGTTTTGCATAAAGTGGTGTTTAAATATTATCATGAACGTTTGATGCAGAAATATGAGACACTTGAGTTCATACATCTGGGAAATATTACACCAAATAACGCGAGTACACTTCTGTATTTATCAGCCTTACATAGCAGGTTAACGTGATTTTATCTGACTCGTTACTTGTTAAAGTGCTTTCTTTAAACACGGTTCCTTACCGGCCTCATTAAAGATCTCTAGATGTGGAGCTCCCGCAGCTCTGGAAGTGCACGTTTGTACAGTTTTTCTTGTTATCTAACTTGATTGTTTCAAAGTACATAGAGAGGGTATCAAAGTCTATGCTTAGCCGAGCGTCACGTTTGTAACCTGAGCCCTCATCTCTTGTCTTTCCAAGTATGGAATATATATTTTCCCAGGCAGTTAACTAGATGACGTGGGGTATTTTTATCATGCCGTGGAGCCCCATGATACGCCCTCCTTCCCCCTCCACCGGACCGGTTGACCTAGGGTGGAAAACCCGTCATTTTTTGTGGTCTGAAAAAAATTACCAGAAAAGGCTATGTTCTTTAGAAAACTTCTGAGACGTGTAAAATCCCATTCAGTTTTCATTTTGGCAACCCCAAGTTATACGATTAGTATCAGTAACATTAGTGAGTGTGTTGTGGCTGAAAATGCGGAGATACGGATTTGAAATCGTGCCGTTTGCTGATGTTCGTGTCCCTGTGAGCGCACCATAAGAGAGGACGTGGGGCGTGATGAATGCACGTCGATTCAGTCGTCCATGGGGAAATTTGCATTAAGAAAAAGTACGGGAGTAGAACTTAACAGATATGAACCCAAGCAAATGCTAAACATGTGCAAATAGTGGCAACTACTGTTCTCGTTCTAGGTTTCGTAAAATACTACGACAAAAGAAAAACTATGCTCCAACGCGAAAAGCAAAAGACACGTTTTGAACCCTGGGCTGATACTTTCGGTCGCGGTTTAAATGCAGGTGTCCGATGTAGGAATCGCCTGGGAATCGTACCCGGTGCCTGCCACACACTGAACTCGTCTGACGTCGTTTACAGTTGCACCACGGTGGCGACATGATCACCTGCAGCGTGATTGTTGTTTATGGCAGGCGGAAGAAGCCAAGCAGGAGCTGCAGGACATCGTGGCCTACCTGCGGGACCCGGAGCGGTTCTCGGCTCTGGGTGGCAAGCTGCCCAAAGGCGTGCTGTTGGCCGGCCCGCCCGGCACCGGCAAGACCCTGCTGGCACGCGCTGTGGCCGGCGAGGCCGACGTACCCTTCTTCCACGCTGCCGGCTCCGAATTTGACGAGGTCTTCGTCGGCCAGGGGGCTCGTCGTGTGCGCGACCTCTTCCGTACGTGTTCTGGCGCGAGCGCCTCGTGCCGGCGCTCTGTGACATTCGTTCCGGGATTGTAATAATATGGACGTAAGGTTTGTGGTTCTCTTCTCGTGTCGGTGTCCAGTTTTTCGGTGCAGCCTTGCACTTTTTTGGTAACAGTTGTCCAAAGTACCTTTCATGTGCTGTATGGATCATATTTTTTATGCCTCAGCATGTCAGTTTTGTTCAATGTTTGTATGGTGTGTTGAATCTACCAGTGCGATATCTAGCCACAGTATTCTTCTGATGCGGCATTTAAGCCTCGTATTGGTGGACGCCCGATGCAACTTCGCATTGCTGGTGGTGGTGGTGGTTGTGGGGTTTTAGACCCGACTCCCCCCCCCGTCACCCACCACCTTCTCTTACTTTTGATCCGCTGATCAGAATTGCATGAAATGTGACGTACATCATCATGGTTGTTATTTTAACTATCCAGGCCGAAAATATGAAGGGGATGTGTTGCATAGAACTGGAAGTGGGGTTTACATTTCCAACTGCTCAGGGAGTCTCCTACCATTGCGAGGATCAAGAAAAGTCCGTGCTTGTTTTAAGACGCACTTTAATTTCTATACTTTTTAGAATCTTTTCGCAGCTCGTCTTGAACTCCTGGTGACCTGCCACAGACGAACGACTGGGGTTTACCTTGGGGCTGTGTGCTGCAGGGAACGCGAAGGCACGGGCCCCGTGTGTGCTGTTTATCGACGAAATCGACTCGGTGGGTGGGAAGCGGAGCGCATCGCGGCACCACCCGTACGCCAACCAGACCATCAACCAGCTGCTCTCCGAGATGGACGGCTTCCACAGCAACGAAGGCGTGATCGTGCTGGGCGCAACAAACCGGCGCGACCACCTGGACGCGGCGCTGCTCCGGCCGGGCCGTTTCGACGTCGAGGTGCACGTGAGTAGCCGCCCAGGCCGGAGGTCGAGGTGCGCGTGAGTTGCCACCTGGTCGGGACGTCGAGGTGCTGCCATTAATCGGCCCGAACACCAGGGCGCAGTTGAGGCGTCGTTCGGTCCGTGTGAGAGACTGTGAAGGAGACATGTTTTGGATGTGCTGCAGAAAAAAGTAGAGGCCTTAACGAGACTCATAACTGTCCACTGGATATTCTTGGATACTATGGACTTTCTTGGATACTGCCCTTTTGAAGGATAGCGATCATGGGTGTGTACCATGGCAGTAGGTGCCATTTGTGGAAGGCGAAGGAGTGTCCGATGGTTTGTTTTCATCGTGCGTCGAGTACATTCTTATTACTAATCCAAGCAGAAATTCTTCGTTGACTTTTCCTGTCGTTATCCGGGTCCCGAACATGGGTTGTCGTACTCTTGTACATCGTCGAACAAGCGCCCTGTTGCCGCAAGACGTAGACCAGCACGACTTGGCAGAGCCGCGTGTGACCTATGTCGGTGTAATTTTGGCCCACTAACTAAGGCCGCCGCCCTGTCCGCTGCTGCCTCCCTCTGTACCATGTGGACACGAGCCATCTTGCTGTATCTTGGCAGGTCAGTGCGCCAGACCTGCAAGGCAGAAAGGACATTCTTTCGACTCTACCTGGATAAGGTCACTCTGGGTGACGACGTCGACGTGGACAAACTGGCTCGTGGAACCATCGGCTTCACGGGTGGGTGGACGACTCTGGCGCTACAAATAACTGGGCTCATCCAACAAATGACATGTACTGTGTTTAGGGGTTTTGAATGCAGACTGTGTGGACGGTTTGGCCCTTTTGCCCGTCATCAGTGGGTCTCGTTCTTTCGAATGCTTCACCTGACTGCAGATGGATTAGGTTTGATATCTGTCCGACATTGTTGCCGAAAAGATTCAATTGTTATTTAGGCATTTATATTTTTGCTGGCTTTCACATCCCTTTTTGCCATGAGGTTGTAAGTTTCCCCTAGGTGAGCGAAACTTCTCCATGCTGGTACGAGCGTACTCGACATGGGACTAACAGTAGATGAGCAGGACGTGTTTGATCCAGCGAGCAGACTGCGGTGTTATTGACAAGGGCACGTAATTAACGCAGCGGTCGCATCTCTCTCCGGTAATAACTGAAATGTGTGATTTACTCTGTGGTCATATGTATCGCCTTAAATAGTAAAGACAATAGTCTCCTTTATTAATAAGGAGCCATTAATGGCAGTTTTGATATCACTTTGTTGCATTAACCTCGCCCTCTTAGAGAGGGGGTTGTTGATGTAACCCCCTCGGAGGTTTTTCGAGGATAGCCTTGTAACGGTTTGTTTGGTCCACCTGAAACTTGGCGAATCTCGAGGGGCATCCCTTCCTCGTCTTATTGTGCCAAATATTGTTATTGTTACTCATATATGCATTTTCATGTTTGACGTTTCAGAGATACTTTCTCCATCTTCAGAACACCTAAGCTGAATTATCACACTCACAATAAAAACACGTGACTCTCAGTGTACAGACACACTCAGTACAGACAGTGTAAATACACATTTTTTCATGACAGTAGTTTGGCAAGTATTTCTAATAAACGGAAATTGACCAGAATGACCTATGTAAAGACAGTAAAAAGAGACACTATTCCTATACCAGCACTCACTTAGATGGCCTGTAACCACAGCTCATTTTCATCACCCCACAGGCCTAGCGTAGGTGTTGGAAGCACTTCTCATTCACGACCACTCCCCGGCGCTCAAGAAGCAGTTAAAATCTAGCATAACGCTAGATAGCTGTGGGGTGATCGAAAATGAACTGTGGTTACAGGCTATCCATATGAGTGCTTGTGTAGGGGTATAATGCCTGTTTTTTTTGTCTTTATACAGGTCATTTAGGTTAGCTTCTGCTTATTAGAAATACTTGTGAAACTATAGTCATGGAAAATATGTGTCTGTGTTTTTACATCGAGCTTGACAATTCAGTTTAAGTTTTTGGAAGATGGAGAAAATATCTCTGAAACGTCAAATATAAGAATACAAATATCAGTAACATTGGTAATCTGATTGGTGATCTTTCTTTGCATAACAAACATAAGACAGACCGAAAATCGAACAAAAAACTTTTCAAAGCGAACAACGCATTTGTGTTTAACCCTATTCCCGGCAGGGGGGGGGGCGGAATCCGCCCCCCCCCTCAGGTTTTTTGCTTGCCAATTCGAGGCTTTTTGACGCAGCTTCACGAAACTTGGTCACTTTTCCTAGCTATCCTTTCTACGTGCTGCGACAAAATTTCACAATTGTACTTTGCTCAGGAGCGGAGCCAGGCAACGTTTTTGGGAGGAACCTCAGGTCATTTTTGGCCATGTTGAGGGTAAAAGGAAAATGTCTGCCAAAAACAGAGTCTTTAACATAGAACTTAAAACTTTATATGGATGTATAGCTAAATAGTTAGGAAATGTGCACACAAAATTTTGTTTATCTGAGGTCACTTTACAAGGTCAGGTCAAGGTCAAAAGTCAAAATTTATTTTTTCGCAATAATTTCGCCGACGTTTTTTCAAATCCCAAACCCGGAATATATATGACGCAGAAAGGTACCCTCTACTTGTGTACCAAGTTTCAGCTTGATATCATGTCGGGTCACGGAGCTATGACCTAAAATGTCAGTGCGCGTACTTTATATCGCAATAGCCATAAAATGAAATTTTTGGAATAGAGTGAATTCAGATGATTGAAAACGTTTACAGATAGTATCAAATGCACACAAGATCATTCCAGGTGACCCCAAGGTCATTGGAGGTCATTTAAGGTCAAAGGTCACAAGTTGATCTGAAGAACGTGTGACCATGACAGTTCCCCCTTTTTCATGTCCCTGGCACCGTCTATGCTAACATTATACCAACATTGCAATACGATTTGTACTTCTTTAGCATAGCATGACTAGCAGAAGCCAAAAAAGTGTTTTTGCCTTTTTTGTTGATTCAGTTGTTGGAAAAATAATCCTCCTATTTTTGAAACCTTGTGAACGCCCATGAATTTTCTCAAAATTTCAGATTTGGGGACCCATGGTAAAAGCCCTATCCATAATCTCTCGATTCATGCCAGTTTCATTGAAATCGGTCCATAAACGAAGGAGTTATAAGAGGTCCAAAAGTACCCCCCATTTTGACATTTTTGCCCCCCTGTATCCACAAATTTCGAAATTTTGAAAATTTTGTTTTTATAAAAATGTAGTTCACGTCACGGCAAATCGATTGCCGTTTGTTGCGACGAAATCGGACACGTAGTTCTCGAGATCTCAGGGGGGGGCCGAATCCGCCCCCCCTGCCGGGAATCGGCCATACCGTCTAGCCCTCCGGGAATAGGGTTAACAAAAGGTGTATTAAAGAGCTTTCCCTGCCATAGTGTATGAATGTATATATATATATATATATATATATATATATATATATATATATATATATATATATATATATATGAACATACATACATACATACATACATGAACCCAATTAAAATATTTTACTGTTACGAAACGGCAAAATTATATATATATATATATTTGGCTTCATGGTAACCAAATAATCTTGGCGCAAACAGTTGACATAAAAATTACTTCCTGTCAAAATTTCATCCAAGGTGAATGACCTCGCTTCACTTGTTTTGAGTTTGTGGATTTTATTAAACGCTAGAAGTGATTAGATGTGCCGATGTTGATTGTCTTCACTGGAAAGACGCCAAAATGTTGCTCGGAATTCAATCTGCAAAAATGAAAGAATGACGCCCATAGGTCAATGACCTGACATGACCTCGACCCGAAATCCTCAGCCAAGACGCCAGATGAATGGGCATTGTCCTATTCCACGTTTTAACGATCAGACACGCACCCTTTTCCCGTATCGTTCCAACAGCCGTTCGGGATGGCTTGTACGGGCTCAGAAAGTGTCCAAAGTTGATCTTTTGGACCCCATTTCACCTAGAAGATATTGACCTAGGGTCAGGAAAATTGCACACGACGTAAATCTTTATGGCCCTACCGTACCCATAAAATTTCATGTGTAGCTTTTCCGTTTCCGACATCGTAGGTGAGAGGCACTTTTGTGTCTCCCTATCAGTGCGTGTCAACGCGAAACCCCCCTTCCACCGCGCTGTTAACAAAGGCTAACATTCAGAATTTCTACCATATCATTGCACTGGCGACCAGAACGTACATGCGCTCAATTTCAAGAAAGTCGCAAATGTTGCATACGTATTACACTTTGCACCTACTACAAATTGCTCTGTCTTCAGGTTAGTGTATGGCATGGAATACTTTTTGCTGCTTCCAGTTATCATAAATGAAGAACTTCGAAGCATTTTGGGAAGTTACAAATGGCGCTCAATGTTGCAAAGCCCAATGGCGTCATCGTTTGATGTGGCACATCAAACCAAAACCGCGATCGTATTTACGAAATAAAAATCGATGGAAAAAGGCACTTGCTGAAAAGTTTCGGATGTTGAATGTGTTGCAGATATCGTAAGTCGAAAATACTGATTCAGGACACCTCGTTTCTTCACCTTGGAGATGTTCTGGTAAGGGACGGGCACGTACGGTTTTTGGGGGGCCTAGTTTGCTTTATTGCGCAATGCACATTTGCAGTGCTGGAAAACACCTGTAAGTAACGAAAAGGCTTCTCGTCACTATATTGACTGTCTTGAGAATATGTATGGCCATCAGATGACTGAGAGACTTGCATCGACGAAGTTTCTTAACCATCCATTTTTTATGCGGTATCTTGGAAATGCTCTTCATTTGCATAAAGGAATGGGTTTACCCTGTAGTAAGAGCATTGGTTACGATGTCTGATCACCGTTCTTGTATTGATCGATATAGGATACATGTTTGGAAGGACTTATCATCCCGAAATGTAGCCATGACTCATCGTTGCCATTTCATTGGACGATTGCACTCGGTGTAGACAATTCGCTGTCATTTTATGTAAGTTCATATACTCCTGTCTTACGTTAGACACTAGTGGATGTTGGCATCAAAGTTAACGTTGCTGAAGCTCCAGATGTTTACATTTTAGTTCCATGGATGGTGCTAAATCCATGTCATTGCATGCAGTAAATTGCAGTGGAACCATGCTCATGGATATCCATATAAATACATACGTACATATAAATAACTAAATTGCATCCTGTTAGAAATAATTATTTTCCCACAGTTCGTCAGACGGTCAGTTTGTGCTCCAGCATTGACAGCGATTTGTGGTCGCCGTCCACAAGCAAATCTGCTAGTGACTTTTTCGTCATAACGCGTGAAGCAATAGCGGACGATCTTCAGTCATACACTAACAATTTATTGAAAAGAGCTTTCAAACGGTATCAGAAGGTCACATGCACATGCTACGTACACAACAACATGTAACTTATTTATTGGCTTATCGTATCTTAACTTATCGTACGTCACAGTTTTTGTGGATAGCATTGTATTTGTGCTCGTCGATTCATCGAACACTTTTCAGTTTTATGTGTCAGATATGATACAGATAGGTTCTTCCTGTTATATGTACGTATTTTCTGCAGACGTCCCATGTGAAATATCCCGGAATTTTGCGTTTCATGGAATTTTGACAGTCAAGTTTATCATTTGTCGTTCATTTTGTCCTTTATTGGTACCAAAATATCACCTCCACTACGCCCCGATTGGCGCATTTCGGTGTCCACTCGGTTTAGGGGCAACAACAATTTTTTCTGATATCAGACCAAAATCTTTAATCGTGAAACAAACAAAATTCCTGTAACGCCGTCCGAACGGCAGATGAGCGCTTCGGTGCTTTTCGATATGACCTGTCCTATGTTGATCCGGTCAACTAATTTCTGTCAGATGGCGACTGTGCTGTTCATGGAGGAGTATTGCAAAGTGGGGTAGAGGGCTGTTGCCGTTCTCAAGCTACGTCGAGAACCCCCGAGCGGACGGACAAAATAGTGCCGGTGACGGGCAGGTTGACGGGGACGCCTGATTGTCGTAGTGTTCACAGCTGTATGCCGGCTGTGCGCAGGTGCCGACATTGAGAACATGGTGAACCAGGCGGCGCTGCGGGCCGCCATCCTTCAGGCCGCCAGCGTCTGCATGAAGCACCTGGACTGGGCGCGCGACAAGGTCATCATGGGTCAGTGCAGACGTCCCGGGCCGAGGAGAGCTAGCCAGGGTGTATTGTGCTGCCGCTGGGCATATCCTCACCTGACTGTGCAGAATATTTCATGAAGCCGTCATGTGAAACTATTTCTTCCGCTGTTTAGCTTGTAGTGGGAAAGAAGTTACGTCCGAAAGTGATGCTGTATTTTTCAAGCATTATGCAGTTGTGTACCCTTCGCATGGCATTCAGGCCAGTCTGCCAGCCTTGTTGTGCTTCGCCAGCGCACAGCCATCGTTTGCCCGGCGATGCGTTTCATTGTTGTGCTTGATGTTCGCATGATACCTGTAGAAAGCGGGAATTGTAAAACCAGTTGTCAGGTCTGTTGACCTCGGTCTCAGTGAGAAACCATTGCAAGAGTAACTATCTCATTACTTAATGTTGATCGAGCCTGCTGTCGAAGTGGCTGATGGTTGGACTAATTTGACTGTTCTATATGGTAGTCGGCGCTATCCTTTTCTCTCACTGGTATGTCCCCATTCCTCAGGCACCGAGCGCAAGTCTCGTATTCCGGACGAGGAGACGAACCTGACCACTGCCTATCACGAGGGCGGCCACACCCTGGTGGCGCACTTCACCAAGCACGCCGATCCGGTGCACAAAGTCACCATTATGCCGCGCTCCCAGAGCCTGGGACACGTGAGTGATCTCCCTCCCCCGCAGCCGACCCGGTGCACGAAATCACCACCGTGATTTGTTCGCAGGGCCTGGGACACCTGAGTGCCCCTTCCCTCCATCCATCCGACCCGGTGCACAAAGACACCATCATGCTGTGCTCCCAGAACCTGCGACATGTGAGATCCCCCTCACCCCACCCAGCCGACCCGGTGCTCATGGGCACCATCATGCCGTGTTCCCAGGACCAGAGCCAGAGCCATGTTTCCAGTGCTGGTGCGCGGACCCAGGTGCGTGCCCGCTACCGACAAAGTAAGGGTGATGAAGATGATCCACATGACATATACCTAGTTTAATGCTTGTGCAGTAACAAATGTGTTCAGAGTAGGACCTTAAATATTTCCTCAGTGCCTAACCGTTATTTATTTCACGTATTTGGCCATCAAACACATGACCACCGCGTTAGTGATCGGAAATGCCCGGGCGATAAGTCAAAAACCACATTTCGGACAGATGCGAAATTTTAAATCTCAGGTATGAGTTTGTTAGGCTGTGTTCGATGTGGCCTGGAGGGCCCCGTATAACTAGCAATGGTGCACGCTAACAGGGCATGCTTTTCCCGTCCTCACTTGTTTTCGCCGAGGTGAAGCATCCAACATAACGTATTTAGTCAGGTGACTGGCCGGTGTCGAGCGCTTTTGCTGGTGTCGAGCACTGTTGCCTGTGCCGGACGTTGTTGCCTGTGCCGGACGCTGTTGCCTGTGTCGGGCGCTTTTGCCTGTGTCGGGCGCTGTAGCCTCCCCTGCTGGTGACGGCTGACTGGGGATGATGGCCGCCCGCAGACGAGCCAGATCCCCAGCAAGGACAAGTTCCAGAGCACGCGCGCCCAGATCCTGGCGAAGATGGACGTGCTAATGGGTGGCCGCGCTGCCGAGGAGATCATCCTGGGACCGGACCATGTGACGACCGGCGCCAGCAACGACCTTGAGGTGGGCCGAGGTCACGTGACCCGGCAGAATGGTGACGTCCGGGCCCCGGCCTCGGATGTGGATTGGCTGAGTAGGGCCGGCGGCGGGCGGAGGGTCACCGTCAGCGGCGTGCCAGCCTCCACAGAGCGAATGGTTTCCATCGCGTCCATTGTTGCACAGTGGCGACTTGCCAGAGGTCCGGTGTGTTTTCGGCGGCGGGGCGATAGCCGACGTTGGCGTGCCCTTTAAGCTGTCTGCCGTGTGTTGTGAAATGTGGTTTTGGGCCAGAATAGTCTCGGTTGGCCATGCCGTTATATGCCCGGAGTTCGCCTGGCCTGCTCTCAGCAGACCTGATTCGACCCGTCTGGATATGCCCAGGCGTGACCCGGCCTGTTGTCACCGCCGGGTAACAGTACCGCACCTGTTGCCAGCCGGACCTGACATCTGACGCGACTTAGGCTCACTAGATCTTCCATCCAAACTGCTCCCACCCGACCTGTCACCTGGCGCCTCAACCGAACTGTTCTCGCCTGACCTGTCATCTGGCGTCTCACCTGACCTGTCACCCGACCTCCCACCTGACCTCTCACATGGCCCCTCGCCCAACCTGCTCCCACCCGACCTGTCACCCAATCTCTCACCTGACCTCCCATCGAACTTCTCCCACCTGGCCTGTCATCCGACCTCGCCCCTGATCTGTCCGTGACGTTCACCCATCTGGTCTGTTCCCACCTGGCCAAGCGTCACCTGAGCTCTCGCCTGACCTGCTGTCGCTGATCTCTCACCTGATCTGTTCCCACCTGATCTCTCACCTGACCTGCTGTCACCTGACCTCTCACCTCACGTCTCGCCTGACCTGTTTTCACCTGATGTCTTACCTGGCATGCTGTCACCTGACCTCTCACCTGACCTCTCATCTGATCTGTTCTCACCTAGCCTCCCCGCATGACCTAAGGTGTTCGGTCGTGACCTGGCGTACCTGGGCCTGACCTCTCACATAATGTCCTCTCACATGGCCTGACCTCTGCGGACTTGACCAGATCGTTTCCCGACCTACTTGCGTTCAGTTATGGACGCTGTAAGCGAGCCGGGGGTACGGCAGGCTACAGCTCCCGCATAATCATGGAAACTGGTCATTAACCCGACAACTGTGGCGCATTATCACCACCTAAGCAATGGTATTGCGTTAGAAGAAACGACTGGAAACTTTTGCCGCCGCCCCTTGACCACTGTGTGCCGCCACTGGTCTCACCCAAGCTGGGCCATCAGCGGAGCTGAGTTATCGGCTGAGCTGTTGGCTCCGGTGGCGTCTTTTACGTCACCGGCCCCCGCCTGACCCTGCGCTGCCGTGCTGCAGCGAGCGACAGCGCTGGCCACCAGCATGGTCAAGCAGCTGGGCATGAGCGACCGTGTGGGTCTGCGCACCATCTCGGATAACTACGACTCCGAGATGGGCCCCATCAACAGCGTCAGCGACAGCACCGTCGAGCTGATCGACGTCGAAATCAAACGGCTACTGCACGTAGGTAGCCGGGACGGCGATTGTCCTCTGGAGCCTTGTCTCGAGGGCCGACACTGAGGGCTGAGGGCTGTGCACTAACCTCTGCGACCTCGAGGACGGTCGGCGACCTCACGCCGACCGGACCGCACTGGCGGGCAGGACGACCGCCGCTGAGGCCGCAGCGCGACCCCACGGAGTCGGGCTGGCAGGACGGCGGCAGGCAGCACTGATGGGGATCCAGGGCTTACGAAGTATGTGTTTTAACAGGACACACCCTCGAGTCGATATATATATATATATATATATATATATATATATATATATATGTATATATAATTTTTAGAGTAAATGTGATAACGCTGGCATATCATTGATATTCTGAATCATTGACTCATCCCAATCAACAAAGAGCTCGTGAATCAATGACTGATATGGACCATTTTTTTTCTTCAAAAATTGATGTGAATCACATCTGATTGGAATCAGTTTTGGAAATCACGCGTAAATCGCATTTGATTCAGACCAAATTCAATACAACAGCCGTGACTGAAACCCTGATCCGGATCAAGTCGCTGTGATTCGAATCCTGATCCGGATCGCCTGAAAGATATCGAGCACGTCCGCTCAGCAGATGACAATGGTATTACAAATTAATTAAAGACCGTTTTTTTTTCGGAGAAACGGAGCATTCCACTGACCTCTTTGCACTGACCTCTTTGGATTCAGAAGCGGGTTTCCCATCGCAATCTCATGTTCAACGACGCAAAACTGATGCAAACAGAAATAAAAAAAGCATTTGCAGGCCACGAGAACGCAAACTTTTACACACTTGACATTATTTCAGAAACACAAACATGTCGCATTTCTTATGCAGTTTTCAAAACTACAAATTTGGAGTTTGAGTTTGTGGAGGATCTGCTGATTGCGGTTTGGCGGTTTAATTGATCAGGGGATCCAGGCTCCTTCCGGGGCCCAAAATTATGGCGAACAGGCCACGGAAACACCAGATCTACACTTTTTACACACATTTTAAAAAATACATATATATATATATATATATATATATATGTATGTATGTTTCGCGATATATGCGTATGCAAGATGGCTATATACATATAATATGCATGGATATAAATGTACTGTATGGAATATTGCACACAGTAACGTAGGCTCAGCGTCTCAGGCGCTTCACTTATCAGGCAGGAAAGTAGCATATTATTAGTATGTAGCTAAAATTAGAACATACCACGGAAGTAAGCTTTGGGTGTTTGTACCCAGTGGCGTTAGCTGCTGACTTGTGCATTTTGTTCCTGATCGCCCGTTGATATTTATCCACCACTTTTCCTTATGACGGCGCACTAGTAGCAATAATTTCTTATACGCTGTATACACAGAAGTCAAAGTCGACCGACTGACACCGGACAAGACAAGACTTGACCCAAGACTGGAAACCTGAGCCCAAAAGACTGTGTGTCCTAACTCTCGAACAAGCGACAAACAAAGAAACAAACACAGAAGACAGTATAGGCAGGCGCCCAGGTGTTTGGCCGGAAGTAAATAAAACCTGTGACATGATGACTACTAAATGTCATTAAGTAAGCCACGCGATAATTAACGAATCGCGCTGTCCTGAGGGCAGCTGCCTCTATCGACTTACATGGAACTTACATGGGTGGGTACACCTGCATAGGTACCTCCTAGTAGCATACTACCTAACTGCGTAGTACAGGTAGTTGAGATTGGACATCAGTAGAAGTGCCTTGAGGATTTCAGTTTAGTGTTAACAAAAAGGATGGTGTCCTTGAGCACCTTTCATTTTACGTGTCTTTAGTGGCGTATGCGTGGTTCTAGTAGGTACATTTCAAATAGCTAGGATATAAAAATTTGAACTTTGTGAAGCTGTGAGAGAGCGTTGGTTATCTGGCTCACTTGGCATCTTCTTTAATGCAGTTTTGTTTGGTGAGTTACCACCTGGAGGTATTCTTCACAAGCATATTATCATGTTATTTTGTCACCCTGTTTTACATATGTAATGCGATCGCATTGAACCAGATTGACAGTGCGTTTGATCCTGCTCATATATATATATATATATATATATATATATATATATATATATATATATATGCAATATATATATTTACGCGTAACACATTTATTCATTATTTAATTAGATGGCATTGAATCATATTGACAGTGCATTTGAACCTCATCATAGTGAGGATCACAACGCTTGGACCCGGATCAGTATTTGAGTCGCAGCTGTTTTTCAAATTCCGATCCGAATCAAAATGAAAGTTTGATCAAATCAAAGTATAAAAATTCCCGCCCGATTTCTTTGCGTCAATCGACGAGTTATTGAATTGACATAAATATGATAAAACGGCAGGGGGTAGCTCCGCTCCGTTCTCGACATCTTCAAAAAAAAAAAAAACAGGTGGGGGCTCAAATGTCCGCCCTTCCAGTGCGCGTGTTGACGTATTACCCCATGGGCTAAAAATCCCCCTTGAAGCGCACATCGCGCGCCAACGACGGGCCGCAGGGAGACGAAGGTTAGCCCACATGATATGGGTAGAGCGCGAGACCTTTCGAACGGTGCGTCACGTACCGATCCGTGTGCACATTTTGGCCCTTGAACGGAGCACATGTTTGTCGACAGAAAGGCAAACAGAAGAGACGGAAAGGACAGACAGACACAATTTGTTCAAAGAGTGTCTGAATTATCAGTTTTCAGGAAATAGTTTTCGGCCCCCCAAAAATTAAAGTTTGAATGGCACAGTAAGTTCAAGCCTTCCAGGAGTCTCTAAGGACTCTGGGAACTCAGCAAAGGGTCATGGGACGTTAAGAGACCCATTTCTGATCAGTGCGTGCTGTCGTAGTAGAACGCTTTTGATCGCTTTGTCACCCTTGATCTCCGAAGGCCGGATTTGACGTAGGGGACCTCTTAAGGAGATTATCGGGACAATTTTGCGTGTTGCAAATGGCCTTCCTGGCATGTCAGATGATCACAAAAAGTACTAGGTGCCTGTGATGCGCGCTTTTGATGGGCATCGTAAGTGCGCAAATGCCGTTGTAGTTGTCCTTGTGTGAATTCTTGCTTGTGTTAACCCTAGCAAGTATTCGCCATTTGGCTACCTTGGACTGGACAGGAGAGAGTAAGACCTCGAGCCATTTCCAAATCGGACTTGTTGAAGCGACGAAACAAAAACGGAGGGGTGAGTTGCAGTTGGCTCTTGCGACCTAATGATGCCATTTTAAACTATTTAAACCCGTAACGGTGTGGGGGTGAATTTGACCCCACCTGGTTTTTCAATGATAAGTCGAGAACGAACAAAACAAAGCGCACGACCGTCGGTCCGTTTCGAACACGGGCGACTGGGGGGCCAGTTGACCGCCCCCTCTAACTCACGAATGGTTGGTCGCACGATAAAAATAAGCATACCGTTGGAAAGCTTGCGACGAGTAGAGCTCGAAACCGGTCTCATTTTTAGTTTTAGATAATATGTAAGAAATTTACGCCCTACATATATGTTCCCTCATAGCCGACTGCATGAGACCGAGAAATGGCCTGGATCTCAAGGACTGTGACTAAAAACGCTTAGGCAAAGGCACCAGCGCACAAGTAAAGATCCGCGGATGCCGATACACGTCTAATTTCCCAGATTTGTTTAATATATACCCCGAAACGTCGAGTTAAAGACACGGCATTTCTCGCGGCAGCTGCTAGGCGTGCGCTGCTGCCGTATGCGGTCACAAATTGACGAACTAATTTTAGCGTTCCTTTATTTTCGCGAAAAAGACGATCTAAGTATATTTTATTGATCTTAGAGGTTCTTGTCATCGTTTTTCATGCTTAAATTTTGGAAAAATTCATTAGTTACTAATCTACACAATTGGCGGAGCTTTATTAGCGAGAGCCTGTTTATTTCCAAAATATGCTACTTTTTCAAACTTTCTGAGGTTCCTGGTATTACCTACGTCTGTGCAAGCCAGTTCTGCCATTTTCTACCCATTCTGAGTAATTCATCGCCGATTTTGACGGTGGTACATTTTTGCTCACTGCAGTTATTCGTGACCTGACCTCAGGTCAATGGCTGGAAGTCATTGATACTTTGCCCAGTGACGGTAACTAGATGTCTGCTTCACTCCACCCTAAAAATGTTATGAAATATTTCGTCAGATTCCAAAAAAAACGACGACATGTCTTAAAAATGGGCTTGACCTTGGTCAATGACCCGGAAAATTCCGAAAAATCTGAGATTGTTGATTTGTTGCATCTATCACGTTCACTAATTCCTGAAAGTATTATTGAGATATCTTGTTTTGCGAAAAAGTTAGAGGGCGCTAAACTTTTTTTGGACATAGGTCTGTTTGACCTGACCTAGGTCAGGCACCTGACCTGATCTGAGGTCAAAATTTTGACACGAGATGTAAAATACATGAAGCAAAACGTACACAAAGTTTCGTGACTCTGTGTGTGTTCGTTCTCTCGCAGTTTCAGAAAAACCTCGATAGGGGGCAGTCAACTGCCCCCCCGTCGGGGACGGGTTAAGTCTAGCTCCAAGGGTCGATGAGGTAGGTCAGGTCTGGGTGTGGTCAGCGATTTGTGAAAGGCGAAGAATAAGGTGAACTTTAAACGACTGCCAAACATCGAGTTTTTACGACAAACACAAACACTTCACGTGAGTGTATGAATGTAAACCTATAGAAAACCTATGGGTGTAGACAAAACCTAGGCAGGAATGCAAAAATAGTTTTGGGTGACATGAGTTTATGCCTAAAGGTCAGGTCAAGGCCAAAATCCAACAAATTATTTTCAGCTCTTGAACTCAAAAATATGAATCCGAAAACAAAAACCATGAACTATATGGCTCACCACAATGTCATTTAAGCGCCCACTAAGTTTGAACTCATGGTCAGGTCAGGTCAGGAGAGCAGAAAATATCAACTTCGGTACCCGTTTCGTGTGATGCCAAAGTGGACTTCTGCGTAATTCGGTGACCTGAGGGGAATAAATCTAACCCCTGTCACCGTGAAAGATGACCGAGGTCGCCGAAAATGGCCTTGATATGTTTTAAGGTCAGATATCAAGTTTCGACCTTGGGTCAGGTCACCAGTATAGCTTTTGATAAGTTGGAGGATATTAAGCCTCTTATGTGAGTAGACGCAAACACCCCTGACGTTAGCATATAATATGTATGTCTAGGCAAAAATGGTTTGGACGGCATGAGGCCAGGTCAGGGTCAAAACTAAAACAATAATAATTCCAGCTGTGGAGTTCAAAAATATTTATCAAAAAACTTAAACCGTAAATTACATGACTCACAACAATGTCTCCTAAACGTCAACGTAGTGTAGTCAGTATCACGTCATGTCAGGTCAGGAGAGCAGAAAACATGATCTTCGGTGCACAGTTCGTATAAAATCAAAGTGGACTTAGGCGTAATTGGGTGATTTGAAGGGAATGGATTTAATCCTTATAACCATGAAACGTAATCGAAGTTCGCCGAAAATGGCCTGGATGTGTTCCAAGATCAGATGCCAAGTTTTTGCCTCGGATCAGGTCACCACTATCACGCAGCATGTGATAAGTAGAAGGAAATTGGCCTCGTATGTAAGATACAGTCTGTGCCTCACGAATATTTTCCTGCTTGGATACATTACTATCCTGTCTTGTACACTGTGTCACAGCAATGTATGGATAGTTATCTCAAGGTCAAATAAGGTCATTTAAGGCACAGCAGGGCAACAGTTTTAGTTTTCCTATGAATCATGCTCTAAAACCATCCAAAGTGATGTTTCAGCGAAGTGCACCAACAAACAGGAAGACGATAAACTTGAAGGTCAATTTACGATATGACCGTGACCTTGAAATTACGGCAGGCAGCTTTGTTCTTCTGTTTGTCTTCTTTCGTTTGGTGGCGCTTTTGGTTGCTTTGCTACTGTCAGTTTTTCTCCAACGGACCAAAACCAAGACCTCTACGCAAAACGCGCGAGACCCTGGCTTTTTCGTCCTAGGTGTAATGAAATGTCAACATCACGAGATGGACTTCTACGTACCGAAAACGTTTTGACGAAGAATGATGGGGCTACATGCTGGTGAAAACCGTTTCTTTCTACGTGGTTTCCCTGGGTTAGTGCGGGGTCATGAAGTCACGTCAGAGGATTCTGGTTTGCATTGAATTCCTGTGGTACGTAACCTGCAGGGCGCTGTTGAAGGATGCAGAACGAGTTCTGACCATGGATAAGGACCGAAATTACTGTTACTATGCAAATCAGCGCCAAGTGACGTGTTCGACCTCTGAGGTCAGGGAAGAAAAGGTCAAACACGGTCAGCCTCAAAACGACCTCAATTCATGACTTTGATCTAAGGTGATCTTGAACTAATAAGGACCCTAGTGCCGAGTTTTTTGACACCGTAAATGAGACCTGTGCGTAAAATTGAGTAAAAGTGAGCATCATAAAACAGTTGCAACGTTTGCTTTAAGATGAAAACCGTCGCCGTATCAAGAATTTTCCATGGTATGCCCTCGAGATGAACAGCGACCGTTCACTTTATGTTAGTTTTTTTTCTGTTACACGCAGAAGTGTTTGAAAGTCAGCTGTGCGAAGTTCCAGGGCGATTGAAGAAGTCGTTAGCGGACAAATTGCGAAAACCTCAGGGCCACGAGCATCCGCCGTGTATTAGTGAGGCTGGTGAAACGTAGAGAATGAATCCGACTTTTAGTCGGGTCTCGCCGCCACTTGCCTTGTCACGCCACTTGTCTTACCGGAAACAACGGCAGTTGAAACGACGAATGTTCTGGATACCTTGACAAATCAAGTGCAAGTGTGATTTGAGGTTAATCCTATTCGACAGATTGATATTGGTAGTATGCCTGATAATCTATGATTTACACCTATTATCACCTGATATCTCTCCACTGTGACTACCGTGCTGACAGTTTTCTTTTTTTAGGAGTCGTACGAGCGTGCCAAGAACCTGTTGAAAACACACAACAAGGAACTTAAACTGCTAGCCGAGGCGCTTCTCAAGTACGAAACGCTCGATGCCGAGGACATCAAAACGATCGTAAAAGGAGAAAACGTCGTAAAGCCAGGTGGCCCGTCAAACTTTGAGTTACCTAAGTTTTAGGTAGGGTTGTGTCGGAACATGTATGCACAGTCTAACCGGTATTCGCAGGATTGTAAATAAGCCCATTTTTCTCGCGCTCGGGAGTACGGTTTGATTCTGCGCGATCGGGACTTCGCCCTGTTTTAGCGAGAATGTTCGTACTGATCTTTTGTCTCATATCTCACAGCAGGCACTGGCAATAATGTGGCGTTATGTTATATGTTAAATTACCAGGCAGACGATAACTCAAACATCCCCACCCCAAGGGTTCATTGTGCATCAATGTCCGTGCGATCACCTGCAGGTGAACACCGTGATGGATGGCAATTTGAATATTGTCCTGCTAATTTGGTTTTCCTGCCAAATTGGGGCGTGCCCAGAAAGTGCTCCTTCGTGTTAAAAAAGTGACCTGAACAACTTATAGCGCCATGGCCCGTGAGACCAAAGTGGGACGTGACCAGTGATGTCCTGCATGTGTCTGCGATTTGCCAATTTGCCATCTTATGGTCGCAGCCGGACGTGGCGGTGTGGGCGGGATTGGGCTGGTTGTCGTGACTGGAAAGCTGTTAGCATGAGAATCAGAAGGTGTGACGCGGCGCCATGTCGGCCCTGAATTTTCAATATATGGAAGACTGCGTTGGTTTTGCTGGTTTATTCTTCCACTTGACAGTTCGATTGTACCACAGACACTACAAACAGCAAAATTTCGGGCATCTCACTGAAACGTTGGTTTCTGGTCGACTTGATTGTCGCTTGTATTTATTGTGGAAAGTAGCAGCAGACGCACTCATGAGTGCGCCCCTGCAGGGGTGCACGGAGGATTTCATTTGGGGGCAAGGATATGAGGGTACGGGTCAAACCCCTAGGGAGGTCGTGGGTGTGAAAGCGGGCATTCTCCCTCTCTTCCATCTGGAGTGCTCGGATTTCAGTCACTAATTTTTCACCCCCACCCCCCACCCCAACGGAAACAAAAACTCATTAGCCTTTTACTTTTATATATTATTACTTTTACTATTTTACTTTTATAGAATTAGCCTTTGACTTTCAAGCCCCTAGAGTATGTTAAGAGCCAGAAAATGTTTGAGGATGGGATGATGCACAAAATAAGACGATAGATCAGGGAGTCACAATACAAAAACGCAACTGTTGACCTACAAGCGCCTCGAGTATCTTAAAAGCCAGAAAATCTGAGGATTGGATAATGCGGAAAATAAGACGATAGATAAGGGTGGAGGTAGGTAGCCACGCACCTGGCCTGCGGGCCACTAGCGTACGGGCATATGGCCGCGAACCGTGGCTCATGGACCCCGGCCACGAATCCCGGACAAGTGGGCCCAGACCCACGGGACTATTTGGCCCCCTGACCAACGGGACCCTTGATTTTAGACCGTTACGCCGCGGGCTCCTTTGGCATGCGGGTACGTGACTTCGGACCAAATTTTGATTTGCCTTACGGGTCTCTTCCTAATGAGCCCCCCCCTGGCCTGGAGGCCATAAGATTTTTCTCCACGGTAGATGGCCGTGTCGCTAGGCCTTGGTCCACGTCACACGCTACAGGGAAGTGTGTCACGAGGATGGTAAAGCGTTAAAGTTCAGTTTACGCGAGCGATAGTCCGTCGCGGACTCGACCAACGTGGATTCGATGGACGAACGCAATGACGCCAACCAACCAGATTTCGATGTCGTGACACCTCGACGGACTCGACCGAAAATGTTGTAAGTTAGCTGCGTTCAACTGATCATATCCCGCAGTTTCGCTTGTTGACTTCTGCTTTAAGGTGCGATATTTGTAAAGACTGTCGAATGGGCCGGTTCGGAAGATTTTCTGCTTCTGGGAACCTGCCCCGTACCATATACTACAGATCCACCATACAGATCCACGTTTCCCGACCCTACCCTGTTCCCTTCCAACTTGTGAATCGTGTCCGTAGGAAAAAACAAAAACGCCGTAAAAGCAGAGCTTACATCAGGCAAAACAAAACAAAATAAAAATCTCATTGTCATTCGTAAACAAAAATTTGTGGTTTTACAACCCGTTCTTCCGCCCCCACCATGCAGTAGCAGGCAAAGCATGCTTGCTGTACTAGCAGCAGAGGAGACCAGCAGCATACCGCCTTCTTTGTTCCACAAAGCATAATTATAAGCATAATTGGCTAGAAGATACGACGGTACTGTATTTGACATATATCATTTGTAATGGGCGCGGCTTGGAGCGCACACCACAACCCCCTAATCGGTATATTTATATGCCAAAATGTGCCAAAAGATTAAATGAAAAACATTTTACGTGCCTTTTCGACTTCCCAACCGAACTTTTTAGGCTCAAATACGCCCGTGAATCGAGATGGCCTTCAATAACTTCCAGTGACCTTTAACCCCCAGAGTGCGACAAGTGGTACACATCAGGGTTATTTGGTGTGAAAAAGGCAATTCGTGCCATAAAACTAATAAAAATGCCCCAGAACGCTCACAGTCAACTCAGAAGCGAGATGGAGAAACGAAAAATAACCTTGACCTCGGCCTGGGTTCCGATGCATTGATTGAGGTCAGCCATCTGTTTTCACTTATGCTCATGATGCTGTGCTATAACTTTCTACTCCCAGAATGCAATTTTAAGGGAGAAAAACACACAAAATAAAATTTCCAAAAATGGCTAAATCCTTCCTTGACCTCAGGTTATTGACCTAACCTTTTCGAGAAATTCCAAGATGAACGTTTTAAGGCCATTGACAATGTAAGGTTATGTACCAAAACTCAATCTGAAAGCTTTGAATTTGTGAATATTACGACAGTCTAAACTATAACTGACATGGGTCCTTTACCTCGCGCCCAACTGTGGGTCGGCGTCATGCACGCCCGACTGGAGGGGGCGGGGCGGTTTACCGCTCCCTCTAACTCACGAACAGTTAATCGCACGATGAAAATAAGCACACCGTTGGAAAACTTGTGACGAGTAGAGCTCGAAACTCGCCTCATTTTTAGTTTTGGATGATATGTAAGCCGTTTACGCCTTATATATGTTTTCTCATAGCTGCTTGCAGGAGACCGAGGAACGGCCTGGATCTCAAGGGCTGTGACTAATAAAGTCAAGATAGAGGCACCAATGGAAAGCTAAAAGTCCGCCGATACACGCCTAATTTCTCTGATTTGTGTAATATGTACATGGAAACGTTGAGTTTAAGACACCTTGATTTTCGTAACGTTGCACGGCGGGCGCCGCCGATGAAGGCGGTACGAAGTTAACGGGGACCTATTTTAGCGTTCTTTTATTTTCGCAAAATATGTCATTCCAAATGCTGTTCTTTGATCCTAGGTGTCCTTGGGATGATTTTTCATTCTTAAATGTGGGAAAAACTCAATAATTATCAGTGTACGCAATTGGCGGAGCTTTATTCGCAAAAGTCTGTTTATTTCCATAGTACGCAATTTTCTCAATTTTTTCAATTTTTCAACTTTTTGGTATTATTCACAACTGTGCGAGCCAGTTCTGCCCTTTTCGACCCGATCTAATTCATTGATCGCCGATTTTGACGGCAGTGCATTTTGACTCAAAACGGTTAGTCGTGGCCTGACCTCAGGTCAGTGGTCAGAGGTCATTGAAACTTTGACGGGAGCTGGGTGTCTGGATCTCCCCACACTCAAATTGTTATAAAAAATTGCGTCAGTTTTCGAAAAACGACAACTTATATTGAAAACAGGTTTGACCTTAGGCCATTGACCCGGGCATTTCTGAGAAATCCGAGATTGCGTCTTTGCTGCATCTATCAAAATCTCTAACTCTTGAAAGTTTCATTATGATGTCATGTTTCGCGAAAAAAAGTTGCAGGACGCTGAACTTTTTTGGACATAAGTCCACTTGACATGACCTAGGTCAGACATCTCACATGACCTGAGGTCGAAAATTGGATAAAAAGGGGTGAAAATGATCAAACAAGACGTAAACAAGGTTTCGTGGCGCTGCATTCGTTCGTTCTCTCGCGATCTCGGAAAAACCTGGCGGGGGTTGGCGGGTTAACCAGACCTAATTCATTGATGTGACCCGACCCAAAATTAACCTTTGTCCAAAATGCGCGCGATAGACAGGGCCTATTTTAACATGTTAACTGGGGGGGGGCAAATGTCCCCCCAGTCGGACACTTTGCCCCCCCCAGTCAAGATCCTTTGCCCACGCAAAGAAAAAAACAGCCAGGTGTACTAGCGTACCCAAGTATTCCATAAAGCGCTGCGCTCGCAAAGCAGCATCTTATCAACGAAGGATGTGTTGAATCACTGTGTAATGTGGGAGCACACTCAGAAGCATCACTTTATAATACGTATTGCAGGCACACCTAGTGACCGCTGGCGAGCGTGTTTCGTAATTAGTACGCCGGCACCCGATGCCGCGATTGTCTGGTGGACGGCCAAGGCGTTTCATTGCATCGTAAGCACGTTAAAAATGATGATAACCATCTTTGATGTGTTCAAACGCAAGAAAACTGAAGGGCGAGCTGGTGCGCAGGGCGGTTTTGCTATGGTGAGATAAGGTTTATATGAATGCGGTAACAGTCCAGCAGTGCTGTAATCATCACCAATCATACTGATCCGAAAACCCTGCTAAAATCACAGTACCTGATTGGTAGAACTTCATTGAACTAGGCGGTTTAACCCGAGTTTTAAGCGAGGAAAACGGAAAATTAATCAGTCATATATTAAAACCGTCAATCTTGCTGCTCCTAGTGCATGGGTTTGAGGATCCCATGAGCATGCTTCACCTGCTTAACGAACATGGCATGGCCCAGACTGCAGATAATGACGAATGTTGATGATATCTCACTGAGGCGGGCCAAGGCGAATATTTCAATCTGAGGTGACTTTTTTATTTTAGGGCCAATGACCTGGAAATGGAGAAGTTTGTTCTGCCTGTGTTGGGGCAGCTTTTACACTTCTGCGAGGTGTTGAAAAACATATGGCCAAAATTCGGTGAGAAAATGTATTTTGGGGATAGATTAGATCAACAGAAGCTATCCCGGACAGGCAGCCTAATGTCTCATTTAGGGAAGAACCGAAGCTGCCGCAACATCTCGTCAATATTCTGGCCATCGTTTGCAGACTGTGACTTATATATTTGAAGTACCACGCCTTGCCATGCCACGGTAACCCACGTTGCCGGTCTGGCAATTTCCCGCGCGTTCTTAGACGTCAGGATATTTAAGGACCACCTGCGTCAATGCAGAAAGTACCTTTTATAACGGAAGTCTGTGCCACTATGGTTGCATCACGAGAAAAAAGCCGAATTTTGGTTGACCGGTGCGCAGCACTGCCTTCGTGGGGAGAAGTGCTGCAGCAATATTTTCAGTCCCACCGTGTGGATAGGCTTACCCAGAGGTAGGTCAAAACACAGATCGTCCGCGAAATGATGAAGGTGTGGAACAAAGCCCGTATTCTCACTGCACCGGAGCGGAACGTGATAAAGAAGCTCAACAGGAAGCTTGACCAGTACCAAAGGCAAATTCTGGAGGTTCACCCCGGAAATTGACAAGAAGAATAGATTTAGGGACAACCTTAACAATCTTTTTGACCTTGCCCTTGTCGGCACCATTAAGATCATCAAAACCAAGAGGATAAAGACATTCTCTAGGCCCAAAGGGAGCCAGGTCGCCGAGGCGTCATGGTGGTATTCGATAAGTTCCCTCCTGAGAAGGAGGAGCGAGCTTTTCAACGACAGCAGTAGGCCGAAGCTTTAAAGGACCCGCCGTTACATTAAACAGCAGACCGAGCATGAGGCAACTGCCCAGCTGGAATACTCGCCTACCGACAACACACAACTGACAGATCAGAATGACCCGCAGCCCTTGGCCATGCCTTCGAAGCGGCCCCGCAGGAGAGCCAAGAACATCGCCACTCCTGGTCAGGCAGCAGCCCTCGATCGGACCAAGCTCAATGATCGCTCTGCAATTCACTTCCTATCGGCGACGGCTTCGGTCCTCGGCCACGACTCCTCTGCACTGGCGATCACAGAAGCTCGGGCAGGCGCTCATGTAGGTCGCAGAGGAAAGCCATTGCGGACGAAATCTGGCATTCTTTCTCCGCGTCACCCAACCTGGTGGTCCACTGGGACGGCAAACTGTTACTGACGATGGAAAAGAAAAGGTGGATCGACTCTGTCATGGTAACCGGTCCAAGAAGTGCCGCCAAGCTCTTTAGTGTTTGGAAGTTGCAAGAAGAGCCGGAGCAACGCCAGCCGACGTTGTCGCGCTTTGTCTGGAAGACTGGGAGGTTTCGGACAACGTCGTCGGCATGAGCTTCGGCACCACCTCCAGCAATACTGGACAAGTTGTGGGAGCAAACACGCTTCTTCAGCAGAAGCTTGAGTGACGGCTTATTCACTTTGCTTGTCGTCATCATATCGTCGAACTGGTGGCAGAGGCGGCTTTCTCCACGCGCTTCGGTCCGTCCTCGGGACCGCGATCTCCTTGTTCAAGAGCTTCAAGAAGAGATGGAGGCTCATTGATTGGAACAAGTTTGAACTTATGGTGTATGAAGACCTGGAGCCAGCAGTGGCCGAGACGTTTTTCTCTTCCAATGATCGTTTCGTCGCCTTCTGCCGTGAGAAGCTCGCCGAAATCCAGCCTAGCAATGATTATCGTTGGTTCTTTGAGGTCTCGATTATCCCCTTTGGTCAAGAGCCTCCACGGGGAATCAAGTTCTTCAGCCAGGTGCTCTCCAACGTGCCAGATAGATGGTTCCATCGCGCCAGATGGATGGGGCGCATAATCTGCGGGATCAAGATCTTCTTGCTTTGCCATCAGTTCTCCGTGACTCTCAGTGAATTGGGAGCACTCAAGCGCTTCGTGTTTTTCATGGTTGTTTTGTACGTCAGTGCATGGTTCTGCTCTTCATCGGCGGTCAGCGCTTCCGTGCACGACCTGGCCATTCTGCAAAGCCTGATGTGAATGCTGAAATTTCGAAGGGGATCTCCAAGGAATTTGCCGATCACCTATTATCTATTATGACATTATAGTCGACATATCATTTATTATAACAATCACCTATTATGGTGCCCCAGCGAAGAACTGGCTGGTGTGTCGTTCTTCGACGAGGGCGTACCGTGTGAGATGAAGACGAGGATGATCGCGGCACTCCAGGAACAGGGATCGGAGAGTCCTCTCAGCGAGCGCAGGTGGATCTCGCAGAAAAGGAGGTTCTCGTCCCAGGAAGATTATCGTCGACTTCATTACCGCAAAGTCGGTGGGCATCCTGAAAGCCTACGGCATCAACATGGACTTCCTTGCCGCCGATCTCGCTGATTGGGAGACAGCACCTGACTTCACGAACGCTAAGGAAGTCCTGTGCGGGTTCGCGGTAGTTAGCGACTTTGCCAAACGAGCTGTGGTTCTTATCCAAGTATACAACAAGGTACTGACGAAGGATGAAAGGCAAAAGCAGTACCTGCTGCAAGTCGTCGAATAGCATCGTCGCCAGAACCCCGAGACCACTAAGAGGACTGAAGTATCATTCCCACCTAAGCCACACTGCTGCCGACAGGGCCAGTGACCTATGACCTGAGACAGAATGCGAAGTGTCTTTCGATCCAGGTGTGTCAAAAGGAGTACTATGATGCGCATTTTATGCATATCGTGCGCTTGGTTTATAAAACTGAAGCACAAAACACGTTTTGGGGCATTTCAGACACATCTCTCCCTGAGCGAATCTCCCAGGGATCACAAGTCCATGGAGAATGAGTTCGTGCTGGGGATAAATGAAATGGTGTTCTTTGAATTTAATGGGCTCGGAATGCACAAAAGCGGGCGCGAATTTCATCGAAATAAAGTAAAATCCAGCACAAACGACATACAGTCTTCGTGTGAAAGTGCTTAAGAGTGCTGGACCAAGGCCATATTTTGCACACATGATTTCCTCCAAAAGACATATCAGTTAATGACAGAGCGCTGTGGAAGTGTTCATCGTAATTCGCCCTTATATATATATATATATATATATATATATATATATGCCTTCCTTAGGAAAGCATTTATATATCTATCTATATATATATATATGTATGTCCATTCCTTAGGAATATATATATATATATATATATATATATATATATATATATATATATATATATATATATAAAGCGGACAAAATTCAATAAGAACACAAATGCCCGCGGAGAGGGGTGGTCTCAGCCAATGCGTCTCGTTCGCAGAATTGCCCCCCCAGTCATTTTTCCTTAAAATAGGCCCTGGCGATAGATGTGAGAAAAGATACTGAAAATTTGGCAACGTCTCGCGCCGCCGTTTCCTCGCTTTTCTGAAACACCTATGCAGTGTATCCAAACACATCAACACCGTCAAAGACTCCGGGACGTCGACCGCCAGGAAGAGGATGGAAAGTTGGCCTCCCTCGTGAGAGAGCTGCGAAACGACCCAGAAGGCCACTTCAGGTATTTCCGCATGACGTGGAAAACAGTACCATACTGAATCAGAGGTTGCCCACAGCTTAATCTGTGTTGCTCGCAGTGGTTTCGAAACAAATGGTCTCCGCTCTCAAGCTACGGTGCCAGGCACAGTCATATTAGTCTGTGTATTTCAAAGATGATATGGTGACAAACATATCAGCTACCCTCGTTTTCATACTTCTTCTTCATGTTGGCACCGAAGCCGATTGGGCTCGCCGCACCGCCTGCCCGCTGCCCAATCTGCGACGGCATCGACTGAAAACTTGGATTTTTTCAGGTTCGCGGTCGAATCGGTCGCTTACGACACCGAATGTTTCTTGTACCTGCATTTCTATTCGATGTTTGTTCATAACAGCATCACGTGATAAACTGGCACGCTTACCATAAACCACTTATACCTGGGATTTTTATGCTATTTTCCGCCGGTAACGGACGAGGAAATGCCCACCGAGGATGTTTTCAGCCAATATGACGGAAGTTATACACCTATGTATAGTGTTAAACGTAAAAATAGGACACTTTTCTTGATTTAAAACGAATCATAACTCTTTGGACAACATATCACCTGCTCGCAGTTCTAATCGGAATCACTGGTCACGCCTCAAAATTTGACCTTGAAAGTAGATCTCAAGGTCAAATAAAAACGAAAAAAAGAAAATGGGAGCAGCAGAACATCGCAGTATTTCGCCCCCACCACAACGATATCCAGTTTTTCTTAAGTGTCGCCATTGTTTATTGGAGTTATGCACATCATCTTACCAAGGATTTGATAAAAAAAATCACCAAATTTAGGTTTTTTAGACTGCGCTAGCGCAAAAATCACTCGTCAGATGGAGCTGAGAAATAGAAATCTGACGTCCCAGCCACAGATTATCCCACGAACAAAATTTCATGGCAGTTTGAGACTATGGTGCGTTACCCCCTGGTCGGTCTCACTTGGAATATCCCCCAGTTAAAGGTATAAAGGATGAAGCTAGCATCCCTCAAATAGTGGCGATGGAGATATCCGCCATACAAGCTTTTTTGCTTAAATTTTCAGCTGCGAGGACCGCCAATGCCTCACACATCTGGGTTTCGAACCGTATACTGTCCCACCTAAGGGTTAGTCCGATGAATCGTTAAAAACAAACGCATAAAATGGAAACATATGCATACAACCAGCCTGTCTCGTACGGGGTGCCCGCCTTGTAAGTCGTGCACGTTCTGTGGGGGGCGCCAAGTCCCGTATGGGAGCCTGGTCAGTAGAGGGGACGCCAAGTACATGAGGACTGCCTGATCTGCACGTGGCACCTCGCTTGCCAAGGGCGCTGAGCCACCGAGGGGCGCCTGATCTGTACGCGGGGCGCCTGGCCTCTAAGGGGCGCCTGCTTCGTTGACGTGTCTGGTCTGTGAGGTGAGCCAAGCTCTTCACAGGCGTCTCACCTGCACAAGAAGAGGGACCGCCTGGCATGTATGAGGCGCTGAGCATGTGAGGGTTACCTGTACGAAAGTGCTTACCTGTACGGGGCGCCGTGTCCACGAGGAGTGGTTGATCAGTACATGGGGAGGGGGGGGGGGGCATCTGGAGGCTGATAGTTGCTAAGGAGGCCAAAAAGCCTCCCCCGAAGAAAAATAAGAAAAACGGGTTTTGGAACCTCTTCGGCATCGGGTTTCGGATTTTTTCCTTTGAAGCCCATGTTTTGCTGTGGCATAAAGGGAACTCCCACGCCACGGGCCAAAGTGTGGGACATGTCTTCCGCCCCAGGAATCACAGCTGTGGAACTGGTGCTTCAGGTAGTTAAAAATCTCTTGTTTTAAAAATCTTAAACAGGGTCGCTTAGTAGACTATCTCACCAGTAAAGATATGGTTGGAACTAACTACAGCGAAACGGGTAAAACAAGGCTTTGACCAAGCTTTGACAAAGATGACACTTGTAAACAAATTAATCTCACGTAGTCCTCGTAGATTAGTGGAACTCATGGATTACGGGAGTTTCTGGCAGCTTTCTGCTTCGTAACTCGTACAGCAGAATCGCAAAAGCCCTCCGGACCATTTCAAAATCCGCGACGCTGCTGTCGGTTGCGATGGCGCAGAGGTGTACTGCAACTTTGGCGCGTGCACTTTTAGCTGAAATGGGTCCGGTTCAAAACCAGGCGGCTGCGACAATTTTTCTGTCACCCCTCTGAACGGAGCAGTCGTTACGGTCTAGTAGGACATTCTTGAGTTAAAAATACTACTGCTAAGCTCCCAAATTAGTTTTCAATGCGTCGGTTTTAGACGCTATGTATGTGCATACTTGGACATACCTAGACACAGAGTTACGTAGAAACCGACGGAGAATAACAGACAGAGGCAGACACTTCCTAAACGCCCAGTCCGGCCAATGGTGGGCTGCACCGAGACAAAATGGGGCTCGATGGACAGCAAATCGTTCGGTAAATCGTGAGAGGGAAACTGCGCATGGGATTAGGATATGGTGCGTAGAGGTCACAGAAGCACTGGAAATGACAGTTTTGCATGGCTTACGAAATAGGCACGGATAAATTAAGCCGTCATTTACGACTCGTCGACTATGTAGCCTCACGCCATAGCTTACCGGCTGCTAACCATTGATCGTGTGACCGACCTCGTCTGCCGCACAGGGTAGCCGCGCCACGTGCTTAAGTTTTCAGAAGTTCGGATTTCGTATCGCTGCTGTTTACATAGCGATTTCGAAACCAAAGGAATCATTTTCTGGCATGGACTTGAAACCAGCCGAAAGCCAGTTTTCTTGTCCTTCCTATGGGGCCAAAAACTAGGTAAATTCATACTGTTACGGCTATGAGGCACCAGACGAATCGACGCAGGTCGTGATTTCGACCAGTTTTCAGATGAGCCCGAGACGTTTTCCATCCGCCGACAAATTGCCGTTATACATGCCTAATTACCGTAACACATGCCTAATTGCCGTTACACATGCCTAATTACCGTTACACATGCCTAATTGCCGTTATACGTGCCTAATTACCATTACACGTGCCTAATTACAGTTACACGTGCCTAATTACCGTTATTGGTGCCTAATTTCCGTTACACGTGCCTAATCTCGCCAACCATGGATCGCACTGACACCAGACTGAATCCAGTCCACATAGTGATTAATGGTAAAACAGGTAAAACACGGGGTAAGACATAAAACCCCAGGTAAAACACCGTGCTTGGGAACCAATACGCGCGCCTGCTGGCCACGGAAACACGCATAATACTCGTTTTGCAAGAATTGCGAAAGGTCACGGGTAGGTCCGCGTACCGTCCGACCCCGTTGAAGGTCAGGCTGTCCTCGCCCGGGACGCTACAGGTCATCGGTCGGCAGCCAATCGGAGGCCGGCTCCGAGCAGGGACCCAGCACTCCAAATGTAGCTCTTAGAGAAGATAAACAATTACTGTTCTGTTGTTTGTGGTTGATCGTTGACGTCATCGAACTGAAAGTACTATTTGGGTATTTTTTCGTGGGTACACCTTTGCCGCCGTACTTACACCTTGAATGATGTAAGTACGGTGTATGTTGAAACAATGACCAAAGTCGGTTTAACCCGGCATTGACTGGGGTATTTCGCACCTTCCATTGACTGACTGACATTAGACAGGGGGGAGCGTTTAACGCCCCTCCACCCTCTTTCTCGAGAAGCAACTGTCCGAGTGGGCTGTTCGACGGCGATCAATGGCGCCGAACCTTGCGGTTCTTTGAAATATGTACCGTTTTCCTTTGGGGTCAGTGAGAACATCACAGATCAGGCGAAACGGGAAAAGTGACCATTTTCCCAAGTCACCTAATCACAATGAAAAGTAGACCGAGACTAAAGTTGGCATGGCAATTTGTTCTTGGCATATAAACTCATATTCTACATGTCACCTGACCCAGTATCATAAAAGGTCAAGGGCATAGGTTGGGTGGAATTTGAAGTGTAAATTGCTGTGTTGCTGAGTAAGTTTTATGTGCAGTTTGCGCAAGAGCATTTGGTAATCTGTCTGGCCCTATCCAAAATTCAGTCATTTCAGTCCACGTTCTAAAAAGCAGTCTTACTGGAGCTAGAAAATGGAAAATAATGCTTGACCTAGGGTGTCATGGCGTGAAGTCACACGTGCTCCGTATTGAACTCTCAGGTCATACTGACATGCAGTGCAAGCCACAGTCACCATATGTTGTAAAAGTGCCGACAATATGACGGCGAAGCAAAATTTTGCGTCGAACCGCAAAACATGTTTGTCCTTATAAGATTATTAAGAGGTGACCTAAGATGACCTCGTTTCCAAATTTTTGCTTGTATCTGCACCAATGATGTAGGAAAAGGTACCGAAGGTTTCAGGACGCTGCGTTGATTCGTGTGGGAGATATCTAGGAAATGCGTCAGGGAATGGGGTCGTTTGCCCCCCCCGTCATTGGCAGGCTAATACACCATGTCAAGTCTGTTTTGAGCAAGTACGACGATTTATTAAATCTAAATTCGATAACAAAAATAACCCGCCATGCGATGTCTGTTTCTCAAACATGGCTAATCTCAGTCTTTGAGTCTATCACATTCCTGGATATCGTGCCTTTTTTCTGCAGTGGAAAGTTCAGATCTGCGCGAGGGTCTGTATTTTGTTTAAAAAATAAACATAAGCCCCGCCAGCTACAAATTTCCCCATTTTCCACGGCTGAAATGATATGTGCTGCTGCTGATCCATGCAGAGATCGCTCATTATAATATGCCAAATATGCAAAGCACCAAGCACTGGAAACGGTACTTCTTCAGGATCTTAAAGCCCATTTGATACGACCTAAAAAAATGAACGAGATGGCGTTCATTACAGGCGACCTCAGCTCTGCCATATTTTCTTTGCAATCTGATGCATATGTGCAGCCTTTTGTCTTTTCTTAACCAAGTGTTCTCATGGGTTCTTCACTTACCATCTCAGGAGCCACGGGATGCTCAAATACCTCCAGTTAAGTGATCGATAATACTTTTCCTCCGATTTATGTGAAATGTTCCTGACTTCTTCTTTGATGACCTTTCCGATCATTTTTCGATATTTCTTTGGGATGATTTCTGCCACAGTATGGATTTACTGGAACCTAAGAAAATAATGTGTTTTGATTATTGAAAACTGGAAGAAATGAAAATGTTTATTATTCCCAACCTGGTCGATATTAAAAATGAAAATGATCCCAGTGTTGTTGCAAATCGAGTAATCAATGCATTCAAACAAGGCATTGCGAAGTTCTCTCATAAGACAAACATAAACCGTGAAACTAATCCAAGAAAACCGTGCATAACCCCAGTTTTGCTTTCAGTGCACCGAAAGAGTGAGCTGTTTCAGATAAAAATAAGCCAACCTAACTGATGCTAGCATGGCAGAATATAATAAATATCGAAATGAACTCATTGTTATATTGAGAGGGGCTAAGAAAATGTGCTTCAAGAATAAGTCAGGTAACGTGACAACTGAATCGTTTGATCATCCAAAATTAGTGAACACGTGTACCCCCAGTCAGGTAACGTGGCAGCTGAACCGTTTGATCATCCGAAATTAGTGAACACGTGTACCCCCAGTCAGTCAGCTCTGAATTTACATTTAAGAAATACAAAATCCTGAATCTAAACGATCCTGATAAGTCACAAATTCCCATCTAAATGCATAGGTTTTTGAAAAATCAACTACGTATAGCAATGAACGAAAAGCAGAGCGTTTAAATATCTTGAACAACCATTTTACGAATATAACATTGTGGACAGTTGATCACTGGTTCTAGGCCATGGAATGCAGACATTTACAGGCACTTATCATGTTGTGACCGAAATTCTTTACTCAAAATGCGTAACTAAGAAACTGATTCGGTGAAGTACCTTGCTATGTATAATCCAAAGCAACCCAGTTACAGGCGATGCTACATTATCACCAGGCCGGGCCAGCCGGCCGTGGAATATATCATAGATATGATTGGAGATATAACTATTTCGTATCTGGTATTCACCGAAATTCGTACATATCATAGAAATCTCTCAGTGCTCTCATTGAGTGGTGGTACGGGATAAGATATCATACAAGCTGGATAAGGTCATATAATATATCAGATAATGGGTAAAAATGATTGCACTCAATGATCAATTAATCATTGATCAATCATCGATCAATGGCAACCAAATCAACGACACTGGCTCCTGGAGGCCACCCAGCAACAAGCTATGTTTTCTTGAAAGATCCAGCGTAAGACTCCACATAATAACGACCAGGTAAAGCCCCTCCTACCCGTGCGATTGATTCCTTTACTAATGCCGATTGAAAGTGTTCATGTCTGTGGGCAGTCATGAACTAAGACAGCGAGCAGTCACGAGCTGTCTTTGTGATTATTTTCTAAATTTCTTTGCACCTAACAATGGTACTAGCGTAAAATAGCCGAAATGTAAAAATGACGAATTCCTTTTTGGTGAATTTTAAATGGCGAATGCTGAACAGCGGCATGTCAAAATGGCGAAAAGCTAAAGTGACCAAATGGCCAAATGGCGGCATGTAAAAAGCGACATGCCAAAGTGGCGAACGGCAAAATGGCGACGTGTAAAAGGTCAATGTGCGAAAAGTCCTGAACGGATAAATGGCGAAATGGCCGGTAAATGTATAAATGGCACGGCCGTCCCGTGCCAGGACAGCCCTTTAGTTAGATAGACTTTCCGCAACAAAGACCACCATTGAGTTACACTATTGGATGATGGGTTTAAGGTACAGGCAACAACGCCTGCTTGACATTTATCCGAGCCCAAATCCGCCTACGCAATCCATCCGGGTATAATTTATCCCAACAAATGTCGTTATTTTGCCATTCGCATTTGCCCCTGGCCATTTTATGACTGGCTACTGGTTTACATAAACTCCCTTTTTTCTCCGTGAAATCCCGTGGCTCTTCTATTATTCCTTGTACTGAAGTCAAAGAATGTCGGACTTCTTGCGACCAGTTTCTGTCTTGGCGCACTCACGTAACTCATCTTTCTCGTAAGTGCTTTGGGATTCTCACCGACGTATCTCACCAACGTCATTACCTTCTCTCCGATACTTTTCCCATCATCGTGCCCGCGCTGGTTTTCTCACATGTCCGACATTGCCTGACAGTCTACGGTAACGGCTCTACTAAAAACTTTTTTGTTCTTTAGAAAATTTTGACTTTTGCCGCTGTGTTATTTCTGGAAAAAAAATCCAACACGTATCGGATGTGCGAGCGACCTTGCGTTAGCTGAATACACCGGACATGGTACATTTCCATACTCCGACGCTGCTGCACAAGATCCGTCGCCATGGCGAGCCAGAGCCGCGGGCCTTCTGTTTTTGCAAAAACCGGCATCATCCTGACCATCTGAGGAGCACCAGATGGGACGAAATGCTAAGCCTACCTAACATCCGTGGTTCCGCCTCCGGCAAGAGGCAGTTGGTCTACCGTGCAGCATCGCTTTGTAATGGCCAACCCCCAGAGTATCGTGAGATGTAGGTCTCCGTCTTACGTCGTCTCTTTAACCCTGTTCCCGGAAGGCTAGCGTTATGGCCGATTCCTGGCAGGGGGCGGATTCGGCCCCCCTGAGATCTCGAGAACCATTCGTCCAATTTCGTCGCAACAAATGGCAATCGATTTGCTATGACGTAAACTACATTTTTACAAACAGAAGTTTTCAAAATTTTGAAAAGTGTAGATACAGGGGGGGCAAAAAGTCACAATGAGGGAAATTTTTGGACTTCTTATAACTCCGTTGTTTTTGGATCGATTTTGATGAAATTGGCATGAATCGAGAAATTATGGATGAGACTTCCACCATTAGTCTGCACATTTGAAATTTTGAGAAAATTCATAGGCGTTCTCAGGGTTTTCAAAATAGGAAGACTAGTTCTTCAAAAACTGATTTAACAAAAAAGTTACAAACACGTTTTTGGTTTCTTTTAGTTCATGTTATGCTGGAGAAATACAAATCGTATCACACTGTTTGTATGCGTTAGCATAGGCTGTGCCAGGGACATGAAAAAGGGGGGACTGTCATGGTCACATGTTCTTCAGATAAACTTGTGGCCTTTGACCTTAAATGACTTCCAATGACCTTGGAATCGCTTGAAATGATCTCGTATGCATTTAGTATTGTCTGAAAAGGTTTTCAATCATTTGAATTCGCTCTTTTTGTGAAATTTCATTTTACGGCTGTTGTGATATAGGGTACGCGCACTGACATTTTAAATTATAGCTCCGTGACCCGATCTGATATCGAGCTGTAACGTGGTACACAAGTAGAAAGCACCCTTTTACGTCACATATATTCCGGGTTTGGCATTTGAAAAAATAGCGCCAAAATATTTGCCATAAAACCAAATTTTGACTTTTTTCGTTGACCTGACCTTGTTAAGTGACCTCAGGTGAACAAAATTGTATTTGTATGTTGCCCAGCTATTTACCTATACATCCGTATGAAGTTTTAAGTTCTATCTTAAAAACGGTACCTTTGACGGTCATTTTCCTTTTACCCTCAACATGACCAAAAATGGCCTGAGGTGCCTCCCAAAAACGTCGCCTGGCTCCGCCCCTAACCAAAATAGAATTACGAAATTTTGTCGCAGTACGTTCAAAGAATAGTTAGGAAAAGTCATTAAATTCCGTGAAGCTGCGTCAAAAACCCTGGAATTTGCAAGCAAAAAATCCGAGGGGGTGGATTTGGCCCCCCTGCCGGGAATAGGGTTAACCCGCGTCCGACCGTGGGTCGCCACCATACACATTCAACGGGGGAGGGGATGGTTGACCGCCCCCTCTTACTCACGAACGGTTGGCCGCACTATCAAAATTAGCACACTGTTGGAAAGTTCGTGACTACTAGAGCTCGAAACTGGTCTCATTTTTAGTTTTGGATAACATATAAGCCATTTACGCCCTACGTATGGTTCCTCATAGCCGACTGCATGACACCGAGAAAGGGCCTGCATCTCAAGGGCTGTGATTAATACAATCTAGATAAAGGCAGCAGCGGACGGGTAAAAGTTCGTAGATGCCGATACACGCCTAGTTTTTCTGATTTCTTTAACATGTACACGGAAAGGTTGGGTTAAAGACACGGTGATTCTCGCAAGCGTTGCAGGGCGGGCGCCGCTGACGAAGACGGTATGAGATTAACGGGAATTTATTTTGACGTTCGTTTATTTTCGTGAATTATGTCATTTTAAGTGTTGTTTCGTGATGCTGGTGGTTCTTGGGATAATTTTACAGGCACAAATTTTGAAAAAACTCAGCAGTTATGAATTTACCCAATTGGCGGAGTTTTATTCGCAAAAGTCGGTATATTCCCAAAATATGCAATTTTTTTAACTTTTTAAGCTTTTTGGTATTAGTTGTAACTGTGCAAGCCATTTCTGCCATTTTCAATCCGATCTGAGTTATTCATCACCGATTTTGGCGGCAGAGCATTTTGACTCATGACAGTTATACGTGACCTGACCTCAGGTCATTGATTGAAGTTCATTGGAACATTGCCCATTGACGGAAATTGGATGTCTGGATCTCCCAAAACTCAAATTGGTCCAAAAAATTCCGCCAGTTTTCGAAAAACGACGACCTGTGATGAAAATGGGCTTGACCTGAAGCCACTGACCCAGACATTTCCAAAAAATCCGAGATAGCAGATCTGTTACATTTACCAAAATCTCTAAGCCTTGAAAGTCCTTTTGTGATATCTTGTTTTGCGAAAAAGTTACAAGGCGCTAAACTTTTTCTAGGTCAGACACCTTACTTGACCTAAGGGCGAAAATTGGATACAAGTTGTAAAAATGATGAAGCAAAAGGTACACAGAGTTTCGTGGCGCTTCATTTGTTCATTCCCTCGCAATCTCGGGAAAACCTCAGGGGACGGTCAACCGCCCTTCCCCCAAGTCGGGGCGGGTTAAGGAGACGCCTGCCTACTTCCTCTTAAAGTTGTTCCAAGGTGACGACCAGTGACCACCCAAGATGTTTTAAAGCCATAAAATCATTGCTATTCTGACCTCGCGCATGATGTGAAGTATGTGTCAGTGCGTTTGTTTCCTTGCCTTGTTTTTGCGTCGCTGTCACCCGGAATTCAGAATAGCTCCAATGACTCCGGTCCTAAGGGAGAAACCCATAAGGTACAATAAATAAATAAATGTACGAATGTATTTTGGCATGTCGTTTTTTTGCCTGTCGCAGTTTTGTCCTTCGCCATTTAGTCGTCCTCCATCTCATTTGCCATCTTTGCATGCCGCCTTTTTTCACGTGCCGCCATCTTGGCATGCCGCCTTTTAACATTGGCATTTTGCCGTTCACCATCTGGCCAGTCGTCACTTAACGTCTCGCCTCTTTTACATGTCGCCATTTTGCCGGTCACCATTTGGAGCCGCCATTTTAACTTGTCGCCTTTTTTACATATTGCCATTCAGCATTCGCCATTTGACATTCGCCAAAAAAACATTCACTATTTGCGCATTCCGTCATTTTATCCGGACACCATAAGACTGACCTTATCATTGTTTCCTAACACTAACCAATACTATTGAGCAGGCGTTAGGTTTTCACAAGACCCAATACTTCTCTGCTGTATTTATGAAAAATACGAACAATTTTTTCGTGGAATAGAGTGAAATCGTGAATAGAATGGGTTCCTAGCAGTAAAAAGGCGTTTGAATCAAAATCGAGTTGATTCTCTACATTCTAACGTGGATCAGAATCGGAATCAGAAACACTTTTACAGACTGGATGTCGAATCGCTACACAGTTCCGTGAATCCTTTCAAGTCCGCGGCTCTGCCATATCAGCTTTTTACATTTCGACACCCATGCTACATGGCACCCAGATGCGAAAAGCTGGGAGGTAACGATGTAAGGATACGCGATGTACAATAAAATAGCTGTCCCCCACAAAACAACGAAATGGCTGCTAACAGTCCTCACAGTTCGGGAAGGTCCAGTTTAAATCGATTCACCCTGGCTGGTCGGGCCACCCGACTGACACCGAGGCAAAAGCTGCACGGTCGATGAAGAAACACTTTCTCCGCCTTTTCTCCCGGGCGGGCGGCCAGGCTCGGGTCACAGCGAGTTGGCCGATACAGATCTGGTAATGACGCCGGGTAATGTCCGCCGGCGCTCGGCCGGGCGAGAGTCGACTTTCTACGGCGCACGCTGCGCCGGGACGCGACGACACCGTGGCGCAACCGCCGGCGACCGACCGTGTTGCGCTGTGTCGAGCATCACGCCGAGAGTGGTTCACGCTCGGAGCACTCCGGCGGACAGTACGCCGAGAATGAGTCACGCTCGGACTAAGCAACAACAGTGCAGACCGTTTGGTCGTGGAGAACACACACACACAAAAAAAACGCCTACCATGGTACGAACAAACCAATTCAGGTCTTCGGAGTGAATGATAAAAAGGGACGGAATGTACAATGAACGCACGTTTTGCTTGCCACCCAACATAGGCGTAGATGTCATTTTTCGCGCATCAAGGTCTGGTTACCATAGACTCCTATCTCAAGGCTCTCACTTCTACACGTTTGAATGAAAAAGGGCCCTGTCCTTTGGTGGAATGGCAAAGGGGTGCAGACTGTCTTACAGGGTCATTGCGTGCTGTTTGGTTTGACACTGACATTGACTCTGACATTGACATTGACATTTGACATTGGTTTACCAATGTCTTTAGCATTTGTAAAAACCGATGTTCCTCGTGCACGAAGCCGTGCGCGTCGCCTCTTTGGCAGCACAAGACTGAAGCTTCAGCGGAAGGGATGTTGGGGCGCTTGGCGACGAAACTTCCATTTTAACAATAGCCTGGTGTAGATGCTTGTCGTCATCAGGCACACCTCGTTCAACTTTTTTTTGGACACCGTTTTCAAACTCAGAATTTATGGCCGCACGGTTAACCCTTGCTGAAAGGGAGGGATTTCCACTCGCATCGATGGAGGGGGTGATGTGGCAGGCAAGCCCTCTCGCATTTTGGCCCCTAAATAAGCTAGCACCTCGGGACAAATAAACAATCGACAGTTTTATGCCTAAGAAATCCAATAACGCCAGGTCGACCCCGTCAGGTCAACCAGTGACTTCCTAGGTCAGGTCAAACATTTTGCTTAGGAACTATAAATTGATTTTCCGGAGTTCTACGGCACATTTGTGATCAACTAAGCTCAAATCATCTCCTTTATCATATTCCTTGCCGAAAATAAGTATAAAAACGTTGTAAGCTCAGAACATGTCATCTTAGGTCACTGACTTCGTCTGGCCTTGAAAAAGTCATTGATCCATCTAAAGTGATCTGTTCGTACGTGGACCACCATTCCGAACCGATTTCCTGTCCGTCAGCTGCTGTTTATGCATACCCATTGCCCTAAAACATTGACAAACCGACTTTTGGCACAAAAACCGCTCTGCAGCCTTCCGTAATGACGTCAGAGCTCGGTGACCTGAGGTCACCTGAGGTCGCCTTTTCCAAAACATGCGAAATGAATGCATCGTCAGCTATGCGGACTGTCACTGCGCTGTCGTGCCCTATTTTGCCGTGATCTCGGAAATACTGCTTGGGCGGTGTCATCCACCCTCCTCATCTGGCGAGGGTTAAAGATACAAATCGCCAGATTCCAGTCCTATCCCACAGGCTATTATCCTTTCGCTTTCTGTACACCATAAGTTTTTCGGGCTGTTGAGTGTTTGGCTTGGATTTGACACAAGGCTGGACAATGTGGAGCATCACTTTCGTCGATATTGTTATGTGTCCTCTGGGCCGAAAACCGGGAGATTGACTCATTGTGCCAAAACGGATTTCCCTCTTTAATTTCTTAACTCTGTTCCGGTACCCATAACGCTGGGCGCATTCCCATATGGAGCGGGGGCTTATTCCCCTTCCCCCTGAGATCTCGAGAACTACCTGTCCGATTTGATCGTAACAAACGACAGTCGATTGGTCATGACTGTCAAAACTGTATTTTTCTTATCAAGTTTTGGAAGTCTTCGAGAGAGTGGATGCGTAGGGAGGCAAAAAAGGCATAAAGGGGTGTTTTTTGTGTTTTTTAACTCCGCTGTTTATGGGCCGATTTTGATACCATTGGCACGAATCAAGAGCTAATTGATGGGAATTTTCCATCGGCCCATACGTTTTGAGGATTTTCATTAGTTTGGAAAGTGGGAGGGATATTTTTTTTTAAAACTGCATGAGCTCAAAAAATATTTGTTTAGCTGTTTGTAGCCTTGCTGTTTTTAAAAGTACAAATCATATCATAGTTTTGGCAAAGGCGGCGCCAGAAACATGGAAAAAGGGGGAACTGTCATGGTTGCATGTCCACCAGACCAATTTATGACCTTGACCTTAAATGGCCTAAATGACCTCAAAGTCACTGAATTCCCTTGAATGCATTTCGTAATGTCTGAAAAACGTTTCCAGTCATCTGAACTGACTTTGTTTTTGAAATTCTTGTGTATGGCCGTCGCGATATGGGGTACACACGCAGGCATTTCAGATCATAGCTCCGTGACCCGACCTGGCACCGACCTAAAACCTGAAACACAAGTAGCGAACACTATGCTGAATCATACATACATGTCCCAGATTTTGCATTTTGAACATTTGTGTCAGAAATATTTGCATGGAACCAAATTTTAACTTTTGACCTTGACCCAACCTTGTGAAGTAACCTTATACCAGCGAAAATATTCCTTTCCCAAGTTCTGTACCTGTACACTCACATGAGGCCTTAAGTTCTGTCTTAAACACCCTATTTTTGCAGTCGTTTTTCTTTCTCCTTCAGCCTTGCAAAAAATGGTCTGAGGTGTCTCCTAAAAAGTTGGCCTGGCTCCACTCTTTGGAAGAATAGAATTATTGTTGTGAATGCATGGAGGCCAGTGTTTCATTTGTTTCCCTGTTAGCACTCGTGGCCCGGTGGCGCAGCTGGAAGGGGCGCCCGCCGTGGCATTTGGAGAGGGGTCGTGGGATCGGGACCGACCTCGAATGGACTTTTTCGATGTTCCCTCTGGAGCCTATTGGAGCACTCAGTCTCCTGATTGGTCAGGATCACGTGACCCGAGATGAGGTCAGGGAAGCGGCGGCGACGGGCGGGGAGAATCCGTTCAGATCATCTGGAGGTAAGATCTACCCACCGCCTTGTCCTGTCGCATTGCTGCGCCGCCCCAGTCAAGCTGGGCTCCGCTGTGGTATGGTTTTTGGCTTCGTGCGAGCGGTGCATACATCGCCCCGTTCTTTTATGGGCCTTGTGTGTGCTAGGCGCCGCTGTGGTATGGTATTTGGTCTCGTGCGTACGGAGCATTCATTGCCCCTCTTCTTGGCGCCTTGTGTGTGCTGAGACCGAGGTCAGAGTCTTCGCAACTGTGGTCTCGTGTGCGTCGTGCTCACACTGCCCCATTCCTTTGGGCTTTGTGTACGCAGCATAATTCCAAATATAGCCGGTCTCTGACAATTCCAGTTTTTGACTTGGAGTGGGTGAACGCTGCAAAACGAGGGGCCCGACATTATGAAAATTTGGCATGATACAAATAATGAACAGGTAGGACAAATGAACACGTTTTTGAAGCTGCTTTACAAACTCTTGAAATAGCGAGCAAAAAACCAGAGGGGGCTTCCGAAGCACCCCCCCCCCCCAGCGGGAATAAGGTTAACCCTCGCCGGGCCGACTTCAGGATATACCTTCGCCAATTCTGGGGGTTATGATAACCCCCAAGATCTGGAGAGCTATAAGCATTACAGAAAAATTAGAACACCGTTGGAAAACCCTTGGTGAAACTAAAAGAAAGCACCGAGATTTAATCGAATGAAATCAACATTGGGGTCACCAGAGGTCGTTTCAAGTCAAATCATCTCATGACATTTTTGGGCATAAAACTGGGATAATCAAATCGTTTACGTGTTTCCAAGGAGGTCAGACGCAACAAGAAGGCCTGACTTACCTATTCGGTACAGAAAAGAAGCACTAGAGGTCAAATGTGGCCATTTCACGCGAGACTGAAAGCGGAAGAAAAATTTCGTCCTTTTGTAAAGGCAGAAGCTGCGTTTTTCCTCGCTGCAAAAAAAAAAATGCGTTTTGGCAACGTGACGTCGAAAATGTGTTAAGGATGCGTCTGAAGTCTGCAACTGTCATATTTAAGTCAAATGGCGTCAGCTCAGATCAAACTTTTGACACATATAAGTCGGAAGTTTCTGGTGTCTGTCGTATCATGTGTCACATTTTCGTTGGTCACACACGACATAGTAGATAATCCTGTAACGTCGGAACGTGCAAAATCCGTTCTACATCATGAGACCTACACGCAAAAACATTTTCTTCAGGTAAGTTATATAGACACTGGGCGGCGGCTGCGACCTCAGTGAAAGAGCCTTGTATTTGACGGAAAATTATTTTAGGGGCTTCAATGGTTTATTTTAACAGATAAATACCAGGGTATTGGGACAGAGAAAGCTTTATGGACAGAAGACATGGGTACAGTCCATGCCATCTGTGACCATGCAGTGTCCACACTGAAAACAAGTGTACTATTTCAAAAGGCAAAATCAGATCAGTCTGGATCAAATGGGATAGGAGTTATCATTGGCAAATAGGTAGTTATCATATATTAGCGCTTACGAAGCACATGCGACTACCAATAAATATTCCAAGACTGTAAATCAAAGAAATGCACTCGGTTGCGGGCCTGAAAAATTCAAGATGAAACGTGGCCTGACCCCAGGTCACGAACCAAGAGATACAGTCACATGTGAAAATGACGTGAGAAGCACCAGGGTGTACATCCAAGCTTCGAAACCGCCGAATCCGTCCCACGGTCTCAACAGCAAACGTAAAAAGGCCGAAAGCTCAGCTGGCCGTAGGTCAATGATCTGGAAATTTCCAAAAACTTCGAGATAGCAAAATTGTTCAATTTTCATTTTCTATGAATATGCTATGTTTCAGCCATGACAGGCGCCCGATTCGAAGTGAGGTCATCCAGCACTAATTATCAGTCGGCACCATTTGCATAAACCTCTACCTACACCTCCAGCGTATGTGCTTGTCGACTGTGCTCTGCTCAACCCAGAAAGACAGAGATTCTTTGGACGCTCCGAATTTCCCGACATTGAGCTGGATGTCATAACTCATTTCTTAGCCACAATTGAACTGGATGCCATTTATTCTTCCCAATAGGCGTTTACTACCACGTATATCAACTTCTTGATTAGATAGCCCATGTGACCAACTTAAAATGACCGCAGTAGCCGAAACGCTGTATAAAACGCAGTCATCATCAGCACCTCCAACGTTCAGTTTGTTTTTAACAATTATTCTGGCTTTGAGATAAATAAATAACACGTGTTAGCAGCAGGCAATGCACAAAGGAAAGGTCTGTGCTAGTAGCGTCCCAATGAGCATCGGTAAAAACCAAAAAAAGTCTTTGTCAGTATTTTTTCTGTTATGTGCCCTGAAGGTGTGCTGTATCTGTGTTTTGTTTTGCTTTACTAAAATCCAAATGCATACTTTGTGTGTTTCGTATCAGGTGCATCAAATGTCCGAACACTAAACTGGTGTACTGATGCAATAACAGACCAAGTGAAAATGAAACACAGGTGGCCTCTCCACAGCGGGCCGGAAGATTCACAGCGGGCCGGAAAAGATCCACAGGGGCCAAAAAACGTTGTGCATAAATTTTTGTGAATTTCCACGACCACTGAACAGTGTATCATGTGTAGGAAAATGACATTCAAGTGGTTCTCAAGCATCCGCCAAGTGTTGCCATCGTGGCTGTCCATGAGGCCTGTTCGTTTATGTTTCGTTGACGTGTCAGGCCAAAGTGTGAGGGAATGCTGTCGAGGAGCGCAGATTGTGTTTGCGCGTGGAGCACATGATTTATTGCTAGAGAAAAAAATACATAAGGAAGACAGAGGGAGATTAAAAAGAAAGAAGAACATGAAGATGGTTAAACAGCGTTGTTAAGGAGAGATTTAAATGAAGTAAAAGGACACGTTGTGATTAGATCTTCGGTTTTGTAGTTAGTTTAGACGCGGTTTTGTAGTTAGATATCAAGACGAAAAATGACGTGAGCATGAAGAAAAGTTCATTATGAACAAATAGTGTTGCCAATCATCACCGATCATAACCAGTCACCGAGCTGTCCTTTCCAATGTTTCAAGTAGTGACATGAGCCACAGCATTAAGCTATCTGTAACGAAAATATTTTTCCATGCATCGGTGTATGCATTTTACGTGGAACAGGAGACGCAAGAAAATTTCCGCGTGCAGTTTTATTGCATTTCGTGAATGCCTTCCTGCACGGGTTCAATAACCTGCATGTCAGTGTTATGTTTGTGGCTCGTTGGTTCAGCTAGATATCACGGCATCCAATCTTTGGAGTGCCATGTCTTCCAGGTTTTCTGAGGAACCGAGAGATTCAGCTTCATTTTGTGCCTTGGCTATCCAAAACTCTGCGTTTCTGGCAGTGGCCTTGCGTTTGGTTTCATCTACAGTTTCCTTGGTCATTTTACTAATTTTCTCTAGTATGTACCACTCCTCATTCCATAATACATATCCACCTGTATGAAAATGTTGTCTTCTTTCCACTTCTTTCATAGTTCAGAGCATATGCTCTGAACTATGGAAATGAATAAGATATGAATCAGATATTTCCCATATGGGAAACATCTTATTGACCTTGCTATACAAAAAAAAAATGGAACGGCCGGCATTCGACTTCGTCTCGTGTCTTTTGTCTACCTCGGTTTCAGTTTTTTGCTTCCCAGACTTGTTCCCAGTCAGTAATATACAGCATCTAAACAGGTGGATTTAGTTCAGGTGGGCAGGGATGCTGAATGTTTATGAAGGACTATTGGCTCAGATGGGGCACTTGGCCAACCATTCACCTAGACTGAAAATTTGAACAAGCTTTTATACTTTTTCTTAGCAGTGCTGCAGATAAAAGAGACTCTTCTATCAAAACCTCTTCTCACAGAAGAGAAGAGGTCTTGGCTTGTGTTGAAGCAAAATGAGTATGAATAGATGTATTAATAACGGCAAATGAAACGTGATTTTGATATTTTTCAAAGGGGATTGCGAGCTGGAAGTCCCGGATAGAAAGCCACTTTTGCACACAATCATGGATTTCATTTGCCACGTTCTCGTTCCTTTTCTCGACTGTCTGGTCATGCGGGTTAATCATTTCTCAGTGTAACGGAATGGTTTTTATAACCCCCCAGATTCATCAGGTCTGGAGTAGCTCCATGCAAAGTTCGGAAGAGTTTCCACAGATATCTCTGTCACTGAAACTGTCCTTCAAATCACCCTTTCAAGGCTGAGTTCAGCGTCCCAGACAAAGACGTTTGTGACGTCCATGGTCGTCACAGTTTTAACAATAGAGCTGTTCTCGTTCACTCGTAATGTGACTAGTACCTTCCGTAAAAAGTTAGTTCCAACGTCAGACAAAGCAGGCCGACATCCGATATTTGGTGGAATCGGAAAGCGATACCAATGACTCCGATTGGTCCAGCCGACGGTTTACACCCTTCACGCCACCGGCTTACGTCCCTCGTTCGATTACGAAGCGTTCACTTTTTGGCTTACATCACGCCATTTTTGTACCTTCTGGCCTGGAGCATTTCCGTTTGTAGGTGGTATATAAAGGGAGCCAGCTGTAGTCATGAGGGTTCACTCTGTTTTAGAACTCATAATTGAAGGGTCTCAGCGTAGTGTGGGTGATCGTGTAGATGTTTGGTTTGCTGATTAACGCCAAGAATACAGCGTAGACTAAGGGCCTAGAGGATTAAAATAGTTGATATTAGGATTCGCGAGAAAGACTGGCAGGAGCGAGGTGGTCACTAGTATAACTATCACATAGGCTGTCAGAAATCTGCTATGCTCTGCCAGGGCTTAATGATTATTGTTGCCTGCAAACTGACGCTCTATTGCGCCATCCAAATTTGCACCTGCAACAGCAAAAGTGCACGAGATTACATCCCTGCCTACAGCGTTGCTGTTAGTGACTCGGTGAGCAAAAAATGAAGTTACTGCATATCCCATCGACACTACTGCATAATGAAAAGCTGAAAGTGTTGGACGAGCTAATCTGACTGCGTTTGTTTACGCAGCACTGTTCCGGACGGTAACCGCGCGGAGCCGGCCACTCCAGAACACATCGGCCTCTGCAGAACAGTGCGGGGCGAGAGCCGGGAAAAGAGGGAGTCGGACGGCGGCCTCTCCGGCGGCGAGAGAGAGCGACAGACATATGACAGACAGACAGACAGTCAGACAGACGGACACAGACACTGAGAGAAAAGAAAAGATGGATGAAAGTGAAACTTTAACGACTTGTGCTATCATCAATCCTGACGGAAAGTGTGGCTGTTGTTGCGGCCACCGCCGGCTCGGTTCACTGAGCCCGTGTTGAGGCAGGCCGAAATAAGGCCCTGGCTGGCTCAGTTAGAGAGCGGACGATCCGGGCTGACTGATGACTGCGGGCCCAGGCCAGTTGCCAGCAGTCCTTATCGAGCTACAGGGTGGCTCGAACCCGCCTCACCAGGACGACACAGTGTTACCGACTGAGCTACCAATCACAGCAGGCGTTTAGACTGAAAAATGCTTACCTTGAAAATGGGCCGATGGTGCCCGCCAAGATCCATGTTGATCCTCGCGCAACCGGCACCCTGACGTGGCCGTGGGGAGCTCGGAGACGCCTCCCTGTTTCGTGAACGGAACGTCGGAGAAAAATGAACCATATCATCGGAAAGCTCGCCATGATGGCAGGATGCGGTGCGTTTGCTTTGCAACCAGCGGCGAGCCCGAGATTTTCCTGAGCGGGAGAGGCGGGGCTAGGTTTTCGGCCAGGGGAGAGGCTCCGGTTTCACTGGGTCTCCTCGTGCGGCAGGCTGTAATGCCGTTGTGTCATAACCTCAAGCTATGACGTGAGATTCAGATCTGGCTGCTTGTTGAGTTTCGCGTCTTCCGGGACGACCAATGGGAGAAGAAGCGGTGATGAGGAACCGCAGGCCTCTGTGAGGTGCGTTTCGAAATAATGTAACTCTGAAAGTAACATGGGTAGTACCTAATTTGGAACAGAAAGGAACACTGATGTCTGTGCTACAGAACTGGTCTCAGGCTGAAGAGGACCATGTGGTCCCAAGTCTTCATATCATCTGGATGACAAAAACACTTCTCAAGTCTCTCGTATACCATGAGAGCTTGAAGTCTGGCTAGCTCTAGGGTTTTAAGGTGTTTCGATTTTTAGGTAGCAAGATAATGAATAAGCAAGATGAGATAATCCCACAACATAATGAAAGCCAAGATGCGGACATCGTTCGTCGAGTCTCCATTGCAACAGACTCACGGATGTGTTAATGGGAGGCTGATGGGCAAGTGAGGTCATGCGCGTTTTGTGGGAAAGCAGGTGCATTGTATGGTAATGTGCACTATTTTGAATTTTAGTGGAGTGTTGTGCGTAAATACTACTGGAAGTACAGACTAATAAAGATGAGAAATACCACGGTCCGCATATATGCGGATGAGAACCTTTAGAATGTCGCGATTTGAACCGACGTGTAAGAACGCCAGTCACACGTGACACCAGACCTCGACAGACAATGGGCGGCAGATTGGAGAACAAGGACTAGGACCAGTCTGCCGGAAGGTTAGAAACGTTTCAAATGGAACCAAAACGACGGAGCTTTTATATTGTTTATCGCCGGACAAACTAAATAATTCCTTTGCCGGCGTGGGCCCTCGGATTGCGAAGGGAAACCACCAGTTGGGGGCGCGCCCTCTCTCGGTTACTATTTGCCTCGGGTTGCTGCAGTCCGGTACCGGCGGCGACCCGCTGCTGCCTGACAGGGGGCTCGGTCGGCACGGAGCGGCGGTCGTATCTGCCGGCCGGCGCGGCACGCTCTCGGCTCGGGTGTAGGGGTCGACGGGTTATTCGTCACGACTGCTTCGCAGCGATGTGGGTCGGCGCCCCGGTTCGCAGCACGGCGCCCGCCGTCGGCCACGGCAGACCAGACGTGGTCTGCCGCCGCACCGACGACGCTGTCCCGCCGGCGTGCCGGCCGCCGCTGTGCCGCGTGATGGCGCGCCGGCGCTGCTCGGCCCTCGCCCCCCACCCCGGCAGTCGTATGTCGCCGATTTGCCGGCTGAACTATGTACAAATGTGACGCGGTCTTTTTTCGGTCATACATACAGTCAGTGAGCGACGCCAGGTGAGACATTAGGCGGGAGAGAAAAGGTTCGGTGATCAGGAGACGGGAGAGAGGGAGAGTTTCCTGTGGCAGTCCCTGCGTCATATGTCCTTCAGTCCCTTTCAGAGCCCGCATCGCCTGACGTCGCCCCGCTCGGCGTAAACTGTCTATTAACTGCGACGTTTAAGAGTGCTTCATAAGTTTTTCGTCTCCGCGCTGGCTGACTCCATCGAAGAAATGAAATCGGGTTGCGGGGTATTTCTTATTCCTGCCTTTTTGTTATAAAGTAGTTCCGCGGCAACGGGGATGTTGGCGATGACGCAACCACAACGACCTGAGCTGGCTTGTCCGTCCCACTCGCAATGCTCTTTGGAACTTTCTCCCAGTTGGTGCAGCGGGCTTGGCCTTTTAGCGCATACTGCCACCTCGGCAAGCTGGTAAGGAGCCCTGGACTTGCTGCCGTCCTCTGTTCTAGGCAGCCGTCTTCTCATTGTTTTCCCCAGTTCGCTGCCCGCAAATTACTTGGGACTTCTCCTTTGGCTGGTGCAGCTGGTGCAGGCTCGCCGCGGTCAGTCGAAGCTATTCCAGACTGCCGTCCTTTTTTCGGATCAAGCGTCCTTGCATAGCCTGACTTCTCGGCGATGGTCCCCGCCCGTGCTATGTGGCTTTCTTGTACCGAGGAATGTTTTTAACGAGCTGCTGTCTCGGAGACGTAAAATAAATAAAACAGAACCATTTACCAACTTTTTAAGTCACCTATTACCGGCCGTCACCGAGTCTTTCTGCATGAGAGCGGGGTCTGCAAGTCTCAGCCTCACCGCCCGACGGGTTCAGTAAACAATTATGTCTATTCTCTACCGCGTGCTATCTCCATAGCCCGACCCATTACGTCCAGGTTATCTACAGCTATCAGACGCCGTAGGACGGCACGGGCGTAACACGTGACGTCTTCGCCGGCACCCCGCTTCCGAGTCATCGTCATTTTTATCCGTATCGCCGGCGCGGCTTAAGCAGTCACCTTTACGTTATCTTGGCACCTAAGATGTACGATATTCGACTTTCATCAGCTGAAATTAGTCCTCCCTGCAACGCTGTTTCGACATGGTTTGATGGCTCCAGTTTTTGAATCGCGATTTGTTTACACATAATGAAAGAACTACGCGGAGTTGGAATCAGCAGTGCGTTCGAAAGTTTATCCAAATCGCTGTAGGATAGTTATTTCCAGAAGTTAAGCACTTAGTATATTAGTGTAGACAATTATCATAGTGTAGTATAGTATAGATAGTTATTTCTCGAAGTTAAACACTCGAAGTTAAGCACAAACAAGTTACTTTAACTTTCATCCTTTGCTTGTTCTTTGGCAGTTTGTTAATGTGACCGCATTTACGCCTTACGCACCTGTCTGACGCTCCCCCTGTCATTTTTGGGCGTTGGTCGGGGGTAAGGACAGTAAGCTAACATTGCTCGGGGTGTTGAGTTCAAGACTGCACCACACCAGAGGTATTTCTGCCTGTCTGTCTGTTGCGCCTGCGTGCTGAGGGGCGATTCCAGACCACTCCGCCCCGGCACTCGGTCCGTGCTGAGGGGCGATTCCAGACCACTCCGCCCCGGCACTCGGTCCGTGCTGAGGGGCGATTGCAGACCACTCCGCCCCAGCACTCGGTCCGTGCTGAGGGGCGATTCCAGACCACTCCGCCCCGGCACTCGGCCGTCCCGGCGGGGCGAGAGCCAACGTAGGTCTGGTCTCCGTGGCTGGTAGGCTCGTCTCGGTCTGGGTGATTGGAGTGGTTCTGGTTTGGCCTCGGGAACGTCAGATCTGTCACCGTGGAATCCCTTACGATTCACCCCATGAATCTCTTGACTGGTCCCCCTGCCATCTGCCCTTTCGTCTTCGACCCACGTACATCATTTGGTGGTACAGTTTATTATCAAGCGAGTCGGGGAAACACTCGACCAAACGAAGGAAAAAAAACAGATAACACTTAATCCGTTAAAACGCATGGCTCTTGGGCATATGAAAAAATTCTTTAATCTGGGAAGAATTAAAACTCTTCGATGAACTAACCCGGCGGCCGACGTCTTCTATTGGGACTGAACCAGCCCGGCGGCCATTGTCTGCTGACGGCTGAATCAGCCCGGCGCCTGCATGCCAGCTGCCGGGGCGGCTCCGGTGGCGGGCTGCTGCGGCGGCGGCCGGCGGCCGGTGGTGTACGCCGTCCAGACGGCGACGGCAGCACTCGGCGGCCAGCGTCCTGCAATTGTGCCGCGGCCGCGATCGGCCGGCGGTGCTGTTGCCGATGGCGCTGCAGCCGAGGTGTCCTGTGCCAGGAGCAGAGGCGGCGATGTACCGGCGGTGGTCCGCTGACGGGTCGCGGTCACCCGAGCACCGAATCACCGAACGGCCGCCGGAGCCAATACACAGCTGCCGAGGGTCAGGGGGCCATCGGACCCCATTTACTTTACCGGAAAAAAATAAAAATGGGCGCCGTCACACTGGGCGCCTGTTCCTTTTCCTTTCCCCCAGTCCGCTGCAGTGGTCTGACCTTTCTGGCGTGCCCGAAACGCCGGCGGCCGCTGAAGGCTGGCTGCATGTGCCAAGGCCACATTCGGTGAAATCGAAAATGTTTTCTTCACTTAATGAACTTTTCTATACGAGATGGCGATACGAGTCTATACGAGACTCCTGGAAGCACTGTTGTCCATCCCGTCTTTAAGTCCGTCGACCCTTCTAATCCTTTCAACTTCAGGTCTATATCTGTTGTTCCTTTAATCGACAACATTTGGGATTGCGTTGTCCAAAGACAGCTCCACTCCTATTCCTCAATGGATCATTTCCTCTCCTGGGCTCAGCACGGTCCGCGCCCGAACCACCCGACCGGAACTGTTCGGACCTCTGTCTCGGATCGCATTTTAACAGCCACCAACAATAGCGACGTCTCAAATTCTGCTTGTTGGACAAGTGCTTCGATGTCATTGGTCACTAAATTACCTACGAAGCTGCGTATGAGCTAAAGTCATCAGTTCACTATCTCAAAACTGGCATTTGGATGAAATTTATGCCGACAACGAATTCATTAACATTTTTGGGGTTTGCAGGTTATTGCCTCCGGCGTTTAAGTCACTGCGTTATATGGGATATCGTTCATGGTAGATAAATCGAGGTTAAATGGCTTGGTTCAAAAATAACCAATGAATCCGTTTTGGGCAAAATGTTTGTCCTAAGGCAGGGTCGTGGGAACGAGACGAAAAGTGGAAGGCGGGACTACTCGTCCAGGAGGGACACCGGCCTCCAACTGGTTGCCAGTCTTAAGCAGGTGCGCCAGTTATTTAGGATGAAAATGATGTTCACTCACAAATTTGCTGGTATAAAAGTACACATATCAATCCGTTTTTTTATCTTCAGATGTATATACGCGGACATGAGCGGTTCCAAGGAACCAGATGAGGTAAGAAACTTTTTTGTTCGCGCTCCTGTGAGAATACGACGTTCGATTTCAAACTTTTCATGCAATTTTTTTTGTGCTACTTTGCTTGCTGATACTGGTTCGAACAGTTGCGCCACATTCTATTTCTCTCTTTAAAGCCAGCCTCATCTAGCCACCAATGGTAAAGGCGGTTATCCAGGAAAAAATATGATGGTTAAAGGTCTCATATAGTGCCCATCAAAAAGTGACGAATGAAGAAAAACAATGAAAAAGAAAGGGAAGAAAAAGAAGGAAAATAAGAAAAAAGAAGCACACAAAAAAGTACTGTTATGCGACCATTTTCAGTTTGTACTGCCAGCTATGAAGACCACCAATACCTCACATTTCTGGGAAAAAACTGTATATTTTTCGAGCTAAAAATTAATCCGATGAAGTGTAAAAAAATGAATGTATAAAATGGAAATAAACATGCATACAACGAGTCTGGCCTGTATCGGACGCCTAGATTGTAAGACGTGGATGTTCTCTACAGGGCGCCAGGTCCCTGGTGGGCGCCTGGTCTTCGACGACAGAGGCCACATTCCGTTGTGCAGAGGGAAAGCTGTACTTTCAGCTGGATGGTGTCGGTATGTGTGCCACGTTGGGAGTGCTTTTTACTCAAGCATATGTCAGTTGTTAAAGGTAGGGTACAGGAGAATGTCGATGCCAGGCCACATGTGAATTACCAATATGTTGATGACATGTTTGTTGATGCTGACAATGGAAAGCACTTAGACGCACTGCATAAGAAGTTGATTGAACAATCAGGAGTGAACTTCACTGTGGACGTGAGCGTGAGCCGGAAACGGCCTTTGCTGGGCCTGATGATAAACGTCAGCAGCGGTAATTTTGTAACCGATGTGTATGGAAAACTCGCTGGCCTGGAAATGTGCGTGAATGGAGAAGGTAATTGTATGAACTTTTACACTTCCATCAGCTGACACGGCGCTCCCATCGCCATCTCTTGCTAGGGCACAGTATCAATAACAATCGACCCGGCCGCCAGACGGTAGACACCGTCGCTCTCTCTCTCCCTCTCTCTCTCTCTCTCTCTCTCTCTCTCTCTCTCTCTCCCTCCCCCACTATCTCTACATGTAGATGGATAGATAGATAGATACATGTATTTGGTTAAATCGGATTGCATACCTGTCACTCAAGCTTTTTTGCATGCAGTCAAGCGGTAATGGTCGGGCAGGCGATTCACATGGCGTTCGGAGGACGCAATGGAAAGATTCTACGCCGATGGATAACGGTCCGCATTTCATGAATGATACAGAGTGATGATAGTGTAACTAGCTATACTTTGGCACAGCCTCCGGCGAAAATTGCTCATCGGTTCCATCGGCGCTTCGCTTTATTTCTTTCCCCCATATTTTATCCCAGGATCACAGGTCACCGGTCAGCTTTCCGAGGTGGATTCATGATATCGTCACCATCCATTCCTTTGTGCTATTTGAAGTGGAAGTTGTCTGTATTCCCATTCCCGGTGGCATTTCCTTATTTTGATCTTGGTCTTGAGACAAGGTCAAAGGTCACGGGTCGCGTTTTTAATGTGGACTGATGATAGTGTCACTAATCGTCATTTAGCATGATTTCCAGTGAAAAGTACCCATCGGTTTGGTCGCTGCAACGCTTCATTACTTGCACCGGCGCAGCCAAAGGGGGGGTCGAGGGCCCAGCCCCCCCTTAGGCCCTCATTTTTTGCGACAACAACTGCACATTATCTTCCCAGCGGCGGTTTTCGTATTTCAGCTCAGAGCTCCGTCCCCCTCCCCTTTAAGAAAATCCTGGCTGCAACCCTGATTACTTGAGTGTCATATTTCATCCTGAGGTCAAAGGTCACCGGTCAGGTCACCGAGACGGACTTAAGACATCGCCATTATCCATCATGTAGTGCTGCTTTTGAGTGAAAGCCGCCTGCAGATCCGGTCGCAATGGCGATCTCCTACTTTGACCTCAATTTTGGAACCTAAGGACAAGGGCCATGGGTCAGGTCACCGATGCAGAGTATAGTTAGGTCACTAGCCCGCCCCCGACTGGGCGGTTGACCCCTCTGAGGTTTTCCAAGATTGCGAGAGAACGAACAAACGCAGCGCCACGAAACTTTGTGTACCTTTTGCTTGATCATTTTTACGCATTGTGTCAAAGATTTTACCTCAGATCAAGCCAGGTGTCTGACATAGGTCAGGCTAAGTAAATCTATGTCCAAAAAAGTTTGGCGTCCTGTAACTTTTTCAGGAAACATGATATCAACATAAAACTTTCAGCAGTTAGAGACCTTGACAGATGCAACAAACCACCTGCTATCTCAGATTTTTTGAAATTTTCCGGGTCATTGACCTAAGGTCAAGCCTATTTTCAAGACATGTCGTCGTTTTAAAGTCGTTTTTCGGAACATTTAGTGTGGGGTGATGCAGACATCCAGTTACCGTCAACGGGCAACGTATCAATGGCTTCCAGCCATTGACCTGAGGCCAGGTCACGAATAACTGTTCCGAGTCAAAATGCACTGCCGTCAAAATCGACGATGAATTACTCAGAACGGGTAGGAAATGGCAGAACTGGCTCGCGCAACTGCAAGTCATACCAGGAAGTTAAAAAAAAAAAATAATAATATTTGGGAAATAAACAGGCACTCGCGAGTAAAGTTCAGCCCATTGTGGAGATTGATAACCACTGAATTTTTCCAAAATTTAAACATGAGAAACCATCACCAGAACGACTAAGATAAATAAATATCGAATGCAAAGGCATATGTCGCGAAATTAACATTGGCTCCGGTTAATTTCATACCGCGTTCGGCTACGGCGCCCGCCGGCATTTGGCGTGGAAATCACCGTGTCTTTAACTCAACGTTTCGGCGTATATACTGAACAAACCAGAAAAATTTGACATCTACTGGAATCTGCGGACTTTTACCTGTTCGTTGGTTGCCTTTACCTAGACTTTATTAATTACAGCCCTTGAGACACAGGCCGTTTCTTGGTTTCACGCAGTCGGCTGTGAAAAATCATATACAAGGACATAAATGGCTTACATACTATCCAAAATTAAAGAAAACCAGTTTCGAGCTCTACATGTCACGAGCTTTCCAACCGTGCGCCTATTTTTATCGTGCGACCAACCGTTCGTGAGTTAGAGGGAGAGGGCGGTCAATCCCCTTCTCCAGTTGAGCGTGATCGGTGCGGACCGCCAGTTGGTCGCGGGCTAGCTATCGTTTCGCTTGACTTCCGGAGAAAACTACCAATCAGTTTGGTCGTTAATACGTTCCAGCGCTGTTATCCCACATTCATGCCAAACTCAAAGACTTCAAATGGTCACCGATGGTTAAAATTCGGTTTAAAACGGTTCAGGTCACCGAGACAGACTCAAAAATCGTCTCAAAAATCGATTTATTTGGTGCTGCTTTGGATTCATGGATTTCAACGTGGCCTGCACTCATTTCAGCACTGCCTGAAAGTCGGAACGCGGTTGCGTTCTCCGTACCTCCAAGATCCGTACTTCCGTAGATCCGAGGTCGAAGGTCACGGGCCACGTCACCGGCATAAAGTGATGGCAATGCCACTGGCTGTCCTTTGGCATGCTTTTTCGTGCAAACTACCGGTCAGTTTGGTCGCTGCTGCACTGTAGTACTTAATCCGATTTCTGTATGGGGGGGGGATGGGTTTCAGAAGCTCCCCTCCCTTCAGTTTTTTTGCTCGCCATTTCCAGTGGTTTTGAAGCAGCGTCACGAAACTAGGCCACTCTTTCTATCGATTCTTTTATTCTTCTTACGTATTACGTACAATTTTTGTAACTGTGCTAACCCTGGGGCGGAGCCAGGCCACCCATTTGAGGAGCACCTCAGATCATTTTGGGCACTGTTGAGGGTAAGAGAAAAATGACTGCCAAAAGTTTAGTTTCCAAGAGGTAACTTAGACTTTTATATGTGCGTATAGGTATAACTGACCAGACCTACAATATATTTGTTTATCTGAATCATTTAATTTGGTCATGTCAGGAAGGGAGTACCGGGTATCCGTTCCGGCCTGATATACAGCCGGCTATTTGAGATTATGCGGTATCCGGTATCTGGCCGGATATTTCTGCGATTCGGCTGGATATTGTCGGATATTTAAACCTCCCAGTTTACGACCAAGGCATTGTTCTGTCTGTTTATAAAATCGTTTCAGGAGCAATGTGCCTTGTCGACGTCGATTTTGATGTAACTGGCAATTCCAAGGTCTGTCTGGAGCGTTACTTTTTCTTCTTAGTCCAGGAATAACATTGGCATATATTTTGCAAAGTTGGGACTTAAGCTCAAAGTTGTGAAACAGTAGCAAACATATGTTCGTCAGCCCATGTGTGGTGCCCTCTTACCCTTCCAATTTTCAAACATCTTTTTTATCTTTCCTAAATACTCTGAGGCAAATGTATTAAGGGACATGGTACTGCTACCATTACCTTAATTTTCGTCTCATCAATCCAAGTATTTTAATTGCATCCATGCGCTATGATGACATTCTGCGTATTCTGGAGCCCTTACTTGCAGTGAGAGATAGTGAGCTTCGCCGTGGTCGTGGTCTTCTTTGTTTTTTTTTGTTTTTTTTCTGCAATAAAATCTGCAGAAACCTCACAATAACTGTTGGCGCAATACCTTCCTAGTCTTTTTCAGTTCAGTCTTTTTGTGTTTCATTTTTTCAGTAAAAAATAGCAAATAAAAATAAGCAAGGATGTCTGGTATCCAGTCGGATATCCGGCTGGTTTCAAGTAAATATTTTCTACGCTAATTTTCTCGACGGAAAATTCGAAACACGTGAAGCTCATCGCAATACTTTCTACCTCTGTTTGAAGTTTCAGGGCGGGTCAAGGGGCTACGACGTAAAATGTCAGCTGCTTACCCTACATGACGTATGACGGTCATAAACGGGACTTTCGGAAATGTAGTCAATTGAAATCAGTGAAAACGTTTTCGAACACTATGAAATAAACCCAAGGTCATCCCATTTAATTGAGGTCATCTGAAATCATTTGAAGTCAAAAGTTGTAAGCTGACTTAGTGAGCATGCGACCATGACATTTCCCTGTTTTTATGCCCCTGACGCTGCCTGTGTCAACACTACCAAAAAGATAATACCATATGTACTTCTGAAGTAAAGAACTACTGGTAATAGCCAATAATTATTTTAGATTTTTTGTTAATGCAGTTTTCCGGAACATGTTCTTCCCATTTCCCACGTCCTGTGAACGCCTATGAATATTCTCAACACTCCAAACATACGGGTCGAGGGAAAAAGTTTCATCGATTAGTTTACGATTCATACCAGTTGCATCAAAGTCGGTCAATAAATATCAGAGTTACAATAAGTAAAAAATACCACCCTTTTCTGGCTTTTTACCCCCCCCCCGCCCCCGCTGCTCCTCTCCCTGGCCAGGTCATTGGGGTGGACTGGCTGAAAGCTAGCCGTATTAGCATTACCCATTCAATTCTTTCGATGACGTTATGAAACGCAGATCGTGATCAATCGGCGTAGAATCTTTCCATTGCGTCCTCCGATCGCCATGTGAATCGCCTGCCCGACCGTTACCCATGCTCTCTTGCTGATTTTTTGGCTTCAATGCATGAGACAGAAATTATATCACCCAGGTTTGTGGCGCAGTAACGTTTCGTCCAACCGCGGACATTTTCAAACTATTTATTTCAGGCTGAAGCATTCAAAATGTAGGAAATATTTCGGCTAAATTTCAAACTCATGGCTTGCAACAAGACCTTTACGTTGATCTTGAAGATACACTTAATGTAGGTCAACCAGATGAGGCCTATTCACATCCGATGGCTGGCCTGAGGCCAGGAAGAGCACCACACAGAATGAGGATTCCCTGGCAGTCACGCTTGGCGTTGAGAGTTAGTAGCTTTTCTCGGATGAGGATGGCTTCCAACACTCGTAGTCACCTCCTACCACGGTCTTGCCCGATGATCGTGGTATTCTCGACCAATTCTTGTCGTGATATGCGCCAACCATGCACACCATGATACTATTAAGTGCATCCGACTGTAGATGGCAAGTAAGGCGTCTCGAGAGGGTTGTAGTAGGATGACCGATGTAGTTTATTTCATGAGTTTGAAGTTTGCAGCTTTCTTTGGGACATTTACATTCATGAATTGTAATGTAACTTATCTCCTTTATTGAAAAATCTCCATGAACCATAGCGGTTCAATGGAACAAATGAATCACGGTTGACATCAAGGCCATTGTTCAAAACGGCACCGCTTCATCGCATTCAAACAGAATCATACGGCAAATAATTAAAGAAGCATGACAATGGTATCAGGCATTGGCCAAATAATCCTAGCCGCCATTAAATGCCAACTAACGAATGTTTTTCCGCGGAAAAACGAAAGAAAACTCACAGCCAACTGCAGAATACGCTTCAGATTTTTTCCACCAGTTACAACAGACCTTATGCAGTGCGGCGGGTCAAGCTTCTCCGTATAGGGGGGTATGTGACCCCCTGAGGTTTTCCGAGGATAACTTCCGAACGGTTTGTTTGATCCATCTGAAACTTGGGTACCTTCTGGGGCATCCTTTCATCTTATGATGAAAGTTTTTCTACGCTGCCGTGGTAACGAGCTATGACGCCATAACGGGAATCATGTCAGTCGTTTTCGCGCGCCGACGCGGCCGGCTTGCACCGGTCTCAGCTTTGTCTCACTGTAAGACGGTTCGAGTGCACAAACACAGTAAAATATATACGAATCGATTCCATATCGTATGTGCTATAAGACTACACATAGATTTAATCTGCTTATGCTCACTGCCGGAGTTACCGAGGGCATTACAGGGGTGTCGATTTCTGTAAATGATTCGGGGGCCAAGCCGAGGAACCGATAAACTAACCTCCCCCAAAGTTGGATTTCTCAGCGGATTTGGCCCACTTTATTTGGCCAACGTAAATTTTTGAGATTTTCGGTTACTATTTACAAAGCAAGAAATGCATTTAGTGCCATATATTTAGGTGTATACATATACATATACATATATATATATATATATATATATATATATACAAAGATAGATATATACATCGCTTTAGACTTCATTTTTTGCCTTCTGTTTATCTCTTGTCTATTGCGGCCGTTCTTCTCGCTATTTTTACTTACTTCCCTTTAAAACCGGCGAAAAATATTGGGTAGGCCCAAACCAACATTGGAGCGGCCCAAAGCAACATCGGGTGGGCCATGGCCCTCTCAAAAGAACACAAATGGACACCCCTGATCGAGGGTGTAAACTGAGGTCATGAGCTACGGCGGGAAACACGTGGCTTTTTATCTTTGGAAATGCGATAGGAAAAGGGTATCGCGAAACAACCTATACATTCGGATGGCTTGAGGCGTAAGAAATCGAATGATATAAATTCGGTACAATTTATGTTTTGTGACATGAAAAGAGGGCGCAATGTAGCGGACGCCTAACTTTCGCTCCGACGAACGGAGTGGCATCGGCCGCGTAGTGATCTACAATGATACGGCACAGGGGCACAGGAACTATTCTTCAGTTGGGTGGGAGGGGAAGGGGCGTTTTGGGCCAATTTTTTCCAATCAGCGCCCACAACCGACGCCGCTGCCATCGACCAGATACGGCAGCTGGTCGAAACAGGCAACCTCAAAGTAATCAACTCAATCGATACCAAGCTGGAATCGATTGAAAAGCGGCTAGAAGTTCTAGAACACTGCCTGTTTGAGCGCAACGAGAAAATGGCCACAATGCAAAGGGATCTGGCAAATATCGGGAGAGAAAATGCCGCTCTACGAGAGCAGGAGGAGTCAATCGACATGAACCAAAGCAAAGGTCTCTGTTTTTCGGCATTGTCGATTTCGGCCGAAAGACAGTGGATGAGGACATTAAGGAAAATGTAGCCGCTATCACCAGAACAAAGTTCCTAGATCCGAATGTTACCAAACATGACCTGCAGGTGGTGCGCTGTCTCCAGTCCGACGTCACGGCCATTTGTATTTTTTTTTTTTGCAAGGGGAGCGTACGTGACGCGTTATGCGAGGGACGATTCGAGCAGGACGAACTCCCGTGACAGGCCGTATCTCTCGGAATTGCACGTGGCGGGAGATAACGAGCCTCCTGACTGCCGCCAAACAACTGGGTGTGATTTACGCTGCACTCTCCGAGCATAGTCATGTGCATTTCAAAGAGCACTGGAAGTCCGGACGTCAGCACGTCAGCTGGACGGAACAGCTGCGCCACGCCCTGCGCGGTGCCAGGGCGCGGACAGCGGCCGCACCCCTCGGACGGTGGCGGGGACGGCTCCAGCGGCGCGGCCGGCAGCGGCCTGTGAACCTTGTGACTCTGATGCCCCGATTGACACCGCGTCCAGGCGTGCTCCCCTGCGGCCGGACGTATCCATGGCGGCTGGGAGGGCGAGCGCCGTGGCGGCGGCCGTGGAGATCGTGGTGTCAGGGTCGGCGACGATTGGGTTGGTGGCCGTGTTTGTGATCGTGGTGGCGGCTTTGGTGGCCGGGGGGTGCTCGCGGTGGTGGCCGGAGTTGCGATCGTGGCGGCCTTGATGGCCATCGGTGGTTCTTAACTTCTGGACCAGCCCTCAACAAGCACTGGGTCTACGGCTTTAGTTATCACCACAGTCTGCAATTTTAGGCGCTCCTGAAATTCATAAATAACAAGTGACGACTGTAGTTTGGTCACTTGCTTCATATTTTTCATGGTGAGACTTGCCGAGGTTTTTTAACGACAGTATGTGGTTTTAGTTTCCATGTTTCCGGTGGCCTTGACGCTTTCGGAGATTAGGCCTTGAACGATACGTTTATCAACACGGTATGTGGTACTGAACTAGTTTTTATGAAGCAGTTTTATTACGCTGCAGCTGTTGATATTGTTTCCACTGCCGGTGTTCCTCCCAGAAACGGCTTCGGTGCCACTATTACTGGTGCTACTGCTGCTGCCGCGGCCACCGTCGCCGCCGCCGCCGGCGCTCCTGCTTTTGCGTCAGTAGGCACATACCATGGCTTTTTTGCGTATTGAGTGGTGGGGATTTTCCCCATCGGCCTGTGCCCACCAGTCCCCGTGCGTGTGCCCACCAGTCAAAAGTGCCCTTGGATTGACTGGATTAAAGTGCCTGTGAGAAAGTAAAATAATTCACGTGTCTTCATGATCGAGGTACTGTCTTCCTGTAACAAATGCAATTAGTTTTACAATGAAAGATGTTTTAGAAATTTAGGTCGAATGTTTCCTACGTCTGAAATGGCATAACTCGACATAAATAGTTTGGAAATGTCCACGATTAGACGAAGCGTTACTTTATAACTTCATATACGACGAAACTAGGTGTAATCATCTCTTGCTCATGTGTTGAAATAAAAATAAGCTGGAAGAAATCTTGAGCGCCTACAAAAAAGTTTAGCAATGCCAGGTATGCGGGCAGATTTAACTTAACATATAAAGGGCTGTCTTGTCTTGTAGACCCATATCTTGTCTGCGTATACCCATATATTTATCTATATGTCATGTACATATATATATACATACTATATATATATATATATATATATATATATATATATCATGTATGCGCACATTTCTCGATGGCGCATGCCTATTTGTGTCATGCCTGATCATCATCTCGCAAATGTTTTCGGGTTTCCCAAGGGACTGTGTATTGCAGCTTGTAGACAACGAGACAAACCATGTTCATCGAGTTTTATTACTCACGCGAGACATGGCAATAACACATTAAACTAGGTTAGTCCGGAAAATTGACAAAGAATTCCTGTTGCAGACGTGTAAGGTGATTTGCCGTAATCCCCAGAGCTAAATCTCTTTGCTGTTTGTTGAAAATGTTCTTCAAACTGGAAAACATCACACGGAAACGGAAAAGAAGTTCAGACAGCAGTAAGGAGGAAAGAGAGAGAGAAGAAGCAGCCAAAAACGGAAACGGCAGACACTCCGACCAGCCAAGAAAAACAAAACAAAACAAAACAAAACAAAAACAAAAAAACAAAAAAGGCTCAGTAATATCAGTATACTTCGATGTCACCATAGGGCAATTTGGGATATTGGACGGTCCACGAGCGAGATGGGCGATATTCACCATTTGGCCGTATTCATGACGCAAAGGCCAGCTTCCATGTTCACACTGAAAACCTTTCAGGACCGCAGGCAAGAGACGAAGTCCATCAGATGACTAGAAGCCTATGCAGTGGAGATGAAAGCGCGTGGCGTGTTTGGCTCCGGAGTTGGTGGACTCGGGAGCCGGGCGGCTCGGAGCCGGCGCTCAGTTGTAGGTGGGCAGCGGCACGTACGGGGCCGGCTCCGGCGCGTACGGAGCTGGCTCCGGTGCGTACGGGGCCGGCTCTTTGTAGTCCTTGGGTCCGTGGTTGTACTCGAAGTAGTGCTCACCCTGGCCGCCCTTTTTGTCGGCCCAGCTGACCTGTGGGGCACGGGCAGGAATGAGGCGTCGGGTAGAGGGGGGGGAGGGGGGAAGGCCGATACAGCAATTCACCCCGTATCAGTACAGCAGTTGCCAATGAAGTAGCTTTTTCTCCTGTGGTTTATCACGGAAGTTCAAAATGTTAAGTTATGTTGTCAATGAGGCTGCAAACTGGCTGATGCAGCAGAGCTACCAAGTACTTAATGGACTATTAAGGACTTAATGGACTAGAAAACTATTCATCATATGACAAAGGTGGTTATTATCTGCGGACTGCGTGCTTTCTGAAAACGTTGTTGTTAATCAACACCGAGCGAATGTCCCAGGAGTGACCAAAATTTGTTCTGAGAAAAGTCTGACTTTCTTTTTGTTTGGGTGACTTTCGACATTATTGATTATACGAACATTTGACACTCACGCACAGCTTGCTCCACGTAGTCTTCCCCAAACTCGAATGGGTCACATGACTCGAAGCATGATCTCCTATTGCCGTCCATGTTTAACCACTGCAGCTGCCAACTGCTCATCAGGATAATATACTTTTTACTGACACTGACCACCGGCGGCAGTGGCTATGGAAAACATGGCTGTAGCTGCTCAGAAATTGCCTGGCTGGGTCAAAAAGAAATGTTAAGCAAAAAATGTACGGCCGCACGCGCCATGTGATGCACTCGTCATGTTCACAAAATCCTACAAGGAACTCGTCTTCCGCTCAATCACTGTGGGACTTCTTTATGTGATTGGTGCATTAATGTATAATGTTATGCCTATCGGAAATCATTTTTACCATGACATCACCCACCAGACAAAAAGATACCTTAATACCGTGTTGCATGATTACCTATGGGCAGGTTGTATCTTGCTCATTCATGATGTTTCTTTTCCATTTACTGGTTAGGAAAGAAAACAATTTTTTATGGAATGCTATGGAGTTAATGGGCGTTTGAAGAGCTACAATGCCATCACACAAATTGCATCACTGGTGAAGTACGATACTTCATTGCCAACTGCAGATTGGGATAATTGTAATACACTCACATTCGTTGTTCCTGGTTTAAGAAGCCCTTTCACAGCTGGCCAGAGGTGGGCCTACCAATTCAAATGTTCAAGGTTATAAAGGATAGGATAGGGTAAGGATATAAAGCATATAGGATATAATCCAAGGGCATAATAGGATCCAATGATATAAAGCCAGCCGGACTGAATTGCGAGTGGACACAACACTGAGACACCTGGTCTCACCTAACTGCCATCAGACCTACAGGCCGCGTTTTCAGAACGCTGAGCTCCGCCGTCCGTCCAAGCCGCCGTCAGCACAGTTTACCTTGGCGCGGAACCGATGGTCCTTGTTCTGCTGGAAGTGATCGCGGTTGTGGTAGGCGTTGCCACGGTTGTATCCGTGCTCGTATTCCTTATGGTCCTTGACGTTAGTGTACTGGAAGTAGCCTTTGTTGTAGTTGTCCTGGGCGGCAACGGCCGCCACCAACGCAAGGAGAACAATAGCGCACTTCATCACGAGGCTGGCTGTTCTGAAAACGCAGAGGTTTGACATTCACACAGCAGGGGTAGTTTTACGTGCGCATTGCACAGACAGCACATCTGGTCTGACGTATGGTAAAGTAGCAGAAACAATTCATTTTGCTCATTCTCAAGAGTTCATTTTAAGTTCAAGTTTATTCTTGAAAGGAAACATCGTCAAAAACAGGACTGTTTTAAAATCATTTTTAGCAGACAGTGCCCTTCGCACGAGGAAGTGCCGATTAGTTGCAACCCTTGCTGGCTCGCTGCAGCGAGGCGGCAGCAGTGACGGGCGCCAGGAGGCGGCTGGCGAAGCTAGAGTCCGGCAGCCGCCGCCGCTGACGGGCCAGCCGTACTTACTGCGGACGGACGGACGGACGGCGGGCGGAGGCACCGAGCACTCTGGCTCACCGACCTGCCGGCGCCGCTCTTATAGGCGCCGCTCTGTTCACCAGCGCGGCGGCCAGCCGAGCCGCCGAGCACTTTCACTGTCGACGGGGCGGCCGTCGCCACCGGCATGCTCGGCCGCCTCCGCCGCGTGGGCTGGGACACACTCGGCCGCCCCACCGACAGGCTTCGCAGTGGGCCGCCATCAGCTGGCGCACCCTGGACCTACCGTCCCCCACCCTGGACCTGGACCGCCGGCGTGAACAGCTTGGCTGAGTGGCGGGGATTTTCCCCATTGGCCGTCGGCCTGTGCCCACCGATCTCCGTTCCTGTTCCCACCAGTCAAAAGCACGCCTTTTGGATGAAAGTAACAATGAGAAAGCAGAATGACGCGTCCTATATCAAGGTATTCACTGAATGTGAAACAAATGTTCCCAACATCATTCAGGGTGGGCCTTTATTGCACTGTGTGCCGTGGCGCCTTAACCGGGGCGAAGTTCACAATTCGTTTAGAGGGCCCAAGCCAGGGGCTCTACCACGTCAGTTTGATTGGGGGGTATAACAAAGGTGGCCCCAGGCAGAGGCGAATCCAGCGGCACAGTTTGGGGGAGTCAAACCGGAATTTCCTAGGTATGGATTGTAGATTAGCGAGACAGCGACGGGGGGGGGGAGAGGGAAGACGCTGGCCGTGGGTTCGGAGTGTCCAGCAACTTCACACGCTTGTTGCGTAGTAATAGCCATGTTTGGGGACCAAACGGCCACGTGCCCCCTATCACGGTTGGGGGGGGGGGCGGACATGGCCGAGATCCCGAGATATCAGGATCCGTCAATGGCCCCAGAAGCCAATCTAGCAGACTAGAAAAGTATAGAATTTCGACCAAAACTTATCGGATTTGTATTTTCACAGACACCAGGTCGTTTTTACAATACTGCATGGATAAAATGCGCTTATCCGATGAAGATGTACCGTAGCTTCCGTTGTGCTTCAGAATCATACATTGCGAGCCAGGACCGGGACTTTATATATATATATATATATATATATATATATATATATATATATATATAATATGGAGTTATAATATTTACCAAATTTTCACGAGGCACACAACCAGAGGGCACTGGAGGATCTTCACCGTGTCGTGCAGCTCTATGACATGGCCGTCCGCGTCTGGCTGACCCTTTCGGTTTCTGGCCAAATACAGGTTGCTGTGCTGGATCTCGACCCCAGTTTCTATCACGCAACGGATCTATTTTACGGCTCCTCATCCATCAGGCTACCGCGGCGCTTGACCCAACCCGACATCAAATGGCAATCGGATTCGGAGGTTACTCCGACGCGTTATGCCCTCTTTATTTAATTTCGAAAATTACAGATTGAACGTGTTTACTAATGTCATGTATGTATTCGTCCTGCATCATCTGCACAACGGAAACGACAGAAGATCGCACAACTACATCTCATCACAAAATGCCAAGAGCTGTCCCCAGATCTCGAACGTCCACTCCAATCCGTTGACCCTTTCTACCATTGTCCCAACGAGATCTCACCCAGATGTGCTATAGTCGTGGTCTCGGGATGAGGCAAATGCTAATTTTCAACTCATCATTTACTATACAATGTCATACAGGGTTAATGTTAAAATTCTCGAAATGTTGGGAAACAACATCACCGAAGCCCTTATTATACGAGTTGGCTTCACCCAAATACGTGGCCAGGGGATCCATGGAGGCCATGCCCCCTTGAGCCAAGTTAGATGTTTAGCGAGTTCACAGGAATACGGAGCAGGGATCATATATATATATATATATATATATATATATATATATATATATATATATATACACATATGTATGATGCAAAAGCAAACATATGTTTTTGCTCTGTGTTAATATGAAGTCAGTTACATGAAACTGATGTTTTTCCTATAAATTTTGTCATATGCCAGTTGACATTTGCCCCGCCCTGAGGGGAATACTGGCTACGTGCCTGGGTTCACCTCATAAAAGGAAAACGCCGCCTGACGGTGCCACTACCAGTGACAGCTGAGAAAGCGGCCACTCGCTAACCAAATCACCTACAACTGGTGTCTGCTGGCAGCTTTTAAATACATATCCGGACCTAATAATACCTTATCTGACAAACCTAACCTGTCCTTCACCTACTACTACAGTTACTCCTGTCCCTTCGCTTAAGTTTTCCAACAGTTAAGTTTTCGTTTTGGAACATAAAGTTTGACCGCCATGACGAGTGCAGGATTGGTTGCGCCGTCGTTACTTGCAGTGCCACTGTCACGGACAGTGGTCTTGAATGTTGAGGTGATACCAACTCGTAGATTATCCGGACATCTGCCCCTTGGTTCCGCCAGTGCCCTCCTGTTCCGTCTTGAGCGAACGATATGAAAATAAGAACACGAGCTTCCTTATTTTACAACATTTTAAGTTATTACTATTGGATGGCACACAAAATACGAATGTGTTCTTATTGAAAACATCCACAGGTGCAGCCAAGCGGGCCCGGACCCATTTTTGTAAAAACATTACTTTTTTTCTAAAACCATTGCACGTCGTCTTCCCGACAGGCGTCTTTCGTACTATTTCAGCCCACAGTGAGTTCCCCCTTAAAAAATCCTGACTGGGCCCGGACTGGGCACCTGAAGACATCTCTTATATCTATTCTGATCCTGCAGCCGTCGCACCAGCGATGGTATGCAGGTGTCCATGCCTAGTCTTGTTTCGTATTGCAGCATTTTTAATATCAGTATAGTTGCCATTAACTGTCAGATTCAAAAGCACGAAGGAAAAACGCTAAATGGAGTAGGCGTTTTTTCTTGCGATATCCAGCAAATGTAGCATAGGCTTTCCGGGTATAAATGTCGGGGTCTACTTTCGGCAGTTATTGGGGGCCATCCAATCCCCCCACAATCAGATGGTTGGAGGGGATACATCCTCTCATCCCCCCCTCCCCCCTGAAGCGGAACCCATGGCGCAAGCCGACTTTTTTATATGACAAAATGGGAGGTCCAAGGACCTCATAACCCTATTGAGGTGTCTCCATATCCTCCTCAATTTTTACTTCACTTTGGGGCACCGAGGAAAGGGCAGTCCAATGATAAGGGTGTCCCTCTGACAGGCTGATACCTATTTCTCCAACAAGCCTGATCACCCCTCAGGCATCCGGAGCGCCTTGGCACCTTAAAGTGTCCCTCTGGCAGATGTCCAATGCCTCAGAGAGCTTAAGATTCTTCTCTGGCGGGTACGCGTGCCTCTCTGACAGGTCACGATACCTATACTCAATCTCAGAGTCCCCTTATGGAACCTTAGTGCCCCTCTGGTCATTCTACATGTCTTGTTGGCAATTTGGAGTGTCCTTATAGAAGCGCTGGTTATCCCAGAGATGGCTAAAAGCCAATATTTGGCAGCTCAGGGTGGCAGCTCAGAGTGTCCTATAGCAGATTTAACTGCTTCTCTCACATACCAAGGTGCCCCTTTGGTGGTTTAGAGTACCCCTCTGGTAATTCAGGAGGTTTGAGGCGCCCCTCTGGCAGGTCGAGTTACCCCTGAGCCAGCTCCCAGTCCCTTTATGGAAGTTTGGTTCTCCCTCTAAAAGCTCTGCGTGTCGGTTTGGAAGCTCGTAGTGCCCTGAGGACCGCTTATGGCGGACCTGAGGGTGTTTGTCAGCTTAGAATGCCCTACAGCAGATCCAAGTGCCCCTCACGCATCTCAGGGTATTCCTCTGACAGCGAATGTCTTTCTGGTGATTTCCGAGTGTCCTCAGGCAGATGAAGATGCCCCTCTCACAGATAAAGAAGCCCCTCTTGCGGCCCAGGACGCCCTTACGACATTTCCAACTGCCCTAACGGAAGCTCGGGATCCCCTTTGGCGGCTCAACGTGCTCCTGCTATAGCTTATAGTGCTCCTAAAACGACGCCTGAAGGTGGCTCTATAGCGGCTCAGGGTGTGCCATTAGCAGCTTAGAATGCCCTATAGTAAATCAAAGTGCCTTTTTCACATCCCTATGTGGGTTTCTGGCAGGTCAGTATCGGCGAATTCAGAAGTTTACAATATGGTCATGCCTCATCGCCCAAATAGTTCAAGATTAGGCAAAATTTGATGTGTATTTTTGCATTTTTGAGAAACTCTAGGGAACTTTCATTAGAGCAAGTTTGTTTTCAAACAATCTGTAGGTCGCAGACTAGCAACATCCAGAAGTTATGGAAACATCGTGGGACTTTCCCGGCTCTTCTCTCCCCCGTTCCAAACTGGCCGTCTGGACCTGCCCTTGCAATTCAGAATGCCCTTCTAGTTGTGCAAGGTACCCTCTTAATGTACTCTTTATAGCTCAGCGGTAACACCATGTTCTGCAAACGAAAAGAAACGTGAACGGCAAGCATACTACGTAACAGAGGGGGTAGCCGTGGAGCATGTAGGAAAGATCACGACAGAAGATCGAACGCGGTTTCAGTGAGACCAGTATTTCATGCCGGGACCCATCCATAGGATCAACCTTGGATTTCAGCAATACCTTGAAAACGTCTCACAGAAATCCAGGAACCCATGACCAGACGCGCGAAACAACGACCGCATGTGGTGTGCTAACTACAGGGTCGAAACGTTATTATCTCGAGCGGTGCTTGGGGCTGCTTGGTTTCGCTGAAACCTTGCCGTATCGTTAATTTAATGGTACATTAGTCCGCTGTTGAAGAGCACATAAAACCATAGGCGCGGCAACTTTCATTTCCAGGGGGCACGCCTTTCGGGGCGGGCCCCCTCCTCCACTGCGTCCCCATAAGAATAAAAAACGACTCGAATTTCATTCACCACAACCTCCGTCCCCCCCCCCCCCCCTAAGTAGGGAGTTTTCCTTGGGAGTCATGCAAAGAAATCGACAGACATGCATTGCAGTCACATTGGAGTGATATACAACTTAGTTCTATTGTGCAAAAACAATCACTAACTTTTTGTTTCATGATGGTGAAGACGCAACATTTGAAACAACACCCGAATACAATATCAGAACCGCTTAGCCGTGACCGATAAGAATTCATACTTAAGGTTGAACAGGGGAGCAGGGGCAAGACCCCAGCTATTGTCAGAGACTGCTTTCAGTCCAGAAAATGAAGTGATAAGGTCTAATGTAAGCCTTTCAGAATTATACTCTTGACCTCAGTGGATAACAACCTATTTGTATTTTGGGCCGTGCACTTGCATGAATAATGGATCTGCGCAAGAAAAGCATGCTTTTGTTGACAACGAGAAGAAAATGATTCAAGATACTGGCAAACAGTAATCCCTGATCTTCGGTTCTTGGAGATTCCATTTTTTTTAATTTTTGGGCCCTGAAAAAATCAGAACCCCAGGTGGACAACCCCGGCACAGACACCAGGCACTGACACGAACACCTGGCCGCCGCGTCAGCGCGGACATCGTCTCCAAACATTACGACAATCGGGCCAGCGAAAAAGACAACGAACCTCGCCGTGATCACCTACCGCCTCAAACGTCGCGGCCCTGGCACAGGCGCACAGGGGCCCCTGAAAGGAGCACCGCGAACCTGGCGCGAAATCTCCGCCCGTAGCACCACGGGCGCAGCGACCAAGAAACGAACACCAAGCCTTTAGCGCAACGAACGCCGGGCCCCTGGCACATACGCCAGGACCCCTGACACAAACCTGGGGTCCAGCTAGCACAGGCGCTTGCTCCTGGCACAAAGTCCTTTCCCCAGCCACGAACATCGGGCCCCTGACACGAGCGTCAGGAAGCAAGCATTAGGGACGCGGTGACCCTGACAGGAGCACCAGGCCCCTAAAACCAGATACACTGGGCCGCTAGCACCAAAAATACCGGGCCTTTGGCAGGGCTTTTGGGCCTCCGACATCGACATCAGAACCTGTCACAATTGGTGTCGGAACCCTGACAAGACCACTTGGCCCCTAGCTTGAGCATTGGGCTTCTGGAGCAGACACTGGACCCGTGCAATAAGGGCCCTGATCCGGTCTGTGCCCGTGATACACAATGAGGGTCCCTGAGACGCAAGTGATAAGGAACTTGTTGACAGCCCGTATACGTGAAATAAACCAATTTTCTCAATTTATTCCTTATTGTTTGATTATAAGAAGGCGGATCCTGGTACCGGGTATTTCTGGCCCGGGCCCGTTTAAAAATTTCGGGAGGGGCACATGCCACGTGGAACCCCCTCTGGCTGGGTAACTTCATAGAACAGTACCATTGAGGGATGAAGTGCATCTGAAAATGATGTCCAGGCGCAACAAATACATCAGGCGTGTTTTCAAAAGCAAACGTGCATTTACATAAGTGCTCTTTACAACCAAAAAGTGCCCGTTTCACGCTCCTGAGGTGCCCTTTTTGGGGTTTTAGAGTGTCCTCTTGTTCAAGCGCCCACTGATCCGAGTAAAAATCGCGTTGGCGCACACTGGTCCACCGTAAGCAGGCCCGCTCCCCGACCACCGTCAGCAAACACACACTGGCACACCGCCAGCACGCATACCTCAGACCAACGTCAGCAGGTGTGCACTGGACTGCCGTTAGCGGGCACGCATCCGACCGCCGACGGCTGGGACACGCTCGAGGGACGCTGTCCGTAGGCACTCTCAGCACAGCATGTGGCAACTCGTGCACGATCTGAGTTTCCTACTGCACACTTCAAACGAAACTGTGACGAGCGACTATGTGAGACAACAACAGAACATCGACAGTTGAGCACGCGACCGCGACTGGAGCGGTCAGGTCAGCTGTTGGTTTCGCGGCGGTGCAGCGCTGGCTGGCAGCCTGTGAGCGCGGGCCGGCCGACGCAACGGTTTGCTAGCCATACAGTGAAGGCATACAGTCATGCTGGGACAACGGTGAAGTGAACACACATTGAAGAAGGGCGCTTATTCACTGCTGGTAAAAAGGACCGAAGTGAGTGCGTAATTAAACATTATGTCGACTCCGGCTGACTCCGAAAAAGACTCAGGGTTTACGGACGACGATGCTGACGAGTCTGCTCGGCGTCAAACCTTCAGCGAGTCGAATAACTCGGATAACAACATGAAGAGACAACCCCCGTGCCTAAAACGGTTCGTGGCCTCGAAGATAGAGCAGCGGCCAAACCAGGCCACAGAAGACGGCGAGCGAGTGGTGATGCCCAGCCCCAGCCTGTTGGTCTTGATCAGGTTGCACTGGACCAAATTAGAAGGTTAGCAGAGACCGGAAATGCCCTGGTTATCTACAACTCTGAAGAGAAATTTAGGTTGTCCGAGAAAGATATTGACGTTCTCGAGCATCACTTTTTTGAACACGTGGACCAGGTAGAGGAAGCCAGAAAAGAAATAAGTCCGCTGAAACGAGAAAATGAGATATTAAAAGAGAGCTGGAATCAATCGACACAAACACAGAGAATATCTTCATTTTCAGAAGTGAGGAATTTGGACCGAGGAGCCAAAACGTGGACATCGAGGTCAAGACCGTCGAGAATCCTCACTTTTAAGTTTCGTGGCCTTTGGATGTCATGGGAGGACCTGCAAATACATCGCCTGCCTTTCGGGAATGGTGTGATCTCCTTTTTTTTAGAGGAGCCTCCAAATCTATGGTAACAGATTTCAGCAGAGTAGCACCTCCGCAAACTGCCTCTCTGTATCTGAAACTCCATCACCCACCATTACAGAAATCATGAATGCTCTTTTTGCTGCATAAAGACAAGACCGAATATGTACGTGTTGCTCGAGGCGAGACCATCCATACCACAAGGAGTGCCTCAGCTCCAGCAGTGGGCGGGTCGGAGCAGCTCCGGTCGGTGGTGGACGCGCCCCTGCCGGGCGTCCCGGGCCCCGCTGGGCCACCGGCGGCCGGCTGGGACGCCGCCCGCGGCCGTGGTCGGCCGCGCCAGGTCCGTGGCCTGGCTTGTAGCGCGGACCTGCGGCTGCTCCGCCCGCCGGCGACCGGCCAGGTGGTCATGGCGCTGGGGCTTCGAGTGCACCAGCCGGGGCTGACGGGGAGCATGGTGACAGCCGTGTCCGAGGAGGCGGTACTGCTGCTGACGGGTCTGCCCGTGCTGACGCCGTCCGTGAGCGGGCCGGCCTCCCTAGACGGTTCGGCTCTGCTGGGCCTGCGCCAGACAATGACTCGATCATCCTGGAACGTGCAGCGGAGGCATGTGGTGGTGGCACTGTCGGTTCCCCCAGCTCCGGCGACAGTACCGAGCCTGCCCGGACCTCACTGGACGCAGCTGCGAGACTCTAGCTGCATTTCCTGATGCCGAGTCGTCACGTCATCTAACCGTGTCGCTGTCCGGTTCCGACCTCTCTGCTGGCGCGGTGGCGCTGGCGTCTTGCGGTGTCTGGCGATGCCGGCGGCCGTCGGTATCGCTGACCTCGGGCAGGAGTGGTGGCACCTCTGTGGAGATGGGGGGAAATACGATTTTTACCTCGTTTCTTTCCATGCAACGCCATAGGGTTAATGTAAATGTTGCCCAAAGTTGGGAAGGGGACAACCACCTTCCTGCTCCCCCCCCCCCGCTTCGAACGCCCCTGATCGCAGGTCGGCGGCGGCATCCGGGCGGCGCAGGGCGGCCGCTTTCTGTGGTTGACCATTGCGTTTGATTAGCATGGTCAGCTGCACTCTGGTGGGTGACATCGGCGGCGTCTGGCGGCGTGAGCGAGCATTCTTCCGTGGGCGACGCCCCGGACTGGAGTTGGCATCGCTGTCTCCGGCGCAGCTGGCCGCCCCGGTCGCGGATCCGCCCCGGCCGCGACTCCTGCGAGCTCGAACAAGCCAGGGAGAAGAACCGAAAGGCTTTGGACGTTAGGTGGAGCGGGGAGCTCACAAGCCAGAGGATACACTCGTCTCCCCAGCTTTTCGCAGGTCGGCAGGCGTAGCGATTCCATATGCACTTAGTATTCATGGTGGCTGTGAAGCCTGTCACCATAAACGCCCTGAGAGCGGGTGGTCAAGGGCCAGAACGAAGGAAATTATCCCACTGGATTGAAAAAACGAAGGTACGGCGTAAATGTCGTTGAAGAAACCCGTAACGATGATTTGATCGAAAAATTTTCGTTCGAAGAGTGAGGAGGGCAAGGAGTTGCTTTTCATGGGGACAATACAGAAGTTCTGGAAGTATTTAAGGTCACATTTAAGACCAAAACTGAAAGAAAAATTATGGAAGGGCTGTTGGGCTTTCCGGTGTTATTGTGTAGAAACAGATGAACGTTTATCAGCTTTTGGGCTTGATCGAGGACACGTTTTCAGGTGTTTATTGCTGGTAAGCGCAAATCAGCACCACCATGAGAAGAGGAAAAATCGCCATTGGCGTGCGGTCACATGCACAGAAGCTCTATTTTTACGGAGCTCCTGTATCTGTGACCGCACGTTTAACGTTAATTTTTTACGTCGTCACCGACTGCAGGCCACTGACGCCGAGATGGGTGGGAGAGGCTCCTATCTGCACTGATCGTTCCTCTCCGTCTCACGATCGTATGGACTTAGCATTTATCGGAGCAAATGACCGCGTTGGGCCTGTGTGTGCGCACACAGGTCATTGATAAACACTGGCCACGACCACTGGTTATTACGGTGACGCATTTTTTTACTATAGCTGACCATAGCTTTTCCCATGTTTTGATTCACTGGAAGCACATACAGCGATTTGAAACAAAACTGAACAGTATTTAGAGTTTGCATATCGACCTTAAAAATGTTAATTTTTGGCGGAATTAGCCGCGATTAGCATCTTCTTGCTAAATTAAAATAATTGATTATGTAGCCATATTTTCCCGAATCCTTTCAACGGAAAAAGTTATCTTATGTACTCTTCAAGTTCGTCGGGACGGAGTTTGGAAGTTACACTCACCTAGAAGCATAGGCGCGGCAGCTATGGGGGGGGGGTGCTTCAGCCCCCAACTTTTTAAAAATTTAACATTGATCCTTTGGGCGTTGACCGGAAAAAAATTGATCTAGAATGCTTCTCGGTCCCCCAGCTGAAGAGGAAGCCCCCAACTGCCCCTGCCTAGAAGCTGACATGTACTGGACTCAAACACCACATGTACCTGACCTGGTGCCTAACGTCACCAAGTCCCTAACGAGACACATTGCCGTTGACGACTGCTTAGCCTGACATCTGGTGGCGCGCACAAGAACTTCCAAGGTCTCGCGTTAGGGACTCCGTTACGTGAAGCCCGTGGAATGGACTAGTGTCAATGGCTGGCTGAGCTGGCCGTATGTACATTAATAATAACAGTAGTAATTTGTTCCACTTATTTGCCAGCTCCCCATTTTCCTTCTGGTCCCAAGTAACATGCATTTCTCCTTTTCGCTTCCAGGGGTGTAATTTTCCCAAATCGTTTGTGGGTGCCTTCGAGCGTCAGGATTCTTGTACGGGAGGGACGCTAGCAACCCTGGTCCCGCCTCGGAAACCAAAGAGTCCTGGGTTTCGGCCACTTTATTTTCTTATACCGAAAATTCAGGGCTTTTTGTTTTTTTTAAAGGGGCAAAAAACGCAAACTTTGATGTCAAGGCGGTTGGTGTCCCTTGGGTGCGTCTATGGGTGCATTGCTGTGCTGCGTTCTTAAGTCACGAACAATGGACGCCCAGACATGTAGAAATATCTACTTTCTTTGTATACACATATACGTACGGGTCCTTTTCATGTTGTGGAAATGTCCAAGTTTTGCTTTTGGTTTCATAAGCTGTTTTTTAGCTTGTGGGTGCACTGGCCATGTTTGTGAATACACCAATCTGGTCTGTGGGTGCATGTGCACCCAGAAGGAGATATAAGATTACACCCCTGTTCCCTTCTTTATCCAACGATGCGTAACTAAATAAGATTTTTACCTATCATGGCGTGTAAAAATTTAATGCGGTCTACCCACCTCTTACCCACGCCTTACTTTACCCACCCCTGAGAGTACTCAGGGGTGGATAAAAACTTCCAAGGATATGTTGACTGCACTCGCCATGCGTTCATCTTTTGTGATTGCGGCACTGCAACCAAACCTCCCGCTAAACAATGGCACATGGAGACATCTGTGACATTTATGTATTTACTGCCTTTTGATCTTTTTTTGGCTTGACGCTTTGCTTTGTTTTCCTTCTCTTCCCGGAATTTTTCAAGAATGTGCTCAACCGGACAACCAGTTAACATGAAGTGGTGTACTCCGTGGCTTTCGCACTTCTGTATGCCGTTATTCCGGGAATGCACAGTAGTTCATCTATCGTACTACGTTTCGGTCTTCGAAACAAAACCTCACATGTGCGGAACTTTGGTTTGGTTTCGTACCAGGAATGTCTTTTTGACGCGGCGTTCGCGAACGTTCTGCATATCTCCGACAGTCTACGAATGTCTCCTTTTCTGACATAGTTGCGAGGAATAGCTGGAAAAGGTTCATTTATCTGCAAAACGTAGGAATGACTACGAAGCCAAAATAATGGGTAGTGCGAAATTTCAACGTAAATATTGATCCAAAATAACTGGGCTAATTAGCCATTAATTTGTGTTGCGATTCCGAATTCCATTGACACATGGGATAACGCCACTTATGTTAAGGGATAACACCATTAATGTGCGCGGTGTCACCTCGATCTGCTTTTCCACGATAAGACAGCTTATGTAATCATACGGCAATAATGGCGCCAAGAGAGTAGCATGTACAGTCGTCGTAGACCATCATGAGCCATCAAAATGACTAACTGAGGACGCTAGGTGCGGAATATAAACGTAGAACGTAGACCGTTGCCAAACTTTCATTAAAATGTACAAAACCAGGCTTCACTATGCAATGGGACGACAAACAACACCCAAAAGATCAAATTCAAGGGATCCACTGCGCAGCGTCCTCCAACGAGCGATGTAGCAAAGGCAAGAGACAGCGATCTGATGAACTACGGTTTTCATTTTTCCAGGTATTAAGATGAAAGTATTGACCTGAGGGCAGTGTTCCACACCCTCTCCGATATATATATATATATATATATATATATATATATATATATATGTGTGTGTGTGTGTGTGTGTGTGTGTGTGTGTGTGTGTGTGTGTGTGTGTGTGTGTTAAAACTAATAGCAATACTTTACAATACTTTACAATACTTTACAATACAATACAAGCAATACTAACTTCATTCCCTTGAAAAAAATGACCCATCTTGATTGTTTTCGTTTAGCCTTCAAGAAAGCGCAGTATTGTGGCTACGGGGGAACCAGCAGCCTTCGCCTTTAGGACCTGTCACGTTGTGATGGTGTTTTGATATTGATAAAGAAGTTAACATTTGTTTCGTTGAGAGTTATCAGTTTACCACATTTTTCAGCAGAAATATAATTTTTTTCATTTTCATGATGGATTACATCCATTTGCGTGGCACCATTTAGTTATGTTTTAAAAATACAAAGAAGTGCGCGAAAACGTGTTTTTGTGGCCAAAATCAAACCTTTGTTACGAAAACCGACACGGTTTCATGAGTGATTGTTAAAGCTAAAAGAACAGACTTGGTGTAGGAAACCGAAAACCAATGTTTTTAGTTGCATAGAGATCATTTTGGGTCACTTAACGTAAGGCCGTTGGGTGCGATGCCTGTTAATTCAGGACAGAAAATTACGTCTGGCAGATTTTAATCCCTTGAAACTTTGTGATCTCAAAAACATATTGTTTGACAAAAGTTCCGATATCAGTCATATCCGTCATTGGTCACCGAAGAAACATCTACAAAGTGGGCCATTAGAAAGACCTGAAGCTATAAATTTAAAACTGCTGATCTGACAAAGCTGAAATTTTAATCGTTGAATTTAGCATTAAGATTGCCCTATAGACTAATTTTTGTTAATTTCGGAGATATGATAGTGTTAATTCCAAATTTCTTGGTGGATGTGTGCCGGACGTCGTCAACCCCTAACGTTTCATTCCCTCGAACAAATGAGGAACCTTGATTGTTAACATTTGGTCTCCAAGGAAACGTGTTGCGACGGTTACATTGCTACCATCGTTAGGATCTGGTTGGATAAAATGGCAAAACATAGAAAACCATACCGTTTGATGTACGATGTCACACCGAAATCGTTAAATAAAACTTAATTTTATGCTTTGGAACTCCGTAAGGTCACTGCCAGAAATTACAGTTACTCTTCATAGTTATTTAAAAAACCTTTACGCCATTCACTGTCATAGTGGGATGTCCAAGCCATGTCCTTTTGGCGTCACAGGTTCACCCTGCCATATCGCTTTTGGTCACCCCTGGTAAAGGGGTGGTTTGGTTGTTGGCTCAGTGAAGCAAGGAACGCTTGTCCAGTTTTACTTTAGTGTTGAATGAACTTTTCAGGTAGTTTCAGGTTAGTTTTGCCCTACCTTGATATATTTTTTTATCAATGTTCGCTCCTGATCAAATGAAACAAAAACGGACATGTAACTTGTGTCTTTCTCATTGGAGAGATAGGGAAAGGGGCCCAACGTACAATTAAAGTTTAAACAATGATTATGCCTCAACTAGGGCCTATTTTAAGACCCAATGAGCAGAAACGGACACGCAGTGAAGATGAAATAAACAACTAGTGATATACGGTTCTGGAGGCCAGATGCTCGCGTTCGTTCGCCAATTTCTATTTACGTATACTTTTGTTTTGTGGTCAAGCCGTCTCCGTCGGCTTCTAAAGTCGTCCGCACGTACATACGACCTTGGTCTGCATGACGGAACTCGAAATTACTGAGTAAAAGGAAGATTCCGATTGGGGAGTCGTTATCTATATGGCACACGTGGCAAAAACAGCAGTCACTGTTGCTGTAGAAAAAACATCGAAAAAACATGGTGCGCTGGGGCACGGCCATCGTCCATACCTGTAAATAACTTGTTTGTCGCTTTTTATGTACAGGCTAACTACTACTGTATCTTTTAACTACTGTATTCTGCAATTTCTTCTGCAATATTCTTCTGTTCCCATCACAAATGATAAAATTGTCCTTTTTCTCGACAAAAATGATTCCGAATACCAAACACCAAACAGACGGTGCGCGCATCTTTGCGCATGTTCACCTTTTCTAACTGGTAAGCAAAATGACGTCATAAATAGGAAAACACGGCAACCGTTTCAAAGCGCCGGAGAGGTCCGAAATTCAAATGACACGTGCAATTCCAATATCAGAACGTACCAAAACACCTCCTGCTGTCATAACACCGATTGTTATTTAATTAATTAACCTCGGCATCGCTAATTGGCTCGTGTTCTTTAATAGAGTCAAAGGCCATATCCTCTGTAAGTACATGCCATCCAGTTCAGAGTGCCAGAGGAGTCTAAAGCTCATCAGGCACGTGCAACGCTAGAATGGGGACATACCAATACACTTTCCAGCGTTGCAGTATCGACTGCATCTTTCTTAGTGTCAGTGTTAATCAGCCCATGTGCTTCAGTGCGATCAAGTAATTGCTATTCAAGTGCACGCCCACCACTTCGGATTACCGGAGATGTATTAGACTCATCAGGCACGTGCAATGCAGGTATGGGAACAGACCAAGACACCTTCTGGTGCCACAACATCGACTGCATGTCTGTGTCAGTGCTAATCGGTCCATGTGTTTTGTTGGCTGCCGCACACATGGCCACCGTTTGGACTGATCGGACGTGAGTTTTTTAGCCTCCGGTTGTGTTAATGGAGTATCTGTACACATCTGACGTTAGCAAAACTCGTGAAAGATAACTGGAACGTCGGGGATAATTTTTTGTGTTGTATGGGCTGTGAAAAGTTTTTGCTAGCAAAGTGCTTGCCGTAAAATCTAAGTAATTTTCCAGTCTTTATTGAATTATTCGTCATTCCCGTTCTCGATATTTCTCCTGCGCCGAGCGCAATTTTTTGGCAGTTAAGATCATGATGTTTGTTGTAAAACGCTCGCTAGGTCAGGCTGATATTAAGGGCATGGCAACGATCATTAACGAACTGCTTTGTGATATGCTCAACGAGACTGGTTGAAGAAACACCCTAAAATACACTAGTTCGTCTGATTCATGAAAACTTTAACAAGGAGGAAATCGAGACAGCTAAAGCACTGCTCTGCGGTCATGTTGATGAGCGTGTAAAAGCTGGAAACAGACGTGGTCCAAACAAAAATGCCAGACATTCAGGCAAACATAACATAATAATCATTATATTAATTATTAGACAAACATAATAATCATCGTTTTCAAGATGATTATTATGTTTGGCCGCGATATGTTACCGAGATTTGTAGCCCTAAATCACACAAAGCTAACACCAATATTTGTCGATTGCATTGGTGTCAATGCTGTAATCAATGCGCAAGCAGCAGCTGATGGAGATGGAAATGGGTCAGGCGAAAAAGATGGTGGATTACGTTCTGAAAATAGGAGTGGAGACTTTCTGGAGAGTTGACACCATGTTGTATGCGGAACCCGCAGGTAACGGGGCGAGTGCAGGCTTGTTCGAGACAGGAGACTCCTACAGACTCGTCGAGAACGGAAGCTTCAGCTCATGCGCCCGTAGCGCAGTCTTGTAGACCTGGTCCCAAGGACTGTGGTTTGGACCTCCAGGGACGACGCGACGACCAGTGATGATGATGATGCTGCACCATACGGAGCGGTCGCTGCGGCGTCTTTCTCTGAGGCTGGAGGATGGCTTCCGCCGGAAATACGCACGGAAGCCATGCAAACTGATGTGAAAGACCAAGTCTTTGATTTGACCAAGCCACTGATCTCGAGGCAACACAGCTGAAAACAAGGTTCGACACATATGAACCCCATAGACTAGATATCACCAGTCGGTCTGTGAACGATCTACTTGATCCTGAAATCTGGACCCAAGGTTTGCTCGTCCGTCGTTTTTCACTAAGAAAATAGGACCGCGAGGCCAGAAATCAGGAGCAGTATGAGTATGTATTACCGTCTTCTGCTCACCATCTGAGGGCTGTTAGGTACTTGTTTTCCTATCAGCTTCATGAAAATAACTTCATGCAATTGTCAATCGTCAAAACGAAAGGCCGGAGGATTCAACTGCTGTGTGATGACTCACATGCCATTTTCTTGCAAGAACACTGGTACTTGCACTTACTTTCACTGTCGGCTTCAGTGATTTCATTGAAATTATTCGTGAAGTAAAGTTCGTCTTCGGGTTATTTTATGTCGCGCAACTAACTGCATCAAAACGACGCGGTCATATTCAGGCTGTAGAGACTGAGCATGTCAAAGTCAAAACTAAGAGCAAGGGTTTACACGGACGACATACTTGCCACACCCCTAATGAATACTCACTTTCCGGCCGTCTCGTTTCGCACAGCACGGAGCCCGGTGGCGTCTGTCGCAGCGCGGCCATTTCAGTGGGCCAGCTGCGGGCCCCCCGGAGCCGAAAGACACTCCGTTCGCCCACGGCGTGTGTCCGAAATTCCAGAGCAACGCTTTTTAAGCTGTTCACCGGCCGCTCCCGTTGGACCGAGTCCGTGTCCGGATGGCAATGGACCACTCACTGCATCTCAAAAGAGTTTGTCACGTTCGCTCGGACGACCGATGCCTAATGATCTCATGCTGTAGACTGTGCTAGTATCTGCGTCATTTTTAGAGCTGATGGAGTCTGAAAAGAACAACTCCGTGGATGTACATCGTGGAGAGGTTTAAAATCAAGAAAAAAATGTAGACCATTTTAAAAACGATGAAATAGTAAAGATTTTAGAGATTACAAACACAGTCGCGTGTTGGTGGCGAAAGGAACGTGATAAGTGCTGTCAGACAGGAGGCAGCGTAAACTGTATAGGACACTTTCGCCATACAACAGCCTCGCGCTAGACCGACAGGTGTTATATCCTCGGGTAAATGCGTCACGTGCGCTCATAGTGAAGACAACACAGATGGCATCAGTCCCTTTCGTTTCGACATATCTCATTCGTTATCACAATTCCCATTACGCCGTAATTTGCTAAAGGAGTCACTAGTGATGATGATGACTCCCGGTCGCATGGCTGTGAACCTCGACGTTTTGTCAGTTATCTTGCACATGCTTGCCGATGGCTCCTTCGTGGCTGGTTTGACATGCGTAGTTCCAAAATGTGTAACTATGACGGGGATCTCACATAACTGAGACGTGAGATCGACTGGATGGATAAGTAAATGGTAACGATGAACTCTCATACATTGTTGCTTGCGTTGTTGCTCAGATGTTGTTATGCGTTGCTCATGAGAGGTTCACTCAAAACCAACCGGACTATTTTCCAAGCGTTCTCTGCGTTGGCGTGGATGACAAGAGCCTAGGACGGCGCGAGCAGACCAGGTCTCGGGTGAAGAGCTTCCTCAGCCGTGAGTCCTGCCGCCGCCTGGAACCCAGCCTCAGGTCAGCTCATCACCTCCGGTGAGAGCCGGCCGCGGCCGACCACACGGCCAGGGGTCGGCTGTTTCGATAGCGCCGAATCCCCGGGAGGCCGGCTTTCCACAGCCTTGGCTGCCTGATCTGGCAACGGCCCGCACCTGGTGTCGTCTCGCTCCGGTTACCTGGCGGATCGACTGAGCAATATACTCCAGATCACGATAGGATTTACTGCAGCATTTCAGGGAATGGTCAGGTGTTTGGCAAACTATGTCGACTTTAGTTACTGTTCATCAGATTCGTTTTCTGCTTTTCGACGAAGCTGGTTGATGTCATTGCTGCAAAACTTTGACTTACAAGATTATGTCTTTTGTATGTTGCGAAGAAGCTGATATTATAATATCAGCATAATATGTATATTATGATACATATATGTATAATATATATATATATATATATATATATATATATATATATATACTTGAAACTTGAATACTGGAATATGTATTATATATATATATATATATATATATATTCGAGTATTCCGGGAGCAGGTTTTCTCGTATACAAAGATCGTTAAGCATGACAGCGTGTTCAAATCTTATCTTTTTCTGTAGACATTTTCAAGTTTTCATGCAACTTTTTGCTGTTCAGCAGAGACATTGTGAAGAGAATTGCCAAGCGAATTAACCATGAAGACAAAAAAATACCTCGAAAGTAACAGTAGGTATAGTAAAAAGTCATGTGATACACGATGTCCATTTTTGTGTATGTCAACGTTTTGACCTTCATTGGTCACCTTCAGGAATCGAATTACAGCAAATTCATATTGTTGTAAGGAACGAGAGAGAGAGAGAGAGAGAGAGAGAGAGAGAGAGAAAGAGAGGGGATATCAAACATCTCTCACAATAATTAGTAAGGCACTTTATACCAAACTACATATACACACACAAAGTTACACAGCTAATGTCCTGTTTTACAGAGCTAGGTCTGTATGAATTTTGTTCTGTGTGTTGATAACTGATGTGTGGTCTCTGATGTAAGGTGTCTCAGTGGCCGCCAGCCGACGTTTGCCGTGACACTGCAGGAGTAGCAGTGTTGTTCGTCATCGTAGCCCTGGTCAGACACTGTCCTTGATGTTTTCGGATGTGGTTCTTAGGGCCACCCTCCTGCAGGTGCGTTGTGAGGCGGCGGCTGAAAGTGGTAGTGGTGTGAACAATGTAGTATAAGTTGTGGGTTGCACAATCATCTGTAATACATCTGAAACGGTATACGACATCGGTCTGTTTAAGTGCCGTAGGTTTGAATGTTTTGCCACGCATGAAAGAGTATGGTGAGCCAAATTTTGTGGTTTGTCCGAACGGGTTTAGTGTTTACGTCCCGGATAGCTTTCTCGTCTTTTTTCCATTAGGGTATTAAAGTATGTTTGTAGAGGACGGGGATATCAGTGGCAGTGACGGTAGCAGTGTCACGGGTGTCTTGACCGGTACCACAGAATTGCTTATCTAGCATGGTTTGGTAGATGGTGTCAAATTCACTGTTGGTATAACCATTGTTCATCAGCATCTGATGCACGCTCTGCAGTTTTCCTCCGGACATGCCTAGACTCGGAGCTGCGGAGAGTGCGTCAAATATTGGTGAACAATGGCTATACTTACAGTGAATTTGACGCCATCTCGCAAACCATGCTAGATAAGCAATTCTGTGGTACCGGCCACGACATGCGTGACACTACTGCCGACGCTGCCTCTGACATCCCCATCCTCTATATAGATACCTTAACACCCTAATGGAAAAAGACGAAAGAGCTGTCCGAAACATAATCACGAGGAACTCTGAACCCGTTCGGACAAACCACGAAATTCGGTTCATCATATATTTTACAACACCTAAGACCTCCTCTCTCGTCATGCGTAACAATGCATTCAAACCTGCAGCACTGCAACAGAACGGCGCAGTATACCATTTCAAATGTATTGCCGGGGACTCTGCAACCCGCAACATATACTTCCGGGCTGCACAGTCCCGTGGCTCTGTGGTAACATGCTCGGCTCAAACCCGGTATGTGGCAGGTACCGTGGGTTCGAAACTCATAAGGAGCCAGCGCTATTTGACCCGAAACAGAAAGGGTCACCCAGACCACGGAGCGGCCGTGTCGTGGTCTTTGACGGCACGTGAAAGATAGTTTCCTCAGCATTATACGGCCCGTTACCTGGGGAAAAATTACTCCATATTTGGGTTCACCTGAATCAGTCTGCACAAACAGCGTGTTTTTAGCAAGAACTCTGATTTGAACACCGTCCAGTTCAGAAAGGTTCGGATCAAAACTAAAAAAAAGTCCATCGGTCACACCAATACCACTCTCAGCCGCCGCCCGAAAATGCATCTGCAGGAGGGTGGCTCTAAGAACCACTTCCGAAAACATCAGGGATAGTGTCTGACCAAGGTTATGCTGACGAACAGCACTGCTACTCCTGCAGTGTTACGACAGACGTCGGCTGGCGGTTGCTGAGACGACATACATCAGAGACCACACACCAGTTATCAAGATACAGAATAAAATATTTGTACACCTGGTTCCGCGCGACAGAACATTAGCTGTGAAATTTTTCGTTTGTATGTCTGTCTGTATGTATATTTGTATGAATGTATGCAACACTTGGAAAGGTACTTGGGCCAGGAGAAGTTGGTCATAACTTTGTCAACCTGATGGTCTCATGCATTTTGTTTTGATGAAACCTGCTGTTTGAAGCAATCTTTTGGGAAGGAGGAAGGGGGGCTTATCTGATGCAGACAATGTTTAAGCAAAATATGGTATGACTTGGTCTTGTTGGACAGTTTTATGCTCCATGCGTTTAATTCTCATTTTCCATGTCAATATATTGGATCATGATTGAAAACCTTAAAAAATGACTTGACTTTGGCATGGTTAAGGTCAGCGTAGGGCAGTGACGTGGTGTGACATAAGAAGTTGATGGTAGGATACTGGAGGTCCTATATTCCAATGCGTAGGCTAAAGTTGCACCTGGGAAAGGATCCTGTACCGTCTATTTCTGTACCCAGGGCCGCCTGGGGGACACTTTTAATCCCCTTGGTATTTCTGGACCAATGATAGGACCGGAAAAATCCAAACGCCGTTCGTTAGTCCGGGTCCGTTTCATTTGCAAACACTCCGGCTGATTCCATTTCAGGGACCTTTGACGTCACGGGGAAGGGGGGGGGGACGAAACAGTTACGACCAGTTTGCATAGCTTGCTTCGTGTCCGTGTGAAAGCTACAATTTTGCTGGGATGGATTAGGAACCGGCACCAAACGATTCGTCTAGTTTTCCGCATCAGGTGAGCGGTCATTATTCACGCTTGGGTCAAAGTCATTCAGAGCCCATGCTAGGTCAAATCAGGTCAAGTCACCCTGCAAAATGTTACGAAACTGCGAATTGGTGACAGCTGTGGTCTTTTGAAATATTTTCAGCGGGAACGTAGGGACACTGTTCAAGTTGAAAGGACGAGGCGACCGAGGGGATCCTAACCTAACCTAACCCTCCTCCAAAATTTTCCCCCTGGGTTTCGTGTGTTGCCTATTTTTTGCTGGGGGAGGGATTGTTCTAATAAATGATTGAAAGCCGTCGTTCATGATGACCTTCTGTACCAAATGTACACCTGTATTGGCGAGGGGGCCCATGTGTCGATCAGGGGCCTCCTGGGTCAGTGGTGGGGCCTCTTACGCCGAACAGGTCGTTTGTGCGTCTCGGGGACGTGACCATGATTTTTCGGGATGTCATCTTTTTGATACTGGGGCCTTCTGGACAGAAAGAGACCTCCCAGTATGAATGGGGCCTTTTTCATCCTTTGTGGTCAATTCTGGGGGCCTCTTGCATTAGTCAGGGGACTTCCTGTGTTGGTCAGGGACGTCCTGCGAAAGTTCAGGGGGTTGCTAGGTCGGTTATGTGGGCTGCGTCGGTCCGGAGACCTCCTGCGTCGATTCTCGGGCCTTCTGAGTCGCTTTCTGGGGCGTCCTACGTCGACTCTGGAGCCTCCTGCGTCGGTAAGGAGACTGTGTGCCGATCAGAAAGCCTCCTTTGTCTGCCAGGGGCCTTGTGCCGGTCAGAAGCTTTTTGGATGATTTTTGCCTCCCACCATAAGTTGGAGGGGCGCCCCGCATTCTCAAAGTTGGGAGGGGGGCGCCGCCGGTCTTGAAGTGGGTGGGGGAGAGGGGGCGTCGCTCCCGGTTTTGAAGTGGTGGGGTTTGTGGTGGCCACCTCTGACTGCCGGCTCCAGCGGTCCCGAGTTGTAATCGCTTGATGCCGATTACAGTGCGTTACAGGCTTGTAAACTGACGCTCACATCATTTCACGTAATGTCAATGGTTCCTTAGTGGCCTGATGACCTGCCTGGCTCTTGACAGTCATATCTGACCATCACTGCCAATCGTGAGCCCAAACAGACTCCACCTAGGCGGTCAGCTCCACAACCACGGCCGGCCAGCCGTCTCTGCTCCTCAGAACTGTTCAGTCTCGCGGCAGGAACGCCACACGGATCGGCGTTCAACCGACGGCAACGGCGCGCCGCCGCTCAAGAATCCCAAGGAGCAGAGGGCGTGTGTCGGCTGGCCGGCCAGCGAAAGTGGCCAGGACAGACGAACACGCCCGGCGCCGTAGATGATCGACGGACGGCCGCGCCGCACAGCCTCGCCAAATGCACGGCGATTAATCGCGCGATGGGATGTTAGACACATGCCCGCTACACGCCCGCCATCGGCGAGATCGTTGCCCTGGCGCATGGAAGGCCCATCTTATGCAGTGGTGACCATCGTCAATCTGCAGGTGGAAAGCTGCGACTTGCTGACCCACGGACGGCTCCGCCAGGATAAAACTTCAGACTGTAACGTGCGTGTTTATTTAAGGTCACGTGGCGCCACCCAGGCAGACAGGAGCGGCTGACTGGACTGAGTATCGTGGCATTCGACTTAACAAACTGGGACGGATCATTATTCACGGGGCATCATAATTAATGATCAATCTATACCGGTTGGCATGGTTTCAGTGCAGTTTTCGGAAACACAGGAGACCAATGTCGAAAAACTGACAAGTCGAAGCTACCGCAAAACAACTACTACCGCAAAACGAGGTAAAGTGAGACACAAGAAATATGCTTTTGAAAACAATTCCTACCACTTGCTAGTTAAACAAAATGAACCAAATTGTCAGGACTGAATCACTGATTACATTTTGATTATAATTAGCCATGAACATGTAAATATATCCTCAGTACTTATCAGTGCGTAAATAAACTCAATTTCGAAAGGAAAGATTGAAGAAAAAAGCGTGTTTAACTTCTTTCTCAGCGCAGATTCTGATGTATGGAAGCTCATCTTTCGGCTTCTATATTTTAGTGGCATCAATGCAGATCATGCTAAATGCTCCAGAACTTCGACATTTCTCTATGCCCGTGAGGTCCAGGCAAGGACGTAGCCAAGGGGGGCCACTGGGCCATGTCCCCTTCCCTGAGCCGAGCGGTCTGCACTAGATATATGGCGATTTCGCAGGAATACGTAATAGTGATCATATATATTCTACAAAAGCAAACATTAAATGTTTTCCTGTGCGTTAACCCGCGCACGACCGTCGGTCCGTCCCGAACACCGTCGACTGGGGGGGAGGCAGTTGACTGCCCCCCCTCTAACTCACGAACAGTTGGTCGCACGATAAAAATAAGCATACCGTTGGAAAGCCCGTCACGAGTAGAGCTCGAAACTGGTCTCATTTTTAGTTTTAGATAATATGTAAGCAATTTACGCCCTATATATGTTTTCTCATAGCCGACTGCATGAGACCGAGAAATGGCCTGAATCTCAAGGGCTGTGACTAATAACGCATAGGTAAAGGTACCAGCGCACAAGTAAATGTCCGCGGATGCCGATACACGTCTACTTTCCTCAGATTTGTTCAATATATACGCCGAAACGTTGAGTTAAAGACACCGTAATTCTCCCGTCAGGCGTCACTGTGCGCCGCTGCCGTATGCGGTACCAAATTGACGGGAACTAATTTTAGCGTTCCTTTATTTTCGCGAAAAAAGACAATCTATGTAAATTGTATTGATCTTTGTGGTTCTTGTGATGCTTTTTCATGCTTAAATTTTGGAAAAATTGATTAGTTGCCAATCTACAAAGTTGGCGGAGCTTTATTCGCGAGAGCCTGTTTATTTCCAAAATATGCTACTTTTTCAAACTTTTTGAGGTTCTTGGTATTACTTACATCTGTGCAAGCTAGTTGTGCCATTTTCTACCCATTCTGAGTAATTTATCGTCGATTTTGACGGTGGTACATTTTGGCCCACTTCAGTTATTCGTGACCTGACCTCAGGTCAATGGCTGGAAGTCACTGATACTTTGCCCAATGACGGTAACTAGATGTCTGCTTCACTCCACACCAAAAATGTGATGAAATATTCCGTCAATTTCAGAAAAAAACGGCGATATGTCTTAAAAATGGGCTTGACCTTAGGTCAATGACCCGGAAAATTCCAAAAAATCCGAGATAGCAGATTTGTTGCATCTATCACGGTCATTAATCCCTGAAAGTATTATTGAGATATCTTGTTTTGCGAAAAAGTTAGAGGGAGCTAAACTTTTTTGGACTTATGTCTGTTTGACCTGGTCTAGGTCAGGCACCTGACCTGACCTGAGGTCAAAATTTTGACACGAGACGTAAAATTAATGGAGCAAAAGGTACACAAAGTTTTGTGACTCTGTGTTTGTTGGTTCTCTCGCAATCCCAGAAAAACCTCAGGGGGGGGCAGTCAACTGCCCCCCCAGTCGGGGACGGGTTAAGTATGAGGTAAATGACATAAAATTGTTGCTTTTTTCTTGTGAATTTGGTCATATGCCAGTGGCATGTGACGAAATTTCATATTTCGCCCCCTCATCCTGACGAAAATCCTGGCTCCCTGCCTGGGTCCAGGATTTTTTTTTGTGAAACGTCTCTTCTCCGGGCTTTCCTTCGTTTCAACTACTGAACGCCAGGCGGCCGTAGGACTTCTTATGGAGAGTGCATCTAGGTTCTATTAAAGAGGGGCTAAGACCAGTGCTGTCCATTTTTCTCTCGGAATCCCCAAAGTGTCAAAACTGCTCAATAGTTCCAGCACTCGCCTAGTTTCACTGGATGCCTGCTATTACAAATATTGATCGATGTAACGGTCGTGAGGATGTAAAACACGACGAAATGAGAAAGTCGGAAAATATGCCGTCACTTGTTAATTCGTGCACAAATATTGGTAAGCGATGACTGCTGTCCTCATGTTTTCGTAATACCAACGCTGGCACAGCTACCAACACAGCTACCAGGCACAGCTACCAGCACAATGCCAACCCTGGCACTAGCCAGTAGTATATAAATCGCTTGGTGGCAGACTCAGGCCATACGGGGCACGTGGCCTTTACCACGCTAGCCGTGTATTTTCAGCATCCATGCGGTCTGTATACCGAAAAAGGAAATACGCCCGCACCCCAGCCCGAGAGTAACGTCTTGAAGTGGATGACTTCTCGAATCCTAACGAAAATTTCCTCCGTTTGGTAGCCTTCAAAAGTGAGACAACTAGCAACGCAAGTCTGCGTAAGCGGCGAGGTGTACTTGGTTGCGCTGTATCATAAGGTGCCGTGCTTTGCGATAAAGTGGGTGTACAACCGGCAAGCACATCCGTTTCTAGAGAAAGGTACGGCGTTTCAGGCCATTTTTGTTTCGGTCGATAGGATGCTTTATTGCTTATCCTGGTAAAATTTTCCTGCGTCGTATAGAAGACGAGAGCTATGGGACTAGGTACTGGAGCCGGTAGAGTGGGGCGATGGACGATTCCCTCAGTTGTTTGTGCTTGTAACGAATGGCTGGTGCAAGGTGGCTGGTGGGATCAGGTAGAAATAATGTAGCGAAAATGTGCTTTTGGCTTGGTGTGGATCATGATGGTAGCATTCTGCACCATGACCAGCATGCCTGGTCTTGACCACTGGGGATACTGACACTAGTATGCTTCATTGCAAGTTTGTCTGTTACACTGTCAGGGTATCTAGAGTGAGTATTGAGTACCCTTTCTTTTTTTGTTTCATCTTCTGAGTTAAACTTGACATATCTGGTCAGATCTGAAGAATGGTAGGAAGCACATTGTAATTTTTTGGGGTGCCAGAATAATAGTTCAGACCTTTCCTATTGTTTAAATAATTTCTTCACAATGGTCTTTCATTAAGAAGAAGTAAGGTTGTTTAGCATATGTTTGGAGTAAGCCTCATCAATCTCTGTGATTGATTTTACATTCAGATGTGTTCCTTTCAGTTATAATGGGACTTGCTCATATGGGAGCAGAGAAAAAAGTGTTTCTTTACAGCAGGAGCATCCTATGTACAAAACATGAACTAGTCATGCTTAGCATATACATAACATATTATGTGCAAGTCTTAGCCTGTGGACATTGGTTGTACCAATATCAACTGTGACCTGAGTAGTCTTAGTTCAGTATGTCACTTTGTAAGGCCAACAAAAACTTAGCTTATTGTGCTTCATTTTCCACAATTTTAGGTGGTCTAGAGTATAACCTAACATAGCATAACCTAACCCTGCCTGGCTCAACATACCTGACTGCTTTTGAATCCTTCTCCTCTGCTAAATGCCCCATTCTAGATGAGTAACTTTTTATTTCCATTTAAGGTATTGTGTTAAGATTTACTAAGTGCATTGCCCCAGCCAATAGTCAAAATTCCTAGAAAGACTGGATGATGCAAATGCAAATGCTCATACAGTCACAAGTCATTGTACAGTGGGTTCATGGAAATCCTTTTTCTCCTGCTTGGTGGCATCATCGTGACAGTAGTATGAGTTAAGGTCACTAAAAAAATTTTCCTACACATTGTGGTACATATATTAAGTGTGATGCATGATGGGTGCTAAGAAACCAGGTAAACACAGTCTAGTTATCCTCTGTGTTGAAACATTTTGAACAGTGGAAAAAATCAAATCATACTGGTGGATTTGCAGAAGATTCTGAGGAATGCACCTTTCATTAACCACAATGCTCTTGAAGTTGTTGATCATTCTGTTGATACTGCATGGTAAATTCCCCCTTTTACATTGTAGTCAGATCTACCAGGCTGCAAATGCCAGGGTCTTGCCAGGATGGGATGTATTTTTTTCTATTTGGATGTGGTACAGTGAATGAAGTGAATTTTAGGAATATTAGGAATGAAGTGACATGTTAAGCATTTACCCAAAAAATAAGATTGCTGTGTCTAGTGGCATTGCCAGGTTTTTGGGTAGGGGGTGGGGGGCAAAAGTTGGACTGACCCATTTGCTGCCTAAAAAGACTGACATGCACCCTATTTTTTCCTTAGATCTCAATAGGCATATTTGCCTGCATGTGTTTCCTTTTTTAGCTTTTGTTTATGTTTTCTCTTTTTATTTTGTGCAGTTATGTTTTATTCATGTTGGTCATTGGTTTCATAATGTCCCAAGTGTTAAACAAGAAATTCTTTTTGCTGGAGAAGCAGAATCGGAAAAGGAGAGTTCAATCGACAGTCACAAGTTTGCGAGCGTTGACAGTATTTTCGTGTGACTTGCCGATTGGATGTTTTTGCTGAGGTCAATGTAAAAACAATTTTGCGGAGACAGGAAAGGAGTAGAGATTATCTCTTAGCATCTTAGAGCATCTTTGTCTCATAGCATCGTAGAACATCTTAGCATCATAGAACACTTCTCCATATTTCTGCAGTTTAGGTGATGAGCACCTGCGAACGTACTTCGTCGGCATTGTTCGCAATAAATTTTCGTAAAATCGTCTTTAACTGGGAATGCGCATCAATAGTCGTCATCTTTTGTTTATTGGTAACCTTTGCGAACGTAAACGCCTTTATTACGAGCGAGGTCATTGGCCGAATGAGGCGCGGTACTTCATCTAGTAAGACGTCTTGCGGAACACGTGACGAACTCGGCTTAGCGAGTTTGGCTTGAAATTTGGAAGCATTTTTTAGGTCTACAATATTAGATCTACAATAGTAGATCACATGATTTTCTTTGATGCATCCAGAACACCAAAAAATATACACCAATCTCTTTCACTGCGTTCCAGTCGGGGCATTGCAAGTTGAAACGTAACGCGTCGTAACATTGTCGTCATTACTGAGTGCTTAAAAAACATTCTCAGAGGTATGTGTATAAGTAGAAGTGTTTCTTCCCGAATAATTGTGGCGACGACAATCAAGTAAGACTCATTTAGCCCACGGCTTCCCTCGCAACAAGCAAAAAGAGTTGAGCGCGCGACTATTTTTGCTGCCCGTTGGGCACTAAACCAGGGGGAAATGGCTGAATTTTCGTCCCCGACGTCTGCATCTGCATCCACAGTGCACCAGCTTGCAAGCTCTTTTATCCACAAAAATTATCCGGGAATGGTGATTTGACCCCCAGACGTTTTTGTAAGGGCGATTGAACACGCGCTGGAGAAGGCCCTTCACCGTTTTTTTTTTTTTGCAAATCTCGAGAACGGATCTGAGCTGGCCGCTGCTGCTTTGTGACATTTATAATAATTTAATAAGTCGTCGATTGACGCGAAGAAATCGGAAAGCGGCAGGACATTTTTTGAAGTTTTAAGTCAGACAAACATAACGGAAATAGCGGTTGTCGCAGACCATTGGGAACTGTGTGAGACGACAAGCCTTCTGCGTAAGATTACCGTTCGCGCATTATCAGCGGACATCATTCAGGGATAACTGAGGATGATGGGCGGACCAAGACCAAAGCCAGGGTCAGTAAAGGTCAAAGTCATCAAAGGTCAAGGTCAGTCGGTTTGTGGCGTGATCTAGATTTGCTTTGCAACGAACTGTTTTGTATGAAAAGTGTATTCAAAAGACCTAATAAAAACACGTTTGTGCGCGCCTGTGTTTTATAGCAATCAGATCATGTAATTGGGTTCATTGTAACGAAATGACTAGTGCAAACAGTTGACATAGAGCTTACTTTGGTTGAAAAACTTCATCCAGTCATTAATCTCGCTTCACATCATTCAACTCTGCGGACGTCATTGAACGCTGAAGGTGACCAAATATATCATTGTTGGCAATCTTCACTGAAAGTACGCTAAATGATGCGTTTAGCGCCTTTTTTTCACTCAGTCTACACCAGTATCCTGTGTTGCTCGGAATCTGATCTGCAAAGATAAAAAATGGCGTCATAGGTCAGTGAACTCACGTAACTGCGACCCGAAATCTTCACTGAAGACGTCAAATGAATGAAAATTGTCGTGCTGTGCGTTTTAACTCTCTAACACTCGCCCTTTTCCCGTTCTTTTTTTGGAAAAGCGTTATGAAAGGGCCTTAAGGGGCCGCAGAACTGTCCTGAGATTTCTCAACATCCTTTGATCTTCGAGACATTGACCTAGGGTCATGAAAACTGGACACAATGTAACTCTATGACTCTACCCTACTTTAAGAATTTCGTGTTTCTAGCTCACTCCGTTTCGGAGATCGGAGGGGGGCACAAAAGTGCTTCCCTCCAGTGCACGTTAGCGCGAAATCCTCGTCCAATGCGCGTGATAAACCGTTAATTGGTGACAGTGAATAATATCACGGCAGATGGACGCTTAAACATGGGATTCCTTGGCTGGGAAATGCTGAAATACGTAGATATTCAGAAGAATGAGCAGTACATCAAGGGAAGATAAATTGACTCTACAGTATTTTAAACCATGATTCCATATTTTACGTAGATGCCAAGGCCGCTTTCGTCATGTGTCCCACAAGGCATAGTAATGGTTTGGTTTGCTTCAAAAATGCAATTTTTCACCTGAACCTTTGCCGTTGTAGGGATGATATTGAGGCACCCCTAGAGATTTTCCAAGGATAACGTCCTAACGGTGTGTTTAATCCACCTGAAACTTGGCGTACCTTTTGGGACATCCATTCCGCATCTTAGGATTAAAAAAATTCCTCTTCGTTGCCATGGTAACAAGGCCGTCGATTTGTATCGTTTTGAGAGGGCCCTGGCCCACCCAGTATTGATTTGGGTCTACCCAATGTAGGTTTTGCCCCCCCCCCCAATATTTTCTGCCGTTTTAAAGGGAAATAGATAGGCAGAAAATAAAGAATGAAGTCTAAAGCGATGTGTCTGTCTGTCTTCATATCCTTCATCTATATATACCTATATACTTGGGATAGATGCAATTTTTCATTTGATGATAAGTAGGAAGAAAACTTGTAAATTTCCGTTGTTGGAAATAAAGTGGGCCGAATCCGTTGAGAAACTGATATTTGGGGGAAGGTTAGGTTGTCGGACCCTCGGCTCGGCCCCTAATCATTTACAGAAATCGACACCCCGGCATGGTAACGAGTTATAATGTCATACATTCGTGTTGATTACCCGAAATCTTTGAACCAGAGGCACTCTCCCGAAAGATAATGGGATCTTTTTGACGATGGTTCTTAAGGAGGCACCTTTTTTGACGAGGGCTTTTTCGCTTCTGACCTGCAGAAAATTCGTCCGTAGTCCGCGCGCCCCGTGGGCCTCAGAATATCGCGCGCTGATGTGGAGGGGACATATTTTGCCTCCTCCTTATCTTGTGGCGTACTCCACCGATTGCAACAGAACTTTTTGTATAGGAAGTTTCCGTAGTGTGAACTTACATCCTTCAGAAAATGATTCACGTAGGTCACATTTATCAAGGTCAAACGAATCAGCTGTCGGAGTGGTAGCATCTCTCCGTTCTAAAAAAAAACTACAGAGCCGATGGCAGCAGAACTGTGTGGAGTCGTGGTCCAAACCATGGCCTTACTTCCCGGTGAGCGAGTTTCACATAGGTCTCGTCAAACGAGTGCCCCCAAGTCATCTTGGAAAAATGTTACATTTCGTGGAAATCGATCATAATGCAACCTGGTGGATTGTTAGTAGGTGGGAAAGGATATCTTTGTCGTACGTTAGGTGACTTAGATAGGTCATGTGAGGTTATCTGGAGTCGTCTGAGGTCAACAAAATACCTTCTCACAAAACGCAATTTAGACCATTCGGCTGTATTCGGAGGCAAATAAGTAACTTTCCTTTCACCATAAGTGACCTTAGATATGTCAGTTGACCCGACCTAGATTCCTTGTGCTACATGAGGTAACTGCAGACATGATTCTTTCAAGGTTGCTCCCACTCCCATGTGACCCACTTAGAAAATACTGCATTTTGTTACACATAGCCCTAGGTGACCTCGGTTGACCTAGCCCAGGCTGCCTGTGCCTTTGGATTGCAAACTTATGGCATAGCCTAACTTCCCACGATGTTCTGCAGCTGGTTGTCCGGCAGAACCTACTTCATTCGCAAAAATGCCTTTCCTTCGGTCCGATACGCGCGCGGCCGTCCGCCGCCGACGAAAGATCGGCCTCGCGACCGGCTTCTCGGCTTCGTCGGCTTGTGGTGACAACAGTGAACGATTTTATTTTGTTATTATTGATTTGGACTTTAAATGTATATAAATGTCATAAATGATGAGGTATGGAAATAAATAAATAAATAAATCAACGGAAATAAATAAATCAGTCGATCAACGGGTAAATAAATAAATGAATAAATAAATAGCAAAAATATAAATAAAATGTACATCATTATTAAAATTCAAAACGAAAAAAAAAATCGAGGGTTCAGCAGATAACAGACGGAATTTCCTCCCATTAGCTTTGTTGCCGTGGATGTTACGCTCAGAGAAAGATGAGAAGTGGGTAATTCTTTGCATCCACCAGTGTGAATTTAAATCAGTAGATCGGCAACATCGTCAGTGCGGTCCGCAGCCAGAGCAGTATGTTTGGTGCTGTATGGATACGACGCGCAGGCGAACGCACCCAGATATTTTCCTGAGGGCTTTCACGTTCCACGATAACTGTACCGAGCAACAAACAATGTAATGCAAGAGAAAGTTCAGATGTTATAGGTGACTGAGAAAGCGAGTCCTGCGGCCAAAAAAAGCAAAATTGTTGGAGATTTGAAGGTTTCAACTTCAATCTGGTGAACGACTTTTATGAGCAAGGATGATAACAAATGAAAATTCTTGTTTTTCATTGTTTTTTTTATGTCTTTTGATATTTCATATCGTTTGACATTAAGATAAGTGCATTTATTTTGAGGCTTTGACTATAACGAAGTTCGTGTATGACGGATTCTCGCAAAGGCCCTCACAAAATCGTTATAAGCGGATTTAACTGTATTCATTTGGTGCAGTTTGTCGCTTATTTCATGAAAAGGGGACGGAATACAGCGACGGCCTGACTTTTTTCCGACGGACACAGCGGCGCCGGCCGCGGGATGATGAGCCTACAGTGTTACGACATGCGAACGGTTAGATTTTGTGGTGGATATCGAATCAAAAAACGCTTAAACACATCTAAGTCATGATTTTTTTTTTAGATAATCCGAGGCCCTTCTAGGTCTCTGGCTTAAGGTAACCCTGTAGAACCTATGATGACCTTTAGATGTCATTCGACAAGAGGGTTGGTTAAGTCACATGCCAACTTTTACTTCAGCATTTATTGTTATGTACAAAAAAATACTTCTGCAATTCCGAGAACTCGTTAGCCGACGACCCCGCTAGACAAGGATTGGCTTAGCATCACCGGGATCAGTCTCCATGGGGTAAAGTACTATCATATGGGGTTCGGATGGATGCATAATTGATTGATGGACACTATGATATCAGTTTTGGTTTATTATTTGCTCTTTGAGTTGTCATTTACCCCTCGAAAAATAACCACTTTCGTCGAATTTTTTGCCTCTGACCCTACCCGACAGGACTTCTTTGACCTGAGACCTGAAAACGGGGTACCTTCTGGAGATCTCATCACGCGCAATACGCTGTTTTTTTTTCCAGCGACGCTCTAGGACTCATGGCGTGGAAATAGCCAGGGTTCGTACACCATAGGTCCGCATTATGTAGAAATCCCTATATAAACGAGGGTTAAAAAATAGATGCGCAGACTCCCACATCAGGGCAGAGTTACTGAACATTCGGTTGTTCTGATCACATGGTAACCCTTCCACATCTTGAACTTACAATACTTCTCAAGATTTGGATACTATTGCATGCATACCCCGTCCCCTTACACACGCTTCGAAAGGAAGATGGCGTGTCACATCAGTGCTGACGCGTCTCGTCAGGCTATCGTTCCAGTCCCCAGCTCGTGACAAGACCGCCATTTGACAATGCCCGGCCGTTCCGCGCGGGCTACGCGTCAGCGCGGTCATGCCCTGCGGCCGGCCGGTCATGCCGGGCCATCGCGGTGTGTCATCCAGCCAAGTATCGGCCGTGCCGGCGCGAGATTGCGCCACGTATTCGGCCGTTGTGAGCACAACAGGGCGGGTACGAAAAGATAAAACAGTTGTAATACAGCGACATATGCATATGGAGAAAGCTACCTCTGGGAGGACGAAAGCTAATTCTTCGCTTGCAAATTTACGTCGTTTTCAGCTTGATGTAGCAAAAGCTGTAAATTTCCAGAACATGACTGCTTACGGTAATGGTCGGAAACTTTATTCTTCTCCCCTGGCTGTCCTGTTCTTATTCGTATGGCATCATGTAGAATGAATCAGCGAATTTCAGCTCTGTTTTATGGGAAGGGATCGCCAGGATTCTTTTCCCTGTATCCGAAACGATCACACAAAGAAACCGGACGGTTGCGTCCTGTAAGTTTTTTTTGCGTATTATAAAATTTCATTGCCTTGCAGCATCCAGCGTACTCACCACGACGGTCAGCTCCGACACCTCTACAGCCTACTCGCAAGACTCTTTAACCTGAGGTAATTGAAATAGGGCCGATGCTTTGCGCGGCGCCACCACGCGACGACAACCGATCGCGTAGTCCGCCACCGAGACGCGAAACGATGTCCTAACTGATCTGAGATGGAGCTCATGTGGTGAGAACTTCTCTGAGATGTTCCTCTGGTTGCCCGGCTAGCGGCGAGCCACCTGCCACAGCTTGTTAACAGTTTTCACTCCATCTGCTTGCACCCCAGTAAGCTGTCCGACATCGGACAACCTACACCCCTCCCCAAAAGGCAACGAGCCCCCGAAAAATCCCCAGATCTGGGTCAGTGTCACGTAGTTATCTCTCGGAGGTTGTAAGGGTGGGGGGCAAGCTGCCCCGCTGCCTTCCGTGGCGACGTCACTGGCTGTGTCATGTGGTGTCCATTAGTATTGTGAAGGCGGTATGTGTCGGTTTATTTTTTATCATATGGTCTTTTCTTTCACAGGTGGATTTGAATACATTGCATTAGGGCTGTGTGTTGGTTGATCTTTTATCATGTGGACTTTTCTTTCACAGGAGGACTTGACAACATTGATTTGGTATAGCTTCAACATGTAAGTATGCATTTTACATACTTTTAAAGGACATGACTAGTTAAAACAAAGGAAGCTTAGAAGGATCTTGTAGTCTTCTGTCGTCTTAGATTCATGGTTGAGTTGTGGCTTTTTGCCTTCGGATGCGATGCTTCTGTCTTTAGTATCAGTGATGGTTCTTTGTTATTCATTCAGATATCTTGGCCTGTGTTACAGTTTCATTGCTTGTTCCGGGGGCTCCGTTCAGTAGTTGCACAAAAGGAATTATGCTAGGACATTGATATGACATGCAGATTATTTCCAGCCCAATATGAGTAATATTTATGCAAATGTCAGGTGTCATGCGGTGCAGAATGCCCATACAAGATTATGACTCTGCCATCAAGTATTTCAATATATGGCGCATTTTCCTCACTTACCAAATTATTTGGAACATGAGAATCTGTATTTCACCATGCTGCCCCATGTCGTGGCTGCCTAGTGAGATATGACTGGCTGTTTTTTATGCTGAGCCATGTACGTTGCCATGTTTTGAGTTACATGCGGGGCAACAGCAACCTTTTTTGTTTTTTGTTTCGTGTTAAGTTTATTTAAGAGTAGTGTTTTTTACGGCGAGCTATAACAATGCATGTTGCAAGGAGAGTGTACTGAAGAATTATTACAGTATAAATTGCAATCCCTCCCCTTGTGTATTTCTGTGTATGTGTAGTGTTTTTTATTCCACTTAGGTATTCACTGCATGCAATCGAATAGTTGACCAAATATTTTCATTTAAAGGTTCTCAAATTGGATGAAGAGGCTTTCAGTATGGAACAATGAACTTCTGCTTTGGAGCATTTTGAGATGTTTCATGCCAAGAATTACGGGCTTTGCTTTGAGCCAGTTTTTATTCAAACTATGGAATTTTCAGGTTATGGCAAGGAGATTTTGAACACTTGTACAGCGTTTAATCGTTTTGTCTTTGACATGAAATGGTGAAAATTAAGTCGCGTGGTTCGGCTTATGCCAGAAAATTGATTCGCCTCGTGGAAAAAGTGATTGCACAAAATGTCCTTTTGTGATGTACTGCTTGCTTACTAAAAGATGGCTCATGCTGGTCATATCCTGATAATGAATCATCCACACATTCTTCACATTTCTGTTCCTTTGTAAAAACGAAACATACCAGTGACGGTGCCAGGAATCTGAAAAAGGAAGGCAAAATGTGTGTTTCTTTCTCGCGCATACGTCTTTCCTGTGGACGAAGCTAAAAACTGTACCGTGGTGTTAAACGCGAGATATTGGCCCCAGGTAGGGTCTCCTGGAAAAACTGGCAGGTACCTGGTCCCGAAAAACTGGCCCCTGGTAGGGTTTCCTGCTCTTCACAATATGGATCATAGTCTGTATGTTCAAAAAATATATTCTTCACGCAAAGTCGCAGACCAGTGCAAAGACGTCCTTGGAATCGCTTTATATGGACGCTAGGTTCATGACTTGTTCTATTGGCTGTCCGCTTCTGATCCCCAGGATTCGCCCCTGCTGCCGTAATGCTGTCTTTCCACCTCGAAGTAAAGAAGAGGGATGAGCAAAGCGTAACAAGCGCTATTATATATGTTTTTGATCTGACAGTGTGGAATAAACTACTTTGCCAAAGTGCGCCCGTTTTCCTGCCCTAGATCCACCATTGCGCTCATAAAATCTAGCGGATATGATATGATATGATAAGGGAACGAATGAATATGTCCTTTGCAAAACTGGCGACCTGATTCACGTGAAATGTTATAGAGGCCATCGAGTGTTCTGCCTAGGTGACGAAAAACGGCCGAATATGCCTCCCAAAAAGTGGTCCTGAACCCGCTCCTGATAAAGTTAGAAACTCAGGTTTGTAACAGTTTGCAGACAAAAGAATTTGAGGAAGAGCACCAAGTTTCATTACCCTATTTCGAACCGTTCAGAAATGCCAGATGATAAACCTCAAGGAGTCTTATTAAGCTCCTTCCCCGGGCCCGGAATAGGGTGAAAAAACTTGGATGATGTGAAACTCCATTTTCCGTGTGTTTGGGCCAGCCAACCAACTTGTAATGTGTCTACATAAACGTCATTGAGACCATTACGGGTTTGCCGTTTTCTCCAGGCCAGTGGCTGATTAAGCGTTGGCTTTGGTTGCCTCCTGGCACTGAAGACGTTTGGGCCTGTGGACTTGCCGGGGTCAGTTACGGCCACCGCTGTCGGCAGCGAGCGGAGGTGGTTCCCGGAGCAGCGCAGGGCGTTCAGATATCCTGCCCGGCCGGCGCTATCTCTCGACCGGCCGCCGTGTGGGCACGGTCGGCGCGGCAGCCCCCGGCCGTCTGGCCACTCGGCCCAGCTGACAGTGGACGACCCTGAGCGCCCCGGGCCGGCCGGTGCCCTTTCGTGGCCGAGGCGCTGCCGGGCGGTGCCCATCGGAACTATCGATTGCCGGCCGGTTAGTTGGTGCCGACTCCGCCAGGCGGCCGCGTGATCAATTCCGGGCCGTCTGCGGCGGCCGCCGCAGCCGGACGCCGGTCCGTCGGCGTGTGCGTTCCCGCGTGACGCGTCAGCATCTTACGGAGGTGAGCACACCTTGTGAGGCTTCGGCCGGCTGTGCTGCGGTGACCTTGGTCGGCCGGAGCCGGACGCGGGCGTCGTGCGCCGCCGAGCTGGCAGGCTGTGCCGCCGGTTCGTGGGGCGCCGCGCCGCCAGCTGCAGCGCCGGTCCAGCGTGGACGGCTGGGTCGCGGCTGACGGGCGCCGTCCAGGGCGTCGCGCTGCCGCTGGTCGAGCCGCAGGCCGACGGCGCTCCGCTCTGAAACGGTTCTCAGCGAGCTGTGCCCGCCTGATCGCCAGTCGACGGGGCGCTATGTCCTCCACAGAATTAGCGATGGGTCAGCCCCAGAGATGCAGTGGAGGAATCAGGAGCGGGCGATTCCGTCTGCGAGCCATTGCATAGAACGTAGATAATTCGATGCGTTTTGCAGATTTTTTTTCTACAAATGCGCGTTTTTAGGTTTGATCAACAATGGCGGGGCGTCGCACGTGCACCGGTCTTTTCCAGTTTGGGACACCTGTGTGAACTTTATCTTGTCATCTTAGCACGTCGATCATAATAAGATTCAATCACAGCTGAAGTGTGTGGCCTCGTACAACTAAGTACGTGGTCTGCGAAAATCTTCTCGTAACGTTTTTTTTTGTACGAGCCTCAGGAAATTATTGAAGTGTAGGAATATTGGGAGTTATTTTTTTGAAAGGTATTCGAAAACGATTGTTGTGCTGAAATTTCACTTTCATTTCAAATTTGGCTTGAACGAGTTGTTTGAATGAGAGTTTGCCTCCCCATATCCTCTTTCTACTTTTTCTGTCGCATTAGTTGGTTGAAAGTAGAGGTGAGAATTCGGATCCGGACGATTCCAATATTCGGGTGAATATTGGGCTTTGGTGAATGTTGGAATCTTGAATTCATGATCCAAATACTCGGCAAATGTTCGATTTGCCACTCTTTCATCCGAATAATGGCCGCTTGGCGATGACCGGTCGGTGGTAGCCGGTGGGCGGTGACCTGTCGGCGGTGACGGGTTTGCGGTAGCCGGTGGTCGGTGACCGGTCGGCGGTAGCCGGTGGGCGGTAGCCGGTGACCGGCCGACGGTAGCTGGTGGTCGGTGACCGGTCTGCGGTAGCCGGTGGGCAGTGACCGGTGGGCGGTGACCGGTGGACGGTGACCGGTCGACGGTAGCCGGTGGGCGATAACCGGTCTGCGGTAGCCGATGGACGGTGGCCGGTGGGCGGTGACCGGTCGGCGGTAGCCGGTGGACGGTGACCGGTGGGCGGTGGCCGGTCGGCGGTAGCCGGTAGACGGTGACTGGTGGACGGTGACCGGTGGGCGGTGACCGGTCGGCGGTGGCTGGTGGACGGTGACCGGCGGACGGTGACTGGTGGGCGGTGACCTGTCGGCGGTGGCCGGTGGGCTTTGCCCGGGCTGCCCGCTGCTTGCCGTTGTCCGGTCAGACACTCGCCGACGCCGTGTCGGCGATACAAGGAAACGTGGCCGCGGCCCCGGGTGTCCACAGCCTGAACAGCCGCCTGTGGGCTGGCGCGTACCCGGACCGGGTTCACGGAGTGCGCCTGGAACCGCCGGGCGCCGGCGCATCGTTCCCCTCTGCTCATCTCGCCACTTCACGTTTGCGTACGACTTTTCCTCTGCCAACGTTTCTCACGAACGTTGCCAACGTTGCCTCCAGATATAATCAGCATGCGTGATGCGCATAAATTGCTTTACGGTTTAACCCTGTTTTTTTGCTACTGCCCGATTAACCCTGTCCCGTGCTGGGGGGGGGGGGGCAGATTCTGCCCACCTCGTGATTTGAAACGTATTGGTCCCATTTCCTAGCAGAAAACAACGAGCTTAGTGTGAACTGAAATCATACGAAAAGCGCCTGCTAGGAAGACGATGTTCAGTGGTTTTCACAAAAATGCGGGCCTTATGGGAGGCCTCCCTCCTGCTTTGGCTGCGCCGGTGTTCTCGAGTACTTGACCTGAGATCAAAATACCCAGTCTGGAGTGACATGATTTCGGCCCAAAACAGAACTATCTTCAAATAGTTGATTGCAACTGATTTGATTTCGGTCGGATTAGGAAGCTGTTTAGCCCTCAGCAATCAACACTGATAGAAATATATCAGTTTAGGGTGGTGTCCTTGACTTTTTTGCTTTGTCTCGCATGCGTGCTAGTCGTGGCCGCCCCAGGCAAGAAAATTTCATAACGACGTGTCATAATGAAATTGACTGGCGTGTCAGGCAATTTCACCATTGGGTAATGATAAAAATGGAGACATATTGGTTGGATATTCGGGTTCTTGTTGTATTTTATGTTGTACTTTAGGCATTTGTTTTCATCGTCTTTGAAGTGGGGAATTCCTTTTACTCCTAAAGAGTTATTTGGATGGATGCATTGGATGGATTCAAGCAAAATTACCATGATTCCACCTATTTCCGTTGGCAAGCAAGGGTCATCATCCGGATATGCTAATGATTGTCATGCTGTGATGATAATAGGTGTATCAGTAGGCAGGTATAGGATGTCATGGGGATGGCAACAACATTAGGTGTTTAGGTTGTTGTAATGGAATGCAGTGAAAATTGTTATGGATTAACATCCATTGGTGTAGACACCAGCATCGCGGACGATGCCAAATTCCGTTCCACCATGTGGCTATGCCGGCCTTTTCTGCGTTTTTTTTTCAGTTCCACTTATGTTTGTGTATGTAATATAAAATCTGAAATGGTAGTGTCAATGTCAGCAACCATTCTAACTGTAATAGGGTACTACACATATAACGTAATACACGCGTACTGTAATAGATGGGAAGATATAGCATGCATTTGTTATCAAGTGAGATAAATACATGCGTGTGTGCATGATGCCCCGGAAGGTGCATAATCTATGTTAGCGATGTTTTTTGTTCCTTAGATTTCATAATTTTGCGACTTCTATGTGCAAAGAGAAACATGCGTTCTTAGAATGAGAAATTCTTAGAAAAAAATTCCCAGGAATAAGAAAAATAAAATATCCTTTTATACTACTATGGAGCCGCCTCTAATTTTTATTTTCATCTAAATAGATAGTATTTGATCGTAAAACCTGTCGAACTAACAAAACCAGTCGCACGGATGTAGATGTCTTTTAGGTCCACTGCACATTTTATGGGGCGAAATATGCACATGCACCCCCACAGGCGATGCCTGCAGACGCTGTGGCATTATATATATATATATATATATATATATATATATATATATACATAGGTGTACGATGTGCGTACATTAGGACAAATATGTCTTCATCACATGTTAGCTTTCTTTCTTTCATATGACGAGTCATGAGTTTCTCGGAATAAGGAAATGTAAATCCTGTTGGTAGCTGTGTTGTCTGTCAAGCATTTGGTAGCTGCAGAAATTCTTCAGGAACAAAGGATTTTTAGATAAGTCTCAAAATCTTCAAAAAAATTATAAAACAATGAAATTTCAAGCTTGAAATCAGACCCTAAAGCCGTACACGTTAGCTTTCCTACACCACTACGTGACCAGAAACTATGCAGTAAAATCACCATCGATCACAAATCAAAACAAACCCGGACAGATATACCAAGACGAAGAACGGACAACGGAACAAGGGGCAGCGGTTAATGCATCATTGTTTACGCACGATCGAATCGCAGTCAACGACGTTTTACATGTAAATCTTGTAATTTGTGCCGTAAATCCTTTGCTTTCTCATATCTTGATTTAGTAACGTTAATCCTTTCGCTTCTAATCCTTTTTTACCTCTTTGTCCTTTAACTGAGGCCTTGCCTGGATTGCAGAATGGCTGCAGCTCCGGACTTAAGGCCCTTTTTGCATCCCTTTCGCTGTCTTCCACTCGGCAGTTGTCTCGCACTGGAGCGCAGGGCGTGCGCTCTTCAGGTAGTGGCGCCCTGCGGGGCGCCTGCTGTCGTATCCCTATGCACTGCATCTTTAGTCCCGGTCCGTGTTTGGCCTTCATCATGTACAGACCTGTCAGCGTCCTTATAACATTTTCTTTCGGTGTGCGGGCTTCAGTGCGATGAGGATGCATTTGCTATATGCATGCAGATGCAAAGATTGCTATGGTAGGGTGTACCCTGCGTCATTGAGCAGAATATGCTGTTTTTAGCTGGCACGGCACATCTTCAAAAGGTCCGAGGAAGTAAAGCGGAAAGGAAAATTCTGAAATCGCAGAAGAATTAATGGCTGAAATAGAGGAACGCGGTTTCCCTTTCACTAAGGGGAGATGACCCATGTACATGTACCCATGTACCCATGTACAGGTATGGTCTTTTGCGCTCAGTAAATAGATATGAGTGAAAACGCACGTGAGGCCGACTTGAGAAGCCTTTGACGAGTTTCCTGCATTTGAAAAACACCGAACTTAACGATGTCTTCTGAGGACGAGACTGGAATTTAGCGGTGGAATGGCGCCGGCCAGAGATGCCTGGGATCCCTCTTAATGTCTTTGAAATACGGACGGGTGAAGCGTGGACTATGTGGGCTTGTGCTGTATCCTGCGGACGACTGCGGCCTGTTTTTGTTGCCCGCCTCCGAGCTGGCGAATCGGAGGACGACGTCCAGGCAGAACTGCTGGGACATCAAAGCGTCCATAATTCTCAGGTGCGGCCCTGCGCTGACGGAATGTTGGTTCTACATTGCGCCTGTTCTGTGGAAAACGGTGGCGACCAGCGTACGAGAGGGGGTCCTTGCAGCTGGAGAGGGGGGGGGGGCTAGTGTCATCAGTGTGATGGTTGTGGAGAACATCCGACACCACTGTTGCCAGATTCCATTGGACCAATTCCTTAAGTCGTAGCTCCAAAAACCTCCAGAAATATTGGTCAAATCGGCGAAAACCTCCAGCAGTCTATAATCATTCTCTACTTTTTTCTGCTTGTCTGTAGTCTTTTTCTCAGCGTAATGCGCTGAATGGCGGCCAGTTAGAAAATCGGCGGACATTTTAGCGTTAGGTATGGTCAGATGTGGCCACGAAGGTTTGATAATGCTTTTAAGTTTTTCTGCGTTTTACGTATTGAACTATCCCTTACTCTGTCCAGCGTCCGCCTGCTCCGCTGACAGGTGGCACCGACGGCGCTCAGGCGGTTCCCACGAGGGCGACTTTGTCGACGGCCCGTCGTTATCTGCTGACGGCGAGGATCTGTGACAAAATTAAGTTTGCTATGTTCCTGGCATTGAAAACAACCATGCATGTCATTTCATTGCGGTTGTCGCCGGCCTGGCGAGCCTCTTGAAACGGGAGACGGCGGCAGGCTGTGAAATGGGAACGGCTGTAGCTCGGCCACGTAGGCGTTGGGGCGTCCAGCGTCTGCCTGCTCCGCTGGCAGGTGGCACCGACGGCGATCAGGCGATTCCCACGAGGGCGACTCTGTCGACGGCCGGCCGTTATCTGCTGACGGCAAGGGGCCCATGCTCGGGCCCGGCAGGCGGTATGATCCAGGTCCTTGCTACTGGGGAAGCGGGGGCGAGAGGAGCAGGGGTGCTGGTGGAGGAGAGACATTGCCCAGTCACTTGTAACCAGGCATGTTTTTCATCAGAATCTTGAAACCAGGATTCGAACATTCGCCGAATCCGAATATTCGGTTGACCGACACCCGTCTCCATGATGTGCTGCGTGCACAACGGGGAAAGGTGTTGTTTGATGGTGTTGAAGAACCCCAAAAAATCTGTGCTGAAAACAACATTGTATACTCCAAAGTTTTGATCTTGTGCCTCCATCAAGACGCTACATTAAACTTTGTAAGCAAATGCCTCTGTCTCCATTCAGTAAGAAGCAGGTGTGATACCATAACTGAATTGCACCCAAGAATGCCAACTTAATGAGTATTATTCTACGAAGAAATGTTGTGCTCCAATACAAAAATTATACTCTCGTGTCTAGAACAAAAACCAAATCTCCAACCCAGGCTGCGTCTCCGAGGCGTGCTGTTCATAGTGACTATCTGCCACCAGTGTCCATGACGTGCTGTCTCTGACGACCGTCCGGACCAACCGACATCTGCGTCCATGTTTGCTGCGGCTGATCGCTAAACGGGGCACTGGGGACATCTTTCCGCGTGCTGCTGCCTCTGACACTTGTGGTTGTGGGGCGGTTGTGGTCGGGCCGCGGTCGGCGGCGAAGAGGTCTTCGTAGGGCTTCCCTGCCGTGACGTCGTCGCGCAGGCAGTGTTGGTGTTTGGCGAGAGGCGTGAGGCCAGTGTGGTTACCAGTTCTGACGGGCGTGTCACTCCCGGTGCCTGGCTGGTGGTCTCGCCATGCGGCGGTCTGGTCGGCCGCGCACCTGGGTTGGCTACAGGCCGGACGAGCCACGTTACAGCTATCTGCCGTTGCGGCCGACGCGCTCCCAGTCCGTCCAGTCAGTCTTCGCACTCCGCCGGTCAGCGCAGGTGGACCGCTCACTCCGCCGGTCAGCGCAGGTGGGCCTCTTACTCCTCTGGCCAGAGCAGGTGGGCCTCTCACTCCTGTCAGCGCAGGGCAGTCTCTCACTCCTGCTCTCAGCGCAGGTGGGCCTCTCACTCCTGTCAGCGCAGGGCAGTCTCTCACCCCTCCTCTCAGCGCAGGTGGGCCTCTCACTCCTGTCAGCGCAGGGCAGTCTCTCACTCCTCCTCTCAGCGCAGGTGGGCCTCTCACTCCTGCCAGCGCAGGGCAGTCTCTCACCCCTCCTCTCAGCGCAGGTGGGCCTCTCATTCCTGTCAGCGCAGGTGGGCCTCTCACTCCTCTGGCCAGAGCAGGTGGGCCTCTCATTCCTGTCAGCGCAGGTGGGCCTCTCACTCCTCTGGCCAGAGCAGGTGGGCCTCTCACTCCTCTGGCCAGAGCAGGTGGGCCTCTCATTCCTCCGGCCAGAGCAGGGCAGTCTCTCACCCCTCCTGTCAAGCGCAGGTGGGCCTCTCACTCCTGTCAGCGCAGGTGGGCCTCTCACTCCCGTCAGCGCAGCTGGGCCTCTCGTTCCTCCGGCCGGCGCAGATTGGACGCCGCTGCGCGAACCAGCACGAGCTAGCGTGTTGAGTGCGGGCCTGGAGCGCCCTGTTTTGAGCTGGTTGGAATACTGCCTGTCTCAACAGGTCGGCTGCTTCTGAAACTGGGACGCCCTGCATCACGCCATTGCCGTTTTTTGTTGGGGGGGGGGGGGGTGGAGAATGTAAAAAATGCAGGCATAGTAAAGAAGGAAGTTCCTCAGTTGTTTGCATCTATCATTAATGCCCGATGGGGCTGCTTGCGCGGTTGAAATTTACAATTTGAATTATGTCTGCAGATCAGGTAAGGATTGGCAGATTGCATATTGACCAGGGATGGAAGGAGTTATATTGCTGACTGAGCGCAGCTGACGACACAGTTGGCTGGAAAAATGATTACTGTCACCCAGCTGCACTTTGTCATCGTGTAATACCAGCGTGTTCGGGCACATCTGGACATTATGACCGGGGTCTGGATTGTCGGGAGTTCTCAGCGGCTCGGTGTCTGTCAGTACCTGTCCGTGGTCGGGACCGGGCGGATCTGGGGCCGTTCCAGGCGGCCGCCGTCCGTCTGCCGCAGTCCACACGAGCTCCTGCTAGCTGCGTGGAGTGCGGGCTTGTGACCGAGAGATGTTTCATGCCGCCGGGCCAACTGATTGACATTCGGGTGACCGGGCCGCAGTGTTGGACATTTTGCGTTTTAGTGGAAACTAACACCAAAAAATGTTTTCCAGACAAAATTTCCTGCCCATAAACAAAATTTGGTAGCTGTACTTAAAAAACAGTTTGCTACATCCCTACACCATTCTGCAAACCACGCCACAAGGGTCACTGAGATATATGGGCAGTTTTAATTCTCCCCATTTCGGGTAGCATGCTTCTCTACGTTGAGGAAAATGCGTGAACCTAACCTACCCCGATATTGTGGTTTCTCACCGGATTTAGACGACTGAATTTTGTAATCCACGAAGAGTTGATTACCAATTTTTACTGTTATTTTTTGTCGTAAAACTGGTACGTCTGTGACATATTTTAGGCAAATGTGGCGCAGTTGCGCTATTATTGCTTACTGAAAGTTGTTTCCTGAGGAACACTTTACGGTACTGAGTGCCCGATGTAACCCACTTTCCCAAGGTACGGTCTGCTACCCAAACCTTGGTAGTTCTGGTCCAAATCTTTTTGAATGTTGCTCCAAACCTTGCTCGCTATCCCAACGCTGCCTTAGGGCTGTAGCCAAGATTTCGCCAAGGAGGTTGAACATAAACCCTGCTCCCTCCCCCTCAGAACTGAAAACTCCGGATTTTAGACACTATATTTTCTAGTTTTGGAAATTTTTATTTGTTTTCATTTTTGAGATGCAATAAACTGTCAAATTTTCCGGTCGAAATCTGCCATATTTTGCAGAGGCCCCGCCATATAGGAAATGACCTTTTTTCTAGTTTTGGAAAGTTTTATTCGTTTTCATTTTTGACGCGTAATAAAACGTTAAATTTTCTGGTCGAAACCTGCCATATTTTGCACGCTGACTCCTGCATATAGGAAATAAGCTAAGTTCTAAATTACCATGAAGGGAAACATCGGTTTTAGTCAGTCATGGTACTTGTTAAACAGTAACGAAGAAAACATAATAGGTCAGATTCATAATTCAGATTGATCTTCATCCTCCGTGACATAGAAAACAGGAAATAAAGATGCATAAAACTAAGCGATCTGGAGCTGATATGACCATTCCATTGGGCATCAGTCCTATCTCTGTACATACAAAAGCGGTATCTGATTAATAGCGACTCACTTAACCATCCCATCGCATCCCATTGCAACCAGTCTTAAAATGTTTTCACCTAACCCCAGTCACGCTTTACGCATCGTAATTGAAGCAGTTGGGACATACGCAAACAGCTGAACTCGTCTGCTCTGCGGATTGGATATTTTATAGTAATTGGTGGCCTTTTGCATCCGGCGCATGAAATGATGAGAGATTTGGTGTTTGTAGCAATCGAAATTTTAAAAATGTGTATGGGAAACCTTTCAAATTTTATGTGACGTCGGAGTGCAGGAGAAAATTCCGGAATTCTTCACCAGAAATGTCTTAAAGTCGTCGCTTGCAGTCGGGGCATAAGACAACGCAAGCCACATTTGCAGCCAAGAGGAATGTGATAGTAACCTCCTTAAAACCAACAAAAAACCTTCACTGACGTTTTCATACTTTTTATCATACGACAGCTACATGAATCGCTCACGAAAGTGGTACATTCTATCGTTCATTTCTGAGCCTCCTGATTTCGGACTGCCGATCTTGTTGAATAATACGGAAATCACGTCAGCTCATTGGGCGGCAATTGATACAAACCTTACAGATCTAGAAGATGCCTGTCTGGTCTGAAATGAGCTCAGTTTCAGTTTATATATATATATATATATATATATATATATATATATATATATACATGTTTCAATTGGGCAAAAAACGCAAGGATTACATGGATCAAACCACAAACATGGCAAGAAGTTCATGACTCCTGAAGTTCGACCAAACTGAATTTCATGAGGAATAATTAGTGCTAAACCATCTATTCAGTGGCAGTATTGGAACCACACAAGGATGCTTAATAATCAGTTGATAGATAATCCATCGATGTGTTTAGTACGAGTTCACACGGGGATGTGTAGAAGAGTCGTTTGTTCGCTCTTCCTGTCTGTTTCTCGGCGAGGCGCATGAACGTGTCGCGGCAAGCTGGAAGGTCATTTCTGATACGAATTGTAGGATTGGCGCAGATCACGATCACGTCATGCAAATATTGTATGCGACTCTCAGCATGTGTGTCATCTTGTTTCACTCAAGGTTGTACCACATACTAACGAAAGATTTCATGATGGAGTTGGGTGTAAAAATTGTTTTCTGGTCAACTTATTTTAAGTCTTGTGCCAGATTTTTTTATTATAGGTTGCAACCTCCCTCCCCGTTTCTGCCGTCCCTGATCCATAACAAAGACAAAACTAGTATGGGTCTTACGTCATTTACTAAGGGGCCGGGAGAGGATGTCTGAGCTCGTGGCCCAGGGGTTACATCTCTGTCTGCCCTTGGGAAATATGACACAGTTCAGGAGGGGCATGGTAAAAGTGATAAAGGAATCTGATATGGACTCGAACATTGCGATTTTAGTTGGCTTTTTCAAGTGAATGTATGCGACACGGCATAGAAAAACAAACTAATGTGGTCTTGCTCTGCTGGTTTGCGATGTATGTCATACGTCGGACATTAACCCTATTCCCGGAGGGCTAGACGGTATGGCCGATTCCCGGCAGGGGGGGGGCGGATTCGGCCCCCCCCCTGAGATCTCGAGAACTACGTATCCGATTTCATCGCAACAAACGGCAATCGATTTGCCGTGACGTCAACTACATTTTGATAAAAAGAAATTTTCAAAATTTTGAAATTTGTGGATAAAGGGGGGCAAAAATGTCAAAATGGGGGGGTACTTTTTGACTTCTTATAACTCCGTTGTTTATGGACCGATTTCGATGAAACTGGCATCAATCGAGAGGTTATGGATAGGGCTTTTACCACGGGTATACAAATTTGAAATTTTGAGAAAATTCATGGGCGTTCACAGGGTTTCAAAAATAGGAGGATTAGTTTTCCAATAACGAAATGAACAAAAGAGGCCAAAACACTTTTTTAGCTTCTGCTAGTCATGTTATGCTAAAGAAGTACAAATCGCATTACAATGTTTGTATAATGTTAGCATAGGCGGTGCCAGGGACACAAAAAAGGGGGAACTGTCATGGTCACACGTTTCTCAGATCAACTTGTGACCTTTGACCTTAAATGACCTCCAGTGACCTTGGGGTCACCTGGAATGATGTCGTGTGCATTCAATATTATCTGTAAACGTTTTTAATCGATTAAATTCACTCTATTCCAAAAAATTCATTTTTTGGCTTTTGCGATATAGGGTACGTGCACTGACATTTTAGGTCATAGCTCCGTGACCTGACCTGATATCAAGCTGAAACTTGGTACACAAGTAGAGGGCATCTTTCTACGTCATATATATTGCGGGTTTGGCATTTGAAAAAACGGCGCCGAAATTATTGCGAAAAAACAAATTTTGACTTTTGACCTTGGCCTGACCTTGTAAAGTGACCTCAGATAAACAAAATTACATATGCACATTGCCCAATTATTTAGCTATATATTCATATAAAGTTTTAAGTTCTATCTTAAAAACTCTGTTTTTGGCAGACATTTTCCTTTTACCCTCAACATGGCCAAAAATGACCTGAGGTGCCCCCCAAAAACGTTGCCTGGCTCCGCCCCTGAGCAAAATAGAATTTCGAAATTTTGTCACGGCGCGTAGAAGGAATAGCTAGGAAAAGTCACCAAGTTTCGTAAAGCTGCGTCAAAAAGCCTGGAATTGGCAAGCAAAAAACCCGAGGGGGGGGGGCGGATTCCGCCCCCCCTGCCGGGAATAGGGTTAAGGTACTGATAGACTGACTGTCGTGTGGCTATAGGTATTGCGTTTAAAACCGAAATTTTTCGTGTACTTCCATTTCCTACATGAAAAGGCAACATTTTACAAATAAAAGGTTATAATTGTATTTTGGAGCAATAAAGCAAATTGGTGCAAGACTATGCCAGCCTTCAAGTATAGACCAGCCTCAGCGATCAAGACAGTTTGTGCTGGCTTAAGTGAAAGTTATTCCCAACATCCTTGTGTGAGAGTCCGCTGTCGGTTGATGACGACTGCCATCGTTTGAGCTCGGAGCCGAGCGTGGTGATTTGAATTCGTGGTGGGGGAGGGGTAAATCGGCTTTCCTCGGGTTTTTTGCTTGCCAGGTACATGGTTTTCGACGCAGCTTCACGAAACCTGGTCACTTTTCCTACTTATTCTTTTGGCGTGCTTTACCAAAGTTTAGTAGCTTTATTTTGCTCAGGGGCGGAGCCAGACAACGTTTTTTGGAGGCACCTCAAGCTATTTTTGTGGTTTGCGGGCAGAACATCGTCGGACTAAAGTTCGTAAGGTAATAGTTCGTCGGGTAATAGTTCGTAAGGGCAAAAGTTCGTCGGACAAAAGTTCATCTAGGGCAAAAGTTCGTCTCGTGAAAGTTCGTGTGGACAAAGTTCGTCCAGAACGAAAGCTCGCCTAAGACAAAAGTTCGTCTTGCTAAGTCCGTATAGGACAGAAGTTGGTCCAGCAGAAGTTTGTATAGGACATAAGGTTGTCTAAGACAGGAGTTCGTCCAAGACAAAAGTTCGTCTCGCAGAAATCAGCTTAGGACAAAGGTTCGGCTGGGACAAAAGTTCTCTTAGGGTTAAAGGTTAGGATGGCGTATGTTGGATAGGTTAGGTTAGATTACTATTTAAGGTCCGTTCTTTTCCGACACAAACCTTAAGTTTATGAACCCTGGGTTACGAACCTCGTTCCTTATGAACGTTTTCTTTTACGGGCCTTTTTCCTATGAACCTTTTCTATATGACTGTTTTGCGGTACGACCCTTTTCCATTAGCGAGATGAACTTGTCCTAAACGAACTTTTACCCGTGACGAACTCATGTTCTAAACAAACTTCCGCACGGAGGACTTTTGTCCTAGATAAACTTTTCCCCATACGAGCTTTTGCCTTAGATGAACTTTTGTCTCAGACGAACTTCCGCGAAATAATTTTTGTCCCAGACGAACCTTTGCCTTAGACAAACTTTTGCACTAGGCGAACTTCTGCAACACGAACTTGTGCCCTCGACGAACTTTTGTCCTCGACGAGCTTTTACCCTAGGCGAACCTTTTAACGACGAACTTTTGCACGAAGAACTTTTGTCCTAGACGAACCTTTTCCCAGACGAACTTTTACACGACAATCTTCAGCAGGGCGAACTGTTGTCCGACGAACTTCAGTCCGGCGAACTTTTGTCCGACGACCTTTTGTTATACGAATTTTGCCCTTATACCTATTTGTGACCCTGTTGAAGGTAAAAGAAAAATGATTAACAAAATGCAGTTTTTAAGATATAACTTAGAACTGGTATGAGTGTATAGACAGATAAATGGGCAAGCGCACGTATAGTATGAATGTGTTGCTAAATAAATGGGCAAGTGTATCCAAAAAAGAAAAAATAATCTGAGGTCACATTACAGGGTCAAGTCAAGGTCAGAAGTCAAAATTTGGTTTCATGGTAATGATTTCACCGCTGATTTTTCGAATGCAAAACCCGGAATAGATATGACGTAGAAGGGTGCCCAGAGCATACAACTTTGTAGGAATACATAGGCAAATAAATGGGCAATCGTACCAAAATGATCTTATTAAAGTGAGGTGACTTCATAAGGTGAGGTGTAGGTCATCAGTGAAAATTTGATGTCATGGCAATAATTCTGACGCCGTTTTCCAAATGCAAAACCCGGAACATAAGTTATGCACAAGGGTGCCCTCTGCTGGTGTACCAAGTGTCAGGCTGATATCAGGTTGGGTCACGGAACGATGACCTAAAATGTCATTGCGCGTACTCGATATCAAAGCGTCATTTCAAATGATAGGAAACGTTGTCATACAGTATCAAGTGCGTTCGAAATGTAAAGAAAAATAAAAAAATAGAAATAACAATAAAAAAGTAACAAAATAGAAAAATAAAAAAAATCATACAATATGCGTTCGAAATCATTCCATGCAACTCGTAGTTGATTGGAGGTCATTTAAGGTCATAAGTCATGAGGTGGCGTGATGAACATGTGGCCATGACATTAACCCCTTTTGAGCTCCTGTGCTCCTTTTCGTCGCCTATGCTAACTTACAAACAGTGAGATACAATTTATACTTTTCAGTGTAACAGGACTGGAGAAAGCCAAAAAGATGTTTTAACCTTTTTGTTAATCCAGTTTTTGCTGAAAATAACTCTTCCATTTCCGAAACCCTGTGAACGTCAATGAATTTTTCTCAGGAACTGAAATGTAAGGATGAATGGTAAAAGTTCCATCCATAAGCTTTCGATTCATGCCAAGTGCATCAAAATCGGACCATAAACAGCAGAATTACATTAGGTCCAGATTCCGAAAATTTCATCGCATAAAATTTCTTTGTATAAAAAATGTAGTTTACGTCACTGAAAATCGATCGCCTTTTGTTGCGATCAAATCGGATGTGTAGTTCTCGAGATCTCAGGGCGGCCGAATCCGCCCTCCTCCCGTCCTACGGGGAATCTGCTGTACCATCTAGCTCCCGGTGTTAAGCTCCCAATCCTTTGGGTCAACTGTAGTACGCAGTCCTCGCCTTGGGATCACCGGAAAGAGCCAGGATCCGCCTTATCTTTGGCTGCAGAAGACATCTGTAAAGGAGCTGGGTTTGCGCTGACGTATAGGTGACCGTTTTGTTGGGCTCTTTATTGTGTGACGAGTGTCCCCATGGCCTCAGCTAGTCGTTGTCCCAGTTCGTTGTGTGATGGCGCCCGTTCCAATGCACATCCGCCCGTTCTTCATGTATGTGCACATCCGTATAGTATTGGAGCAAAGTTTCTCCGTTTCTCTGCTTGTCTGTCTGCCTCTGTCTGCCCGGTAATATATGTTTCGGTCCAGTGCCCGGACACGTTGACGAGTCGGCACGTGCCGCGCACCGTCGGAAATTTTTCGCGCTCTGTCACTGTATTTGTTAAATTTCGTTGCTTTGCAGCCCGTCGTTGGCGCCCGATTGAAGGAGAGTGGCGGGGGGGAGGGGGGTTAGCCGATAGCGTGTTCGGAAATCACCAACAGCACCAAGCATCACCTCGATTCTGGCGAGTTTTCTGTGCAACCACGGGTAGTGTCGGCTCGAAGCGCGTCAACTTGAAACGAGAATCGAACGGGCAGTCGCGTGACACACACCAAGTCTCAGTGCGCGGGACGCGTGCAACGCGCAAGTGGCATGTGCGGTGGCAGGTGACGACATGAAAAACGTTTCGGAACGTTTTTGGCGATTGGGTGTGGCGCGGGTGATCAATAGATCACAGCGACTTGAAAAAAGCACAACGGTGTATGTCCGTGTACCTTGCTTCGTTTGTACCGGTAGCCAAACGCTTCCGGCCCACGGTTGTGGGCCGGAGACGTCACCTGGAAGGCGGCCATGCACTCGTTCTCGAACATTCTCGGACTCGATAAGAAGTCTCTTATCGATTCCACTTGAGTACCATATAGAGGCTGTCGACTTTTTGAAGTAAGACATGTGGCCCGTTCTTTTGTGGCCCATTTCAACTTAAACCATGTTTGTGGCAGAACGCAAAATAGTCCATCTTTTTGCTAAAATATGTTAATGTATATTTTGTTAAAATGTAAAAAATGTGGTCTATCCTTTTGTTAAATCCTGTACGTCCGAACGTGGATCTTTCGCAAGAACAGAATCTTTTGCCGGCCGCAGTTCTGGCTGAACTTCTGTCAAAGAAGCTAAATGACGCACAGACGGCCGAGTATCTGGGATCCGTTTCGTGAAAAGACGGCCACGTTTTTCAAAGCAGCTTCGGGTCCAGTGGGCTCTATCGGAAACCGATGGCAGATGAGTTCGAAGTGATTATCGCCTCCAAGGAAATTGAACGCCTAATCTACAGCATCGTGCACATGCAACAGCAGAGAGTATGTCCCACCTTCAGGGCGGGTGAGGACCAAAATGGACTCTTGTGAAGGTCGGCTGGCGGTGTTCCTCTGGTGTGGTCGGTCGGCCGGCGGTGCTCCTCTGGTGTGGTCGGTCGGCCAGCGGTGCTCCTCTGATGTGGTCGGTCGGCCGGCGGTGCTCCTCTGGTGTGGTCGGACGGCCGGCGGTGCTCCTCTGATGTGGTCGGTCGGCCGGCGGTGCTCCTCTGGTGTGGTCGGTCGGCCAGCGGTGCTCCTCTGATGTGGTTGGTCGGCCGGCGGTGCTCCTCTGGTGTGGTCGGACGGTCGGCGGTGCTCCTCTGCTGATGTCGGGCGGCCGGCGGTGCTCCGCTGACGCGGAAGATGCCCTCCCGTAATGAGACGTCCGATGGTGTTATGTATTGTCGGCGTGCCGGCGGGCCGCGACGTATGATGCGGGCCAGCGCACGCCTAGTTGGTGGTAGCGGCGGCGTTGGCTGCGCGGAGAGACGAACTGACCGTCTGAGCCGGGCGGAGAGCGAGGCGGCCGGCTGAGCGGCTGCCGTCGGCGGCAGCGCCATTAGGCGGTATCGTTTGGCGGCCCGGTCGGTCCCCCGGGGGTCGGCGGTCGTTGGTGTCCTGATGAGCAGCTGCCGCCGGCTGCGCTCGTTGAGCCGTTGCGCGGGCCGGGCGGTTGCCGCTGGCCGGTTCTGAGGAGGCGCCGCGCCGGCGAGAGAGAGAGAGCTGCTGGCTGGGTAGTGGATGGTGGCCGCGGGAGACTCCTGATTGCTGTGCGGTGTGGTGCTATCAGGTCACAACTACGGGAACCAGCGGCCCTGTCCGCGGCGCTCCCCGCGCACTACTTGGCCACAGGATTGCTCGCTGAGTCAGTCTGCCAGCTCAGTGCTGCTTTGTACTCTAAACTCTGACAGCTCCCTGAACTCTGTTCGCCGGCTGGAGTGCTCCACGATAAGCGTAATAAGATAAGATAAGCTTCTTGATTGCAGCGGAACACTGCAAAAGGAACACTCATACAGCCTACTGAACTTAATATGCATAACTTAAAGTTCGCGGATTTCAATAGTAACCTGTCCCGGACTGGGAGGGGATGGGGTGGTTGACCGCCCCCTGAGGTTTTTCCAAGTTTGCGAGAGAACGAACTAACGCAGCGCCACGAAACGCTGTGTACCTTTTGCTTAATCGTTGTGTCGAAGTTTTAGGTGACCTTTTGCTTAATCGTTGTGTCAGGTTAGGTGACCGACCTAGGGCAGGTCAGGTGAACCTGTGTCCAAAAAAGTTTGTCGCCCCGTAACGTTTTCGAAAAACAAGATATCACACTAAAAATTCCAGGAATCATATATCTTGATGATTGCAAGAAATCTGCTATCTCAGATTTTCCGGACTTTTCCGGGCCATTAACCTAAGTTCAGTCCCCCTTTTCAAGACGTTGTCGTTTTTCGGAATTTGACGGATTTTTTTTATAACATTTTTTTTGTGTGAGGTGATGCAGACATCACTGTACCGTGGATGGACAAAGTATCAGTGACTTCGAGCCATTGACCTGAGGTCAGGTGATGAATAATTGTTATGAGCCAAAATGCACCTCCGTCAAAGTGGGAGATGAATTACTCAGAACGGATCGAAAATGGTAGAACTGCCTTGCACATTTGTGAGTAATACCAAGAAGTTCAAAAAGTGTAAACAAATTGCATATTCTGAAAATCAACATACTCTCGCGAATACAGCTCCGCCAGTTGCGTAGATTGGTAACTTCGTAATTTTTTCAAAATTTAAGCATGAGAAACCGTCACAAGAATCACTAGGATTAAGAAATGTTACGTAGAAAGGCGTATATCGCAAAAATAAAGATACACTAAAATTGGTTCTCGTTAATTTCATACCGCATTCGGCTACGGCGCCCGCCGGCAGTTACGCAAAAATCGTCGTGTCTTTAACTCAGCGTTTCGGCGTATATAGTAAACAAATCAGAGAAATAAGGCGTGTATGGGCATCTGCGGACCCTTGCCTGTTCATTGGTAAGGTGCCTACTAATGTCTTCACCTAGACTTTATTAATCACAGCCTTTTAGACCCAGGCCGCTTCTCAGTTTCATGCAGTCTGCTGCGAGAAAACAGATAGGACGTAAATGGCTTACATATTATCCAAAACAAAAAAATGAGACGACTTTCGAACTCTTCTTGTCACAAGCTTTCCAACGGTATGCTTATTTTATCATGCGACCAACCGTTCGTGAGTTAAGGGGGGGGGGTGCCCAGTCGGGTGTGGTCGGCGCCGACTGCCAGTCGGGCGCGGGGTAACAGGCAAATGGTGGCGACTAGTCAACACAAAACGCATTACTTGAATAAGCAACAGCCATGCATCGACCCTTCTTCCGTGCCTACCGGCTATCAACGGCCGAAGTGGCAAGCCCGCCACCTCCCCCCCAGCTAGCTTGCCGCGCATTATAGTTACCCTACTGATGTCTCCTACGACCTCAGTTCCGAATAAGACCATAAGCTCGCGGCGCCAAATAATGCCGGACAGCAGACCATCTTTCAGCGTGAAGGCTGCTGCCGATGCTGTAGGGCCGTTTGGGGCGTACGCTTTCCTGCAGTTTTGTCCATGAGACGTTGCCAGATGCGCGGTACTGTGCTTTCGATTTTGCGGCGTACACGACGAGAAAGCAGTCTGAAGCTGCAACATTGGCACATTGTCAGCATTCAGGAAGCTGTGGCCTGACATCTGTAGCAGCGGCACATTGTCATTGTTCAGGAAGCTGGGGCCTAACACCTGTAGGAGCGGCACATTGTCATTTTTCAGGAACCTGTGGCCTGGCAGACGTAGCAGTGGTACATTGTCATTATTCAGTAAGCTGTGGCCTGAAAGCGTATCCTACCGTTAATATCCCTGTATTAGATATCTCTGTGAGGTGCCTATTGACCCGGGCACGACCTTTCTCTCCCGGAGTCTGGTCAGCCTTCTTTCTGACGCATGGGTCACTGCGGCCTCAATCCTGGACCCGGGGGGGGGGGCAGCGTGCGGCAGACGTAAGGGATGAGGCAGAACTTAAGTCTCTCTCTCTCTCTCTCTCTCTCTCTCTCTCTCTCTCTCTCTCTCTCTCTCTCTCTCTCTCTCTCTCTCTCTCTCTCTCTCTCTCTCTCTCTCTCTCTCTCTCTCTCTCTCTCTCTCTCTCTCTCTCTCTCTCTCTCTCTCTCTCTCTCTCTCTCTCTCTCTCTCTCTCTCTCTCTCTCTCTCTCTCTCTCTCTCCTTTTCTGTCCGTCCGTCCGTTCGTCCGTCCCTCCGTCCGCCGGATGGTCTGTTGGAAGGACTGAAATTATATCTTTGCTCTTAGTTGGATTGATCATTCTCCTAGAACGCCATTTTCTAAAAGTGTCCACAGTTACCTTTTGACAGTAGTCTTAGCAAAGCCATAGATCAAAGCTCATTGAAAAGGTGGTGTCTAGTAAAGGCATGTGTCACACTCACAAGAGCTGACAGCGCTATGCCATTAAATGAATTCTTCCTTCCTTCCTCAGCCGTGGCCGCACTAGAAGGCCCGGTCCAGCCAAAATTGGCTCAGAGATCTACAAAAGCATATATGTTTTAAGGCTGAAAGCGTTACCGTAATTTGTGTCAACATGTCATGTATTGCCTGTATGTACGGTGGACGTGGTAGAATGGGTAGACTCCTGTTTACACTCACGCGTAGTTTGAAACGGCAGGAGGCGGCGATTCTTCCGAGGGGGCAGGCCTCTCTGCGTACGTAATTGAATGGCGTGGAAAATTTCACCGTGATAAAAACATCGTCCAACTCCATCTGAGCATTTGCATGCGTTGAAATAGTTCAGTTCGGTCATGGACCTCTTCCTACTTGGACTTCGCACGTGCGGTTATTTTGAGCATGGCGATTGCACACCGGAGCCGCCAGTCCTGCAGCGCCTGATCGTCGGCTGAGATTGCAGGGTCACTTAGTGACGCGAAATTGGTCGCATTGCACAGCGGACCCCGGCTTTCCAGGTTTTATCGCCATTTACTCGTCAACCGAGCGAGATATCCGCACAATTTTTTGGATGGTGCGAATTCATAGCACGGAGAACAGATCTTGAAAAATTCGTTTCGATCCCAATAAATAGTTAAATCGTGACATTGGAATATGTACATGGGAATATTATCGCCACACCGAAACCAACCATGTGATCAACAAATCTAGAGTCGCTCTCTGGTTTTTGGTGTGTGAATATGCGCCAGACTTTTCATGTAGCTTGAACATGTAACTAGACCGAGCGAATTAGCAATGGTTGTTGGGTGAACGTTGTAGGATTTGGATTTTTAAGGCTGCACCGTAGGTTATACATGTACAATGATTTTTAAGTTTAAGCAAGTTAAATCATCCGAAAGGCATTTGACGACCTTTTAAGGAAACGTCCGTCTCGTGCGTCGGCACCGGCGAGATCAGATCTGAAGATACGAAATGAAGTTGGCGGAGACGTCCCCCTACCAACGAAAACGAGCTCAACTGCGGCTTTGTGATCATTAAGTGCACTGAAGAGGACAGCAGAAATGTCTCCCCAAAGTCGAACAGGCGCAAAGAGCAGCAACGAGGGGACCGCGCGTGCACGCGCTCAGGCGGAGATCGATGTTATGGAGGTCAACGCGTAGGCGGCAGTGCTTTCTTGGATCAGACTGAGGTCGAAAATTTTGAAGTGTGCATGCTGGACGAGAAGATAAATTTCTAGCGTGGAAGTGTAGATGTTGATGTAGCTCAGTAGGATCTTGTTCCTTTGCGCCGCGCCACTCTGCAACCCCTGGAGCCGTCTGCGCAAGGAGCGTCGTAACCGCACCGAGGGGTGGGTGGAGAGTGTTCAGCGAAAAAGCACCAACTGGCGGTCACACCAGCGCCCGGTGCCGCGCCCCGTGCCACAACGCAGCGCCGCCCTGGCTGTGACTTGAAGAATTCGATGGATCTCTCTCCCCAAGTGGACCGGGAGTCAGCAGCGGTTCCCCAAGTGGACCGAGAGGCGGCAACAGCTCCCCAAATGGACCGGGAATCGGCAGCGGTTCCCCAAGTGGACCGAGAGGCGGCAACAGCTCCCCAAGTGGACCGGGAATCGGCAGCGGTTCCCCAAGTGGACCGAGAGGCGGCAACAGCTCCCCAAGTGGACCGGGAATCGGCAGCGGTTCCCCAAGTGGACCGAAAGGCGGCAACAGCTCCCCAAGTGGATCGGGAGTCGGCAGCGGTCCCCGACTGGACCGGGAGTCGGCAGCGGTTCCCCAAGTGGACCGAGGGGCGGCAGCAGCTCCCCTAGTGGACCGGGAGTCAGTAGCAACCCGAGGCGGCCCGTAAGTCGGCAGGTCTCCAGATGCGATCACTCCTAGTTCCATATTGCTTGGATGTCATTTCTACGCGCTGCCTCCCGGACTGTTCCAGCCGAGCGATGTGGGAAGCAGAAGGGCGTAGCGGCGATGACAAGCGGTGGCCGACCAGTTGTGGAGAATCTGGCTGAAGGAGTACTTGCCTATGCCGGCCTGTCGTCGGAAATGGACAGCAAACACTGCAGCGAGCACTACAAACAGCGACTTGGTACTAGTTGTTGAGGCCCTTGGACCGCATAATGCAGGTCCTACCAGGTGCAGACGGGCGTGTGCACTCAGCACGTGCGCGCTCACGCGGCGGACTCATACACCGACCGGTAGACTCACTGTTTGTTGGAAGTAAGGTCCTTTACAGGAGTATGGTCACGAAGCGATTTGTTTACACTTTGCAAGCCGTTGCGTAACGTCACTGGCAGTGACTCCGTCGGCGCCTGCCATGGGCATTGAATAAGAGGCCCAGATCTTGGTCGCCGGAGGCGTGAGCTTCACCTTCATCCCGAGTTTAATGGACATAATATCATGCGGTATGTCATATTTTCATGAAAGTAAATTAATAATCCATAGGAAAGGCACATGTATTATGTGATTGTCGTGTTAGTGGCTCAGTTTATAGAGGGTCTGTTGCGGCAGCCGACCCTAGCTAGGTGGGTCCGAGTCGCCTCGGCTCTCACTGTTTCTCTCGGAGGTCACTTGTCCCTCCAAACGACCCATGAAAGAGACACTGGCTACCGCGCGATCGTGTGGGTCATGTCCGCGCGTTCAACTTTTGCCTCCGAATTATGCAGTTAGGCTGGAATTGCGCGATCTTGTGCAGGGCAGTCCGTACAAGCACCGCTCAGCACGGGCTCTGGCTTCAAAGTACTTACGCGAACCATTCGGACCATTTTTTTTAAAATAATAATAACAAATCGTGGCTACGGACGGGAAGCACGGTGATATATTCCAACGTTTCTTAATACGGCCATGTGTTCTCTCAGAGTTGCGCGGCAGGCCGGGACACTTCTCCGAGCGCCGAGGCAGACTGGGACACCTCTCAAAGCTGAGCTGTCTCTCTCACGGCCGTGTTCGGCTCCTGCCGACAAGCGCACATGTCAGGCGGGGCGGCACAACCGCCGCCCAAGGCTAGACGCGGTCACCCGGTCGGCCGCAAAGGTCGGCCGGGTCAGTGGGCCGCGCGCGGTTATGGCTACACAACGCCTCCCCGTAAGACGTGGAGGAGACCACCCCAAACTTCCCACCACACAAAGCACCGCAAACGGAGCAGAGCAACAGCCAATAACAATGCAGCCGTTCCCACGAAACCGATCATAAATGCTCGGCCTGGCTACTTTGCCTTTTACTAATACTTTTCCACCTAACGATACATTGGTTCGGACCAGTTAATCGATTTCTGCGGCCGTTGGCGTCCTCGGTTTTTCTTGAATAATTTCTGAACCGTTAAGAGTCAGCCCAACACAATTTTCAGTATCTGTTCAGCGCTCAGTTCTACGTATTTTGACTTCAAAACCGTTTCCATGGTAGGATAGGTCATGGAGATATGACGTCATAAATGAACCCTTGCATTCTTGTTTTTGCCTTTTTAGGCGGTGGCGCGCACATGCTTGTTTTTATATATTTGCGAGTGTAATGCATTTATTTCAAGGATTATTTGGATTTGCGTTAGAAACGATCTCCAAAAGGATATACAATCGGAGCCTGTCAGCATTTGAGATCATGCTAAGTCACATGCATGATGACAGTTGGATTGATTCGCATTGTGGTCGATGGAAGTTGTTGCCACTGACCTCTCCATCTTTCAAGCCAGACAAGCAAATCTATATGCGTTTCGTAGCAAAGTTCACTAAATGCAATGTGAGGTCATGTCGTTGTCATATCGAGGTCAGATCAGGTCACGTCATAGTTAGATGTCGAAACGAAATGAAATGCAGCATTTGGTATGGAAGGTCGTCCAGTAATAGCAGACAACAGTTCTTGTTCCTAATCAGAAAAAGAAAAATGACTATTTGTCCCAACCTGGCTTGACCTTGACTCGCTAAAGAGCAAACAGCATATTTAGTTATCACGAGATGTCATTTCAGTTCTGTATTTGGCGCAGTTAAGAATCGCAGCGAGTAATGTATACTCTTTGTCAGGAAGCAACCTTATCTGATCTGACCTAGACTGATCTTGACTGAATGTAATGTGGATCAAAACGGCTGCGAGTAGGCATCGATGTTTGCCATGTAAAGTAGACCAATATTTCGCCTGGCTTAGGTTGACCTTGACCTGGCATTTTTTAGATTTTGGCATGCATTTGATACAGAAGATCGTGACCTTTCGTTTGATGCCGAATTGAAGGCTCTAAGGCTACTATTAAGGATGATATGAGGTGCAAACCGATTTAAGTTTTTCCGGCGTTGTGTTATGTGTTTTACGTGACCTGTGACGTCATCAGTCACGTGACCAAGGCTAACATGATATTTCCTGAAGCGCAAGACTCAGTGCTATCGATTGGTGGTAGACCGGTTCAGATCCGACGGTTAGATCCTGGATAGTAGGGGGTGCCTTTTTGACACCTCCAGGCGGTCGCGGGTATAAAAACACGCCAGGTGGTGCCGAGTTAAATTTGTCTGCTCTTACACACATGTGTACCCGTGGTACCCTAGTGCATTCTTCTTTTTGACAACCAAAACAAGAGCTAGCCAACATCTTGGCATTTACGTTTACCACCAATCCACAATTGACAGGTGGTCGCAGCAGAATTCATTGGCATCTTTGCTTGTCAGCTGAAATGTGAAATAAAGGATGCAACAGTACACAAGCCACCAACACGTAGATACAATAGGTATTACCCCAATCACAAGCCCCTAAAGCTGTTGTAAAATGCCACAGGAACATCACAACACTGGCAGGTAACGGGTAAGTCAAAAGGCACCACTCAAATTATGCCTGCCCTGTGCTGCGAATGCCAATTTTAGGCAGTTGTCAGAGCCAGGTCCCAGCCACAAACCAGTAGCAGTGAAAATATCCTAGAGAGTAAGCTATTACAGACAGCATCAACGTTTACAAACATCAATGTGATGGTTTAAGCACTGCAAGTCGAATCCTTTTTGCATGGGCATTTGGTTTCTTGAGCGTCCTAGACTTTCTCATCAGTTACTGCCGTCAATCAATTTCCGGTGAGGTGTGATAACGAAATTGGTCTAAATAACTTTTGTCATCCGTGGCAACAACTTTTTACAATGCGCAGGCAAATAGCATTTTAAGAATGCAGAAACCACCACACAACCCGAACCGCCGCTCCACAGCATAAACAACCGTTGCCAGTGGCCGATGGATTGTTTACGTTCGACTCCCAGCGACTCACGCCCAGTGACGTCACTGCGAGGTCGTTGTTAGCAAAATGAGCTTTAATATGGCCGATAACATGGGTTACAACCCCCCTGGTTTGAAGAGGCAACAGGATGCGGTTGATTTGTATTATGGTCTGTATGCGCAGTGCGCACGTGTTACGCGTCATGTGTAGCTTTCACCCTGTTGGGGGGGGAGGAGGATGTGATCAACAGGACTGGAGTTGCCTTCTGGTTTTGGGCGCACACGCGCGAGACTTTTCCTGTAGCCCAAACAGCTCATCAACAGACCGAGCAGATGACCAGGGGTTATTGGGTAAAAGTTGAGAGATTTTGATTTCGAAGTTTGGATCAATAGTGTTAAATGTCGCTTCATGATTTTTGAGTTTGAACAAGCTAAACTGCCCGGCAAGCGTTAACAAGCCGAAACGTTATCTGTACAATTGGCAGGAAGGAAAAGTGGGTGTGCAAAACCACATTTTTCTTCCCCCAAAACTAGCGGCTGGATCCTTCCCTGGGCGTCGCTGCGATCTCAGCCGACGTCAGGGTGCTGCAGGACTGGCCGGCGGAAATCGGGGTCCGCTCCGCGACCGCCATTTTGTGTATTGTCCTTCCGTATATATCGACTGTCCATATATGTATATTCCCGTGCATTTGGAGAGAAGTCGCGCTTAGTTCATTTGTTCCTTCCATTTATCCGCGTCATTTTGTATTTTCCGGTCGTGGTCGTCAGTTCACGTCGTATATGCCTCATTGTATTTTCGTAAACGTACGGTCATTCCCATGAGCTCTTAAAGATGTTTTTTCTTTGATAGTGAAGTATTGCTTATGGCTACTGGACGTGCAAAAAGCTCTCATTGCTCTGCAATTAAGACATTTTTCTGGATGTTTATCGGAAGAACTAAAGAAAGAAAGGATCCATGCCCTGGCAGGCAGTTCCACTGGAAATGGTTACATTCTGCCTGTGCGTACTGCCATTAAGTTTTCCTCTTGTGGTATTCTTACTGAAAAAAGATGTGTGAACTGCGCCATGGGCAGGACACAGCATCTCTAGGTGCTTCATTAAAAGAAAAAATAATTGCATATGTTGTTAATGATGCGTCGGAAAAACATTTGCCGTGTTCTTGGCGATTGTTATGAGGTCTTCCTTCACCAGCGTTCATCACTGGGAACACATCTGTCGATTGGTCTGTCCATTAATGTCGGGTCAATACCTTCTCACGTTTTCCGAGCATATGGCCGGGAGCGAGGTTAATCTACCATGGGGAAAGGATAGCGCTGCTCTTCGACCAGGTATCAATTCCGGCAGCACAGTGCGGCGCGGCTGCCTCCTGAAGCAGCGCTGACAGGTGTTTCCAGGGCACCGGCCGACCGTTCCAGAACGCATGTCAAGCGCAGCCGCTGCCCGTCCGTCCTGCTGCTCCGGACCAGCAGCCAACCTTCCGTCCGCGGAATGTCGTAATTTCGAGTATTTGCAATGCTTGAGATGCATAGAAACTGTATTTTAAATTCGATGGATGGCATAGGTCCCACACAATGAAACTTGGCACGTCAGTGATATCTTCGTTGTGATCGTACCATCGAAAAAAGGCGTTCTGTTTGCGCAGCGAACGGATGAGGTTGTGTGTGGGAGCGTTATGGGTGGGGAAGGCCATTGTCTCTAGACTATACTAGACTCTGGTATATACTGGAGTCTAGTCTAGTCTGGAATATACTAGACCCTACTCAAGACCGCCACTAAGCCACGAAAGCCTGTGTTGACCCCGCGCTCAACCACAGCTTCACGACAGCCGTGCTCCGGCCGAGATGAAGCGTGCTCGGACGGGGGCAGGCCGGGACAGGCCGTGCTCCGGCCGGGCCGGCTGTGCTCCTCGCCTCCGGCTGGGCTGTGGAGCTGCGTTATCGATTGTGCAGAGTTGGGTGGAGTTGCCGCCGGACACGGCTGTTGGGCCGCCGCGTGCCGCCAAGCTATGTTGTGGCGCCGGACGACGTTGCCCGGACGACGGCCGCGTGCACACAGGCCGCCGCCGGACCGGCCGGTCACGCCGCGCAGACACCGTGGCCGGCGGCGGGCAGCGGCTGGTCAGACCCATCAGTCCTGCACGGGACTGGTCAGACCAGTCCTGCACGGGGCTAGTCAGACCCATCAGTCCTGCACGGGACTGGTCAGATCAGTCCTGCACGGGGCTAGTCAGACCCATCAGTCCTGCACGGGGCTGGTCAGATCAGTCCTGCACGAGGCTAGTCAGACCCATCAGTCCTGCACGGGACTGGTCAGATCAGTCCTGCACGGGGCTGGTCAGACCCATCAGTCCTGCACGGGCCAATCAGACCCACTAGTCCTGCACGGGGCTGGTCAGACCCACCAGTCCTGCGCACGATGCAAGGATGGTGGATCAGTCAGACCCACCATCCTTGCACGGTGCCAGCCGGACCCGCTAGCCCGTCACGAGGCCAGTCAGAAGGGGCCAATGTTGAGCTGCGATCGTTCGAGGGCGATCCAGTATTCTCTTGATAATAGCTTACTTGCCTCCATCTGAATCGACAGCTGTTCGCCGATGTATGCCGATTAGTTTTGGGTACAGTTTTGGGTATGAAGATTGGAACTGCAAAGGTGCGTCATGGTGCCAAACGTTGTCGTCGGTTTTTTTTTTTGAAGATTGAATTGGTTTCGCCATCATCTGGCTGAGATGATGTCCTGCAAGGGCCATTTTCATGTGTTGTGAATGCACTCGTGATTGATGCAGAAGTGTGGCTGGGACATTGGGTGGTCACAGCCACATTTGACGGAATGGTACAAACAACACTGTCGTTATAGTTTTGGGTGCAGGAATATTGGAAAATGCGCACTACTGACAGATTTTGAGGTATTTCGTTCATTGCAACGCCATGGAGCTAATGCTAAAAAAAAAACTGAAGAAAAGTAGGAGTTGGCATGCCCTCAACCCGTCGTTACTTTGCATATGATTGCAGGGCTGGCATATTTTATTAACCCTGTAAGGGCTCTTGGGAGCTCTTGTCTTCCGAGAGTTACATGTGCTCATGATCAGCTGTATTATCAATTACTGAAGCGTGTATTTCTACCAGAAAGCTGCGGAAAACGTGGTACAGTATGAAAAAAGAAACAAAACGCTTTATGACGTTTCTCAAAACCTCGCTGCATTCAAATATCTCATTTACTTTCCACATCAGGTATTTCATGAATGTACCATTGGGTGGTTTTACGATCTTTCATATTCCCTCCTCCTCGGCGTGTGAGGCCGTTCATTGGTGATGGTGTGTTTGTGTGTTTTTTTCACGCTGTGTTGAGATGTATACGGGGAGCACCTGAATCTGGAGACGTATTTGGCGTGGCCATGGGTGGCTGTGGGCGGACGGTATGGACGGTGGGCTGAGACTGATGTGCTGTTGCCGGCAGGTGGGCGATCGTGGACGGGCCGCCGGCCGGCCAGCATGTGGCAGCATGGCTGACCTGCTCAGCTATGGCGACGACGAGATCCGCCGACTGTTTCCAAAGTGCCGCGTCCAGTCGCTGCCGGCGGCCGGACCGCAGCGCGATGTGAACGCCAACCGGGATCTGATAGACCTCACAGAGCCGGCACACCTCCCTGCCTGTGGCTGGAGCGCGCAGGACTGGAACGGGAACCGCGACGCCATGGATGAAGTTCGGCGCGTCTCGAGCGAGCCTCCCGCAGACGACTCCGACTCGAGCTCGGGCCGGCCGTGTGCGCGCGACTCGCGCATTGAGCTGGCCGGCGGCCGCGAACTGTTCTGCCAGAGCCGCAGCCGGCCGGGCAAGCGGCGGCCGCAGCCGGGCGGCCGCGGCGACCGGCTGCTGCCGGCCGAGCCTCCGCCCACCGCCGCCGAGGCCACCAACTCTCTCCATCTGGCCATACTCGGCTTTCAGCCGATGCGCGAGACGGCGCTGGTCGGCTCGGTCGGCATGGACAGTGACGTCGTCTCGGTAGGCGAGACGCCTGTCGACGGCCGCGTCATGTTCGACGACATTGGCGGCGCGCCGGTCGAGCCGCCTCAGGCTAACGGCCGGCTGGCCGGTCCCTCCGAGGACTGTGTCGGCGGCGGCGAGCGGCCGCCGCACGACCCCGGCCAACGTGTGATCGGCTCGGTGCCGATCGCCGAGTACGAGGGCTCGCCGCGGCGTTACGGTCCGAAGCCGGCGGCGGCGCGGCCCGGCCACCGGCCCGGCTTCCCGCAACGGGTGTGGCAGGAGACGGGCGCCGCGCCCGAGCAGGAGCCGGCCGGCCACTGGCCGGACCGCCAGGTGGTGGAGCAGGCCGAGCCGGGCCTGCAGCGGCGCCACTACTTCTGGCCGGCCGAGGTGCGAGAGCTGACACAGAGTGCGCCGGCCGAGCCGGACCGGCCGGGCGCCGTCACGGCGCCGACTGCCGCCGCCAGTCCGTTCTGCCAGCCGCCGGACGGGCCGACGGCTGCGCGCACCGACAGCTGTGAACGACCGAGTCTGCCCGCAGAGCTGGCCGGCTGCGGGGTGGAGCCGGCGCTCGCCACCTACCTGAGTCTGGACAAGATGGCGGCGCCGACCGGGCCGGGCGGAGCGGCGCCGAGGGGCGCGGCCTCGGCCGAGCGCGCGCCGGCGCCGCCCGAGCTGAGCCGAAACTTCACGCTGTCACCCGATACGACCGAGTGTGACTCTGGCGAGGTGGAGTCGGAGCTTTCGGAGGGCAGCCTGCCGTCGAGCGGCCGGCTTGGCGCGGCCATGCCCGTGCTGGAGGATGGTCTCTCGGACGGCGGCCAGACCGACTCCGAGCCGGAGGAGGAGCTGCCACCGGCGCCGTTAGACCCGACAGCTGCGCTCATACGGCATCACCTCGGCCAGCTGGAGGCGGAACGCCGCCAACAGCAGCCGCCGCCTCCGACTCCCCCGTCGCCGCCGCCACCGCCGCCGCCGGCCGACCTTTTAGCAAACATAACACCCACCGGCCAGAGTGAGATCGAGACGTGTCAGCAGCAGGAGCAACAACAAACGCAACATCCTCACCAGCAGCTACAGCAGCAGCGTCTGCAGCAGCAGCAGCTACAGCAACAACAACAGCAACAGCCTCACCAACAGCCGCAGCAGCCCAGAGTCCGTTACGGCAACGGTGACGTGGACCTGAGGTCACTGGACCCGCTCGGTACGTGCAGGGCTGGTTGAGGTCGAGCCGCTCTGGCTTGGCGCCGGCTGCCAGCGGGCCGCCGCGCTCTGGTGGCCGTTCGTCTGTGTCAGTCGCACCCTCTTTGTGCTTGGGGTGTATTGTCGTAGTCCAGACCTGCCTGACCCCAACTGGAGCCTGCCGCTGCGACTCTTTTGTAGGGAAACTGACTTCGTTTGACGTAATCATGTATGATGCAGGCAGTGATGCTTCCAGGCATCAAAAACCAGGCGAGCCTCTGTTTGCTCGGTGTAAGCATGCTCGTGTGCCATTTCTCTTTTGCTTCTTAAGGCTATACTTCTTTAGTTTTTTGGTGCTCGTTTCATCGCGGGACAAAACCGTTATGTTTTTAGGCGCTGCTCGATTTTTTTCTCGTGAAATGACATGGTCAGGCTCATACTGATGAGAGTTGGCCGTCATTCATAAATTTCATTTAAGTTTATTGGCGTTTCGGGCGAATATAACCGTGTAAATGTTATGCTGTAAAATGATGCCTGTCATCTTCGGTTACGGAAGGCCTTCCCAAATTGTGCATGATTTATTGAATAGCTCCATTGTCTCCAACTTCATTCAAAATTCGTCTTTTACCCTGAACAGTTTTTATGTTTGGTAGTGTTTTTTTGCACGTTTAGTGCCATGTGAAGTTCTGTGGTTCATGCAAAGGTAGAGCCAACATGCAAGCTCTTGGTTTTGCTGGGAACTGTCTTAGATCCATTCTTTTCATACATTATCGTAGGCCTGATGCTAAATTTCAGGACTTTTGGTGTTGCATTTACAACATAAAAGTACAGATGGTTCCAGCCCTGGATGGAAGCAGAGGTAGAAAGCAGTGGTCAAAAGTCGTCTTCGGAATCAACCATTCCTCATTCTTTTCGTACGGAAGATTTCAGTATGTGATCGTTTTGTACTACATGACTCCGGTACGAGCGCTGTGTTTTGTGGCGGGAGTGGGGCTTCTGATTTGTTTCTGATCGCCGAGCAGCGTGTCTGCTATGCCAGTACCGGTCATGCTCAGTCAGAATGGCGGTGGCCTTGCGCAGCCTTCTGCGAACCCTGAGAATCGTGATCGCGTCAGATGGCCCGACTCAGCCCGTCATTTTTCCGTTATGTATTCCGCAACAAGCGGGAAGAACTGTACCTGGGGCCGCGCCAGCCTCTCTTTCTGCCCTGTGGCCTGTGTGCTGTTGCGGCGCCTCGGCAGCCGCCGATTGGGCCAGTGGGAGTTCAGGTGTGCGCAACCGGCCGCTGTGTGCGCCGAGCTGACGCGCTGTGCTCGGCTCCAGCCGTCGTCGGCCGGTGCCGAGAGGTGAACGGACTCCGGCCGTGGCGGCAGCTGCCCCCGGCCGCCGACCGGCCGCGGCAACCTCTGATGGCTGGCGCGGTGGCGCAGCCGGACTGGCGCAGGCCCTGCGATGTCTGGCGCAGTGGCATTCTCCAACCCTTGGCAAAGGGCATTCCTAGCCGACCGTCGGCAGATATAAATGGACTCGAAACACATGTCGTTTTACTGCCCGCTTGTGTATAGCTGGGGTGCCGCACGACCAGGTCGTCGCCAGTTCGTAGCAGCTGCGGTCTCATACGCCCCAGTGATGATTTACACGCGACCCCAGGGGTCGCATGTAAATCCATCAGCGTCATGTTTCGGTTGAGCTGTTGACTTTTCCCGGCCGCGGGGCGCCGGGGTCGACCAGTCGGTAGTGTGTGTTTGCAGCGGACGGGTCGTATCATTCCTTCAGCGACACTATTACCTAGTCTGTCCAGCCCTGTGTCGGACTGTCTGCTCAGAGGACGTCCTTGAGAGGATGGCCTCTGCGACTCACGTCTCGGGCCGCCTGAGAGAGGGAGAGAATTCCAAACCAGCGGTTAAAGCTAATGTTATTAAGCATACGGGAGAGTTTGCGTTAACTTGTGTCTCAAGATAAAGATGGTTAGCAGAGGCTGACGCATCTTAAAAATCGACTGGTGAAGATATCATGCGGCTCTTGCAGTTTTTACAGACATTGAATATTGCTGCATTGCGAAAAAGTGGTCATCATTGGATGTCGTTGTTCAGCAGTTCGGCCGCCGTTTTCCGGTTCATTTCGCCTCATGGACGTAATCCTGCGACGAGAAGCGGTTTCTGTTGGCTGCCTGCCAGTGACAGCTTCTGTCCCACGACGTTCCATTGGCAGGCAGCTGTCCCGCTGCCGTATCTGTGGCCGTGACAGGAACCTCCGTTTCAGCGGCTCTTGTCAGGCGGTTTGTCCCAGTGCTCAGCGGGTGGTTCGTGCCACACATGGGCTTCGACCCATTTCCCATTGCATCTCGGGTGATTTTTGACACACAGGGAGCTCGTCCCAGTGCCCATTGTATCTCAATGGGTGGCTTTTGACACACAGGGGGTTTGTCCCAGTGCCCAGTGTATTTCAGCGGGTGATTGCTGACCCGCTTACGGACGTCACTCCCATTGGCAGATGGTGTGTCCCAGTGGCAGGTTTCTGTCCCAGCGGCTGGCGTTTTGTCCCATGGGCGGAAGAGTGCGGCAGTCCAACCCTTGGTTATCGGTTCCCCCTCTTCCTGGACAATAATCTGCGGCAAATAGCTTTGTGTGTCAGCCCACTGACTTGAAGAACGCGACTTTCGGGCTGCGGCGGCGCCAGTGGCGGTCGTCCGCCGTCCATAAGATCACCGACTCCGACCGAGTGAGGCAACTTACGAAGCGAGTTCAGAGCTGGAATGGACAGTTTGAGGGCGCTGGCCTTTCCCGTTCGACGTTCCTGTTTGTGCTGATAATTATTTGCTCTGCTACTGCAGGCTTCAGGTGTTTGCGTTCAGACACAAAAGTTACCTCAAGCCTTGTAGCTGGAATTCGGTCTGCCAGGTTGAGCGTTCCGAGTCGTATGCCTTCTTTGTCTTCGGTACTTGGTTACTAGTACTTATATAGAAAAGAGCGTTCCGTTTTCTTACACGAAGGTCCCTGGTACAAAAGTTTTGTGTTATACCAGTTATTGACCTCTAATAGCACTCCGTCCTCATCTATCGGCTCAGCTGACGATATACGTCGTCCCAAGCCAGTGGGTTTATGACTTTCATTTTCCTCCTTCGTGAGTGGCTGGCTGGCCGTCAGTTACGTCCCCGCCAGTCATTGACTGTCAGTTCAGTGTCCCGCCAGTCATTGTCTGACCGTCATTTCTTTCTCCCGCCAGTTATTGTCTGATCGTCAGTCCCTTCCCGCGCCAGTCATCGTCTGGCCGTCATCTCCTTCCCCCGTCAGTCATTGTCTGGCCGTCATTTCCATTCCCCGCGGGTTGCTGCTTGAGCGGTGTTCCAGTCGCCCGTCAGTGACCGTTTGACTGTAAATTCTACCGACAGGGTCTGCCGGCTCGTCTCCGCCGCCTCCGCCGCCGCCGCCACCGGCGGCCGGCTCGACCTCGCCGTCTGCCGGGCAGTTGGCCGGCCGCTCGCCGTCGCCACCTGGCGGCCACCAGATGGCGGACCGGCGGGCGTCGCTGACCGGCGTCCGGCCGCCTTCGGCCGCCTCTCCTGGGCTCGGTCGGCCCGAGTCGGTTCAGGCGGCCATCCAGGACATCCGGCAGGCCATCCGGCGGACGCGTGCTCTGCCAGTGCGGTCCTCGCCGCCGGAGGAGGGCTCCGCTAGGCTGGAGCGTCCCGTCTGGATACCAAGGTGACTGCAAGGTGACTGGCGGAGGCCTGGATAGTTCGTTCCACCTCGGACAGAAAGGGCCGATAATGCCCCATCTACGGCAGCGTCACCTCGACCCGGCTGGGGAGCGGTTTACACTGTGCTGTACACGGCACTATCCGGTATCATTGGGTGTGTAATGGGCGTCCCTCCCCCGACACAGACATTGACACAGACACACGGACACCTAGGCATACACGGACATACACATAGACATACACGGACATACATACCCAAACGTGCACACATGGATATGCGTACATACACGGACATATGTAAACACATATACGTATATGCACACATCTGCACGTCTGCGTTTGGACGCATGCATTGTTGGTGGGTGCCAGCCAACAAATGACCATACTGAGGGTACTTACCAAGCTGGCATTGAACTCGCACAGAAAAAGTAAAAACACACTTGGGAAGGACTTCGCGAAAGTAAAAGAAAGCACCCAGATTTATTCCAATCAGGTCATTATTGAAGTCACCAGAGGTCATTTTAGGTCGAATGGCGTGGTGGTGTTTTTGGCAGAAGGGCGTAATTATCAAGTCGTTTACGTGATTCTGAAGGCGTTAGACGTAAAAGGAAGGCCTCATGTACTTATCGCAGTAAAAGAGCACTTGAAGTCATGTGGCCATTTCACGCGAAATTGATGAGGAAAATGTTGTCTTTTTGTAAAAGCAGGGAATTGCTTTTTTTCGTTGTAAAAGACATTGTTTTGGGTCAAATCACGCTGCAAATGTATTTAGGATGCATACCGAGATTGGAACCATCATATCAAGGCCAAACAAGACCACCGTAGGCCAGACTTTTGATGCAGTCGGGAGTTTCTGGTGTCGGTTGTATCATCTACTGCATTGTCATTGATCAGACACGACATAGCATAAGATCATACATCACTTCGTGATAAACCCTTTCACATCATGAAACGCATGTCCCAGATTATTTTCGCCACGTAAGTTACACAGGCACCGGGGGCGGGTGGAGCTGTAGTGTAATGATCCAGTATTTGACAGGAAGTTATTTTAGCGATGGCCAGAGTTTCACTTTGGCGGCCAAGAATAAAAGGACTGGGTCATTAAAAGCTTACAGAAAGTAAGCATGGATATGTTTCTTACCATCTGTGGCCGTACAAAGTATGTACGCATTGAAAAGAAATTTTGCCAGAATGTTAAATGAGGTCAACGTGGGCTAAATGATATTAGGTCTATGATGAAAAGTAAGTCCCATCATATATCAGTGCTTCTAAAGCACATATGGCTACTAATAAACATTCAGAGGCTGTAAACCGATGAATTACATTCAGCCGCGAATCTCAGAATTCGGGATAAAACGTGACCTGACCCGAAGCCACAGGTCAGAAGGTATAGTCACATGTGCAAAAGATGTGAGAAACACCACCCTTTGAACCTTTCGACATAGACCCATAATCGCACTTGATAGCCTAAAAAAGGCCGAAAGTTTAACTTACTGAGTCACTGACCTTGACATTTCCGAGAAATTCTAGATAGCGGCATTGTTGCATTCGTTGTATTTTGTCAATGCAGCAAGTTTCAAGCTAATTGGTACATTTGACAAAGAACACTTTACTTTTTGGAACATGGTCTTACTTGCTCTGTCCTAGGTCAGTGTCTCAGGTCACTTCAGTGACCTGAGGTGACCTGAAGTTGGCAGAATGTGTAAAAGGATGTACGAAAAGGCACCCAGAGTTTCATGTCTCTGTGCCTCTTCATTGTCTGGCAGTTCCAGAAAACCGGGGGGAGGTTCTCATGACCCCCGGCCCGGCGAAGATCAGCAGGAGCCGTAGAGTTTGGCTGCACTGTCGCAACAAACGTCCGTTGTCACTCTGCGGAGTGGTGCTTATTGAGTGGCGCACGTTGAGTGAACCTTTGCTAGGCGACTGGTATTCCATTGACGAGACATGAACGCACTTGTCCTAGAGAACAGGCCTGCCAAATCATCGGACTCAACGGTGGCGATGACGAGAAGCATGCATAGAAGTAGCCCGTGACGCGGCAAAGATTGTTACCATAGTACAGAACGACGTCATTTGCATCTGTCAAACATGTCAGGTGCAAAGTAACCGTAGTGCTCGTCTCATCAAGAAAACCTTTCATTGATGGGCGCCTGGATCACCTTCTCCTTGCTGGTTTTTAAGAATTGTTTTTCTTTAGTTTATTTTTTATCCCCCATCGCAACATGATTAAATTTGTTATATGTAATTACTGTCTGCGGAGCTACTCAGGCTACAGCTTTGAAAGTACTGCCTTGAATATAATTGAATTATTCGGCGTTTGATCTTTTTCCACGATGAGACGGTCACGGAATAAATGATTGCGGTCTGGTACCGGGGCCAACCGCTTCCCTAGGCGCTGTGAATGAGTACCGGTTAACACAAAGCGGAGACAGTGCCCACCCCTCACACCACCATGGTGAGTGATAATGCTTACCCTGTCTGTGCGCCAGAGGGCCGTGGAGTCGGAGCGTTCATATGCCGGTAACTATTGTGTATGGTAAGCCCGTGCTTTCACTCCGACTCCGCGCTTGCAGTGTGTCGCTCAGGTCCCGACGCAGGCGGCAAAGTCAGGTCGCCGAGAATTTCTGAGTTATATTGAACGCTCCGTCGGCACTGGCAAACAGACAATAGCGCCAGAACCGAGCCAACGATAAAAAGCAAGTAACACGCCAGCGCACTAATGGCAACAGATGATGAGCAGCCCGCGCACCTGATCTGTCGGCGTACAGTCGTGACGACAGGTCATAACAAACGCAGCCAGACACCGCTCCTGTCCAGTGCAGCAATACAACGCCCAGTCGCCAACGCGCCTTTCAACTCGCCGGACCGCAACCCGCGTCACCATCGTCACATCCGGCGGGCGCGAAATGGTCGCGGTCACTGAGTAAATCAGCACGCACTTATACATGTTCTGTATTCGTTGAATTTCCGGACGCAGAACCTTTTATCTGAAATGATACTGAAGACCGCATTGATGTCAGTTTTGTGCGTCTTTTTCCGTTGCCTTGCAAAATATCGAAACACGGCAATGGAATAGAAAAAGGGAAAATGTTTCCCGGACGCAGACTGTTTCCGATTCCGCCGGTACAGACCATTGCGCCCGTGAAATGTTGATGGTTCGCAGCGCACTGCCCGTGCTCTGGATGATGTAAAGCAGACTGTCTGTCTTCAGGCGTTCCGGCTACCAGAAGCTGTCGACGCATTGCGACGATCCGCCGGCGGGCGTGCGGCACGAGACGGGTGAGTTCTGAGCGCTGATCACGGTCCCGTCATCTGAGTGCAGACCAGGGTCCCGGCGACCTCTGAGGGTCCGGGCATCTCCTGAGAGCCGACCAGGGTGCCGACATCTCCTGAGTGTCGAACAAGATCCGGCATTCCCTGAGTACTGACCAGGGTCCCGGCGTCTCGTGAGTGTTGACCGGGGTCCCGACGTCTCCTGAGTGTCGACCAGGATCCCGGCATCCTCTGAATGCCGACCATGGCCCCGGCGTCTCACGAATGCTCACCAGAGTTCCGATGTCCCCCGAATGCAGCAAAATTAATCTTATAGCCCTAAAATTATTCGGCTTTAAGGTAGATTGAAAGCACCGAAGCAGTCCAATATTTCGGCCCCTCAAGGCCGAGCTCATTGTTATAGACAAAGATTTTTGGCCACTCCACTAGCATCTCGTTTATAACATTAGGTTTGTTCTCGTCATTGCAGTTCCCTTTGGCATTCTTTTCTGGTAATGTTATTCGACACATCCCATGAAAAAGTCACTCTCAATGACAAACAGTGCGGATCGACATCCATTATTTCTTGGAATCCTGCTGCGACACCTTTAACCATATTTCCGGCGGGGGAGTTCTGGATCCGTCCCCCCCCGGGTTTTTTGCTTGCCGATTCCAGGGGTTTTGACGCAGCTTCACGAAACACGGTGATCTTGCCTAGGTGTTCTTTTAACGTACTGTAGCAAAATTTCGTAATTCTATTTTGCTTCGGCGCGCGGCCAGGCAAAGTTTTGGGGAGACACCTCGGGCCCATTTTTGGGCCTGTTAAGGGCAAAAGGAAAATGTCTGGCAAAAATGGCGTGATTAAGATAGAGCTTAAACTTTATATGCGTGTATAGGTAAATAGTTGGGCAAGCATACAAATACTATTTTGCTAATCTGAGGTCACTTCACAAGGTCAGATCAAGGTCAAAAGTTAAAATTTGGCTTCATAATAATAACTTTGGCGCTATTTTTCCAACTGCCAAACCTGGTTATACATCCGACGTAGAAGAATGCCCTCTATTTGTGCACTAAGTTTCAACTTGATATCTGTTCGGGTCACGAAACTGTGACCTAAAATGTCAGTGCGCGTACCCAATATGGTATTCAATCCACAGGCTTGAAATGAAATTTTAGAAATAGTGAATTCAAATGACTGGAAACGTTTTCAAACAAGATGAAATGCGCACAAGATCATTTCAGGTGACGCTAAGATCACTGGAAACCATTTAAGGTCAAAGGTCGTAAGTTGACCTAAAAAACGTGTGATCGTGACAGTTTCCCCTTTTTCATGCCCCTGGCACCGCGTATGCCAACGTTATGCAAACATTGTAATACGATGTGTACCTTTTCAGCATATCGTAACTAGTAGAAGCTAAAAAAGTGTTTTTAACTTTTTTGTTAGTCCATTTTTTTTAGAAACCAATCGTCCTATTTTCGAAACCCTGTGAACGCTTAAGGATTGTCTTAAAATCTCAAACGTATGGGCCAACGATGAAAGTCCCATTCATAATCTCTCGATTCATGCCAATTTCATCAAAATCGGTCCGTAAACAACAGGTTATAACAAATTCAAAAATATCCCCATTTTAGTTTTTTTGCCGCCCTGTATCCGCCCCTTTCAGAATTACGAAAGTTTCTTTTTTTATAAAAATGTACTTTTCGTCATGACAAATCGATTGCCGTCCGTTGCGATGAAATCGGATGTGTAGTTCTCGAGACCTCAGGAAGGCCGAATCTGCCTTCCCCCACCCCACGGGGAATCGGCCATGCCGTCTAGCCCTCCGGAAAGGAATAGGGTTAACCCTGTTCCCGGAGGACTAGACATCATGGCCGATTCCCGGCGGGAGGACGGATTTATGCAGCCCCCCCCTGAGTTCTCGAGAACAATACATCCGATTTCATCGCAACAAATGGCAATCGATTTGCCAGGATGGAAACTACATTTTTTAAAAACATTTCAAAATTTCGAAAAGGGTGGGTACGGGAGTGGGCAAAAAGGTCAAAATAGGGAATGTTTTTGAAGATGTCATGACTCTGTTGTTTATGGACCGATTTTGATGAAATTGGCATGAAGCGATAGGTCATGAATGGGAGTTTTACCATTGGCCCATACACGTGAAATTTTGAGAAAATTCGTAGGCGTTCACAGGGTTTTAAAAATGGGAGAATTAGTTTCTCAAAAACCGGATTAACAAAAAAGCTGAAAACACGTTTTAACCTTTTACTAGTCATGCTATGCTGAAGAAGTACAAATCGCACGACATTGTATGTATGATGTTAGCATAGGCGGTGCCAGGGACATTAAAAAGGGGAACTGTCATGGTCATATGTTCATTAGGCCAGCTTACGACCTTTGCCCTTAAATGACCTCAAATGACCTAGGAGTCACGTGGAATAATCTTTGGTAATGAATTTCGTACTGTTTGTAAACGTTTCCACTCATTTGAATCCACTGTATTTCTAAAATTCCATTTTACGGCTGTTGTGATACAGAGTACGCGCACTGACATTTTAGGTCATAGCTTCGTGACCTGACCAGATATCAACCTGAAACTTGGTATACAAGTAGAGGGCACCCTGAAACGTGACATATATTTCGGGTTTGACATTTGTAAAAATGCACCAAAATTATTACCATTAAACCAGATTTAACTTTTGACCTTAAACTGATCTTGCAAAATGACCTCAGATTAGCAAAATTATATTTGTATGTTTTTCCAGATATTTGCCTATACGCCCATGCAACGTTTTAGCTTCTGTCTTAAAAACGCTTTTTGCAGCCATTTTTCTTTTACCTTCAGCACGGCGTAAAATGGCCTGAGGTGCCTCCCAAAAAACGTTGCTTAGATCCGTCCCTGAGCAAAATAGAATCACGAGATTTTGTTACAGTACATAGAAAGAATAGCTATGGAAGTGACCAGGTTTCGTCAAGGTGCGTCAAAAACCCTGGAATTGGCAAACAAAAAACCCGACGGAGGGGCGGATTCAGCCCCTCCCCCCGCCGGGAATAGGGTTACGCTGATGGGTCCATCCGACGGTTTACGTCCCTCATTGGATTACGCAACCTTCTTTCAGTTGGTGACATCACGCCATTTTTGCACCTGCTGGCCTGGATCATTTTCGTTTTTAAGATGTACATAAAGCGAGCGGATTGGACGCGTGTGCTCATGCCGTATTAGAACTCGTCGTTGAAAGGTATCCGCATAGTGCGGGTGTTCGTGTATGTGTCGAAGTCGTTGATTTGCTTCAGAAAAGAGACTTTGAGCTTCGAAGATTCTTTAGTGGCTGAAAGTGGAACTTGCGAGAAGGACTGGCACGATCTAGGTCCTCACTAGTAAAACTTTCACATAGGCTCAGTGTGGAAATCTGTTACACTGAGTTGTGACCATGTTCCCTGCGCCCAAGGGTGTCGATTGATATTCTTTTCAGAGTGCCCTGACCCACCCAATGTTGATTTGGGCCCACCCAATATTTTCTGCCGGTTTTGAAGAGAAATGAGTAATAGTAGCGAGAAATTGGCCGCAGTAGATAAGAGATAAGCAGAAAGTGAAGACTAAACCCTAAAGCGATGTATCTATCTATATTTCTATGTTCTGTATATGCGTACAAATATATATGTATATATATTTATATATATATATATATATATATATACATATATGTATGTATGTGTGTATGTATACAGACATAAACATGGGGATAAATGCAGTTTTTTATTTGGCAAAAAGTAAAAAACTAATAAATTTCCGTTGGTCAAACTAAAGTGGACTAAATCCGTTGAGAAACCCACATTTTGGGGAGGAAAGGTTGTCGGGTCCTCGGTTCCCCCCCCCCCGTCATTTACAGAGATCGACGTCCCTGCCTGCGTCCCCTGATTGCTCACCGGATGCCAGGCGACGTAATTACAAAACACATACAGGTGTAGCACCGGGTTTCAGTGATAAGTTGTTTTGTGAATGATGTGTTCGGGATAACTTGATACCTGGAAACGCTTGCTGTTTGGTGGTGGCAACCATCCGGGAAATAGCTTCGAGAGGCCCATTTGTTGACTAGTGTCATAAATTTGTTGGGACTCATTCTTTTCTTTCGACCATGTTGAGAATGTTCTTTCCGAATAGAAGAGCAGAAATAGATATGGTATCATTGTATTTAGGCTGGTAGTCGTCATAAGAATCCGTCAAAACAGCATCCTAAATGGCATCTGTTTGTTACGTGCTAACTCGGGATTGACTGGGCTATGTCGCCTTCGTCCATTGACTGCGGGGAGGGGGTAACGCCCAGTGTCTGTCCTGAGAACCAATCCCCATTTCAGTCTGGCTGAAATAGAAGGTAATCGATGGCATCGACTATTTCGGTTTTGTGACGTACGATTTTTGTTATTTTTGAACCACTGATGTCGCCACAGGTCACGTCAAACTCCCAAAAATGGCCCTTTTCTCTTAAGTCGCCTTGCCACAATAAAAAACAGAGTGAGACTGAAGTTTGTGGGGTATATATATATATATCTCAAGCAGCTTGAGGTCACATTCTAAATGCCGCCTGACCCAAGACCATCAAAGGTCAAGGTCACAGACTAGGCCAGATTTGACATCCGAGCTAATGGACCATGCATTACCTGTTTTCTGGCGCATTTGACACGGAAACTCTAAGTATGTGTTTTCAAAGAGTTTTTTACACAAAAAATGTCCTGGAATCCTAGCTCGCAAATGTCTGGCAAACGTCCGTCTGGCACTTCTCGACGTAGCTACAAGTCACTGCAGCCCATGTTCCACGTTTTCATAGAATGTTGCTCAGCTTTGCAGAAGCGATATCTCCACATCGGTCATCCGGGGCGTCATACGGATCCCATCGGATTACTGGCTAAACTGACTATTTATAATAAATTGATTGAAACTAGTAAATTAATAAATTAAATAATAAATTAATTGAAATTACAATAAATTGACGGGATAAATTGCCAAAGATCAAAATTTACGAATTCTTGCATTGTTGTAAGAGCCTGCTATCTTGCCGTATTGAAAAATAGGTTGATTTGGCTCTTTTATGAAATAGAAAAGGACCTCGTTTCCGCATTTTTCAATATGTGCGTAATGGGTGTAAGGAATAGTATTGAAGGTTTCAAGACGCTGCGTTTCTCCGTTCGGGAGACATTTAGGAAATGCGCCAGGGGGGAGTTATACACTGCTTCTGTCACCCAGTCAGTGGCAAGTTAATTAGCAGGTAAAAATCAACTTCAACGGTCGGCCCGGCGCCCTGTGTCGCGAAAGGGTCCACTCGCCGCTGCCAAGTTTCCAGGGCAGGAGGGGGGAAGACATGTCCGCACCGGGCGGTGGTCGGAGACGGATCCGCCCCGCTCAGACTGGATATCCGCCCCGCTCTGACTGGATATCCGCCCCGCTCTGACAGGAATCCCCCCCGCTCTGACTGGATATCCGCCCCGCTCTGACTGGATATCCGCCCCGCTCTGACGGTATCCGCCCCGCTCTGACAGGGTATCCGCCCCGCTCAGACTGGATATCCGCCCCGCTCAGACTGGATATCCGCCCCGCTCTGACTGAATATCCGCCCCGCTCTGACTCAGTGTCGGCCCCGCTCTGACAGGGCACCCGCCCCGCTCTGACTCAGTGTCGGCCCCGCTCTGACTCAGTCTCGGGCTGCTCGGCGTCTGTCGGGGCTCGGGCCTCTGGCTGATTGATCCGCGGCTCCCGGAGAGCGCCGGCCGGACGCCGGCCATATTGGCCATGTCGGCGTGATTTCATTTGTCATGTGGCTCCTGATTCGATATGGTTGGCTCGGGGCGCGGCAGTCCGTAACCCCGCCGGCCGCCGTGGACCGATCTGCTTTCCCAGTGATCACCACCTCATCCTCAGTCCGGCCGACCAGGAATTGGAGGAGGTTCACCGAGTGACCGTTCTGCCTTGCCAAACGGACGCAGTTTTGATAAGCACCGCGTTTCATGAGGCGTATGCTCCGTTCCGCGGCAGATTGCGTCGCCGCTGCCCGGACTTGCTGGATCGAGCAACGAAATGAACGGGAATAGTCGTTTTATGCAGGAGATAATCAACCTCGTGATCAGCATTGCAATACATAAATCCTTTGGCAACACTTCGCCTTGTTACGCTGATGCCCACATCATGTTGTTCGACTTCGGAGTCAATTTGCAGTTGGTTCCCACCGCCGGCACGCTTGCCTTTGGTTGGTGTACGTCAATTTGGGCCTTTCGCGCGGAGCTGTCACTGACAATACCGGTCCGCCGGGTTGGTCAGAGAGTGGAGCTGTCACTGGCAGAGCCGGTCCGCCGGGTTGGTCAGAGAGTGGAGCTGTCACTGGCAGAGCCGGTCCGCCGGGTTGGTCAGAGAGTGGAGCTGTCACTGACAATGCCGGTCCGCAACCGGCCTGCCGGAGATACCTGAGCCGGCATCAACGGCGAACACGACAGATCGACGTCTCCCGTTGTAAGCGCTGTTGACGCCGGCTTTAACTCCAAGGCGGACAGTTCGGCTGGGACGGCGCGGGGCACGACGGCTGCCATGGCTGCCCGGTGTCGGCGTCGGTCCGACCGATCCGGTGGGAGGGGGAGGGGGATCGAAAGCTGTCGAGCGGCGTCGCCACCGTCGCCCAGGTCGCTCTTGGCCGGTGGCTGTGGACTGTGGGACAGTGCGGTCGCCTGGGTATCGTGTCGGACAGTGCGGACGCTTGGGTATCGTGTCGGACAGTGCGGACGCTTGGGTATCGTGTCGGACAGTGCGGTTGCCTGGTTATCGTGTCGGACGTGCGAGACGTTTTGTCATGATCTACGGACTTTACATCCGGTACGGGTCGGACGGTAGGTGACAGAACGCCTTAACATATGGCTGTCGGGGGTAGTCGCTCTCGGGCATACGCAGGGACGATGTTTATTCGCCCCTTTTTATGAACCCAGAGTCAGTTTTGGTGTGGATATTAGCCCATCTTGGACTGGTAATGGTCATAGTTAATGGCCACGGTGCATGTTGGATGTCGCTGTTGGTCGATTTCTGCCGACCGGGCGAATGTCTTCCGAAGTCAGCATAGCATTGTGTTATGTTAACACTGAAAGTCCGGTCCGGGAAGCAAGGCTATCCCTGGCCTCGATTCAGGCACGGGATAATTAAAACCAGCCAACTTCCCGAGTGTCAGTGCTAAATTTCAGGAAATTGGGGGCACCTGCCCTTGTCCCTCCCCGTCCCTTCCCCACTTCCCATGGGATACGACTGTTTTTCTTTTTTCTGGCCTGCAAGCTGTTACATCAATATTATTACCTGTTATTAGCCCTACTGCCGTACGCATAACGCATGGACACATTCTCATATGGCGGGGGGGCTTATTCGCCCCCCCCTAGATCTCGAGAACTACCTGTCCGATTTGGTAGCAAAAAACGGCAATCAGTTTGCGATGACGTGGACTATGTTTTTGTGAAGAGAACTTTTAAGAATTTGGTAAGGGGCGGATACAGGGTCAGAAGTCACGAAGGGAGTGTTTTGTTTTTACTTTTAACTCTGATGTTTACGGACCAGTTTTTTGCAATTGGCATGAATTGAGAGTTAATCGATGGGACTTCTTCCTGTGGCTGACACAACTGAAATTTTGTCAAAATCCGCATGGGCCTACATTTCGAGTATTAACCTGAAACTTGAAACACAAGTAGGGGACACTACCATAATCATCTGTGTTTCGGTTTTATATTGAAAATCAACGCCAAAGAAACCTGCGGAAAACAAATTTTGACTTTTGGTCTTAAACGGACTTTGTGAAATCGCCTCAGGCCAACAAATATATGTTTGCATGTTTGCCCACTGGCATATCGATGCACTTGTATAAAATTGTAATTGCTTTCTGGAAAACTCTATGTTTGACAGCCGTTTTTTATGTTCATTGGTGCCAAAATTGGCCTGAATTTTCTCCCAAAAACGTGGCCTGGCTCCGCCTCTAGGAAAAATGAAAATGTGAAATTTGGCATAACACTTAAAGGAATGGAAAGGAAAAGTCACAGTGTTTTGTGACGCCGCTCCAGAAATTCTAGAAATGGAGAGAAGAAAAACCCGGAGAGGATGTGGACCCCTCCCCCCATACAGGAATAGGGCTAACGTACAGGTGTGACCATAGCACGGGAACTCCCTCACAATTTGGGAACATTGGCAGAGGGGGGAGGGGGGAGGGGCAGAGAATCATTTTGGTTCATTTCTTTCTGGTTAGTGCCTGTAGGGTCAATGTAAAATTTAACATAAGTTGCTGTCCTCGCTGCCCGTATCCCTGGATGTGACAGGTGTCATGAATTTTAGTTGTTCATCTTAAAATGGTTTAAATATTTTTGTTTTGAGGAATACGACTCTGCTCACCTGGCCCTCATTGGCATCAAACCAAGGTTCCGTGGGGAGATAGCATTACGCGGGAATTTCCTTTGCCTCTGGGGAGGGGAACTAGCCCTACCAACTTTGATTTCGGCCCCACCAATGTCATTCTGGGCTCTGCCAACTTGATTTCGCCCTTACTTTGAAGAAAAGAGAAGAAGAGTTCCGCCATTGCTGAATACATAAAGTGCATGTTACAGGTATGCTTTCGGAATAGGAAAGTTCGCGTTACATGCTGGTCATAAATATTTGTCTTAGATATGTGAGTATAGTAGCTGTACGCCAGGCAAGAATCTGATTGCAAACAAGTAGCTGGTGGCCAAAGCGTGATTCCAAGCAAGCATATGGATACGTACCACGTATCACGCTTTTTCTCGCATACCTGTCTCTTCTCTCACACATCAGGCAGGTTTAACCTGACCTTTAGTATTTAAAACACGCCTGTAGAACTACGATGCTGGCAACAGTTGCATACACAGCAAACTATTATTGAGCCCTGGAGCTTATGAAAGTCCGAGAATAAGGATTCAGCCGTGTGAAAATGACTGCTGTTTACTGCGGGTTTCGCGCGTCTTGTCCGACTTTGGTGCGGGCCGCTCCGTATGTTGCTGTGTACGCTCTGCGTTTTTGGTGCCGCTCTGTATTGTGTCACCGACACCGGAGTATGAACAACCATCTACCACCGTTGGTTAATGTTCCGCCCTAATCTGTTACGTCTGCATCCCAGATCCTGGTTTTCTTTTTCGTCAGTCCTTGATCCATTTTTCCTTTCCTTCAGGGGCTCAACCGTTTGCACCAGCCCCGAAGCGTCATCGTGGGCGTTTGCAACAGTTGTGGAAAGAGTTCCCCTAGATCTATTTTGTACGGGAAAGGTGGGTGATCTTGTGCAGTCAACACTCTGAAGCCTCTAAGATGTTCTTCTCGCATCAGCTCGCGAGCCGACACGACGTTCATCTGGATGGCTTCTCTCATCGGAAGAGCAGGGTTAGCCGCCTGCGGAGTCACGAACGGTGCGAGGTGCACGGGCAGGCTATGCTCGCCTTGGCCTCGTGGTGTAAGGCCATCCCGACGCCTGACACGGCCCAAGCCAGTAAGGCACCTGAAAATGGGTAGAAAGGCGCCTCGTACCGCCGTCGGCGTCATGGGCACGCTGGTTGCCAAGTGGCCGCCCTTCCGGAAGCTTAAGGAGGGGACTGGGAATTGTGGGCGGCTGCTGGACCTTCTCGCCCACCATAGTGACACATTGAACAGCGGACTGAAGACAGAGCCAGCGTCTTCCCGTTGCACTATATCCAGTGGGAAGTACTGCGCATGATGTCCGTGTGGATCCGGCGAGGTCTAGAGCGTGAGGTGCAGGAAACTGGGGTCTTCGCCATCATCGCGGTTGAGGCGGCAGATGCCGCAGACAGGGAACAGGTGGCCGTTTCTGCATGGTGAACGAGCAGTCCCAGCCGATTGAGCTGTTCTGGGGTCGCACGCGGCGCCGGACACCACGGCAGAAACCATCGCGGGCGCCATCGTGGACGCCGCGCGCCGCTGGGGACTGGATCCCACAGACATCAGGGGCGAAGCTTCTGTGACGGCGCAGCGAATATTTCCGGCTGCGTTTTGGGTGCGCAGGCGGGCGGGAAATCAATCGCTCCGGCTGCCGTCTATGTCCACTGTACTGCTCATGGACTCAGCATGATGGTACAGAACACCTTCGATGGCATTCGCGCACTGATGGACGTCAGGTATCAGGTCAACTCAGTTGTGCCGTTCCACAGGCGCCGGGGCGTTTGGTCGCCCTGCAAAATGCTGGCGCCGAGACAGCCGCCAGGCTACTTTGTTCATTCGATGGACATGCCGGGGAGGCTGTCTGGCGTCTGTCTGGAGTCTTTAGCAAGTAGCCCAGGCGTGCGGCGAGAAGTGGTGTGTGTGACAAGCGGCTTCGCGCGCAAAATGGCAACCTTCGACTTCCTCTTGTGCCTGCCCCTGGATTTGCACCTGCCGAGGATGACGAATCCAGTTTTGAAGAAGGCAGTGCAAGGGAGCCTGCAGATAGTGTCGCAGAGCCTGCCGGTGCTCGGGTTTCTCGGCAGGATAGCAGAGGCACAGCGGGACCACTTCGACGCTCTCTGGAGGCTGTCCGGATTGACCGTGGACAGGAGGCTGGGGCGAAGCGCTCGTTGAGGCCGCCGTGGCGGGTCGACAGCGGCAGGGTACAGTACGGCGTGTCGCTAGTCGCAGATCCCGATGGGCTGATGGTATTTTCATGGAGGTGGGTTAGCCAAACCACAAACAAAAGGCCTTTTTTAGGAATAAACTTGGTCGGCAAAATCCCAACGGAATAGGGAAATATAAATATCGTTGAAAACATCTGCTACCGGTTGATCGTCTAACCTGGCTCAAATAGGCATATTATGTGAAGAAATTGCTATTATTATTGCGGCATTACACGCGGATATCCTACGGGAAGAAATACCGCATTTTTATCACGGATGGACGAGCAGGCGATGTTTTGTCCGTGCGCAGATGAAGCCATGTCTGTTGAACAGCTGCCATCGCGGCCTCAGTGATTAACTGCCCGTTCAGCGGCCTCTGTATGACCCGGAAATCGACCAACATTCAGCGTTGCCTCCGTGACCTTCCGCACGTGATTGCTGCCCAGGTCTTTCGTTGGTGGTGGTTCATCCATGTCTACTGTGTTCCGGTCCATGATTTCCTCATAGGTCTCTGCGTCAAAGTTGACTGCTGGAAGTTTAAATGGTCTTCTGTGCTGTCATCGTTGCTCCGCGCTGAACGGCACGTCATGATCCGGCTTACCACTCCCTGTGACGCTAGATGGCGATCGGCGGCTATCAACTGGAGAACTGCGTCAGAGTGACACCAGTAGGTCCGCCAGACATTTTTGGAATCAGCAACAAAGCGCCTCTCGCGTGATATGCCCTGTATCCAGGTTGGAACCCGTTGTGCAAACAGCTGCGACCGCCCGCCTAGAAACTCCATACCGATCCGCTGCCAGAACAATGTTATTTAAGTCATCTGCATTCACGTCTGTGGGAGAATTTTCATGTACAAAGATTAGTTAGTGTAGGTGTCGCACCGTGATCGGCGCCAGACGCCCTCATTCCCAGATTAGGGGCGGATCCGGCTGAGAGCGGAGACTCAGGGTGTGATGCTGGCGGACGCCCCTCCAGTGTAGTTTCATGGCGTCGTTTCGATTGTGGCGCTTGTCTCCGGGCCATTTTACACCGATCTGGCGCACCCGACATCGTCCGCTTCGATTCGAACTGGTCCTGGAGGAGCTGAATCTTGGCCTGTGGCACTCGGTCAGCGCTCGGACATTTGCAAGTGTTTACATTCTTACACTTACATCAGGCGATATCCAGTAACGATAGGAAGAATCGTTCTGGGATTTCGGTAGATGTTCCTGCACTCTTGACTCGTTTCTTTTCTTGTCGGCCGTTTTGGTGCCTGGCGTAACACGATCGGAACCTTTTCTCGATATGATTAGCGTCATATTTTTAGCGTGAACTCGATTACCGTCACTTTTGGTATTCCTTGATTTTCCCACATCACTGTAATCTCAACGGTCACTGTTCTGATGACGAATTACCACGAGTCCTTCCCGTTTGCTCTGGCTGGAATTTGGTCTTTGTTTCCGTGCAGCGGTCGGACATAATTGTTCACAAGAATGTCCATGTACAGGTGGCTTGTTTTTAGGCAGCACGTTACGCTGTCCTAAGATGCAGTGTTCAGTCCTTTCCCGTGTTGTCATTTTGACACAGATCACTGGTGAAACACGACAGTAAGATTTTGATGTGACAGTCTGATCAGGCGACGGATTCCAGACCAACCCCACTCCCAGTGCCACCGCAGTCAACCCATACTCTCTTTTCGTCCATTCACATGGACAGATCGCTCCTGTTTAGTGTATCTTTATGGAGTGTCCCAAAAAAGGTTTGTCCCGACTACAGTCCGGGAAAGAGACTTTTTTAACATTGCATTTTTACCACACGGCTGATGCATTGCTGAACAGACACTCCGACATGTCTGAAGGCTCGTGCTTCATTTGACGGGCAAGAATTCTTTAAAAAGCTCTGAATTGTATTGAAATTTGAGCTTGAATTCCGGGACAAAAAATCGACCCAACGTATCAATTTTTTAAGAACTGTTGAACCCAACTTTATGCAGTATTTTACAATTCCTCGCTCCTGTCATAATGGCTTAGGCAATAATTCTCGAACACTGTATTTCATTGCCTCAGTCAGTGCCTATGCACGATTTTGTATTCCGGTTTCCTAAAGCTGTTTAAAATGCAGAAGTGTCTGAGCTGGCTCATTACTTTTTCTTGGCGATAAAAAGGGCACTTCCTTTTAATCACAGCACGAGTGTGCTGTGATTGTAACGCATGAGAAAAACATTGGCACCCGAGCAGAGAAATAATACTCATTCACGTAGTGGTTTCGTAACGAGTGATCTCGGCGCTGCCGGACCTGGGTCCTTAGTGGAAAAGACGTTATTTTTATTTTCAAGCGGCGTTTTTTTGCATAGTTATCCCGCTAGTTTAGTCCCACATAGTTATCCCGTCGGATTTCTTTTGGCTTTTAGACCAAATTAAGGCCATGACGAAGCGTATGGTCGTAGTTCTGGAAGTAAATAAGCAACATTTTTAAAGCCAGACATGAATACTTCTCCTACAAGAAGCTGGCGAGATTTTAAGGATATGAGAGCTGGGCTTGGCTGCACCAAATTAGTCCTGTCGTTGATGAGGTTGGCCATGATCTTACAGAAGGACATTGCTTGTATTTCCCTCCTCTGATGCTGCCGTGTTATGGCGTCCGTAAGTGCCATCATCCTAGTTGCCTCCCGTGTGCAGTTGTACTACAGGATCGGGATTCGGGCGCCTAGCTCAACACAGTCCCCACGACCCGCGGCACGTCAAGCTTCCACAGCAATCGATCGGACGCCTTGCCTCCGTTCCTCTGCCACAGTCAGTCGGACGCCTTGCCTCTGTTCCTCTGCCACAGTGAGTCGGACGCCTTGTCTCTGTTCCTCTGCCACAGTGAGTCGCACGCCTTGTCTCTGTTCCTCTGCCACAGTCAGTCGGACGCCTTGCCTCTGTTCCTCTGCCACAGTCAGTCGGACGCCTTGTCTCTGTTCCTCTGCCACAGTGAGTCGGACACCTTGCCTCTGTTCCTCTGCCGCAATCGACCGGACGCCTTGCCTCTGTTCCTCTGCCACAGTGAGTCGCACGCCTTGTCTCTGTTCCTCTGCCACAGCGAGTCAGACGTCTTGCCTCTGTTTCTCTGCCACAGTGAGTCAGACGCCTTGCCTCTGTTCCTCTGCCACAGTCAGTCGGACGCCTTGTCTCTGTTCCTCTGCCACAGCGAGTCAGACGTCTTGCCTCTGTTCCTCTGCCACAGTCAGTCGGACGCCTTGCCTCTGTTCCTCTGCCACAGTGAGTCGGACGCCTTGTCTCTGTTCCTCTGCCACAGTGAGTCGCACGCCTTGCCTCTGTTCCTCTGCCACAGTGAGTCAGACGCCTTGCCTCTGTTCCTCTGCCACAGTGAGTCGGACGCCTTGTCTCTGTTCCTCTGCCGCAATCGACCGGACGCCTTGCCTCTGTTCCTCTGCCACAGTGAGTCGCACGCCTTGTCTCTGTTCCTCTGCCACAGCGAGTCAGACGTCTTGTCTTTGTTCCTCTGCCACAGTCAGTCGGACGCCTTGTCTCTGTTCCTCTGCCACAGTGAGTCGGACACCTTGCCTCTGTTCCTCTGCCACAATCGACCGGACACCTTGCCTCTGTTCCTCTGCCACAGTGAGTCGGACGCCTTGCCTCTGTTCCTCTGCTACAATCGATCGGACGCCTTGCCTCTGTTCCTCTGCTACAATGAGTCGGACGCCTTGCTTCTGTTCCTCTGCCACAATCAGCCGGAAGACCTGACCAAACTGGTCTCAGCCTCCCAGCTGGTTTGCGGGTCGTTCTGAGATGGTCCGACACCGCTGCTTGATATGCATTGAGCCCGGGCGGTGCTGCCCCTCCCCCACGACCATGATTAGCGGCCGCGAATCGTGCCGGCCGGTTGGGCGTCCGCCTAGGCATGCCAATGGCAGGGCTTCGCTCCCGGTTCTGGAGCGACCTGACTCGGTACCAGCCGCTGTCCCGTCGGCCTCGGGTCCGTCGGTCAGGGGCAGCGGCACGGTGGGGCACGGCACCACCCGCTCAGGTGGAGGGGCACTTTGGCCCGAGGTTTTTCCGGAATGAGTGCCGCACGGCGCAGCCCAGACGCACGAAATATGGCGGAGGTATACAAAAATTGAAAGCGAAACTTTTGGTTAAAAAGAATTGTCAGTGTCTTTCAGGATCATCGAGCTAGAGCGGGTCAAAGTCAGGTCATGGTTTTCAGAAATTGCCGTTTTTAAGGTAAACTTCAAATTGTCGCCACACTTAGAGTTGTGAAGACAGGCTTCCAAACTTTGTATGAGCGAACAGACAATTCACCGAAAAGTTACGGAAATAATTTGGTTGGCTTGAGCTCAGGTCACGAGGTCAGAAGTGAAAAATGATTCCGAAACATACAACTTCCTGCCATGTTCCTTCACTGCAGCGCTTGGAACTCACCAGCAGAGCTGTATGGTATTCGGTTGGCGTGCGGCCAAATCGGGTCTTTTCTCTTGTAATATATGGTTAGTGTAATTTAGCGTCAGTTTTAACGTCCCGAAACGGATGATATTGTTCACGTTCATTCAGCAGTAAATTTTAGAGCAGGCTGTCATCAGTAGACTGGTGCAAAATTCCTAGATGGCCTTCGTCTTTTACTTGAGCAAAGATGTCTACTTATCGACAGTAGGTGATGGGTCGGATGTTCACGTCGTCCAGAACGCACAGTTCGGTTGTCCTTATGTAATGGGCAGCCCCTATGAAATGGGACATAATTCAAAGCTTCGTCATGCTACTATACTTGTATGCACTGCGATCAAATTGCAGTGTCATGTACTATGGGTTGATGCCGAACAAGCTCCGATCAGTGAACGGCGACCTGGACACCGTGTCTGGATGCAAGGCGCACGCGCACCGGCAACCCTATCATCGTCTTGTGCGGGACCTCTGGTCGGTTTTCCTGATCACTGCGAATTCGCGCCTTAAAACGCTGGTCGGACTTTGCCCCCTATCGTCTGGGGTAAACCCTCTGCTTCACCACGCCCCAGAAGTCCCCCACAGGCCGAGGCTGTGGTACGCAGGGAGGGCTCATGTCCCGTGCCACACAAGGCATCGTTTTCTCCTCCGGGAGATCGGGTGTCTCCCAGGAGTAACATTCACTCGCCAGGCCCGGCCAAAAGAGCGTGTCGCGATCAGACTACTTGGCGTTCAGAAACGGCACAAGAACCTCCCTGAGACACTTATGGTACTGTTCTCCGGTCACATTTGTCTCGCTCGGGAAAATGACAGGCACGGTGACCCTACGCGGGCTAATGGCGACCCATACCAGCAGCTTCCTGGGAAGCTTGCATTCTTCCCCGAACGTCATCTCACGGGGCACGTCACCATCCGCATTGGCGTAGTAGCATGCGTTTGCTGGCATCTGGCTGCCGCTTTTGGCGAAGTGGGATTCGTCATCCATGGCGATGTCAACCACCTCTTTTCTCCCCATTGGCCTTCGCGACAGTTTCCGGATGCGACCTTTCTGAGTCGCTGTCCGCCGCTCTTTGACTCCCGGCCTGTGGATCTCAGGGTGAAGCGGAATCCGCTCCGTCTCACACAGATTTACGTTCAGAAGAGCTTCACAGGCGTAGGATTAGTGTGCGACGAGCAGGAGCTGGCTTGGAGACTTGGCGGTTCAGTTGACCGGCGTGCAGCCGGCTCGGCAGCGGGTTCCTAATACCGGCGAAAGACGCGTCCCGCCTGGCAGCATTTATTCACGTTTCAGTACGAATCGTCTGTTGTGGTGCACAACAAGAAGCGTGGGTTCCCCTCTTACAGCGTCCCGCCTGATTTTAAAGTGGTGTTAATCTGCCTCGTCGTTTGTGATTGCGATGTAAAATGAGGCCCCATTTCGACGGATGCGCCCTAGCTGCGGCATGTAAATGGATGACAGTTTTCCAGGTTAACCGAATCATTTTTTGTGTGATGGCGTAGTTCTGATGTTTATGGTATATCATGTTTGGATGTCGTACGTGATTGTGGTGCAGACGAAACGAACTCTTGACGCCGGCTTTTGCTTTATCTCACTGGCATTGCCGGCTGCAGTGTTGTGGACGTTTTCAGCTGACGCGGTGCTGTATTTTCAGAAGAGGCAGACACAGACCAGGAGACGGACCGACTGCTGGGGCAGCAGCGCAGCGTTGCCGCCGACGCCGACGCTCCGGACAAGGTACCAGGGCCCTGGTGGCCGCGCTGCTCATGACCGATGTGGACTTCTGGGAGGGCTGGGCAGGCCGAAGAGGAATGCTGTGATGGCTGGATTTTCCGGAAAGGACTGCAGTTGGACGGAAAGGAGATGGTTTAATCTCTGGTACTGCGCATTATTATCCAGTCTCGGTACAGGCGTACGCGGAATTTTCGCTTGTGCAGTCCCTACGGCTTGGTGCTGTCTCATCATTACGTTCCGTTGTGGTTTTGTCAACCTCAGCATCTATCTAGTGGAGAGGTCATCTAGCCCACGTGGCCGTTTCTATTTGAACTCGTCCGTTCCAAAAGGTGCAATCGGGCAAATTTGTCCTGGCGGCCTTTGGCAGATGCAGGGGCGATAAAAATGAGGAATGGCCCATAAAGTGGAAGCCGCTAAGCGGGCTGTCTGGCTGGTGCATGGCTAGTGTACGGCTGGTGCGTGCCGACGTTCGGCTGGCGTGCGACTGGTGCACTGGTGGTTTACGGCTGGCGTACGGCTGGTGCACGGCTGGTGTACGGTTGGTGCACGGCTGGTGTACGGCTGGTGCACGGCTGGCGTACGGCTAGTGTACTGCTCGGTACGGCTGGTGCACGGTTGGTGCAGAGTTAGTGTACGGCTGGTGCAGGGCCGGTGTACGGCTGGTGTACTGCTGGCGTATGACTGGTGCAGGGCTGGCGTATGACTGTTGCAGGGCTGGTGCACGGCTGTTGCCGGGCTGGTGTACGGTGGATAGGCGCCGTGCCTCGCTGTCAGGTGCTGGTGCCGGCTTTGTTGCGGTCAAACGAAGGGACTGGTCTTTGCACAGGCAGACATGTTCCGTCACGCACAGACACGTGCGTCGTCACCCGCGACGAGCTCATACTTTCTCGTCATCAGATGACGTCTGCTTCCGAATTGCATTTTTGCCATTTTACTCTCCTTTCAGATGCGTGCAGCGTAGGTTTATGTGTTGAATATGAACTGTCGTACCGGAAGCCAGTATTGGACAAATGGTGATTTCACGTTATTTTATCCATGCGAGCTGCATATGCAGCTTGTCCAGTTGTGTGTGGATTGCCAAGGAACGATGCAGGAGACACTGCGGGGGTTTTGATACACTTGGTTGAGCTTGGTTGTATATCAGATTACAGTGAGGCATTCCATACGTGAGAGGCGTGACTAGGCATAACGCGACTGCAGAGGGTGCCCTTTGGGAATACGCGTGAATAGCGCGATAAAGATAAATTAAATTGGACCGCCTGATCCCGATCTTGAGGGCGGATAGCGTGTTCAAAATTCGATTCCGATGATAACATTGATGTGTAACACACATCGGCAGGGACAGATAATTGATGTGGTAGAGTAAGGGGCCAGGAGAAAACGGTGAAATGGTAGTGAAGGGCGGATGTATTTTTTTTGTGGTCACTTAATATGTTTACCAATATTTTCAATAGTAAACTTTCCAGACGTCGAGGGGCGTAGTAGGAAGTGGAGAATTACGGATGAGATATCGCACCAGTCAAAGGCGAAGATAAAATACTCAGGAGGAACTTTTGTCTCGCTTGCACTTATGCATCCGCAATCGTTTTTAAGGTATTTGTCTGCGCTCGTTAATTCGTAACACAAACTACACTTTGGGCCCCGTGTTAGATTGACCCAGCTGTTAGTGATTTTGGGATAGGCCAAATCGGTCTCCTCGGGGATTTGAAGCGGAATTCACCGCATAACGTGGGTTTAACGACGTATCACCGTCAGCTGCCATCAGGGTCGCTAGTTTTCATCTTTTCTTTGTTTGTTTTATTTTTCCGTTTGGTGTTGTGATGTTTTCGTACGTGGTGTTGAGACGGACGTTCCAGTCGACAGTTTTTGACCTGAACATACGGCCCTCTTGGCGGAGTCTGTCGTAAGGCTGACGAGAACTGGTTGACGGTGTGGTAATTCTGCCGATCGTATTCCCTCGCTCCGTGTGTGGCGTGAACATTGCAAAAGGCATTCATTTATCAAAGGGCTTCTTAGGAATGCTGAAAACGGCCCTGGCGTCTTGCAGGCGAGCGGCGTGTCGTTCATCGTGGTCGCGTTCGCCGCCCGGCTACAGTTCACGCCCAACTAATTTGTCACCAGTTGGCCTGCTAGTGTTGAACGGGCTCAGGTCTGCACTGATGCACCGTCCGACAGCGGTGTCGGGGCGGGCTGAGGTCGACAGTGATGCTCTATCTGCAGCAGTGTCGGTCGGGCTGAGGTCGACAGTGATGCTCTATCCGCAGCGGGTGTCGGCCGGGCTGAGGTCTGCAGCGATGCACTATCCGACAGCGGGTGTCGGCCGGGCTGAGGTCTACAGTGATGCTCTATCTGCAGTGGGTGCCGGCCGGGCTAAGGTCTACAGTGATGAAGTGATGCACCATCTGCATCGGGTGTCGGCTGGGCTGAGATCGACAATGATGCACCATCTGCATCAGGTGTCGGCCGGGCTGAGGTCTGCACTGATGTACCATCCGCAGCAGGTGTCGGCTGGGCTGTGATGCTCTATCTGCAGCAGTGTCGGTCGGGCTGAGGTCGACAGTGATGCTCTATCCGCATCACTGTCTGCACAGTGCATCACTGCATCACTGTCTGCATCACTGCACTGTCTGCATCTATCTGCATCACTGTCACTATGCAGCGGGTGTCGGTCGGGCTGAGGTCTGCAGTGATGCTCTATCTGCAGTGGGTGCCGGCCGGGCTCAGGGCTACAGTGATGCTCTATCTGCAGCGGATGTCGGCCGGGCTCAGGTCTGCAGTGATGCTCTATCTGCAGTGGGTGCCGGCCGGGCTCAGGGCTACAGTGATGCTCTATCTGCAGCAGTGTCGGTCGGGCTGAGGTCTACAGTGATGCTCTATCTGCAGCGGATGTCGGCCGGGCTCAGGGCTACAGTGATGCTCTATCTGCAGCAGTGTCGGCCGGGCTGAGGTCTACAGTGATGCTCTATCTGCAGCGGATGTCGGCCGGGCTCAGGGCTACAGTGATGCTCTATCTGCAGCGGATGTCGGCCGGGCTCAGGGCTACAGTGATGCTCTATCTGCAGCGGATGTCGGCCGGGCTCAGGGCTACAGTGATGCTCTATCTGCAGCGGATGTCGGCCGGGCTCAGGGCTACAGTGATGCTCTATCTGCAGCGGATGTCGGCCGGGCTCAGGGCTACAGTGATGCTCTATCTGCAGCAAGTGTCGGTCGGGCTCAGGGCTACAGTGATGCTCTATCTGCAGCGGATGTCGGCCGGGCTCAGGGCTACAGTGATGCTCTATCTGCAGCGGATGTCGGCCGGGCTCAGGGCTACAGTGATGCTCTATCTGCAGCGGATGTCGGCCGGGCTGAGGTCGACAGTGATGCACCATCTGCATCGGGTGTCGGTCGGGCTGAGGTCTGCAGTGATGCACTATCTGCAGCAAGTGTCGGCCGGGCTCAGGGCTACAGTGATGCTCTATCTGCAGCGGATGTCGGCCGGGCTGAGGTGTACAGTGATGCTCTATCTGCAGCAGTGTCGGCCGGGCTCAGGTCTGCAGTGACGCACTATCCGACAGTGGTGTCGGCCGCCGCTGGCTGTTCAGACCGTCCGTCGGCGGTGGGCGTTTCAGCGCTGTTCTTGCTCCACTCGAAATGACCTGTGGAGCGGGGCCTCTGAAGGGGACCTTCCCGGCACCTTCTGCTCTGCAGAAGGCTCCACGGCTGGGTGGTGAGTCGCGTCCTGGTGGCCACACGCAGGAGTGACTCCTCGGCGGTGTCGTGTACCACGTCCGCAGTCTCAGCACAGTCAATGCAGCGAAGATCGATTTTACTATTGCAGGTTGTTCGTTGGGAAAACGTGAGAAGGCCAGACAGGTATTGCTGGACTTGTGCGCGTTCGTTGTGCATTGTGGAGTGTTAGTTCGCCTTGCGTCCGAGAACTGAATTTGTCCATGGCCAGGGGAAAAGGTGCAGAAATCCAGCAGAGGTAGTCTTGGGCCTGTGTATGTGGCGGCCAGGTGCCGTGAGCCTCAACACCAGTGTCACGTCCTTGGCTACCGCTCAGTACCGGAAAGCTCAATCTTCCCTGTCGGCCGTCTTGGGACGGGCTGGTCCTGTCGGTCGTCTGGGGCCGGGCCGGGCTGGGCTAGTCGTGTTGGCCGTCTGGGGCCGGGCTGGTCCTGTCGGCCGTCTGGGGCCGGGCTAGTCGTGTCGGCCGTCTGGGGCCGGGCTGGTGCTGTCGACCGTTTGAGGCCGGGCCGGTGCTGTCGGCCGTCTGGGGCCGGGCCGGTGTTGTCGGCCGTCTGAGGCCGGGCTGGTCCTGTCGGCCGTCTGGGGCCGGGCCGGTGTTGTCGGCCGTCTGGGGCTGGGCCGGTGCTGTTTTCCGTCTGGGGCCGGGCCGGTGTTGTCGGCCGTCTGGGGCCGGGCCGGGCCGGGCACAGGTGGCGGCCGGGCAAACAGGTGGCCGGTTCTCAGGGCGGCGCCGTTGGCGGCCAACATTGTGCCCCCGGCCGCCGGCGCAGCATGGGGCTCGGCCTGCCACCTGGCCGGCCCGCGGTGAGTTGGACCAGCCGGCCCAGGCTCTTTCTCTGTACGGCACGCTCCAACACACTGGCCGGAATACTTGCCGAAAACGACAGCTCCTCACGCTTTGATGCGGGGGCCATTATTGATTTTCTGTCTCACCCGGCCGAATTGGTTTTGATGTGGCACGGAGGAGGTATTGGGCTGGTGTCGGAGCCACGTTGAACGTCGCTTGCCGGTTCTGTTCGTGGAGGGATGACACTGTAACCACTTTTGCCTGCCTGAGACTGGTGCGGAACGCAAGTGGCTGTTCAGTTGTTTGCTGCGATGTCGGGCGTGTGATTTTCCCGGCGAATTGGAAAGTGTACGCGCTTGTGTCATCGGTGGAAGAGAACGGTGTCTCCGGCCCTCGTTGGTTGCTGAACAGTGTGCATGCGAAATGTACGACGGAACGTTTTCAACGTGTGTTGAGGGGCAAAACTCATTTGGAAGCCGTTATTTTCATGCAGCGCCGTATAGCTAGTGCTGATTTCTTTCACACGGTAGGGGCAGCTGCCCCGTCACCCTTCCCCCCGCCAAGGCCGCCGTACCCAGCCTGATAAGCAGAACAGCGAACCAAACAACGATCTATTCTTCAAATTTCGTATCTCCTGAAATATATTATGAAATATGCCAAAATTGTTTTATACTTGCGGTTGGCACGCACGTAGTCCATTCATTCCGTGTTTACTCTTCGGTAGCGTCAATTCGGTCGCTGACATGACCCACATTGCACGGGTGCTGCCAAGAGCCTGCCTGTTTTCCACAACAGCGGAATGCTCCGTTTGCTTCCGTTGCCATTTGCTGAGGTTTCCCAGCCTGAGCAAGTCTCTCCGGAACGGAGGGCGGGGACTGAGATGTCGGAGTGATGTCAGTAAACAGAGCCCGTGACACTCGGCGGTTGGCTGGCTCTCTCACAGCCACGTATTCCGCAGTTGATTTTCAAATACTTGTCTGGCCGTCCCCAGCGGCTCGCCAGGCGCCCAGTGGTCGCTCCCCGGCCCCCGGGCGGCCTGTGCCGGCCGCGGCGGGTGGACGCCATCATGTGTCGCTGCTGATGGCGGCGGGCGGTCGCCATCATGTGTCGCTGCCGGCCGCGGCGGGCGGACGCCATCATGTGTTGCTGCCGGCCGCGGCGGGCGGACGCCATCACATGCGAGGGCGCCGCCCCGCTAACCGTATCGGCCGCCGTCACGGCCTGTTCCCGCTCAATCTGCGCACCTTCACCTTAAGCCGGAGCGATATGGAGTGACAAATGGGCCGGCGCTTTACGCGGACTTAGCGGCTGCGGCCGGTGCCACCCGTGTGCCTGTGCCCCTGTGGGCGCGCCCATGTCCGTAGCCTGTTCCGGCCCGTGTGCAAGAGATTTCGAACCTGTTGAAGCTTCTGTGGGCTCAGCGCAGTGTCTTTCTGGCTGCAAGCCGGTGCCCGTGTGTGGAATGGCCTGACCGTGACCCTGTCCTGGGCGTCCACCGCAGAGCTGGCGGAAGGGCCGTCCGCGGATACCCAAATCCCAGACGGCAGGCGAGCTGACCCCCTCCTCCTCGGACGTCGCCGACTACCGGTTCAAGGTGACCAGCGTCCCGCACCGACCGTCCGACACCGCCGCTCTGCTGTCACCCCCGCACGTGACCGGCTGTAGCCGCACGCCTGGTGCTGTGCGCGGCACTCTGCTGTCACCCCTGCACTTGAGCTGTTATTGTAGCAACACTCCTAGTGCTGTGCACGGCACACTGCTACCACCCCCGCACGTGAGCGGTCCTTGTAGTCGCAGTCCTGGTGCTGTGCACGTCACACTGCTGTCACCCCGACACGTGAGCGGCTGTAGCCACACTTCTGGTGCTGCGCGGGTGCGGTGCTGTGCGCGGCGACGGCTGAGGCGGCCGATGTCGCTGCCCTAGCTGTGCTCCTCTCCGGCTGTGTGAGGGCTACGAAACTGGGAAGCATCTTACCACCGCGCAGTGTTGTGCCGGCCCTTTTGTTGCATTGTATTGCATTAACATCAAAAGGCCAGTCTTCCAAACACGGCTGTTTTGGCCTAGAATCAAACTACAAATAGCCAAAACATTGGGTACAAGAGAAGACGCATTCGTTCATAGCCTGTTAAACACATCGCAGGCAGACGGCCAAATGCAAATGTAAAAAACTATGACGAACAAGAAAATACAGGCATCAGTCATGTCACGGATCTGAGCTTCACCAACAGATGTCTTTTGTCAGTTTCAAGATTTGTCAGGTCCAAACCTCGTAATCGTTGGGATAGAGTTTAAATCGGCAACCATTTGGCATAAAAATTTTGGCCTTCCCGACTCGGTCGTGATGGCCGCTGTATGAAGATACGATCCATGTCTAGTGGTATGATGAATGTTCCGTCTGGAAGGTATTGGGGCCGAAAGTGGCTCAGGATGCTATGGCGTTAAAATCCTTTTCAGTGTCGGTGCGGTGTGATACGAAAGCAGGCTCGTAGTTGGTTCTCGAGAGCCCGCTGGATGGCGGTGTATGGTATTGCTGGACATCTGCTTGGTGGTTATTGGCCTGTATGCCGCATAGTGTGGCTTGTGGCTCTCAGAAGAGTCGGAGAGTTTGCAGACGTTTCGGCCATGGACCTCTTCAGGGCTTCTTCAATCCTCATTGCTTCTTCGGTCCTGGTGCATTCTTCGGTGCTATCGTGGGAGTACCAGCAGTGATCCGCCGCGTTACTGCACAGTACGTCCCGTACTGTGCGGTCACGTAGTACATAATAGTCACGTAGTTATGTAGTACACAGAAGTCACGTAGTCACACAGTACCCCCACTGCGCATGTCACACACATGCGCAGTGGCATGTCACATAGGCCTCACAGTACGGCCGGCACTCGGCGGCGGTGGGGGGGGGGGGTGATGGCCTGGGTGGAGCCGATCAGCTTGTCACCGATGAAGGGCAGGATCACCCGTATCGTGCAGCTCTTCTTATTGCTTCTACTGGATCTTGGCCTCATATAGGTGTCGATGGCGGAGGCGATGTATAGGTGTCGATGAGGCGATGGTAGGCACTGTAGTCGTTGTTGGCAAAAAGGTCTTACAGGAGCTTGATACTGCGGCTACGTGTTTTGTCGTCACTGGGCAGCGAGATGGCGCTTTTTGCTTGTGACTATATTACCGCTTCCTTGATCCTTCCTTGATGGAAGGCCGATTACTTTCCATGTACTTTTAGTCTTTCGGGTCGTTGCAGAATTTGTTTCTGGTGTTCGTGCCAGGATTCATAAGTTATTTTTAACGCCCGTCTGATAGTTGACATTAAAGCAAAACTATAGTATGGCATGCGATTTTGGTCATGGTTGTTGTTTGGTGGTGATGAATGCGTGGTGTGATACGCCCTTGCATTGTAACAATGCATGGACCACTGTATCCAGATATTGTCGAAAGTCACTACACGTTCAGAGACCATTTCGACACAAGCGTTTTATGGAGACATGTTTCTCGTGACTCAAGTATTTCTAAACTGAATGTAACTTTTCGTGAGGAAAGAACTAAATGGCACGTGGGGGAGGGGACGGGGCTTTGTTGTGTGTTCAGCTCCACGATATGACCACCCGACGGACTTGGTGTGCTGTGAAGCACAAACTAACTCTGGTTTACAGACACATGTCGGCAGCCAGAGCGCAGTGCCGTCAGACGAAGCTGAATTTGGTTTGACTACTTTCGTTGGAGTAGCAGTTTGGATGCTATAAAATGATTCGTTTTATTCACATGGGCATTGTGTTTGCTGTCGGTGAGCATCGGCTACCGTCGGATGTTAGTCGATGGAACGGGCATTGTCATGGCCGTCGCGAGTCACACGTGGCTGGTTGCATAACTGAGATACTGTCTGCATTTGATCTCTGTACCTTATACGCTACGGCGGTAGCCAACTTGCCGTGTAAACACTTGTTGAATGTTGTCAGCTTTTACTGTGGCACCGACCGTTCGGGCTGCAGGGAGACGTAATGGTATAGTTTTAAAAGAAAGGGGACCTTAATCAAAGTGATTTGAGCACCTTGGGCACTGTGGTACTTTTTGGGCCGACGGCTGACACCGTTAAGTGCGTTCGGCAATGCTTTGTTCTTGTTCCAGGAGAGAGATGCTGTCAAAAAGAAGGGGAAGTCTAAGGAAGGTACGTATGGGCCGCCTGGAGGAAAAATTTGGCGGCTGAGTGCCCCAAGGCGGCGCTTTTTCCTGTATAAATCCCACCTAACACATCATGCCTTAAGTCCATGTAAGCCATGAGCTGGATTTTATGCACCCTCTTTAAAATGAGGAATGGTCGTCGACGAGGGCTTTTGTGTTTAGCGTAGTGACGGATGGTAGGGTTAACTTTGTTGTCTTTTGTCATATTCATCTTGATAGACGTCGTTCCTCGGCAGTTTTTCTCTGGAATCATCCTGAACGAATTTGACCTCGATGTATGGCCTGTACTGCACACTACATGACCTTTGTCACCAGTGCGTTTTTCTGTCGGCGTGAACGGTTTTGCCGTGCCTTGTGCAATTGATAATGGAAAAGTTCTATTAAAATTATTGGTACTGAGTACGCATCGCTGTGTATTATCGTGCGCAATACCTCCATCAGTTGTGTGACACTATGTCCGTTTGGTGAAGATCAGCGTGCCGTTTGCCAGTGCGCCTGTTCAGTGCGCCGTCGTCCATTTGGTGTAGGACTGCGCTAAATCGAAATTGTGTCGTTTTCTGCCGCACTTGCTACGATTTGGGCCATCGTATAATACTTTGGTAAGTAAAGAGGAGATCTGTTTGTCACTGCTGTCGTGTGCGACGTCACGATAAGTCGTGAAGTGCTGAGCGGTGTTGCGAGAATAGCCGGCGAATGGGCGGTTTTCGTAGTTCACCGTAATAGAATGAGTTTCGTGCCTCGGCCATTTTACTTAACTGACGTACCCCGGCTTTGGTTGTTCTTCGTCGTTCGCTGCATTCATGAGATTTTGAGGGACAGGATGTCTTACCAGACTATCTCATCCGGAGGCTGTGGCAGGGGTTGTCCGTGCCGGCACGTTAAGGCGGCCGAAGGTGTAGAGCCCAGACCCGGAGGACGGCGTGGGTCAGTGGAGCGCGGCCTTTGATGACGGGGAGCGGGCCGAGCCCGTCGAGCCGGCCGTTCCGGCTCCAGGCGACGTTCGGTCGTCTCCGCCGGCGCTGTCTGCACCTGTCTCCGATCCGGGCTGGGGGTCCAGCGGTGTCGGCCATCCCTGCCGGCCCTGTCTGACCGACGTCCGTCGCGTGCCGCAGTGTACATCCACGAACCTGCAGTGCTGATCGAGGGCGTGCTGTTCCGGGCCCGGTACCTGGGCTCCACCCAGCTGGTCTGCGAGGGTCAGCCCACCAAGGCCACGCGTATGATGCAGGCAGAGGAGGCCGTCTCTCGGATCAAGGTGAGCTCCTGACGCCGGTGCCGCTCCGGCAGACACGCCTGCGGCCGCCCTGTGCTTCTGTCGCGGCTGCGCTGATCTGCTGCCGAAACTCCCCCTGCCGACCGGGCCACAGCCGTGCGAACGGGAGGACTCGTTCTGGTAGCAGATGACCGTGAGCTCCGGTCGGATGACAGTTGACCGTGAGCTCGGGTCGGGTAGCAGATGACCGTGAGCTCGGGCCGGATGACAGTTGACTGTGAGCTCGGGCCGGATGACAGTTGATCGTGAGGTTGGGTCGGGTAGCAGATGACCGTGAGCTCGGGATGACAGTTGACCGTGAGCTCAGGCGGGATGACAGTTGACCGTGAGCTCGGGCCGGATGACAGTTGATCGTGAGGTTGGGTCGGGTAGCAGATGACTGTGAGCTCCTGTCGGGTGACAGTTGATCGTTAGGTTGGGTCGGGTAGCAGTTGACCGTGGGATCGGTTCGGGTAGCAGTTGACCGTGAAGTCGGTTCGGGTGACAGTAGACCGTGGGGTCCAGCAGGTAGCAGTTGACCGTGGGGTCGGGTCCAGTATCAGATGGCCGTAGGGTTGGGTCGGGTCGCTGGTGACCTTGGGGCCGGGTTGGGTCGCAAATGACAGTAGGGTTGGGTCGTGTCGGTGGTGATCGTGGAGTCGGATCAGGTGACAGATGACGAGGGTAGAAGAGAGAACCGGTAGAGGCCTTCACGGGTAGGATTTTTTTGCCTGTACGCACCCGTTACCTTCCATCTAAAAACTTATCCCACCCCTAACCCATAGATATCAGTTATGTTACCCATACCCACCCGTAGCAATCAGAACTCCGAAATAGAATCGTCAGAATCGCAATTCACAGAGCTAAAGAACTTGACCCAAAATGCAGAAGAGCTGTACTAATTACCAGTTTTTGAAAGGAAACATCTAAGTTGTTGTTTTTGCAGCTGCCCTTTTTTGAAAGGCTGAAAGCCCACCCCATCCTGCAAGCTCGACCTGAAAACTTGCTCCTGCCCCACACAATTTTGCATACAGAAAAGCCTGCACAGGTCTAGCCCAGATTTGCCCAAAATACAGTCAGAACGTAAAACATTCTACTACTGTAAAACATTTTTTTTTTGGGGGGGGGGTGAGCTGCGTAGTGTTATGTCCAAAAAACGTTTGAACCGCATTAGAGCAGTATTATATGTTCTTCCGAATGTCTGCGTGCATAATGATCCATAATGATCCATAATGATCCATAATGATCCACAGGCGGTGCTGGAGGACGGCATTTCTTGGGTACGACTTGTTTCGGCTCGAAAGTGGAACGATAATCTTCCAATAAATTAATGGGCACTGCAAAGCCATGGACAGCTGACCTACATAAAAGCGCGATTGCGCGGCGGTTTTAGACTTCACGGACCGCCTCCGCCGGATCATTGTCCAGCGGGCTGCCCTGGAGCGATGGTCATGTGACATGCAAATGGTCGTGTAAAGTGAACGTTAAATCCCGCAGAACTGCTCGACGGCAACTAGATATGTCCAATACGAGGACTTCGTTGGAAACAGAGGGTTTAGGGTGGGAGTATCTGTATAATCGTGTAATATGGGGAACAACGTAAGGAACAGAGTTTAAGGCGATGGTAGAAATAAATAGGTAATGGAAATAAAAGGGTGGGAAATGGACCCTTGTTCCGTGATTTTGTAAAGTGAACGCTGTATTCCGCGGAAATGCTCCATCTTTGGGAACAGGAAACAGGGAACACATACCCTCATTATGTCGGGGCATGGACATAATCGTGTAATACGTAGGAAATGGGAAGATAATAAAGTTCAGGGCGATGTTAGAAGTAGGTTGTAAGAATGAAATAGAGGAGGGGCATTGAGCCTTGTTTCGTAATACGTAATTGCCTTCCGGTATGAGCGATATGTTCGCGTATACGTTTTGAATTCGCCGCAGGCGTAATAATCGGTTTGTCGTCAACGTAGTAATCGGCTAGCATTGGTGTAGTAATCGGTTTGCCATAGTCATAGCAATCGATTTTCCTTAGGCATAAGAGTGTGTGCCGTAGGCGTAGTAATCGGTTTGCTGTAGACGCAGTAATTGCTTTGCCGCAGGCATTGTAGTTGGTTTGTCGTGGGCGCAGTAATCAGTTTGCCGAAGGTGTACTAATTGGCTTTCTGCAGGCGTAGTAGTCGGTTTTCAATAGGCATAGTAATCGGTTTGTCGTAGGCGCTGCAACGCATTTGCCGTGCGCATAGTAATCGGCTTGCGGTAATGGTAAGGTCAGGTCAGATAAGGCCGGGCTAGGTTTGTAATAAAAGCTGTGTCACTGCCACTTTACTGTATTGTGTTTTCATCACTTTGCATCATATCGTTCGGTTTACTGTATCATATTTGTCTGCAAATTTTTAGTTTTTTATTTGTGGTATACGGCTGCACGGTCTTGACTACGCCATCAAAAACATATGTGGAGAATACAAGTGGAATAACTCTGCTTAACTGGGTCTTGTTTAACCCTATTCCCGGAGGGCTAGACGGTATGGTCGATTCCCGGCAGGGGGGCGGATTCGCCCCCCCCCCCCTGAGATCTCGAGAACTACACATCCGATTTCATCGCAACAAAGGCCATCGATTTGCCATGACTTGAACTACATTTTTATACAAAGAAATTTTCAAAATTTTGAAATGTGTGGATACAGGGGGGCAAAAATGTCAAAATGGGGGGTATTTTTGAACTTCTTATAACTCCGTTGTTTATCGACCGATTTCGATGAAACTGGCATGAATCGAGAGATTATGGATAGGGCTTTTACCATGGGTACACAAATCTGAAATTTTGATAAAATTCGTGGACGTTCACAGGGTTTCAAAAATAGGGGGATTAATTTTCTAACAGCTGAATGAACAAAAGAGGCAAAATAACGTTTTTGGCTTCTGCTAGTCATGTTATGCTACAGAGGTACAAATCGCATCACATTGTTTGTATAATGTTAGCATAGGCGGTGCCAGGGGCATGAAAAAGGGGAACTGTCAAGGTCACACGTTCTTCAGATCAACCTGTTACCTTTGACCTAAAATGACCTCCAATGACCTTGGAGTCACTTGGAATGATCTCGTGTGCATTAAATATGGTATGTAAACGTTTTCAATCATTTGAATTCACTCTATTTAAAAAATTCATTTTATGGCTATTGCGATATAGGGTACGCGCATTGACATTTTAGGTCATAGCTCGGTGACCCGACCTGATATCAAGCTGAAACTTGGCACACAAGTAGAGGGCACCGTTCTACGTCATATATATTCCGGGTTTGGCATTTGAAAAAAAAAACGACGCCGAAATTATTGCAAAAAAAACAAATTTCGACTTTTGACCTTGACCGGACCTTGTAAAGTATTCATATAAACCAAATTATGTCTGCACATTGCCCGACTATTTAGCTATACATCCATCTATCATATATCATATCATATGGGTTCTATCTTAAAAACTCTGTTTTTGGCAGACATTTTCCTTTTACCCTGGACATGGCCAAAAATGACTGAGATGCCTCCCAAAAACGTTAGCTGGCTCCGCCCCTGAGCAAAATAGAATTTTGAGATTTTGTCACGGGGCGTAGAAAGAATAGCTAGGAAAAGTCACCAAGTTTCGTGAGGCTGCGTTAAAAAGCCTGGAATTGGGAAGCAAAAAACCCGAGGGGGGGGCGGATCCAGCCCCCTTGCCGGGAATAGGGTTAAACTGCACCGATTTGTTATCTCCCTTACCGAACAGCGATCACCACTTTTACTACTCGCCTCACCGTTTCTGCTGATGCCTCACCTTTTCTTGGTGTAGTGTCTTGCCCTATATGGACCAGACTGTTCATTCACTCACTGAAATTGGTCTTTTGACGACCGAAATAACTCATCGCTAACTTTTTTACCGTGATCACATCGCAGACGCCGTTTAAACCTTGTTTCGAATGCCGGCACCTGCGGTTTAAAGATAGAATAATTATTGTCCTAAGTACATCGTGTGTTCAGTTATCTTAACATGTGCATGGCGACGAGCATGTCGACCTTGCATCCAGTGGTCGCGCTGGTTACCGAACAGAAAAACATATGGCGGAATATCGATTGGAAACATATCGAAAAGAATACCGAGTCTAGATAAATATGGAGTGGGGATATTTATCCAAATGGAAAAGTATCGCGGAACGAGGTATGAAATGGAAAAAGAGCGAACGAAAAATACCGAACGCTAAAAGTACTGACTAGGATCGACGGAGCAAATGTTGAATGTTGATGACATAATATTGCCTAAAGATTGGGTGGATGCCCACTCCTGCAGGAAGGAGCAGCCAGCCGGCCCTTTCTCCAGGTACATCATCTCACAATGACGCACACGGACATATAACACAAAACACAACGATACTTGCACTCCTCATCCGGTACAAAAAGCCAGCCGGCGAAACAAAAACAACTCTTAACAAAAAAGTGAGGTCACGTATCATCGTGGAGCTCTTATGAATAAGCTCCAAATACGAACATGACTCGCACATACCATCACCAGACTGACAAAGGAAAAATATGTGACGCGTGTGGCAAAGATTAGTGTTTCGCAATTCTTGAACTATAGCATGGGTGTAGTTTTATGTACGAGTGACATTTCAAATTTACATGATGACATTTAATGACAATTTGATGACAGATGACATTTAAGTGGCAAGTTTTTACACATAGAATGAAGAAGATAATGGAACTAAACTATTTCGAAAGGCAAACGACGTTTCGGCTTTATGATTGCCTTCCTCAGGAATGCGTTTTTTAAGTCCGTTTTTCGATGTACAAAAATGCGGTCACTTCATTTTGTGATTGAAAGTATTGAATCAGTTTGTGAACTAACCGAAGGTGAGTGCACCATTTTTGGCATGTTCTCTGTGATGAAGTCCTTTGAACTGGTGCAGTCATTTTGGCTGGCATGTTATTCTGAGGCGTTGCCATAATTTTTCTGAATATATGCAGAACAGCATTCTAAACTCGCACAGCTGAAAAAAGAAAACCTTGATGTCTTAGGACGTGAAAGGTTCCAGAAGCGTAACTGACGTAAGCTGGAACCTGGAGGCTTGTGGTCTCAGAAATGGTAGTTCTAGTCTCTTTAATAGGACATAATCTTGGTAAATGGTTTACTATTGTTGTTGTATTACTGGAGTAGATGCTAATTGTACCATTTTTATACACAGAGTGCATATAGTTAATGAATTATATTTTTATTTCTGCAATTCAGTTTATTGAGGCAAGTGCTCGTCTCGCGAAAACATGCACTTTTGTTTAAATCCATAAGGTGTTTTATTTACCAGTAGGTTTACCCCTGAAAATCTGGTTGCTTACCTGTTACCTACCTGTTACCCGACTCACTGCATGGCCGAGGTCTTACAATACCATACCCGTAGGTTTGCCCAGCGTAACCGGTGGGTAGCGGGTAAACCCGCTCGTTGAAGGCCTCTACCGTGGGGTTGGGTCGGGTGGCAGATGACCGCAGGGTTGGGTCGGGTGGCAGATGACCGCAGGGTCGGGTCGAGTGGCAGATGACCGCAGGGTTGGGTAGGGTGGCAGATGACCGCAAGGTCGGGTGGGGTGGTGGATGACCGCAGGGTCGGGTGGGGTGGTGCATGACCGCAGGGTCGGGTCGGGTGGTGGGTGACATCTGTCGCCGGACGGAGAGCGCCGGGTTTCGGTGTTGCCTGCCCCGCGGACTGGCAGCCGGCCGACGCAGGTGTGCTCTGAATCATCCGCCCGCATATCGGCATCGACTAACCGGCGGCGGTGGCGCGTCAGCCCCCAGCCCCGTTTCCCCTTGCCGTCGGATCGTGAAACCAGTCGGTGGCGAGGATTGTCAGAGTCAGGGCGCCCGAAAACCGTAATAATAATATTAAAAGGACATATAATGGGGGGCAGGCTCTGCACAGCCGTATATGTCGGTCTTTAACGGCGGCCGATGGAGCAGCGTCTGGTTCGGATGGCGGCAGCGGTAATGCTGTGGTGATAGTTCGGTGATAACCCAAATGGCAGCTCTGCAACGCTGCGGCCCCACGACCCGGCCAAACGCCGGCCGTCTGCATTTTAGAGGCGGCCATCTCAGTCATCGCTTATCGGGGGCGGCCGCGCCGGCGGCCCGTTGACTGGACTCGGCAGCTTTGGGGCGCGTCCCGGCCGGAATAAATGACTCAATTTTGCCGCTCCGACGAGCCGGTGACGGTTGGCGGCCGGCGCAGACTGGGCAGCGCTCGCGCGCCGCCAGCTCGGCAGCCGGGCTCCGCCAGCGGGACAATGCAGAATCGACTGTTTGAAGTCAGGCGGGGATTCTGTATGTCACGCAGGTACTCACATATTTCAGTCCTGCCTCCCAGGGAAATATTGGCATGTCTGGGAGAGGTATGCAGTAACGTGTGTCTTTACGGTTTAGTTGCGGATCGAGTCCCGTGGGCATTTTTCTCCCCTTCAGAAGAGCGGATAGGAAATACATTGCATTTGCGTATATAAATATCAGCATATATGATTATCAGCATATATACATATATGAAGTATTGGGAAGCCGTCGCTCATCTAGGCATTCGTTGTTAAAGATGACCGTATATTTAGCGTGATAAACTTTTTAGGTTTCTTTCTTGGCTTCGGATGTTCCGTTTGATGGGCTCGTTTAGGATACGTATAAAATCACCAATGACAGTCACCAATGACAGTATAAAGTCACCAGTTACACCAGACAGTTAGATATATTTATTTTGTGACGTTTTGTGTACCTTCAGACGTTTGCAAACAATGTTCATGTATAGTGAGGCCAGTGAGTACAATTTTTTAACTATATGTGTTAAGTTACATTTCAGAACATGTGCTACGAGTAGAGGCTTTTCTGGGTAAAAGGTTGCGTCACCCACTAAGACGAAATGAAATGGTCGGCATTTCAGTCTTGGGAACACACCTCACTGGGTAATTGTTCCCTGGCATTCTTGCTGTGTGTAGGTCCGGGCGTTCGTGACGAATCAGGAGCGCTTCTGTGGTTTGTAGTCGTCTCCTGTGTGGCTGGTGGGCCAGGATCACGTCGTTGACCAAATCTTGTCTCGTGAGTCGTGATTATTTTCCCTTGTGTTGTTTTAGTGTGAGCCTGTGATGCACCGGACTGAAGATAGCACGTCAGTCTTCTTGACAGAGTGGCTATGGTGTAACCCACGTAGCATGCTTAGTTTGCTTCAGGCTTGCGGTCTTCATTCGGACAGGTGAATATTTATGCTACATCAGCATTTGTCGCTTTCAGGAGTGGTTCTTGCCTTTTGTTTTTCATTATGGGGTTGGAGCTAATCACTTTCTACACCGACTTTATCATGAAAAACAAAAAGCAGGAACCACCCCCTGGAAGTGAAAGATGAGCATACAAATTCACATGCCTGGATAAAGATTGTGAGCTTCAAGAAAGCAAGTGTGCTGCATTGGTCACACAACGACCACTCTGTGAAGTGTGTGCCGTCTCCAGCCCAATGCACCACAGGCCCGCACTAAAACAATACATGGGAAAGTCCTGACCAGACAAGACTTGGACAGCTACACCGTAATCCGGGCCCGCAAGCCGCACAGGAAACGACAACAGATCGGAAGTTTTTCTGATTCGTCAGGAACGCCCGGTCCTAAATTCGCAGCAAGACCGCCAGGGAATACATACCCTGTGCGATGCGTTCCCAGGACTAAAATGCTGACATTTGCATTTCGTCTTAGTGGGATAACATGAACTTTTGGTCATAAGAGCCGCTAATCGTTGCACATGTTTTGATAAGCGTACATAATTTAAATACCTTTTGAAATAGGCATCAACACACACACACACACACACACACACACATATATATATATATATATATATATATATATATATATATATACATATATACATATGTATACGTACTCTTGCATACATGTGTAACAGATGTAACAACAGATGTAAACGTGACTGACTTCGATTTCATTTATGTATGTTGCGTATGGCGTTGGGAATTACGGCCTCTTTTCTGCATCGCGTGAGCACTGGCATCGCTTGCTCGAAACGGCAGGCGGTGGGCGATGGCTGATGGCCATCTGCTGGTATGCTTGTCTGGAGCTGCAGGCAGAGACTGTGAGCACTCGGTGGTGCCGTGGCGCAGACATCAGCAGCCAGGCGTGCTGGCCGGCCGTCTGCCGGTCAGCGCCCGCCGCAGCCGCTCGCTGTTGGCTTGCCGCACTGCTCGGCTTCGTGCCCGCTTATTCGAGCCCGGCGTCCTCTCAGACGCTCCCCGCCCAGCGCAGCCCGCCACGCGGCCGGCCGGCCCGCCTGCCAGCCGGCCTGTCCGCTCCGACATCCTGCGTCCAGTCGGCCCGCCTGCGCTTGCGTCGGCGTCCGCTCCTTGGCTAGTTCACGTCTTGGCGTTCTTAATGGTTTGCATGCTTGTAATTTTCGCACAGAAGAAGGAAAGACACTTTGTTCCTTGTTTCTCCCGACGTTTTATTTTGCATTGGATAGTACGGGACATGTTGCGCCCGTGCGCTTGACATTAGAAATAAGAATAGACTATGTATGTCTGTGATTTCAGTCTTCTGCAGTCGATATTCCCAATTTTCATTACAGACTTCTTCGTCTGCAGTTGCTCTGAGAACAAAGAATCCTCCTTTGATGCCAAGTCGCCAGTTTTGAAGATGTGACCACGAAATCTCACTGTCTTCGGCATGGTTGAAAATTACTGTAAAGTAACCGACAAGCTGATCGTGGCGTGTGTTGCCATGAGGCAGCCGTGAGCCGGCTGGCGGTGTGTCCCGCAGGCAGCCAACGACGAGACGCGCTCTCTGCCCTCCATGTCGCCGTCCTCGCCCGGACAGCGGCCGGTGCCGGGCTCCCTCTCCTGTGATATGTCGGCCAGCTCCCTCTCCTGGCAGCTCTCGGACGAGCTGGCCGGCGGCCGGCGCCGCCTGGTGCCGCCGCCGACCGGCTCGGCCGCCCGCTCCACCCCAGTCACGCCGGCCACGCCGCCCTCGCCAGCGCCCGAGTTCAGCTCCTGCCGGCCGCCGCCGAGTCCGCCGCCGCCGCCGCCGGCTGCCACCGTCGGCGGCGGCGGCGGCCCGCTCAGCCCGCCGCTGTCAGTGCGGGCGTCGCCGGCCGGCGACGCGTCGTGCCGCCCCGGCTCGCCGCTGTACCAGGAGCTGGCGCTGGACCGGACGGCGTCGCCGGCGGCGACCGGCTCCCTCTTCCACCTGCGCTACCTGGGCGCCCTGGAGCTGGAGGAGCGGCCCGGCGACCGGCGTCGCCGCCGGCCCAAGACGGACATGGTCCAGGAGGCGGTCGCTAAGATCAGGGTAAGGCCGACCGGCACTGCGCCGGGGCCGGGCTGCGCGGGCTGGATGGCCGACCGATGTTGCACTGGTCGGAGATGGCTCTAGGAGGGAAATGCACCCCTCCATCCCTCTGAGGGAAGATGGGGAATGCGCCGGTGTCAGTCTGCGAACTCGGCAAGAGCCGGAGTGCACTGAGACATGCCTCGGAAACTGCGTGCTTATCAGCTTGGTTTGCTGCGTAATAATCGGCCCTCCCGAGTTTTTTTTTTCTCTTGAGCTCGATTCTTGTTGGAAGAACAATACCGCCTGCTCACCATTCCATAAACTTTGCTGATAGCCGCAACATAGTGTTCTAGTTTGTGTCCAGTTCCCACCAACGGAGCAATTTCATCCGTCATTTGCACTTCACGTAAACCACGTCGGTCACTCCACAGTCGTAGTGTCTGCGGCTCCTTGGTGGCAGAATTTCACTTCAAAATCATTGGGGTGGCGCATGCCAAAAAACGGCGTTTGGTATGGCCATCCGCAACGCAAAAATGTTTCATTTAGGTAATGTTTGAGTATCGTTATGCTCATATTGTCGATGTTGTCGCAGTAAAAACAACAAAATTATTACATTCTATATTTCTGCGCCGAACGTCCTTCAGGGATAGTTTTTTGAAACTATAAAAACCATCTGTATATGAAAATTTATCTATATACTGAAAACTACATACGAAGAAGGCTCGGCGTCGAAATATAGGATGTATTAATTTTCGTTTTTTTTATTCTGACAGTGTTAGCATAAAACTGCTCATGCATTACCTCATTGCAGTAATGATCAGTTCCTTGGTCTCGTTCAGTCATAAATAATGTTGGCTAAACATTGCTGTCAATTAGATTCATATGAATTCCATTGATAGGTAATGCTTTTTTGCACATAACTTTTCATGCCACATTCAGAATCGGACGTTGATAGTATCTGATGACTTGAGCATGCACTACGCACGTCACCGCTGTCCGATGCGTACACATATGCACGTACGCACACATTTCCGAGAGAAAACTAGTCAAAGGAAGTAGCACTCTGGTACAGTGCACATTGCGCATAGTACAGTTTCGTTGTATTGCAAAATTGAATCGCACTCTGCAAAAAAGGACATCGTTTAAGAGAAAGAACATGAACGTGAACACATGTTCATGTTCACATGAACATATGACATGAACACTGCCGTCTCTTTCATTTCTATCAGCTCTGTTCCGAATCACCAGTCATCTGTCACCAACCATCATTGGGTGGTTGTAGAATGTGACATATTGGCTTCCATGTTTTTGCAAAATTCCACATTGCCGCTCAACCGCACTGTTTGTTGCGATACATTTTTTCGTAGTAGGCAAAGCTCCTCTGGAACGGATGGACCTGTCTGATCTGTAATATGCGTTTCCGAGTGATTATGTGATTTGCGAGACGATTTCGACCCAGACCTGAAAGAACGTGTTTTTCACGTAAGACAGTACTGGAAGAATGACGCATGTTTGTATTCACCCACCTGTATGGATCGTTACGAAATGCTTTTGTTTCTGGTCAGATCCCAAATCCGTGGTCTGTTGTCTCTAAAGATGCTTCGTGCCGGTCACAAAGGGGCCGAATTACAAAATCCCTATTTTAAACAGAAAAGGAATTTTGCTGCGACGATACGGCTACACTTTTAGAGTGAAGAGTTTGAAAATACATTGACAAGTCTTATACAGTTTGGTACACACCTTGCCATTCGATGTATGGTGCCATTGGATGATGGGTGCCATTCGGGTATCCGAAGTGGTTGTACCAGTGCTCTTCCAATCGTGTTTAGCAATGGTGATGTTTCTGTGCAATAGGGGCTGTATGTGAGTAGCATCGTTGTGCTTTTTGATGATGAATCCCGGGAGATGGTGGATAATTGGATGTTGTACGTAAACCATTTACAGCAGGGTGTAATCCTGGGGTAAAAAATTCATTAGCGTATAATATTCGAGGTAAGCACCTCTTAAACTAAGCTGACCTTCAGTATTTGTCATGGAACCAGGTTCATTTCTTAAATCATCTTAAATCATTAATCCGGCAACGCCTGGTGTGTTTTTGTACCCGCAACCACCTTGGGAATGTCAAAAAGGGCACCCCCCTCCGCTATCTCAGGATCTGACCATCGGGTCCGAACCGGTCTACCACCGATCGATAGCCCTCAGTCTTGCGATTCAGGAAATACCATTTTAGCCCTGGTCACATGACTGATGACGTCAGAGATCATGTAAAACGCATAACACGACGTTCGAAAACCAACATGGGTTTGTACCTCATGTCATCGGTAATGATGGTCTTAGAGCCTTCAGTTTGGCATCAAACGAAAGGTCATGATCTGTTGCATCAAATGCATACCGAAATGTTAAAAAATGCCAGATCACGGTCAACCTAAGTCAGGTGAAGTTTGGTCTTTGTATGCCAAAGATCGATACTTACTCGCAGCCGTTTTGATCTACATGACAAAACGAATGAAAGGGAAACCTTCTTATGATCATTTTGTGCATTATCTGCGTTTCATTCAGTCAAGGTCACTCTAGGCTAGGTCAGATAAGGTTGCATTATTCTTCCTGACAAAGAGCAAACATTACTCGATGCGATTCTTAACTGCGTCAAGTACAGAACTAAAATGACATCTCGTGATAGCTGAACATGCGTTGTCTGCTCTTTAGCGGGTCAAGGTCAAGCCAGGTCAGGACAGACAATTATTTTCCTTTCTCTGATTAGGAACAATAATTGCTGTCTGCTGCTGCTGAACGATTTTCCATAGACAGTCACATTTCATTTTGTTTTGACGTCTACCTGTGACGTGACCGCGACCTGGCATGACCTCATGTTGCATTTGATGAACTTTGTTAATAAGCGCATATAGACTTGCTTTTCTGGCTTCAAAGATGGGGAGGTCAGTGGCAACAACTTCTGTCAGCCGCAATGCAAATCAGTCCACTTACCATCATGCATATGACCTAGCATGACCTCTAATGTTGACATGTCGTGATTGCATATTCCGTTGGGGACCGTTTCCCATGCAAACCCAAATAATCCATTGTACTCGCAAATGTTATAAAAAACAAAGCATGTTCGCGCCACTGCCTGAACAAGCAAAAACAAGCATGCAAAGGTTCACTTATGCGTCATATCTCCATGACCTGACCTAGCATGAAAACGATTTTGATGTGAAAACATGTGGAATTAATTGTTGAGCAGATACTGAAAATTTGGTTGGCCGGACTAACGGTTCATAAGTTATTCAAGAAAAGCCGAGTTGGTGCCCTATTTGACACCCCCCAGGCGGTGCCGGGTTAAGGTACCGCGCACCTGTGCACCATTGAAGTATTGCTCACTCGTTCCCACCTGCACAAATATTTGTGATTAGACGCGATGTACTGAATTAGAAAAGTCGAGCTGTGATTAGACTGAAAAAGCGTCGTACTCAAGTAAGCTTTAGAGATTTCATGTGAAGAGACAAGTCATCCATACTCATTCTCCCCTAAATGGTAAAGTAAGAGTATAATTTATTACATAAATGCGGTCCCTCTTGCCACCCCATACAAAGTCCAAAGGCAGCCTTCCCAGGCTTTCCTTCGACAACAGGTCAGGCTGTGGCAAGGCCGTGAAAATAGGGGTTATCTTGTGCAAAATTACTGACTTAACGACTTGAATTTGCAAAGATTAAAGGCGTTTCATTCCAAAGAGCTGTTGCTACTTCATTGTCTAGTAATGTCTGGGTGTCATTCTGTCGAACCATTTCGTCAGAAATGCCTATGTGTGAAGAAAAACTCGAAAAGTTAAATGCATTTGATCCAATTGATACTGATTTGTGGAAAGCTTGTTTTTGCTGGCTGGCGTTTTGGCTGGTATAATATTCTGTAAGTGGTACAATAACTTTTCCCTGCGTTTGTGGAAGAACTTCTTGGGGTTTTGAAGCTCAAGCATACCAACTGAATTCTGAAAATTCCATAGGCCTGAGAAGCCCGCAGGCCAGCTGGCAAAGCCCGAGGAAAGCCCTACGGGTCCCAGAACCCCGCAGGCTGTAGGCCTGCGGGCTCAGAACATGCAGCTCTAGTCGGTAACGCAGTATTTGGAACGTGGCAGAATGACCCTGTTGAACAGGACAACCCGGCGATGACGCGGTATCCAGGAACAGCGGCTGTGTTTTTGCCATCGTCGGTGGCCCTAAAGAAAAGCACGAGACATGCCTACTGTCTAATGCATCACATGAGCCACGCAAAATTTCACTTTTGTAGTAGAGAACAGTATCATTCGTTTTCGTTTGTTTGTCAGAGTTCTGTTGCACGACGACTGTCGGGGAAACGGTATGAGAGTGTCGTCCTTTGAGAGTGGACTGAGTCATTTTAACCGTTTTGAGGTCTTTCTCCGATTGGATCACTAAGTGACGTATATCGTACAACGCAGAATGCGTTTGCCATGTGACGCTGGCTTGAAAGTCATTGTTGTCCTTCGCGCGCTTTCTTTCTGAGATGAAAGCAACAGGCAACTTATAGTATCACCCGATTTCGTTTCCACTTGGTTGGGCTGTGTTTTTATTCCGTGCTAGAGTCGTAGATAACCGCTGATTCAGATGCGAACCACGGTGATTTGTTGACCATCCTGTTGACCCATGGTGCCGTCCATCAACGGCGTTTCGCGATTGACTAAACCCGCGCTCGCCTGGCAGTCCGCGCCGATCGCCCTCGACTGGGGGGAGGACGGGGCGGTTGACTGCCCCCACCAACTGACGAACGGCTGGTCGCGCGATAAAAATATGCACACCGTTGGAAAGTTCGTGGCAAGTAAAACTGGAAACTGGTCTAATTTTTAGTTTTGGTTAATATGTAAGCCATTTATGCCCTATATATGTTTTCTCACAGCCGACTGCATGAAACCGAGAAGCGGCCTGGATCTCAAAGGCTGTAATTAATAAAGTCCAGATAAAGGTACTAACGAATAGGTAAACGTTCACAGATGTCGATACATGCCTAATTTCTCTGATTGGTTTTATATATATGCCGAAACGTTGAGTTAAAGCCGCGGCGATTTTCGCGCCGACTGCCGGCGGGCGCCGTGGCCGAAAGAAGTATGAAATTCATGGGAAATAATTTTAACGTTTCTTTATTTTCACGACATAGCCCTTTCCATGTCATATTTCCTTATCTTAGTGGTTCTTGTGATGGTTTTCATGATTAAGTTTTGCAAAAATTCAGTAGTCAGTCTACACAGTTAGCGGAGCTTTCTTTGCGAGTCTATTTCAAAAATATGCGATTTTTTAGGCTTTTTGAACTTCTTGGCACTACGCGCAACTGTGCGAGCCAGTTCTGCCAGTTTCAACCCGTTCTGAGTAATTCATCGTCGATTTCGACAGCGGAGCATTTTGTCTTATAACAGTTTTTCGTGACCTGACCTTAGGTCAATGGTTGGAAGTCATTGGTACTTTGTCCGTTGATTGCAGACAGATGTCTAGATCACTCCACACTAAAAATGCTATAAAAGATTCCGTCGGATTCCAAGAAAATGAAGTGATGTCTTAGAAATGGGGTTGACCTTAGGTCATTGACCCGGGACATTCCCAAAAAAATGAGAGGTAGCAGATTTGTTGCATTTGTCAAGATCTGTAATGTCTAAAATTCTTATTGTAATATCGTGTTTTTCGAAAAGTTACAGGGCGCTTAATTTTTTGGAGATAGGTCCATTTAACCTGACCTTGGTCAGACACCTGACTTGATGTGAGGTCAAAACTTTGACACAAGGTGTAAAAGTGATCAAGGAAATGGTGCACAAAGTTTCTTGGCGCTGCGTGTGTTTGTTCTTTCGCATCTTGGAAAAACCTCACAAGGGGCAGTCAACCCCCAGTCGGAGGCGGGTTAAATGGTAGTCGGAATTCGTGACTCCATGGCTTGGTGTAAAATTGGCGTAGCAAGACTTTCGGATTCACAGTCGGTTTGTAACGTTTGGAATATTAACCTGGGGTCAGCTTATCGATCCGAAATGTTTATCGTGTTTTTTTTTAGGTTAAAATGACCTAACGATTTTCAGGGCGGTGTGGTGTTGTGCCTGGATGTCATAACTGTTGCTCTTTGTCCGTGCTGTTCGCCTGCTGAGTGCCAACTCGGGCTTGCAACTTCCTACTGCCATTGGCTGATCCTGGTTGTTTGTCTTTTCTGGCATTCGCTGCAGGCTCTGGTAAGTTTTCCACATATTCCTTACCACAGGTGTGATGCTGCTCACCACTCAGTGCCGCCTCAACTCTCACGTGCCATCAGACCATGGTGCCTGGGTCTCGGCACGGTGACTTGGTCTCCGTACGTGCATGCCGTCTATGGCAGGCGTCTAGACCCCTGGTAGCCTCCTGAGGCCTCCGAACATATGGAGCTTTAGGCTTGCACGACTGCGCTCAACGGTTCGAACCTTGTTCTGCCGTGGTAGACAGCTGAGCGGGTCTGAGGAATGACATCCGGACCTGCGCCTCGCTTCCCTCCCGGTTTTCGGTAAGAGCAATGTTCCGCGTGGTCGGTTTTTACTAAATATCTGCGCTAGACTGCTTCCCGTGGTCTTAGTGCCCATACATGCTGGAACCAGCCAGCATATCTGTTTTTTTAGCATATTTGATAGAATGGACGGTGTTGGTACTGGTAGAGATCATCTTCAACGCAGATGTACTTTCGATTCCTTTTTTTAAGGAGCCAAATCCGCCGTGACTTAAATGCACCAGGATCCAAACCCAAATCAAACGTAGCTTCCCATAAATGAGCCGAATCACAGTATTCTCCATCGAATCGAAATCTGAAGAAAGGAAATTTATAAAAGAAATTGATAAGATAACCCTCTCCAGGCGGCCCCCTGCTCGACCTTCGCCGGGCCAGTGGTTCACGAGCCCCCTCCCAATTTCGGAAATTATAATTTCCATCGAAAATTGAAAATACCGCCGTAAAACCCTTTGCAAAATTGGGCAAAACATTCAGATTTAGTTCAGTAATGTTAGTATTAAGATGGCCAGGTGTGATTTCAGATCAAATTAGCCGTTCATATTTGGGAAAAAAAATTGTGATAACCAAAGCTTGTACGTGGCTCCAAAAAGGTGAGCCGTGAAAAGAAGCACTTGCGGTCAAAATTGACCGTTTAATCTTGTCCCCGGAGGGCTAGACGGTATGGCTGATACCCGGCGGGGGGGGGGGGGCGGCAATCAATTTGCCATGACGTAAACTACATTTTTATGAAAAGAAGTTTTCAAAATCTAGAAGTGGGTGGATGTAGGGGAGGGGGGCAGAACAATGGTAAATGTGGAAAATTTTTGAACTTGTAACTCTGCTGTTATGTACCGATTTTGATGACATTTGCATTTTGGCAGACATTTTCCTTTTACCCTCAACAGGGCCAAAAATCGTCTGAGGTGCCTCCAAAAACGTTACCTGGCTCCGCCCCTGAGCAAAAGAGAATTGCGAAATTGTGTTATAATACGTAGAAATAGCTGGGAAAATCACCAAGTTGAGAAGTTGACCCACGATTTCGTGATGACAAGGGATTTTATTTTGACGATTAAATGTAAGAGAGGTGGGGAAGCGCAAACTTTATGGCAAAAAGTCATGGATGTAGTTCTTATCACTTGCGACCATACAAAGTGTGTTCGCATTGCAAGCAATCGTTATATTTCAAAAGGTCAAATCATGTCATCCTGGGTCAAATGACACTTCGCCATTCTTGGCAAGTGAGTTATTGTCATATAGTTGTGGTTCTGAGACGCGTATGACTACCAATGAGCATTCCAAGACAAACCGACGGATTATATTCGGCAGTGGGGTCGAAAGTTTGGTACAAAGCGTGACCTGGTCTCAGGTGACATGTTCAGAGGTACAGTTGCATGTGCAAAGAACGCGAGGAGCATCGGGGCATATGCTGAGTCGTCAAAACTGCCGTACCAGTCCTATGATCTCAAAAGCAAACGTAAAAAAGGCAAAAAATTTAGCCGACGTGAGGTAGGTGACCTTGATATTTCCGAAACATTCTAGATACCAGATTTGTTCCATCAGTCATGTTCTACGAATGACCGTCCGCCCGCCCGGCGAAGGTTAAGTAAGAGCAATTAGCCCATAGATTTTCTTCCCGTCTCCCTTATGATAAAGGACGAAATTTGTTTTAGTCATAACAAATGGAACATTTAATATACAAAGAGCCAACACGACTTTACAAATTGGGAATTGAACCATGTGCCATCATTTATAGGGGAGCTTCATAGTGTCTTCTGTAATTTCACTTTTGTAGATCTTGCCACTGCGTTCATCTTGTGATTAAAACTCAGCATATTTCTGTATATTCCTCCTCAAATTTAAAATAAAACAGTCAAATCCCGAAAAGAAATCAAGAACTGGGAGTAGTTCGGTTCTGGATTACCCCATGTGTACCGCATACTCAAAAGGTCGTGGCGGCGCCATTGGCCATTGGTGTATGTTTAGGAGGTGCTAGAGAAGACAGGCACCAAGTATAATGATGCAATACAAGTGATAGTGTAGTTCATTGTCACCATTATGTCCATAGCACAAAAGGACAGGCCACACGGAACCATGGGATAAAGGGGAAGTTCGCGGAAATCCCTTTGGAACTTTGAATGTATAGCTTTGAGAAATAGTGTATATGAGAAATTGACTGCTAGGGACTAAAAGCCCTTCTAATGCAGTTCAAAACACGTATTAAGGGCGAACCAATCCCGATGACGTAGACCGGCAACGCCCGTTACAAAACTAAGGTGGAGCGCAAGAAAATGTATGATTATCTCAGGTATCAGCCACATAGGTTTTGGCTATACATAACGAGATATTGTTTTAATGTTCTTGGGTACAGGATCTGTTCATCAGTATGTCGGTAGACCTGTAAGAATTTCCCGCTCATTCTCGCATGCGCTCATAAACCCCATGATCAACGCCCTGCTTCGGTTTATCGTTATGTAATGATTGTCTTGGAGGGTATCCTCATCCCTTGCGTTGCTAGCCAAAAAAAAAATCACCCGTGACGGCTTGTATGTAGCCGCATTTTTGCTTAGTTTACTTCCTTTGTGACGGATCCATGATGCGAAAACACGATTTTACTGGGCCTCTCAGTCTCAGCGGTCTGCCGTGATGCAAACGCTGTCCAGTTGTGCCGTCCCTGGGAGCGTTTCCCGCCGCGCCGTGACTGTACGAGCCGTATGAGCATGAGCAGGACCACATGTATCGTGTCGTGCATGTGGCACTCATCCCTTGCGCCTCGTGCACCCCTGTTGTGGGCAGTCCGGCTGCGACGTGGGACGTACCCTGCTCGCACCATGCCTGCATGCCGTGTCGCCTGCGGCCCGCGCTCCTGTCGACGGGCTGACGGTGGACGGCCAACGGAAGGCTGGCCGCCACTGACGCCCTTCACGTCACCGTGACGTCATCGGCATGCTTGTTATTCGCCGGGTCCGGCCGGACGCTGTCTGCGGTCTGACCGAGAAATAGCAGTGTGTCTGTATGGCAGCCGAGTCGCACCTTTTTCGTCGCCGGCCTGTTCGACATTTCGCCGATGTGCCGGCTCCGGATTCTGAGAGCGCAACTGGGAGCGGCCAGCGGGCCAGCCGGCAGAGCCACGGCCTGGCCTGGCCAGCGGGCGGGCCGGAGCGCTGGCCAGACCAGGCGTTGACGGTGTGCCTCTTTGCAGGTGCCGGACGGCGAGACGCAGCCCAGCACCGACGTCGACCTCTTCATATCAACCGAGAAAATCATGGTGCTCAACACAGACCTGAAGGTTAGCCTTGCGGTCGGGCTCCGAGGTGGCCGCCGGCTCTGAGTGTCTCCCGGCAGCCGGTGGCCTGGGTCTGACGGCCTGGTGGCGTCAGGCCGCAGGCGTCGCACGCACCGCCCCGCCAGACCTGACTGTGGATGGCAGGCGGCGTATTCGGCGCTGAGCCTGGCTCGGCGCGGGAGCGCGCGCCAGGCCACCGCGCGCCCTGGTGGTGGCGAGAGTGTCCCCATATATCCCGAGCGGGGGACTGCAGGGATCCTGGGGTGACGCCGCGGACGCTGAGAAGTGGCGCGGCATCCCCGGACGGCGACACTCGAGGGAGCGTTACCGTCACACCGTTTCCAGCAGCTGCCGCCCGGAGCTGGCGGCCGGCAGGCCCGCGGGCTCTGTGGTGCCGGTCTCGCGCCGAGGCGTGGCAGCGTCTGGCCTTGTTGTGCCCCCACAGTGCAGCGGTCGCTGGCTGCCGTTTGGCGGTGCTGCGCGACTGGTGTGGCAGTCCTGGAGAGCCTGATCGACTGCGCAGAACTGATTACATCGGCGGAATCAGCCTCTCTCTCTTCCGCGAATGTGACGCCACGCCGATACGGAAGGCATCACTCGTGATGGACCAACAGTTTCCTTCCTCGTGAAATATTCGTGGGAAGGATGACCATTTTTCGTATTATTCAGTGCATTTAAAAAAATACACACATTCACCCCATGAACAGAAATGTGTTCACATGAAGTGTTTTCGTCATTTGTGCCCAGGAATACTAATGCAGATCAACATGTTTGGTTTGCGTTCGTTTCGCACGCCTGCTGGTGATGCAGCCTGAGCACTGGCGATGTGTGGAGGATGGGCACCGCGGCCTGTTGCGTCCGGCGCCGCAGCTGGCCGCTCCGTCTGACGTGGTCCGTCCCGGGGCACCGGCAGGAGATCATGATGGACCACGCCCTGCGCACCATCTCCTACATCGCCGACATCGGCGAGCTGGTGGTGCTGATGGCCCGGCGGCGGGTGACGGCCGACATCAGTGGCGATCTGCCCACCCTGCCCAAGATGATCTGCCACGTGTTCGAGAGTGACGAGGTGAGCCGGAGCCGGAGCCGGACCTCCGGCCTGCGGCGTGACAAGTCGCAGCACAGTGTCGACAACCGGCAGCGGTGTGGCACTCCCCGGCGTCGTGTCGACAGTGTGACAGTCACTGTTTCGACAGTTGGCTGCAATGCGGCAGTCGTTTTGGCGCCATGTCGACAGCTGGCAACTTTGTGACAGTCACGGTGTTCTGATGTCGATTCAACGATTGATCGGCTTTTTAGCTGTCCCCGCCGACGTGGCTTGTTCCAGGGACGACAAAGGGGTGAAGATTTTCGACGGAACTTGGTGAGACCCCTGGGCTACTTCTGTTCTGTTCATGTTTGCTGGATTTCCTCTGGAAGTTCGGCTGGGTCCATTATCGAGAGGTAAAATTTGCCGTGTGGTAGGCTGACGAACACAGGGGCTTGGCCAACGACGATTACCACGTTTTAACGGCGTTCCAGGCGCAGTTTATCGCCCAGTCGATAGGGCAAGCCTTCCAGGTGGCGTACATGGAGTTCCTTAAGGCCAACGGCATCGAAGACCACAGTTTCGTGAAGGAGATGGACTATCAAGAAGTCCTTAATTCGCAAGAAATCTTTGGAGAGGAGTTAAAAATGTTCGCAAAGAAGGAACTCCAGAAGGAGGTAACACAGCTCGTAAATGTCTTATAAAAGAATCCTCGAACTGGCGTTAGATTTGAACCAGCGTTAAGCCTGTTGTTGTCTTCAACTAATTGGAGACTAATTGGGCTGTTAAGAGGTGTGTCGTCTAGTACGGTTTGTCGTGGCTTATTTGCGGCTGTGGCAGTGGCAGGCCGTTAGCTCCGTTGTCGCCGTCAGGTGGTGGTTCCGAAGCAGAAAGGCGAAATTCTGGGCGTGGTGATCGTCGAATCCGGCTGGGGCTCGCTGGTGCCGACCGTGGTGATCGCCAACCTGGCTCCGGCCGGCGCCGCCGCCCGCTGCGGCCTGCTCAACATCGGCGACCAGATCATCGCCATCAACGGCATCAGTCTGGTTGGCCTGCCGCTGGCCAGCTGCCAGGCCTACGTCAAAAATGCCAAGCAGGCGACGGTCGTCAAGCTGACGGTGGTGCCGTGCCCGCCGGTGGTGGAGGTGCGGATCCGGCGGCCGGACACCAAGTACCAGCTGGGCTTCAGCGTGCAGAACGGCGTGATCTGCAGCCTGCTGCGCGGCGGCATCGCCGAGCGCGGCGGCGTCCGCGTCGGCCACCGCATCATCGAGATCAACAGCCAGAGCGTGGTGGCCGTGCCGCACGACCGCATCGTCAGCCTGCTGGCCACCTCCGTCGGCGAGGTGAGGGATTGGACGACGTTCCTTGTGTGACACTGACAGGCTGACGGTATTCCATGTATGACGTTGGCTGAAGTTTTGCCGGATGTGAGACGGTAATGGACAGGTTGACGGGCGCTCCTTGTGTGAAATTGCAACAGACGACGCGACGTTCTCTCTCTGTGAGATTGTAATGGAAGAGCAAACTGTATGTCCTGTGCCAGATGGTAGTGGACAAGGTGGCAGTGCAGACGATTTGAGATGGCCAGTGGTGGGTTTGTGGCATGTACTGTCTGAAATGGTAATAGACGGGCTTGTGATACGTATGTGATTTTGAGATGGTAATGGACTTGCTGACGGTACGCCATACGTTCCAGATTCATATGAAAACCATGCCAACGTCATTGTTTCGGCTGCTGACGGGTCAGGAGTCTCCCGTCTACATCTGAGCGTCTCTAGCGTTTCAGTGCGGTGTAGACAGGCGCCGGACACATATATCATGTGCTGCCTATTTAACCCTTGTGTGATGTTACGCGCGCGCGCGGCTCGGCACGCGTCGGAACATGTGATAGCAGGAGCGGGCCGACGGTGCGGCTGTAGCACTGTGCTGAAGTGTCATATCTGGTCGGACCGAGACCGGAGTCGACTAGTTGATGAGTCGACTGGCTGATGAGTCGACTGGCCCGCCGGGGGGGAGGGACAGGAACCCGCGTCACCGTCCGCGGCCGGGCCCCGCTGCTCCCACGGGTCTATTTCTGTTTTGTCCCCGGAGGCGCGCGATTGTCATGCCGGCGCAGACTTATGGTCCCAGATGCGCCACCTTGCCGTTGATTTCTGTTTTGTGTCAGCTGTGGGAATCTTCATGAGTATTTGCCTCCCCGATTCACCCGTCTTCTGCCCCGATCTGTGTAATTATGATTTGAACGACTGACTTATGCACGATTCTGCTGTCACTGTGTATCAATGCGGACGAAGTAAATACATTGAAAGTGATAAGTACAACATGTAGTTCGTCGAGTTTGCTGGATGGACCGACTTGTCACACAGGTCGGTCAGTCCAAGACCCCCGTCTGACAGAACCCCTGTCTGTCAAGGAGAGACTCGGCTGAACAAGGGACGGTCTTGTATGCTTCTGTGTAGCGTCTCAGTGGTTTTAGCACTAGGCGCACGGATGTTGGCGATCACGAGCTTGCAGGTCATTAGGAAAGTCAGTGATGCAGGATTGATGTCCTATGATGTTCACCCAAGGACTCGAGAAGCTCACGTGTTCAGATGAAGCTGTGCGTAGTGAATGCATCGGGCAGTTCCTGGGTTTACCGCCTTTAGTTTGCGGGGGGGGGGGCGTCAGATGCGTTTACTCAATAACTCCAAAGTTAATGAACCTATTCGTTTGATTCAAAGGGCACTGACCTTGCGGCGAGGCTAGTGCCTCGCTGACATCGAAAATGCAAATACTACTGCTACCTACCTGGTTCTAACAAAAATGAAGAATTGCCGCTTACCAGATGTAGTACGTTTTTAACCCTAGCGCGAGCGTGCGGTAAAAGGTTTTCAGCCCGCTTAGATGCATTGTTAAGTTAATTGGACAAAGCTTTCAGCCCACCGGGCATTTGCAATTTACCAGGCTATTTTTTACGCATCTAAAAATGGGGTCCCCTTAACCAATGAGGCGTTTAGTTCACTTAAGGTCAAGAACCTCGCAGACCAACGGCTAAGTGTAACCAATGTAACAAACAAAATGCTGACAAACTGCCAAGTGCATTGTCAACTTCCGCAAGCAAACTGCAATGACTGTGAACTTCTCGCCACCTTCCTGGTCACCGATGTCATAACCCGGACAATAGGGGAAATATGGTTTTTGCTTCCCCATTCGCCCAAGCGGCATGAGGTAAAAATCATACCACACTTAGACCGGAATAATTCTTCAGGACCTCGGCCGTCGTTGAATTTTCCACCCTCGACCTCCGGTCTCTGGCGGAAAATGCAACAACGACCTCAGTCCTGAACAGTTATTTTAACGGCCCCGTGTGATATATATTTCCGGTTTCACCACGTAGCTTAGGTAAAATCCTTCATCGAAGAAACTCAACATCTTTACATTAGGTTTGGTGATTTGCGTCTCGCAAAAATTTGCTTTTGAATTCCATGGCGATGGTTTTGCGTCAGTTTCGCAATTTCTCGAAAGAACCATTAACCCGCGCACGACCGTCCATCGGCAACGATCACGTTCGGCTGGGGGGGAGGGCGGTTCACCGCCCCCTCTAACTCACAAGCGGTTGGTCGCACGATAAAAATAAGCATACCGTTGGAAAGCCTGCGACGAGCAGAACTCGAAATTGGTCTCTTTTTTAGTTTTAGGTAGTATGTAAGCAATTTACGTCCTATATATGCTTTATCATAGCCGACTGCATGAGATCGAAAAACGGCCTTAATCTCAAGGACTGTGGCTAATAACACATAGGTAAAGGCACCAACTCACAAGTAAAGGTCCGCAAATGCCGATACACGTCTAATTTCTCAGATTTGTTCAATATATACGCCGAAACGTTGAGTTAAAGACGCGGCAATTTTCCCGCTGGCTGTGTACGGGCGCGGCAGCCGTACGCAGCAAGAAACTGGCTGGAACTAATTTTAGTGTTCCTTTATTTTCGCGACATAAGCCTACCCATGTAAATTTTATTGATCTTAGTGGTTATTGTGACAGTTTCTCATACATTGGACTCATGCATCTCAACATTGGAAAAATTGATAAGTTACCAATCTACACAACTGGCGAAGCTTTATTCGCGAGAACCTGTTTATGTCCAAAATATGCAACTTTCACACTTTTTGAGGTTTTTGGTATTACTTACGTCTGTGCAAGCCAGTTTTGCCATTTTCTGTCCATTCTGAGTAACTGATCGCTGATTTTGACGGTGGTACATTTTGGCTCACAACAGTCATTCGTGACCTGACCTCAGGTCAATGGCTAGAAGTCATTGATACTTTGCCCAATGACGGTAACTAGATGTCTGCTTCACTCCACACTAAAAATGTTATGAAAAATTCCGCCAATTTCCGAAAAAACGATGACATGTATTAAAAATAGGCTTGAACTTAGCTCAATGACCCGGAAAATTCCAAAAAATCTGAGATGGCAGATTTGTTGCATCTATCAAGATCACTAATCTCTGAAAATATTATTGTGATATCTTGTTTTCCGAAAAAGTTACAGAGCGCTAAACTTTTTGGAACATAGGTCCGTTTGACCTGATCTAGGTCAGACATCTGACTTGACCTGAGGTCAGAACTTTGACACAAGGTATAAAAATGATCAAGCAAAAGGTACACGAAGTTTCGTGGCTCTGTGTTTGTTTGTTCTCTCGCAATCCTAGAAAAACCTCAGGGGGCAGTCAACTGCCCCCCAGTCGGGGGCGAGTTAAAAGCAAGTACGGGTTACATCTTTCTGTGTTGCAGCAATTTGGTCCTAATAATCGACAAACTGAGCAACACGGCATTAATTTGCGGAAGGCCTCTTGTATGTATGACATGCTAGTTTGAATTACGAAAAACTGGTAGATTAAAACGAGGGAATCAATAAATGTCATATCAAGAAACAGAAGAGGAGGAAGGGGAATAAAATACTACAAGTGATGTCACAAATTTTCGACCTGAGGCAGTTCTGAGGGGAGAGTTTCTTCGAAGCCCAGGATTACTTGGGCATGTCTTCCTTTGCCTCATCCTTTCCCCACATCTGAAGATGGCCAAAAGCCGAAGATCTGTGGTGTCTGTTCTGGTGCTGTGTTCTTAATCATGCCATTCTCTTCATTGAGATAGGTCCTTTAATTCTTTGTCTTTTTGGCTACACTGCCTGGCATCATGCAGTTCAACGTGGGTAACAATGGTTGTCGCAACTTGATCGGCATAAAATTCCGACATCGATTACGTCGATTCCAACTGATTTAAGAGACATTTCATTCCGTTTTTCAATTACGACACGCATGGGTGTGGTTTCGAAAACGATTGTGGGTGCCCAGAAGGCTATGGGGACATCGATACATTCCGTAGCGGAGAGAGGGGGGGGTCGTAACAGGCGTTTAGGCTTAAAGTTCAGAGAAATAAATTGAAAAGGTATTACGGGAGGTAAATTGCAGAAGCATGTGTTACGTAAATCATGGAAACAGGAATATATCTGGTTATTCCGGTATCGCAGAAACACTCTGGGGAATATTTAAGGTTGGTCATGAACTATCATCTGAACGGAAAGTGCATTTTGGCCACCTTAGACCAATATTTCACGCATCTTAACTATTGTTTTCATTGACAGTGTTATCGGTACGCGAAATACAACAACACAGTCCTAGGACAAGGAACAAATCAGCGAACAAAAAATACGGAGGTAAATCTTGGACGGACCTCATGCTTACCCTACACTCTGTCTTGCTGTACCACACGCAGTCATAAACGCCAGCGACGATTGTTTTGACAGAAAACACCGGCGTATTTTAACCTATTCGTGTAATGCACACCTGTGGGGAAAGTCGTGGAACTGCAGCGGTACTTGCCTGAATTCATGATGGCTGCCTTCGTAATTTTGGTGTTCGCAGGCCGCTGTCAGCTTCGACGTCGCTGAGGCTAACGATACGCTAACGAGGCACGCAGTCAAGGAGCCGGGGGCATGGGGCAATGCCTGCTTTTCCCCTTTAGCCAAGCGATCTACACTAGATATTTAGCGATTTCGCAGGAATACGGAATAATGATCATATATGTTACAAAAGCAAATGTTATATGCTTTTCCTGTGCGTTAAATCTGAGATGCATTGCGTCAAATGTTTGTTTTTTTCCTACAAATTTAGTCATACGCCAATGGCATATAACAACGTCCGATATTTGCCTTCCCCTGAGGAAATTCCTGGCTACGTGCCTGACGCTAGCAGGTTTTATCGGTGATTTTTATGCTGACAAGGAACTGGGGTAAATAGATCAAACTTGGCCTGGCAGTCGGCGTACTCATCCAAATAAAATATGGACTAACGAGAGCGAGTTGGCAAGAATGAATGGTACATACGCTTCGATTCAACAAGCATGTCCTCCTCAATCGCACGTTTACAGTCAAAGCCACGATTTGAGTAGACACACTCCTCTTAATGGAGGACCTTGCTCCAGGAACTAGCTTGGCGCAATTTTCATTTGGAGGGTGGTGGAGAAGAACAATTGGTGGGTGACACTGAAGAAAATAGATTCCAATTATTGCTGATACAGCTGATTTTAGATGGTTAACTGGGGCCTAAGAATATAACTATAATTGAATACTGAAACATACTTTAAGTTGTGGGTGCCCAAGTCGTCTTGTGAGTGCCCATTTGTGGGTGCCAGGGCACCCACAAAGAGACGGGAAATCACACCCTGACAACACGGATAATATAAATTCAGTAACCGTGGGCACATGGGCAAATCGCAGACTGAAGACTAGAAACGAGAAACAGTGGGGAAACTGCCCAATGAGCCTGCTTAATTGCGCCACACCCCATTATCCCCTGGTTGCGACAGCTGATTGCCAGATCAACGATATTTCTTAGAGAGACGTGATCGTTGTAAGATTTGATCTCCTTGTCCTCCTCCCCGGCAATGATGCAAACCTGCAGTAGGTTCGCGAAGTTTTAATACAAGTTTGGAATAATTTTCACATCCCAGTGTAGGTAACACCCATAGATATTTTGACGCTTGATTTAGTTCTCAGGAGAAGAAGTTCTCAGGAGCACTAAATAGAAACACAACCTCGAATTTTTACGAGATTCTTATATGATTTCTATATAGGCCACCATTCGAGGCCATAGGTCTGTTATATCCTTCATTCGTCTCCAGGTCCTCACCACCATTGACGAAAAAAATACCTGTGCTCATTGCTCGCCTTTTTTATTAACATGCCCACTTTTACACCCCGGACAATTAGCTGTAATATGCTCACAGCTTGCAGTCCAGCTGAAAGACTTCATGTTGTCTGAAAACGTAAATTAAAAATGGTATACAATCCAAGTCGTAGTGCGGTCAGCGACATTCAATCACGTCCTGCTTACTGCGCTCCCGTGGCGTATTTGCCGCGGGCGCAATTTAAATTATGCTACCTGAACACAACAGCGCGGAAACCGGCGAGAAGTTTATCATGCTTAGGAAGATTTTAGATGAATACAATTAATTGAATGAATCCAGTACCTACACTGGGATGTGAAAAAAGACAACAGTTGTGTCTGTATCTCAGAAAGTACACTTCGAATGTCGTACATGTCATCAAACCTTAAAGTCAGCACGATACAAGAGGCTAAAACAGCTAAAGAAGCTCATTATTTTATTAGAGAACATGGAGTGTGTAGCTTACCTCCGTTCTCCCTACGCTGGCACCGGACAGGAATAACTCTGGTGGTGGAAATTCAGTTTTCAGACAGAGCAGACTAAGATGTAAGGTAGGTTTGCGGGAATGGAGGTGGGCGCAATTAGTCAGGAGGGCGCAATACACCCACTTTCCCCTATAGGGGGGGGGGGTACGACCCCCTCGGCCATTTCCACATCGCGCGTCCTTGCTCGTCGCGGAAAAACCAGCGTGTTGCGCGTGATGAGATCTCGCGATTGGTATCTCTTTTTAAGGTATCAGGTTGACGAATGACCCTTCAGTCCCGCCCATGATGATGAGACGAAACAGATATCACAATGTTTGCAAATCCATTATGAGTGTACCTGTACACCAAATGATTGTATTTTACTCATGGAGTATCCAGGCCATGCTAGGTCAATCTTTGTCAAGCGGGGTCGTCGACTTAAATGCGTGGCCGAAGCCACAGGAACATTTTTGTAGATATTAATACATGTTGAAGTTGAATGTAGCATCTCAGTTAACAAGCACTATAGTGGAACAGTACGTAAAAGTCATCTTAGGTCATCCCGGGTCATATTATAACAGCCTAGGTTATCTGGGGCCAGTGACCTAAAATGGCTTCAGGTTTGCTAAAAATCGTAACTTAGATGCCTTAATCCAGCAGCGCCTGGCGTGTTTTTATACTCACCACCGTCTGGGATGTCTTCCCCCTACTACCTCAAGATCTCACCGTCGGATATGAACCGGTCTACCACCAATCGATAGCACTAAGTCTAACGATTCAGAAAATACTATGTAAGCCCTGGTCATGTGGCTGATGACGTCACAGGTCACGTAAAACGCATAACATGACATCGGAAAAACTGACACCGGTTCTTACGTCATATCATCAGCGATACTGGCCTTAGACCTTTCAGCGGGGTATGGAAAGAAACCTCACGATGGTCCACGACAGAAGCATGCCAAGATGTAAAATAAATGCCGGGTTAAGGTCAGCCTAGACAAGGTGAAATATTGATCTTACTTTACGTGTCAGAGTTCGATACTTACTCGCGGCTGTCTTGATCCACGTGACAAAAAACACGAAAGTGAAACTTTCTGATGATCAGTTTGGCGTCACCTGCTCTCTATCCAGTCAAAGTCATTCTAGGTCAGGTCAGGTAAGGTTGTATTACTCTTCCTAACAAGGAGCAATAACAACTCGCTGGGATTCTTATTTGCGTCAAGTGCAGAAATGAAATGACATCCCGTGATAATGAAATCTGCTCCGTCTGCTAATTATCGGGTCAAGGTCAAGCAGGTCAGGACAGGTAGTCATTTTTCATCTTCTGACTAGGAACAATAATTGCTTTCTGTTGCTACTGAATGGTCTTCCACAGACAATGTTGTATTTTATTTCGTTTTGACATCAACCTATGGCATGGCCTCATGATCTCATCTTGCATTTGTTGAACCTTGCTAAGAGGCGCATACAGATTTGCTTGTCTGGCTTGAGCGATGGGAAAGGTCAGCGGCAACCACTTGTATCACTCGCAATAAAAATCAGTTCAACTGCCATCATGCATGTGACAGGGCCTATTTTAAGGAAACATGACTGCGGGGGCAATTTTGCGAATAAGGCGCATTGGCCGAGACCGCACCCCCCCGACATTTGCGTTCTCCTTGTTGAATTTTATCCACTTCATCTATCTATCTACATATATATATATATATATATATATTCCTAAAGGAAGCATTTACATATATATATATATATATATATATATATATATATATATATGCCTTCCTAAGGGAGGAATCTATATATATATATATATATATATATATATGAGTGCGAATTACGATTAAGACTTTTCCAGAGTGTTCTCTCATTAACTGATATGTCTTTTCGAGGAAATTATGCGTGCAAAATATGGCCTTGGTCCAACACTCTTAACCACTTTCACACGAAGATTGTACGTCGTTTGTGCTGGATTCTATTTTTATTTTGATGAAATTCGCGTCGGTTTTTGTGCATTTCGAACTCATTAAAGTCAAAGAACACTATTCCGTCTATCCCCAGCAGAACTCATTCTCCATGGACTTATGATCCCTGGGAGATTCGGTCAGGAAGAGGGTCTGAAATGTCCCCAAATGAGTTTTGTGCTTCAGTTTTTTTTTTAACCAAGCGCACGATATGCATAAAATGCGCAGCATAGTACTGCTTTTGACACACTGGATCGAAAGACATTTCACATGCTGTCTCAGGTCATAGGCCACTGGTCCTGTCGACAGCAGCAGCAGTGTGGCTTAGGTGGGAATGATACTTCAATCTTCTTTGTGGTCTCGGGGTTCTGGCGACGATGCCATTCGACGACTTGCAGCAGATACTGCTTTTGTCTTTCATCCTTCGTCAGTACCTCGTTGTACACTTGGATAAGAGCCACTGCTCCCGCAATATCGGCGAGTCGCTAACTACCGCGATCCCGCGCAGGACTTCCTTAGCGTTCTTGAAGCCAGGTGCTGTCTCCCAGTCACCGGGATCGGCGGCAAGGAAGCCCATGTTGATGCCGTAGGCTTTCAGGTTGTCCACCGACTTTGCGGTCATGAAGTCGACGACGATCTTCCTAGCGAGAACCTCCTTTGCTGCGAGATCCACCTTACGATGCTTACGATGCTTACCATGCAATCAGTGAGCCTCCATCTCTTCTTGAAGCGCTTGAACAAAGAGATCCCGGTCCCGAAGACGGACCGAAAGGGTGGAGAAAGCCGCCTCTGCCACCAGTTCGAAGATATGATGACGACAAGCGAAGTGAATAGGTCGCTTGTCGCTCAAGCTTCTGTTGAAGAAGCGTGCTTGCTCCTACAACTTATTCAGTATTGCGTCCGTCTTCCAGACAATGCGCGACAACGTGAGCTGGCGTTGCCCTACTTGCAAATTTCGGAACACTGAGGAGCTTGGTGGCACTTCTTTGACCGGTTGCAATGACAGGGAGTCGATCCACCTTTTCCTTTCCATCGTCAGGTAACAGTTTGACGTCCCAGTGGACTACCACGTTGGGTGGCGCGGAGAAAGAATGCTAGATTTCGTCCGCAATGGCTTTCCTCTACGATTTACGTGCCCGCCTGGCTGCGCTTCTGTGATCGCCAATTCAGAGGAGTCGTGGCCGAGGGCCGAAGCCGTAGACGATAGGAAGTGGATTGCAGAACGATCACTGAGCTTGGTCCGATCGAGGACTGCTGCCAGACCAGGAATGACGATGTTTTTAGCTGTCCTGCAGAGCCGCTTCGAAGGAGAAGGCATGGCGAAAGGCTGCGGGTCATCCTGGTCTGTCAGTTGTGTGTTGTCGGTAGACGAGCATTTCAACTGGGCAGTTGCCTCCTGCTCGGTCTATTGTTCAGTCTAACGGCGGGCCCTTTCTTCGACCCACTGTTGTCGTTGAAGTGCTCACTCCTCCTTCCCAGAAAAAAAACTTATCGAATACCATCAGGACGCCTCAGCGACCTGACTTCCTTTGAGCTTGGAGAACGCCTTTGCCCTCTTGGTTTTGATCTTAATGGTGCCTACATGGGTGATGTGAAAAAAGTTTTGGAGACTGTCCCTAAATTTCTTCTTGTCAGTTTCCGTGGTGGACCTCCAGCATTTTCCTCGAATTTTCTCGGGGTGCAACCATAGTGGCACAGACTTCCGTTACAAAAGGTACTTTCTGCGTTGACGCAGGTTGCCGCAGACGGCCCTTGAATATCCCGGCGTCTAAGAACGCGCGTAAAATTGTGAAATTAACAGACCGGCACCATGGGTTGCCGTTGCTTTGGCCAGGTATGGTATTTAAAAATTGTTATATATAAGCCACAGTCTGCAAACGATGGCCAGGATACCGACGAGATGTTGGGCAGCTTCGATTTCCCCTAAATGAGGCAGTAGGTTGCCTGTCCGGGATAGTTTCTGTTGATGTAATCTATCCCCAAAATACAGTTTCTCACCAAATTTTGGCCAATGTGTTTTCCAACACTACGCAAAAGTGCAAAAGCTGTCCCAACACAGGCAGAACAGACTGCTCCCATTCCAGATTATCGTCCCGAAAAATACAAAAGCCACCTCAAGTTAAAATATTCGCCTTAGCCCAGCTTCAATGAGGTATCATCAACACTCATCATTATCTGCAGTCTGGGCTACGCCATGTTGGTGAAGCACATGGAGCATGCTCATGGGATGCACAAATCCATGCACAAGGAGCAGCAAGAGTGACGGTTTTGATATATGGCTGATTAATTTTCTGTTTTTCTCGCGTAAAGCTCGTGTTCAATGAAGTTGTACCAATTAGGTACTGGGATTTTAGCAGGGTTTTCAGATCAGGATGACGACAACAGCACTGCTGAACTATTACCGCATTCATATAAACATTATCCCACCATAGCGAAACCGCCTTGACCACCAGCTCACCCTTCAATTTTTTGCGCTTGAACACGTCAAAAATGATCATCATTTTTAACGTGCTTACGATGCAATGAAACGCCTTAGCCGCCCACCAGACAATCGCGGCACCGGGTACCGGCGACCCGGTTACGAAACATGCTCGCTAGCGGTAACTAGGTGTGTCTGTTATACGTACTATAAAGTGATGCTTCTAAGGTCCGCCCTTGCCCCTTCCAGACACTCATGCCTGTCCTTGTTCGGTCCCAGTCTACCTCCCTATTCCGTTTCATTGCCAGTGTTAACCTATTTTGAGTTTCGAGACTGCTGCGTTTAGTTAATCTTTCGGCGACGTCATATTTCACCTGGCCTTCTGAATCGTCGATCCTTGGGGGCTGACGTTGATTTGTCTCATAAAGATGCTCCGTGCTTCGAGATCGTGGCAGTTGTGGAGGTTGTGGGTATCTCGATCGCTTCAGGTGATTATTTTGGCCAAGTTGTAATGTTAACAAGGCACAAAACGCCTTGGATCGGGCTATTTTTTCATTGCGCATCTTTTGGTGCCAAGATGGCTTGCCAACTATGCGGATTTCTGGAGCTATGAGAAGTGAGAAGCCTGCGCCTAGAATACCGAGACTTTACCCACACCCAGTTGAAAATGACCATCACCTTCCAGTGCTACCCACCCTGTATCCGGAGGAATATCGGCACAATCATCCTTCGTTTAGGGAGAAAATTTGCTTTCCTGTCCTCCTCCAGTAGTAAATGGTCGTTTAGTGACGATATGTTGGACAGCAGCAAGCAGACTCGTTTCCACGCGGGCGATTGTGCCGTGCATTACCAGTTTGTCGTTACCTGATTTAGGAGTTATGGATCAGTGGTTATGAACATTAGGAGTTTCGAACGATAGGGGTTTTCAACATTAGGGGTTACGAGACATTACGGGTTATGATGCGTCCACTCACTGTGGGGGCGGCACATAAACGCCATCTTGAGTACGGCATCGGCTAGTGGAGAACTGCTCTCAGTTATTGAATGTAGGATGCTCTATCGACGTTGGGAAAACGTATATTGCGGCAATGAAAATGACCAAATCTCTGTGCGAGCAGCAAGCCCGGCGCCGCGCGCCTCGGCCGCCGCCGCCCGGTGCCGGCATGCGTTTTGCGGCATGCCGCCACCGTGCATGACACCGGATACGACCAGATACTGGCCAGGCGTACTGGCCGGCCGCCTGTCCGTCGGGCCGTGCACCTGCCGGTCGGCCGTCGCGCCCGTGCCCGCCAGTCACGGCACTGTCCGCCGGCCACCCGCCGGCGTCAAGCAATTGACTTGGACCGCCCAAGTCGAACTCAGACAGGCGTCGCCAGCGTTCGCCCTCCCGGGCTTCCCGCCCTTGACGCCGCCGCCGGCCCCGGCCTTGTCTCCGCCACCGCCGCCGCCGTCGCCCTCGGGAACGGCTGAGGCCCCGGCGGCGGCACCGCCATCCACCGCATCGCCAGCGCCTGCTCCGCGGCTGGCCCCCCGCCCGGCATCGCCATCTTCGGCCGAAGACTCCGCGCCGTCGCCTCGGCCTGCAGTGGCCCGTCCCTGCCGGCCCGCCCCCCACCGGTCGGCCCAGCGGCGCCGGGGTCGTCGGCTACCACGGCGAGACCTCGCGCGGCTGATGCGCTGCTGCCCCGTCACCGCCCGGCCGCCGCCTGTCTTCGTCACCGCCTGCCTCCTCCCGGGAGCCGGTGGTGGCCTGCCCGCGCCGTCTAGTCCCTTCGCCGCCGGTGCCCCCGTCCGCCGCCGACGACCGAGCTCGGACGGCCCGCCGACGCAGCCGGAGCGCTCGCCGCCGCCACCGCCAGGCTCTTCGCGCCATGCCGTCTGGCGAACCGCCGGCGAGGAGCCGTCCGCCGGTTCACCGTCGCCCAGGAGAGGGCGTCCACCGGCGCCGAACAGATCATATTCACCGGCGCCGCGGAGGCCGCCGTCACCGACACGGCTGGACCTGGCCTCCTCGCCGCTGGCGCCTGGGTCGTCGCCGGCTTCCGACCCGACAGGCTCGGCCCCCGAAGCCACAACCTGGACTCTGGTGACCCGCCGCCGCCAACGCCGACGCTGCGAAGCGCCTGCGCCCCCCGGACCGCAGCCAGCTGAACGGCCCCACGGTCGCCGCGCCGCCCCGACGCGCGCGACGCAGCGCCGCGCCCGCGAGATGATACTCCGCGCGCTGCTAAGTGCCCGCCGACGCGCGGGGCCTCCCTGTCGCCCCCGCCGCCTTCGGACATCGGCCACTGGCCGTCTTTGCCGGCCCCGAGGCCCCGACCTCGTTCAGGGCCGCCCTCACCGGCCCAGCAGGTCCGGCCATCATTGCTGGCTCCTCCTGGTCGCCGCCCGACGGCACTGCTCCGCCCTGCTTCCCGCCGCCGGCCCGATCCGGTGGCCGCCGAAGGCCTGACCCTCCATCGTCCGCCGCCGGCCGTCCCGCTTCTGGCCGGCCGGCCTCGTCCCTTGGCACCTGGGCCGGCGACCGCCGGTGCCCGTCGCCCGCCGCCCTCGCCTCGGGCCGCGCCGGTGCCGTCGCCCCGCGCGTCGCCGACGCCGGCGCCGCGCACCAGTGTCTCTCATCCCTGTGCTCCCCCTCATCGTCGGGCGGCCCACTGTCCTCGTTTGATATCGCAGCGCGCCGGCCTGCGTGCCGCCCCGCCGCTCCCTGCCCGCCTTTCGCGACGTGGTGGTTCCTGATGCAAATGTTTCGTTGTGCCTGTTTCGTTCCACCGTTTGTGTCTTTTCTGAATCAACTTCAGTTCTTTCGGGGCCCGTACACACGGCTCACCTGTGTAGGGACTTCGCAGTACCCGGCCGGGCCATTGGGGGCGGCCGGCGGGCGGCGCTCCCCCCTCCCCGCCCCCATCGTCGGGCGGCCTGCCGGGCCCCTATACGTTTACTCAGCGCGCAATGACGGATTGCTGCTAGCGCCTCCTGGCGGCCTCGTAGACCACGCCGCCCGGAGCCACCGTCCCCTCTATGGAACGTCCAGGCTCGGCCGTCCATTTCCTCGGCTCCCGTCACACCCGGATGTTCGCCCCAACCGTTCATCGCCGCGTCGGCTGGGGGTCTGACGAGCCCCTGCGGCCCCTCCAGTCCCCGTGTCCCGGCTATTTTTATGTTGTTCTAGTTTGATACCCAGCAGGCCGGCCTGCGTGCCGGCGCGCTGCGTTCCGTATCCGACGCGCAGCACGGGGTCGGCGGTGGTGGCCTCCGTGCCGCCCCGCCGCTCCCCGCCCGCCTTCCGCGCCGTCGTGCTTTATTATGTTCCTGTTTCGCTACACTGTATGTAAACATGTGCCTTTTTTGAAATAAAAAATTGTTCTTATCAGCTTAATTTTTGACACCGAATCAACATCGCACGACCCGCTACTGTGTCCGCTTGTGGCCGGTTTCGCCCCGGTTTATCTCTTATTTTACATAATATTCACGGAAGGCTGCCGCCGGACTCGTGAGGGCGACGCCGACGAGGCGACCTTCGAGTGACCTCTGGGCGTCCTGTGAAGACCTTAGAGCGTCCTCTAGACCCCACGTGCAGACGGACCGCACGAGCTGCCTGCGCGAGCGCCCTGCCCGTCTGGTTGACGCCTAGCAACGCGGCTACACGAGGTGAGCGTCCTGTGTGTTGGTGTCTGGCCTCAGCCATTTTCTTGTTTAGGTTAGGTGGCCCTGGGCCTCTTTCCTGGGCAAGGGGAGGCTGTCGCCGACGTCTTCACACCTGGCGCTCGCCCCGTGCGGCCGCCGCGCCGGCCGACCGTCGCCCCGACGTGTGATCCGCGCGCCGCTCGCGCCTAGGCCTCCCGCGGGCATTGCCGAACATCCGCCGCGAGTGTCGCCGCCTCGTCGAACTGCATCGCGACGGCGTGCGCCTGGATTACCCGCCGCCGGCCGTGCTGGCGTGTCCAGTAAACGACTGCCAACGGCGCTACGCCGGCCTAGGAAAGAGGCCCAGGGCCACCTAACCTAAACAAGAAAATGGCTGAAGGCCAGACACCAACGCACAGGACGCTCACCTCGTGTAGCTGCGTTGCTAGGCGTCAACCAGACGGGCAGGCCGGTCGCGCAGGCAGCTCGTGCAGTCCGTCCGCACGTGGCGTCTAGAGAACGCTCTAAGGTTGTGCAGGGGTATGGAGTCGGTAACGCTGATTCCGAATCTGCAAAGATTTTTAAGATATCTCTTCAACTTTGGAAGTTATCAGCATATTCAGTATTTTCAGGAGTCATTTGCATTCTTATTTTTGGCGTAATTCGGAGCGCTGGACCCGGCCCAAAAGCCTATCTGCTTTCATGTGTGCAAGTATATGCAGTCGGCTGCGCTGAGTACCAATATGAAAGTAGTTTTGCGATATCTCTTCAACTTTGGAAGTTATTGGCATGTTTACACCACTTGCAGTGGGCAGTTGGATTGTCGTTTTTGGCCTTACTCTGAGCGCCGGACCCGGCCCGAAAGCATGTCACCGGACCAGGTTCAGCAGCAACATCGGGCTGAATTCGCACGTTCGCACACAGAAAATCAACTTACTCGTTACCTTTGGGGGCAAACAAAACGCCATGGGACTCGGGACTCGGACGAGATTTGAGGAGAAGGCGTTTTTTTTGCTCTCTCTCCGTGCCGCATGCACATTGTGATGTACTGTGGCATCTGTCCGTATTGCTGCACTGGCTTGCCGGGCTCGTCTTCTGAATCGGGCGCCGTGTTTGCCACGTTGACATATTGACTTCGCTTCACTGTGGCTCCGTTGTTAGGCGCGCTGGCGGTGCCCGACGCGCGCGCAGTGGGTGAACACAGAGACGAAAATAATCAATCGACACGCATTCGACCATCGGCTATAGACGTGTTGCCGGTGCCCAGGTGAAACGGCCAAGCATGTTACAAGTGTATTTTCCGGCATGACATTCAGAGTGGGCCGATTCTGGCTGTACACACAGACAAAAATTCAGTACCCCTGGTGCTAATCTTTTTAATTAGTTCCAATAGGGCGCTGCTAGAAGTACCTTTGCCGTAAAAGTGGCAAAATTTCAACCTATTTAGAGCCAATGATACTACTCAATCGCCCTTCAGTATGATACGGGTGCTAAAATTACTCCTCAAGTAGTCCACTATTCTGTTAGCACCCCGCAAGTACCCCACGTCAGCCGTTCGAAATGCGCGAGCGCGGGAGGTGGAGGGAGGTTGCGCAAACTGCTCCACGATTGACTGCTAAATGAAGTTTAAATTAACCCCTGCAGGGTAACGTAAACCCCAATCGGGTACTTATCAGTGTGAAGTGCACGTTTTCTGCGCGCGCACACGCGGACAAGACGCCATTTTCGCGCAGTGCGTGGTCTGGAACACTGACGACGCATCCTGAGGATGATATCTGATGAAGGTGAGGTGATTCAGCTGTATGTGTATAACTGTTTGGTGAGTGTTGTCTTATAATGTATGAACTTAGGCATTCTGATAGATAAGAAACATAGCATATGCGTCTTAAGATTTTCCTAGCCTGCAAGTTGGCAAGAACGTAACTGGGTAGATATTTTGGGGCACTCACAGGCCAGCCCCAAACGTGAAGGCCGTTTCATTTAACGACAGCTTGTATGAACACGAACTACGCCTTAAGAAAATTGTTTTGCAAAGGTTTGATTGTTGTGATGCAGTCACGTGCAATGATTGCTTTTGGAGTAGCATCCCAAGGTACTTGACCTCTTTTTCCCAATGCAAACGAGTGGGTTGTTGGGCAGGTAGGCAGGTGTGCCTAAAAATGCAATACTCGTGATTAAAATAGGAACAAACTGTGGTACTGATGGAGGATATGCCTTATGCTATGTGATGAAGTAGAAAGGTAGATCAGGATCCGATAAACTTTTTATCTCACACATATTGCTCTGTACCGGGCTTCGCATAGGTATACTTTTCACGGTATACCATGAACGTTGGTACACAAAAACAGCAAAAAACACTTTTGCTTTGCGGGTTTTTTCAGCCCGACCCCTGCAGCCTGCAGGCCTCGGGGCTCAAAACGATAACCATTTTTTGACAACAGGAAGGATAAAACGGGGTAAAACGCCTCTCCGGAAAGATGCCTGTTGGGCTAGCAGTAACGCACCACCTACCTTATCGCTGAATGCTTCTGAAGGCAGCACTATGCTGTACAGATATATATTGTCTTATATTTTCAGCGTATGCTGATTCAATATCGTCATTTTTATTTGTGACACATCGGTCTGTTTAAAATAGCTAGGGCTTTGCGTTTTATGGGTTTTGCGTTTTACTTGTTATGTGACGATCGTGCATCTGTTGACCTTTTGCTTTTATTTAACCTGCGCCAGGGTAGAATTTATTTCATTTTGGTTAGTTCGATTGGTAACATCAGGGATAAGGGACCGATTTTATGTGGAATATGAAGACCCGTTATAGCGCATAGGATCCGTTAATCAAAATTCATAACTTACGTACACGTGACATACGGTGGTTAGCGTTACTTCGGATCCTCAAGAATCATAACAAATGTTATTCTCAAATAGATTGAAAGCCGCTTTCAGCGCCGGCACCATCCAAACGTTTCCGGCTCCAAGCCGGTACATCATGTCTCTGGAGTGTTGCAGTATGGGGCCGGTAGCCAGGGGCGTCGGTTTATGTAAATGATTAGAGACTTAGCCGACGGCCTGACAACCTACCTCCCCCAAACGTGAGTTTTACAACGGATTTCGCCCACGTTATATTTGTCGCGTGCAATTTATATTTGCGATATATTTGCGATATGCATCGCCACATGAGTTCGACGCATAACAGCCATTTCCCGCGCCGAGGAGGGAAAACGAGGTCTTTACCACGGGCGGCCGGCTCGTGGCAGTCACGGTGCCGTAAGTATCCCACAGTTATCAGGCTGAAGGCCTATTGTAAAATTATCTCGCGTCTGTGAACACGTCAGCGACTAGGTCAGGGTCTGGACAAGGAACTTGACATTTTCGGACCCTTGTCCATACGTTGACCACCTGAAACATCCAGAATAGGTTTACGGAGATGAATTAAGGAAGAAATAAAGAACTTTCGCTTAGATTTCAAAGGATCCTCAACACCACGCCAAATCTGGTAACTAATCGAAATTAGATATATACATTTGGATTTTAATCGAAACCCTTTATGATTTCAGGGCAGAATGAAGATTTTTGTTGAATATAGGAATCGGGTGAAGAAAGTGTCTGCCGAAAAGAGCGCTATCATTGATGCCATACAATCCAAGTTTGGCTTGAGTCTTGGTTTCCAGTTGGAATATCGAGATATGGATAAAAGTGGGCAGCCGATTTGGGTTGAGGTGGAAGACTCTGATGACATTGAGGATGGCTGCAGCCTGCGAGTCATATCGAAGGAGTAAGGACATGCTATTTTTCTGGCATCTCGTGTCAGTAGGCGTTCTGCACCGCGGCGTACACATGCGTTACAAATATTGCCAGGTTGTAAGTAATTCATGATTCATATAAAGCAACAGTGCATCCATAGTTTAATGTTCACGCAACAGTCTTTTAGGAATGCATTACCTGTATCATTTTGTATGGTGGAGAAGTATGTGATATGCCTGATGTATGCATGGTGCACCCATGACTGATAAGTATAGGAATATTGGTTAACGCCTCAGTCTTGGCACGTAATAGTTGGCCTATGATATTGAACGGTTAATACTGGTCAAAAATGATGCCTGTCACTCTCATCCGTGCCGTATCTTTTATACTTCGATGTGTCAGTTAGCACGGATATTTGATGCTTCACATCACAGCTGCGTCCCTGAATTTTTCGTTTTTGTAAAAATTCATCCAAAAGAACCTGAAATCACTGTGATTTATCATCGGTCGTTTGTGTAGACGTGACAGAATCGCCTCTTTTTATTCATCATTCTAACCCAACCAAAAAGTTTCTCTTAACCCGCCCCCACTGGGGACGGAGGCGGTTGACTCCCTAGTCGGGAAGGGCGTTCAACCGCCCCACCAGAGGTTTTCACAATATTGCGGGAGGAAGAAAGAACACAGGGCCACGAAACGTCGTGTACCTGTTTCATGATCATTTTTACACACTGTGTCAAAGTTCTGACGTCAGGTCAAGTCGGGTGTCCGACCTAGGTCAGGTTAAGCTGACCCATGTTCAAAAAAGTTTAGCACTCTGGAACTTTTTTGGAAAACACGATGTCACAGTGAAACTTTCGTGGATTAGAGATATTGATGGATGCAACGAATTTGCTATCTCGGATTCTTCGGAAATTTCCGGGTCATTGATCTGACTTCAAGCCCATTTTTAAGACATCTCGTTTTTTTCGGAAATTGACGCAATTTTTCAGAACGTTTTTAGTGTAGGGTGATGCAGACATCCAGTTACCGTCAATGGGCAAACAATCAGTGACCTTTAGCCATTGACCTGAGGTCAGGTCACGAATAACTGTTGTGAGCCAAAATGCACCACAGTCAAAATCAGCCATGATTTATCCAGAACGGGTGGAAAATGGCATAGCACGCGCAGTTGCAACTAATGCCGTCAATTTAAAAAAGTTTTAAGAAACTGCATATTTTAAAAATAAGTAGGCTCGCTCGAATAAAGCCCCACCAACTGTGTAAATTGGTAACAACTAAATTTTTCCAAAAATGGAGCATGAGAAACTATCACAAGAACCATTAGGATTAACGAATATCACACGGAAAGGCGTATGTCGCGAAAATAAAGAAACGCCAAAACTAGTTCCCGTTAATTTCACACCGCGTTTGGCTACGGCGCTCGCCGAAAGTCAGCGGGAAAATTGCCGTGTCTTTAACCCAATATTTTTGGGTAAATATTGAACAAATCAGAGAAATTAGACGTGTATCGGCATGTGCGGACTTTTGCCTGTTCGTTGGCATCTACTTGGACTTTATTAATCACAGCCCTTGAGATCCAGGCCGCTTCTCGGTTTCATGCAGTCGGCTGTGAGAAAACATATATGGGCCGTAAAAGGCTTACGTATTATTCATAACTACAGACGCAATCAGTTTCAAATTCCACTTGTCACGAGCTTTCCTACGTTGTGCGTATTTTTATCGTACAGCAAACCATTCGCGAGCTAGAGCGGTCACCTCTCCCTCCCCCCTGTCGGGCTGATCGGCTCCGAGTGCCAGTCGGGCGCTGGTTAAGTACATGTTGGTCATGGCATATACATTTTCGTTCCCATACTTTAGTAAGCAGCTGATTTTGAAATAGTGCACCCCATGCCTTTCTCCTAGGTCTTCCGTGTGGTCTTGTCTTTAGTTATGTTCCACCTATGATTGGATTTCCATTCGTTCAATGGTATGCTCTTTACTGCCTCAGTGAAGAGGTTCCGATTGTCGTTGCCGCGCAAGCCACGCCGGCCACGCCGGCCACGCCAACGACGGTGGCAGAGTCACCGCCTGCTGAACGTACACAGCGACTGGACACCATTCTTCTCGTAGATACCAGGGCGGGTAAGGTTTGCATTTCCTGAGGTGCCGCGAAGACTAATTGTGCTGTTATGTACAAAACATTAACATATGGCGTATACCTAGTGCTTGACTTATACATATATGTACATATATGCTTCTGCATATATTATATATACATATATATATGTATATATTTATATCTGTATTTCTTTCGTGTTTTCCATTGTATCCTTGCCGTATGTATATACAAATCACAACGTTTCGGTATCATGAAATGGTGCTGTCTTCAGGAGAGCAAATTAGTTCACATATTACACAATGAATCAAGACAGTACAAGACGACGTCATTGCGAAGAGGTAAAAAAAAAAAAAAAACGAGTCGGACATTCACAAAAATATTGGTAACCACCCACATTTAGGAGACTTTCAGACAGTCTTCAGTGCAAAAGATGACACCATAGTATTTGGGGTGGCCTGTTCTTTTACGTATATCTAATATACGTAAATATAAAGCTTTGTTTGATCCGCCAGTGGCAGTTAAAATATCAACACTTACAAAATAGTCACGAAGTGCTGAATGATTTCTAATTGCTGAGGGATGTAATTGGGAGAGGGGAGACCTGTGCTGTGAGACCTACCTAAATGCTGGTGAATCCTGAGGTGGAATTTACGAAGGGTGCCTGCCTGGAAACGGTAAGCCAATCCTTATAGGTTCACCGTTTCTTTTGCGCCTCGCGTGAGGCGTCTTACGTTGGGTCCACCCTTTGTAACCTCCATCTCGGGATTCAACAGCATACAGGTACGTCGCACAGGTCTCCTCGTCTCCCACCCAGGTCACCTCACCAACAACGGGCATGAAGCTATTTTATCTATCCATTACTGCCATCGTTATTCCCAGTATGCATAACATACTTCATGTGGCGAGCGACGCCCCATATTCATTAATTGTTATATGGGTCAAAAATTTTGATCGGTTTGAAGTCTGTGTACCTCCGTCCGATTATGCTACCTGGTCATTCTTCTCTTTTTAGTTTCTTTAGTAGGAATTTGATCTACTGTATTCAGGGATAGCTGTAGAATTAAAATACTTCCTAAGCATATCCTGTTGCAAACAATCTGACAACATAGCCATCCCATTTACGCAAAAATAGTTTACGAAATTGAAATTCGGTCTCTTAGCCCAACGATAAAACCCTCGACGGTGCATAAATTCCGACTTGCGTTTAATCTGACCCTCGATCGGCCAGCTGACATTAGCCCTCCCTAATGTGCCAAATATTTGGCATCGGTCCGTGGTACCAGAACCCGCATGCTGGTTCTCCCTGCATGAATGTTCCGACGCCCTACCAGCTGAGTTGAGGATGAGATGTGTGTGATTTATGGGTTTAGGTGCCGACTAAAGTCATGATCGCTATCGCCTCAGTGGCTATGGCAGGCAGATCATAGAAAATTGCTGCCAAGTTCGGAATTTCTCCCGAGCCCTATAAATCATGACTTGAACGCCTAACCGGTTTGGCCTCCAATACCCCGGGTTGGGTTATTGTTTATTTTGGACTTTCATTGGTTTCTACATAAGTCTGCGTCGTTTCGTTCTTAAAGAATGGGAAAATCTCCCTTTTAAGTATTCGTGGCGTTCAAAACTCAGTCACCAAAATCGGATAGAATACTGGGAATGCCAAAAGTTTTGTTGTGGTACGACTTGCCACGTGCAGACTATAGCAGCGAAGAATCGTCATGGGTAGATCTCCAGCCCATGAATAGTTATTTTCGTCCGAGGGTCCAAAGGCACTATGTAAGTCCCACGCCAGCGTACGATGATCTTGTGTAGTTTGGCTACTCAGTGTCCTTTGATCCACAGCACTGGATTTGAATGGTGTCAACTCGACAACGCTGGTGACAGCGCTTCGCCAACGCTCTCTAAGAAAGGAGGAGGAGGACGGAAAGCAGCTCTGGATGCCAGGTACCACGCGTATTGGCAAAACTTATTTTTATTTTTTTTTATGCTAATTTCCGCCGTTCGTTAGCATACAGATTATGTATTAAATGCCTTGGTCTGTGTGTCTTCCCATTTCCCGTGTGTCTGCTCAAATAGTCGCAGTCTGACTGTCTCTTCGCCCCTGATGGAACGTCGTTGACTGTCCCCGACCGACAAACCTTATTGAGCTTACCAAGTCATAAGGTCATTAAAAAAGACCTCATTTAGACAAACCCCATTCTGAAACCCCGTCTTACGACTCTCGTCCGACCGTCTTACGCATACTTTCTATACAAATGCGTCTTCGCATCTTTCATCTTTTGCATCTTTTCTGTACGCATTTTAACCATAACAGCGCCGGTGCAAACGGCCCGCAGAAATACGCTCATATCTAACTGATTGATATTTACTTGATTTTTCACGTAACAAAGCGGCCTGGTTCCGCGTCCTGCTGTAACATAGAAATAGCAACATAGGGTCCGATTTTGATCGGACATTAAAAGAAACTTCAGGAACTATATGTAGCGTCCGTCATATCCGCGGTCGGAGTGTTGCACGCGAGACCCGGGCCACGGGATTCCTCAACAGACTGTATTCATTGCAGTGCGGGGTGCAACTGAAACCAAAGGTGACGTTAGAGGGCCAATGACCACTTGGGGGTCTGACTAACGAGACAGTAATCTGACTAGCGGAAAAGGAGCGACGCTACATACGACACGACTCTATCCCTTCGAAAAGGCTTAGCAAGGAGTTTTAACTCCGACAACAATCTTCATTATGCGTTACTTTAAGAGGCTGCATCCTTCCGTATGCTACTGGTTTAAGATGAATGACTGGTGGAACCTGTTGCCTTTCATGTATTTACGTTCAGCAGTTTCATTTGTCGCTCACCGGTTCAGATCACTCTTAAGCATTCGGATGGTAAGTTTATCCAATTATTCTGTACAGCACTGTTGGTGACGGGCATTCTGGCTCCGTTTTCTCTTGTGGAGAAGACAGACCTCCTGAGCGGACAGCGCCAGCTCATCTAACAGCATCTGGAAGTAAACGATTGGAGACATCTGGCTGTACCAGGTGATAAGCCCAAATAAACATTGCGTTTTGTGTTTGCATTTTTCCTGCTTTCGTCGCTTTCCAAAAAAGCAAAGTTTTGAATCATCGGATGTGTTTTGAAAAGACATGCTTCAGGGAGATGATTGTCACTTGACATGGCCTACTTCTAAATCCGAGGTGTTTTTCATGCAGGTACTTGGATCCGAATCACCTCACAAAGAGCCTACGGAATCAGCTCGAAGACAGCTCTTCTAAGCTGAAGACGTTAGATTGGTCTCAGATCCTGGACGTGATATTTGCATCATTCACTACTCAAACGATGTGGTAAGGACAAGTCGTGTGAGCGCACACATTCGTTGAGTTGCGGTGGCCGTCTGTTTGGGAAGCACTGGTTCATGATGTGTTCAGCCATGAGGATCAACCCTCATCTGCATCTCCGATTATTTTCACAAAACGCATCGGGGCAAAGGAGTGCATTTCCCGCGATATTTCCCTGCTAACTTCAATCGGGCTCCGCGACAAATAGCAGCGTCCTCGTGTGACGTTTGGTTATCTACCTCACCATTGGTACCCGATTTTTCCTTATACGTGAAACTTTCATTTTTCAGATGGGTCTTACCAAGAAATCGTTCGGATACCATTTCATTTGATCACATATTAGTGAGGTAAAAACACATGTACAGGCAGCCATGAAATATATCACATAAGTTGTCCCTGTGTGCTGCGTTTTGTAATGATATACGCATCAGATCAGGCATCGGGGACGCATCAGATCAGGCTAGGATATGCTGTTTCTTGTACCAAATCCTTGCTGACTTCAACTTTTGGAATAACGATTCATCTTTTTTATCATTTGTATGAGCTCGTGTATTCATGTCGGTTCAAGTGGCTGTGCGGACCGTAATTAGCCATAATGGTACAGTCGACATCATAGAAAAATCGACCGGCTGGGGGGTGGGGAAAACGGCATCCCGTGTGGGCTGTGTTCAACTTTACGATGCTCCTTTTTCCCCTGCCCTGTTTTCTGAAACGGCAGAAGTCATATGCGGTGTCTCAGGATCAATGGGAGATGTGCGGCGCAAGCTCGTCATTCCCTGTCGCCTGGCATGACGCCAGTCGAATTGGACGTGACACGTTTGTGTCGTTATCTGTGTGTATTTTGTTATTGGGCGTTGAACAAACGAGGCAGATGTGTTTGTGTATGTGTGAAGCTACGTCTTGTGGTGTTTATTGGCGCCTTTCCGTAGAGAAGACATCATATCAAATTTTATTGGTATCATGGGCAGATGTTTCGCATCTGGCTGCCTTCATTGCGGAGGCCACAGTTCTCGGCAGGATTACAGTGGCCCTAATGCTGCCGCATCCTGTGTTTGCCATCCTCTTTTGCCTGCCTCTGCCGTGCTCCGCTGTTGTCTTCTGCTGCCACTCTTGCCGTCACCAGCCGTCCTGCTGGCGTCTTCTGTTACTTCCTCCCGCGGTCATCATCCGCTGTTTTCTGCTGCTTCCTTATTCCTCTTTTGTTCGTGCTGCTGTCTTCCTGTATCGTCTGAGATTGCTATCTCCTGCTGTTTCATCCTACTGTTGTTTCCTGTTGATATCTCCAGTTGCCGTTTTGCTCTAGTCTCCCGCTGTGTTTGCTGTTATTTCTTACTGTTGTCTCCAGTTGCCTCCTCCTCTGAAGTCTGCCACTATCATCTTTTTCTGTCGTTTTCTGCCACAGTCTTTCGCTTTCGTCTCCCAGCATCGTCCGTTACTGTCGTCTCCCGTCACTGTCTTTTGTTGTCATCTCCCGCTTTTGCCTGGCACTGGAATAGCGTTCGGTTCAGTGGTACCACAATATGCTTGTGTCCAGTTCTGTAATGCTGCTTCGTAGCGGCGGAACCAGTGCACATTTCTCGTTCATTTATTTAATGCATAAAAATAACCTAATCGCTTCTTGTCAGAGTTTTAGAAATGAAGACTACATGATAGTTGTTACTCTTTCTGATCAAAAGTGAGCACTTCTTGTTGTTTCCCCATTCGACCCCCCAACTAACGAATACTCAAGTTGGCTGGCTAATATGTGCATATTCTTCGCAGTATGGAACCAACATCTGAGCAGTATGAAGAGATGGCATCGGCTGTCTTTGATGTGTTTCCGTCCATTCAAGGGACAATGACGTGGAATGAAGCGTTGGCAAGTAGTTGGCGTAGCATCGCCAGTATTGCTTGATTCGAGTGATGTGGTGCAAACGTCTTTCGTCCCCTAAAATAACGCAAACTTTTAGAAGCTGGGATCACGTTTTTTGTGTTTGTTGGAACTGTGCCGGTTCTAAATAACTACTTTTCCAGTCGTTTCAATAGTAGATTAGAATGTGGTTTAGCATTCATTTTTTGTCTCAGAATATATATGATACATACTAGGGATATATACAGCCTTGATATGCATGGCAGAATTCACCTGAAAATTTCGATTTAGGTCACGTGCGCGTCATGCGATAAATTTATTTATGTTCTCGTGCTGCAGTGATTTTCATAACCACCTCGCCTGACGGCTCGGTGGTTATGAAGATTTTTACAGTACTCGATTCTACATATAATAATGATAAGCTAATTCATGCTTATCACGGGCTTCTAACCTAAGCTGTCAGTTGCGAAGACTGCTGTTCATCCAGCGTTAGGAATGTTATTATGTTAGGATGATCTCAGGTATCTTAAACTCGTGCCAGGAAAAGCGCGCTGTGTATGGATCGTTCAAGCAATAATTCGGTCTGATTATGGGCTGTGCCGTACCTTGAGAAAGTCTAGCTTGAATTTCGATGCAATTTTCCACTTGAGTAGCCCGCCCCACTTTGACGCTTTTTGTAAACCATTGCCCGCACGTTCATGCAGCTTCCAGTAAAAGAATCACAATTTTCTTAAAGTTGTGTTAAGATATGTTTAATAAATTTTATACATAGATAAAAGCCCATTTTTTTAGTCCACAACGTCATTGATATCAAAGGGATTATTTCACATTTGCATGTCCAACCTCAGAAATATAATTGACATTGGGATATGTTTTTTTTATAAAATGAAATGAATTAATTTATAATTTATTTATTTTTTAATTTCTCTTTTCTAGAAATGAAATGTTAAAAATATGCGCATAATATATATTTACAAAACGGCAATATGTGCATATATATATACATATATATATATATATATACTTCTTTGTCTATATGTATATAAAGTGTTATACAGCATTCACAAGAGTACAAGATTTACAAAATTTACAAGATCAAAAAGCGTACGTACCCGTGCACTACATTGGTGTCACGATGACAACTTCATTTAGGCGACTTACGATGCATTTACGCAATGAGGCACCCGCCTAACACATGTTAGACCACGACGGACGACTTACTTGACAAAATCGAATACAACTAATCGTTAATTACAAAAGCAAAGCAGTGGCGAACCTTCTGATGAAGAATAACCTTTCTGACGAGACCAATAACGTAAAAAAGCACCAATGTTGTGTACCAGTTTACTTGTCCACACGAAGACTGTGGGCTTCTGTCTGACTGTCTGACTGCCTCGTACACTACATTGGTGCCACGATGACGACTTTATCTAGGCGACTGACGATGCATTTACGAGATGGGGCACCCGCCCAACACATGTTAGGCCATGACGAACGACTTACTCGACAAGTTTTGACGGGCAGCACGACTAGACTTAAAAATGTCATGATCACAAGCGCCTCCTAATTACCGAGGCGCTGATCATATATTTTTAAGGCCCAACTTAAACAGACAAATAAATACTGTATAACACGGTCGCTTTTGGGGGGTCTGACTAAATTAAGATATTTCATAAACTAGTAACCTTTTAATGTATGGTAATCAACTGTAAACTCCATTTCGAAAGTGCATTCTGTAATAACGATCGTTCTGTGCATGTGTATTAAAAAGAAACACTGTACTGTAATGTGAAGCAGATTATGCTGAAGATTGAAAATGATATTTCTGAAACGTTAATATATGAATAATCATGTAGTACTTATTTCACGAGTAAGCTACGACTTAAAGAGGAATGTCCGACTTATGGAAAATTACACCAGAAGTACCATAAAAACAGAACATACCTTCCTTTTCAACAAAACCTGTATTAAAGAAAGCCTCTCCCAACTTACACCAATGTGATATATATATATATATTACATACAAACATAAACATTTATATATATATATATATATATATATATATATATATATATATATATATATATATATAAAATGAAAACATTAAATTAAAAATAACCATTTTTATTTAAAACATAAAACGAATAAAAACAAAAATTGAAATAATCGTCCAAGCACGCATTTCAGTAATAAATTGACCGATTTCGGTAATTCGACGTAATGCGTTTAAGTTCCAGTAAACATCACGCAGTGGGGCGCCGGTGCACGCATTTTGGTAAGAGTGCAAGCAATGGTTCATTCGTTTCCAGTGTCAGTGCGACATATTAATAATGGATGAACGACTTATTCGTAAGCTTCGGCTTATCGCTTATTCTGAATAATTTCGATAATAATAATCACGAATTTCGGCATTGCACACAACGCGGCACACAATGCCGCGTTCTGCATGAAAAATACCTTTGCCCTTTGTCCCATGTCCAACGACTTCCTTTCTTTTACCTCGCAATGTATGGATTTCGCATATTTTGCTTTGGCATTTCAGCGGCTGGCCAAACGAAAGCTGCGTGATAAATTCAAAAACCGGCGCCGTGCAAAACGCCTCCGCGAAGACTCCGAGGAGCGGTCTCTACCGCCCGCTGCTTCAGATCGTAAGCGTCCACGCGTTGTTGGACTCCCCATGTACGTTCCACCGCTATCGACATGCAGAGAAAAATCAACGAGCTGAAAAACCCTGACCACACCGACGAAGATATAGTGAGGCTGATGAATGAAACGTTCCCAGACCGAAGGCAGAAAGTCCTAAGGCCTGAGAGGGGTAAAGATGCCTTTGCAGTAATTGAAAGGGACTACCCCAGATTGTTCTCAAACAAAGAGGTTAGCTGGCGATAGACTTCGTTTTAATTTGTTCGTTAACTCATTGCATATCCAGTTACT